>JAPXFY010000020.1:38140026-38145026 GCA_030674185.1 Monoplex corrugatus | reverse complement strand
AATATAATATAATATAATATAATATAATATAATATAATATAATATAATATAATATAATATATATAATATAATATAATATAATATAATATAATATAATATAAATATAAATACAAAGTCTGGTGTCTACAGTTCATGCTGATACCAAAGCTGCTGTGGCCACTGCTAATCTATGACATTTGCACCAGCACAGTCGAAGCAATGGAAGCCAAAATCAACAAATATACAAGAAAATGGCTCGGTGTCCCACCTGGTCTCACTGATGTTGCATTCTACTGTCGTCAAGCAATGCTGAAGCTACCTCTCAAATCCATAGTGGAGGAATACAAAGTTGGAAAAGCAAGACTATTGAGCATGCTGGAGGAATCGGAAGACAATATCGTGAGATCAGTTCATCCAAAGCTGAGAACTGTCAGAAAGTGGAAAGTCCAAGAGGCTGTAAACAATGCCAAGAGAAACCTCAGCATCAAAGAAATAATTGGACACACGCAAACCAACAGACAGGGACTGGGAGCAACAAAAATGCAGTGGTGGTCCAAAGCCAAAGGGAAGGAAAAAAGAGACATGATCATACAGGAGTTGAAGGAAGAAGAAGATGTCAAAAGAGTGCAGAAGGCAGTCCAGCAAGGTCAACAGGGGCAATGGACAACATGGGGCAGTGCACTCCAAAGAAGTCTCAGCTGGAACGATATGTGGCACATGGCTCCTCTAAGGATAAGCTTCCTCCTCAGATCTGTATATGACCTGCTCCCCTCGAATGCAAACTTAGTGAAATGGGGGAAATCAGACGACCCAGCATGTCCGCTCTGTCAGAAGAAACAAACAGTGGAACATGTCCTAAGCTCTTGCAAAGTAGCGCTAGCCCAAGGAAGGTATACATGGAGGCACAACCAAGTTCTGAAAGTGATCACAGACGTGGTTAGCGAAAAAACCATGACCCCCAAACGCACCAATTGCTATGACAACGTTCTATAAAGCAGGAGGGAAACAGGTCTGGCCCGAAAGTGCTATGACAACCAGCACATTGCCAAAGGGTCTTCTGGATGGAGCAGTCGACTGGGGGTGTACAGCAGACCTCCCAGAGTGGAGAAATTACCCAGATGTCATCAGCAAGACAGGCATGAGACCAGACATCGCTCTCCACTCTGACTCCTCGAAACAAGTGATTCTGATAGAACTCACTGTGCCATACGAAAGCAGAATGGAAGAAGCACATATCTACAAGATCGAAAAATACGCCGGTCTTGCCAGCACCCTGAAGAAAGCAGGTCTGCGGGTCAAAATCTTTGCCATAGAGGTCAGGGCAAGAGGGTTTGTGGGCACCTCCGCTTATGATCTCATGAAACAACTCGCCATTTCTGGGAAGAAGAGGACTAGAGCTCTTAAAGCGATGGCAGAGGCAGCAGAAAGGAGCTCAAGCTGGATCTGGGCAAGGAGGAACCAAAAGTGAACTTCATAAGGATTAAATTCCCCACAGATGATGTGTGCCCTGTTAGCACATTGGTAAAACCGCGTACCGCAGTTCTGAAGCGCAGAATCGCCCAGGTTCGCTCCCCGGCGTGGGACAACAGCAGAAGTCATGACCTGGATGTGGCCCGGCCCCCCGAGAGTGTAAGGAATTCAGGGCCGAAACACTTGTCTAAAGGGGGTTACTTCTCTGAAGACCTTCTGTTGTCTAGCTCTCCCTAGAGATTCTTTCTACCTAATATAATATAATATAATATAATATAATATAATATAATATAATATAATATAAATATAATATAATATAATATAATATAATATAATATAATATATTATATTATATAATATAATATAATATAATATAATATAATATAATATAATATAATATAATATAATATAATATAATATAATATAATATAATATAATAACACAATACAATGTCCTAAGCTCTTGCAAAGTAGCGCTAGCCCAAGGAAGGTATACATGGAGGCACAACCAAGTTCTGAAAGTGATCACAGACGTGGTTAGCGAAAAAACCATGACCCCAAACGCACCAATTGCTATGACAACGTTCTACAAAGCAGGAGGGAAACAGGTCTGGCCCGAAAGTGCTATGACAACCAGCACATTGCCAAAGGGTCTGCTGGATGGAGCAGTCGACTGGGAGTGTACAGCAGACCTCCCAGAATGGAGAAATTACCCAGATGTCATCAACAAGACAGGCATGAGACCAGACATCGCTCTCCACTCTGACTCCTCGAAACAAGTGATTCTGATAGAACTCACTGTGCCATACGAAAGCAGAATGGAAGAAGCACATATCTACAAGACCGAAAAATACGCCGGTCTTGCCAGCACCCTGAAGAAAGCAGGTCTGCGGGTCAAAATCTTCGCCATAGAGGTCAGGGCAAGAGGGTTTGTGGGCACCTCCGCTTATGATCTCATGAAACAACTCGCCATTTCTGGGAAGAAGAGGACTAGAGCCCTTAAAGCGATGGCAGAGGCAGCAGAAAGGAGCTCAAGCTGGATCTGGGCAAGGAGGAACCAAAAGTGAACTTCATAAGGATTAAATTCCCTACAGATGATGTGTGCCCCGTTAGCACATTGGTAAAACCGCGTACCGCAGTTCAGAAGCGCAGAATCACCCAGGTTCGCTCCCCGGCGTGGGAAAAGAAAAAAAAAAAAAAAGACAACAGCAGAAGGGCATCCAGGAGTCATGACCTGGATGTGGCCCGGCCCCCCCGAGAGTGTAAGGAATTCAGGGCCGAAACACTTGTCTAAAGGGGGTTACTTCTCTGAAGACCTTCTGTTGTCTAGCTCTCCCTAGAGTTTCTTTCTACCTAATATAATATAATAACACAATACAATGTAATATAGTATAATGTAACGTAACAACATAACATAATATAACATTTTAGGAGATATTAGAATATACTATAATACAATATAATGATATACTATAAAATGATATAGGCCCTACTATAACATATTTTACTATACTATACTACACTATGTATGCTATGCTATGCTATACTAGAACAGACAGAATAGAATATCCATATATCTACCTCCCTACATATCTATCTATCTGTCCATGTACGTACGTACTATGTATGTATGTATGTATGTATCTGTCTGTCTGTTCATCTATCTACCATGTATCTGTCTGTCTATCTGTCTATCTATCCATTTATCTATCCATGTATGTATGTATGTATCTGTCTGTCTATCTATCCATGTATCTGTCTATGTATGTAATGTATGTATTATGTTGTTATGTATGCATGTATGTATGCATGTATGTATGTATGCATGTATGTATGTATGTATGTATGTGTCTGTCTGTCTTCTATCTAGCTATCTATCCATGTATCTGTCCATGTATGTATGCATGCGTGTATGTATGTATGCGTGTATGTATGTATGGATGCATGTGTGTATCTATGTATCTATGTATATGTATGTATGTGTATATATGTATGTATGTATGTATGTATGTATCTGTCTATCTATATGTATATATGTTATATATTATGTGTGTACATATATAATGTATATATGTATGTGTATACTATTATTAAAACTACATCACACACACAGAACAACTATCTAATATACATATATATACACGCTATTGCTAATTTGTTTTCCTTTTTACTATTTTTTTAAAAAAGGAAATTGATATTTGTTTGGAGAGAACTGCATGATTATAAATTGATCTCGTTTTATTTGTATTTTCATGACTATCATGTTTTTGTACTATTTCTTATTATTAGTTGTTTACATTTTTCTATTGTGTAATTAAACATATCACCAAATGATTCTCTGCTATGTGTAACTGTATAGATTTTGAAGAAACAAATGAAGACTCTTTTAATGTATACAGCTCCAAGGGAAACAAGCAAGCCGATAAACAACAACAAGAACACTCCTCCTCACACACAAAGAAAGAAAGAAAGAAAGAAAGAAAGAAAGAAAGAAAGAAAGAAAGAAAAACAAAAGAAAAGAAAAAAGAAGAAAAGGAGGTGTGGTGGGCAGGGAAAGAAGATTTCTTCTTCTATCATCATCATCATCATCATCATCATCATTTTATTATTGTTGTTGTTGTTCTTCTTCTTGTTATTATTATTACTATCATTATTATCATTGTTATTATTACTATTATTGTTAATATTATTATTATTATATTACTATTATTATTATTACTACTACTACTTGTTCTACTACTACTACTACTACTTCTAGTATTACTATCACTACTACTACTACTACTACTTGTTCTACTACTACTACTTCTAGTATTACTATCACTACTACTACTACTACTTGTTCTACTACTACTACTACTATTCTAGTATTACTATCACTACTACTACTACTATTTGTCTACTACTACTACTACTTCTAGTATTACTATCACTACTACTACTACTTGTTCTACTACTACTACTACTACTTCTAGTATTACTATCACTACTATACTACTATTTGTTCTACTACTACTACTTCTAGTATTACTATCACTACTACTACTACTACTACTTCTAGTATTACTATCACTACTACTACTGCTGCTGCTGCTGCTACTACTACTACTTCTATTACTGCTACTTTTATTATCATTATTACTTTTTGTTATATCATTATTATTAATATTATATTTTTATTACTATTACTACTACTACTTCTTCTTCTACTACTACTTCTAGTATTATTATTATCATTATTATTACTACTGCTACTGCTGCTGCTACTATTACTTCTACTACTACTACTACTTCTATTATTATTATTATTATCATTATTATTATTATTACCACTATACTACTATTACTACTACTGACACTACTACTACTTCTACTACTACTTCTAGTATTATATTATCATTATTTACTACTGCTACTGCTGCTGCTCTATTACTTCTACTACTACTACTACTTCTATTATATTATTATATCATTATTATTATTATTACCACTATACTACTATTACTACTACTGACACTACTACTACTTCTACTACTACTTCTATTATTATCA
>JAPXFY010000020.1:38120026-38135026 GCA_030674185.1 Monoplex corrugatus | reverse complement strand
TTTCCACATTTGCGAAATGAACACGCATTTACCTACGAGAAAATTATAAGCCATGAAGAAACAAACAGTGAAAAAACAAAACAAAACAAAAACAAAGAACCCCACAAAAAACATAACGACAACAACAACAACAACAAAACAACGACAACAACAAATCAGAAAATAAAAAATGGTCGAGCCATTTAACAATCTCCCTTTCTATACAAAAACTATTGGAGACAATCCATCTAGATTTTGTTGATGTTGTTGTTCTCCAAGATCAGCGTGACCTTCTAAATTCTACCCTCGAAACTCACGCTTTCGCACCTCCTCATCAGTTCACAGCTTTGACTCAAATTTTGTAAGGTTCCACCCATTTATGGAAAAAATCTGCAACATTCTTAACACCACACACACACACTCTCTCTCCGCTCGATATGAAACAACATATTCGCCCCCCAACCCCATCTTTTAAAGACAGGCTGAAAAAATGAAAAACAGCGAAACTTTAACATGAAACAAGTCAGGTGTACAATAAGAAACAAAGTAATAAACAAAAAAAGCTCATGAATATGTACAGACACTCACTATGTAGGGACACGGGGAATTATGAAACGCTGCATGCATCCACAGTCAAAAACAACAAAACAAGACAAAACAAAACAAAAAATCTGAAGACAACTACACACATTGAAATAAATAGTACAAATAAACAGAGACAGGGTATGGGAAGGGGGAAGGGGAAATGGAGGCATCATAGTATGATACACCAAAAAATACATAACTTCAATCATAGAACGACGGATAGCATCTCGTATCACAATCACTGGAGTAAATGTGCCCTGTTCGAATAGTAAAATATGAATTAAAGAAAAAAAATAGGAAGAAGTTAAAAAAAAAGAAACAAAACAAAACAAAAACAAACAAACAAACAAACATCAACCAAAATAAAAGTTAACCCCACCAAAAAAATCAAAAACAAAACAAACCAACCAACCAACCAACCAACCAACCAACCAACCAACCAACCAAACAAAATAATTCCCGCAGCAACCACAATGCTAGAAATTTTAGAAGGATGCAGCAGTATCATTTGACGACATTGTGAAGTCATGGCTTTAGGGTAAATTATCATTACACAAAGAAACAAAACACAAAATACAGGACATTTAACAAAAGTCAAGAAGACTGATGGCGGGGGAAAAGGCGGGAAGCCTCTCCCTCTCTTAAATAAAAAAGAAAAAAAAAAAGGTGGGGGGGGGGGGGGAGGGAGAGAATTTATACGCGCGTAACTTAGGTATCCAATCATCGTTTACTCGTCTCTTTTTGCAAGGTCAGTGATTGAGATTGGGGGGGTGGGGGCGGGGGAGGGGGGTGGTGGAAAGGAAATACAAGCAGAGGGAAATAATATATCTTTCCTCTCACACGAATATAGTAGAACTCACACTGGATACAGAACAGTCACAAAAACAAAAACAAAAGAAAACACGAACCATCAAAACACACACGACAAAAGAATTTACCACAAACATGAGGATTTCAATAAATCATCTCCGCAATGAACAGGGGAAAAACCCAAACAAACAATTCTTTATTTATTTCAAAACATAGATGAGCAGTTAATGCTGCAAAGTCTTGTAATGTTGAAACTCTTTATACAGAACAAATCAATGCACGGTTCATAATAATTATGAACATGTATATTTCCGTACAATCATAATCATTAACATATCTATTCTCATCAAAATCTATGGTGAGTCGGCAATGTAGCAACAGATACACACAGTAAGATAATCGTCAATTATCGACCACACGAATAATTATATAATTAGTAACGATACAAGGATGTTCACATCTGCAATTAACGGCGCAGACATGCACACATTTTTATATCCGTAAATCGGAGATGCACACACATAGAATTATACTAGTAACAAGACATGAAATATGCACAATCTCAAATGCACTTATCATTATAATATTAACAATACAGGGATGCACGTATCTTCAAAAGATGCGCACATCATTATTCACAAAATGACAAATGCAACATTTTATCATATACGCATCGTTATTATTTTAACAATGCTGAGATGCGCATCTCATTATAATATTAACAAACCAGAAATGTACATAATTAAACATTAACATCGCAGAAATGCGCATCTTTACCATAAATATAATCATAACATACCACAATCATAATTAAAACAATGCACCAGTGGTCTTAGGTCATTGCAGAATGAATTTCATAAGTGATGTTAAAAACTTCACACTTACAATTATGCCGTGTGGTTCCAACAGTTTTGTAGCAATAAGTTATTATGTCGTACACACACACACACACACACACACACACACACACACACACACACACCACACACACACACACACACAAACACACGCGCGCGCGCAACACGCACACACATACATCTGTAGGTGCGTGTATGCATGTATATCATAACAACACGACATAACGCATGGCAATAAGTTAGATCATATCAAACAGCACAATCCAATCCACAAATTCAAATGTAATAATTGTTCTTATCGCACTTGTAAAGTGAGATTCATTCAAGGATGACGAAGACATAATTAATTTTGGGGAAACCGACCTTAAAGAATACAACAACAACAAAACAAAAACCGAACAAGAACAAAACAAAATAACCCCCCCCCCCAAGAAACCCCCCCCCCCCCAATCCACAAGGAATAACAAATCCCTGCCCCATCCCCAGAAACAAGCCCCCCCCAAAAAAAAAGAAAAAAAAAAAAAAGTTAAAAGCATACGCTGACGATCGACAAATTAAACAAAAACAGTTAAAATTATACGCTCACAACTGACAAATCTAAAAAAAATCAAAAACAATATTAACAACAGTAAGAACAACAAAACAAACAAACAGAAATCTCACAAAACCCTCACATAAAAGGAAATCCCTGTCCAACCTCAAGAAACAAGAACAACAGCAACAACAAATTAAACCAAATCAAACCAAACCAAAACAACAACAACAACAAAACAAAAACCACACGTACACATTGACACATTTACCACACATGAGACCATTTCACAAACAAAACAGAAAACAAACAAACAAACAAACAAGCGAACAACAATCCATCAGATGAAAATGTACAGAGACATAGGTACCAAACCGCACTGTTTTGTTTCTCTTCTAACCCTTTTGACTTGGTGAAGCGCAGGCACATGACAAAAGTTATTCAACGAAGATAATTTAGTAACGTAACACAACCCCATACCCTCCCCCCTCCAATACACCAATTATACTATTATGGTTAACTGTACAAATGTGCACATGTGGTTATTACAAAACAGCACTGCGCACAAACCATCCGACATTATGTGTACAAAGGATAACATTCGGGTATGGAATCGATACACACTTATATATAATTATATATATATATATAAAATCTTTAAAAAGGGCAGAAAATGTCTCAATCGTGAGTTCACATAATTTGTACAGTTTGGAAACTGTATGTGGGTATGAGAGAGAGGAGGGTGTCGGTGGGAAGGAAAGAGTGAGAGAGAGAGAAAGAGAGAGAGAGAGATGGGGAGAGAGAGAGGGAGGGAGAGAGAGAGGGGGGAGAGAGAAGGAGGGACAGAGAGAGAGAGGAAGAGAGAAGAGAGAGAGAGAGAGAGAGAGAGAGAGAGAGAGAGAGAGAAGACCAAAATCAGTTACATTTTCAGGGAGGGAGGGAGAGGGAGAGAGGGAGAAAAAGAGGGAAGGAGAGAGGGCGGGAAAGGGGGATGGGCGTAATGTAATACACCGAAGATGTTTTCAGCTTCACCCAAAGAAGAACTGAGGCAAAAACGAGAAGAAAAAATCTGAGCAAAAGTTCATAAAGTTTAGCTCTATGTGCATACAGCACAGAGTGAACACAAACCAACAACAGTACCTACCCCCTGATGACGCCTCTCTGTACTGCCATGACTTTGTCTGTCGCAACACAGTTAAGACAAGATTTAAACACGCGCCATTGGTAGCAACACACGCAGGATGTGATCTTCACAGATTTTCAACAGCAAAATGTTTTATTTTCTATTGAACTAAGCCGAGTGTGTGCGTTAATGTTTATGTTGGTTGTAAAATAATTCCATTTCATTAAAATATGTCTTTTGCAAAAAAAAAAAAAAAAAAAAAAGTACTGATGACATTCACGTGTTCTGAAGTTTAAATCCTGTGATGTGATTGTAACACTATGTTTTGCAGACAATATTTGTTCTTTCTTTGAAAAGAACGAAAAGACGTTTAAAAAACACGAAATAACACGCGCCCTCTCTCTCTCCCTCTCTCTAGAGTTCAATCCTAGCCCACAACATCCAAGTTAGCCCGTTCGCTGCCCATCTCAATGCTCTAATCATTCTGATGCTGTCAGTGGTAGTTTCATATTTCGTAAATATTGTCTCTCCGTCTCCCCCCCCCCCCCTCCCCCCACTCTTCGCTATTTCAAGACCTTCGTATGCATCTGATATCTTGAGTTCAGTCCCAGCTAGCTCGCAACATAAAAACTGGTCTGTTCGCTGCCCATCCTAATGCTCCGATCATTCTCTTGGTGTCATCTATAGAGTTTGACATTGCACGTTTACTAAGGCAGATGATCCATTTCGGGCCCGTTTCACTCCATCCTCTCGAAACGGTAAGTGTTTCAACGCCTTAACTTCACTACTGACAGCTTCACAAACCTGCCCCTGCTTGTGAAGGGGACCAGACAGCTGAACGTACTACAGCCTCTGACAAGTGAAGCGACTAAAAGTGTGGCCATCTACATTTCTGCTGACCATCAAACTCTCTGGCAGCCGGCAACAGCTGTGAAAAACGAACACTTTCATCACCAGGCAGGCCTGACCATGTAGAAAGCGAACGAGAGAAGAAGAAAGCGTCCTTCCACCAAAATGTCTTCATGATCAAAATATCCTAACCAACACATTAACAGCGACGATTACATCAATTCAGTTAACTGTAATACGTTCATAATGACGACAAGATCGCTCCAGTTCATAATGCCAACACATTAACTACGAGTGACAATGGCGACAAAAGTCAACGTCTCTTCACACACGCATACCATTAAGCGGTGAAAGAAACACTGTCTTGTACAATCATACACGAACAAACATCAAGTAAACCAAACATGAAGTCATGGTTTCTCGGTCAAGCTCTAGGTTATAAAGAACGCCTGAAAAACACAGGATGTCCTTTTTTTTCACAGTGCTGCGGGTACAGGTATGAACAAGACACTCCAACAATGTGTCACGGAATAATAATAATAATAATAATAATAATAATAAAACAAATCTGATCAACTTTATGGCGCTTTCGTTACGCGTAAGAAGACAACGCATCACTCAAGCATACACGTGCACACCCACACCCAGTAATAACAGGTTTGAAAGGTTGTTCCATAATCATGACGTCATAGGCGAGCGAGGTGGTAGAGACCTCAACTTTTCTCAGGGCCAGCATTACGAGAGCAGTACCCATCTCCTCTCCCTCGCTGCTTAACCTTTCCCTACCTCCGAAGAAAGTCATGTTCCCCATTCGCAGCTGGGTAGACTGCAGGTCACACGCACACATAAAGGTCTATGGTTGTGACTGACACCTTTGCAAACTCATGCACCAACTAGGCTTCAGTATATCATAGGCATATCATACAGCCATACACGTACCATCAACCCACACTAACTGATCCACACACAGAGAGGCCGTTCAAGGCCAATCACTGTTGTTATTTTGCCACTGTCATGAAGATCACATCACCACCAAAACGTCGTCAACGCCACAAGTTTACCCGGCAGAACAATTTTTTTTCCAACGAAAAGACCAATAAGGCGGGTTGAGAGAGGACTTGTGTATATACACAGCATCCAGGGATATTTTGAATGAACGATTGCCTGAACTTGACGTGACACACACAGCAGTACGGTAGGACCAAACCCAACTCTCTCGTATCTGGATAAGAAAATATGATGGCGTTTACTTTGAGTCCATATCTTGCGAATGTTATACGACGTTTGGGCCAGTTAAAAAACCTAACAATCAAATTAATGGCTGCGTAAATGTAAAAACAAACGTAAAAACGAACACAAAACAAACAACAAAACAACAACAAGAATAACAAAACCAAAATTGTTTGGGGTTTGAAGTTCGGAGCTTGTTCAAGATGGAATCATAACACTCGAACAGTTCCACATGTGCTCCACCCAAAATTCTGCCAGCAATCATCTGGCAGACTCCCTAAGCCTGAGAAAAACTCCATGCGCTAGCATGGTCTTGAAATGGGGACGGGTGGGGACGGGAGGAGGGGGGGAACAGATCTCTGAAACGCTAAGGTGACACCATCAGAATGATGGAGATATTAATATAGACAGCGAACACGCCAACCTCTAATGTTGCAAGCATGGATTTAACTCAAAATTGATGGACATATTAATATAGACAGCGAACACGCCAACCTCTAATGTTGCAAGCATGGGATTTAACTCAAAATTGATGGACATATTAATATAGACAGCGAACACGCCAACCTCTATGTTGCAAGCATGGGATTTAACTCAAAATTGATGGACATATAATATAGACAGCGAACACGCCAACCTCTAATGTTGCAAGCATGGGATTTAACTCAAAATTGATGGACATATTAAATAGACAGCGAACACGCCAACCTCTAATGTTGCAAGCATGGGATTTAACTCAAAATTGATGGACATATTAATATAGACAGCGAACACACCAACCTCTAATGTTGCAAGCATGGGATTTAACTCAAAATTGATGGACATATTAACATAGACAGCGAACACGCCAACCTCTAATGTTGCAAGCATGGGATTTAACTCAAATTGATGGACATATTAACATAGACAGCGAACACGCAACCTCTAATGTTGCAAGCATGGATTTACTCAAAATTGATGGACATATTAACATAGACAGCGAACACGCCAACCTCTAATGTTGCAAGCATGGGATTTAACTCAAAATTGATGGACATATTAACATAGACAGCGAAAACGCCAATGTCTAATGTTGCCAGCATGGAATTAAACTCGAAATATCAGATCTTGAATCCATAGCTGTAGCACACGAACCATCCAGTTCACGTACTACATGGCCCTCCTAAAGCCCTGCGTTAACGGCCACAAACTCCAAACTCCACAGACATATATATGGCATAATTATGGTGTACATATATATGATATAGATCTATCGTCCCCTTGGACTGAAGAGGCCTGTGATGGACACGCAACATCAGATCCAGACACATGCACAAAATTATACTCCTTTGATGTCAATGCTGGAATCCAGGACAAAAGACACAAACAGGGCACACTGAAGGATGCGAGGGATGTGAACATGCGTGAACACACACATCTGACAGTTTAAGTAAGTCAGAAATGGAGTTTAGAGTTTGGACCTACAAGAGGGAGTCACCGCACTTGGACCATTCCACTTAGATCTTATTTGGCAGACGCCTTGAGTCCGCGCAATACGTAATCCACTGCAAAGGCCTTGAAATGGAGGAGGGGAGAACACTGACATCACCGGAGTGACTCGAGCATAAACATCTGCAGCAAACGGCCTGAGTTTTATGTGGTTGGGATTGAACCCTAGACATCCGATATACAGTCCACAGTTTCTTATCAACACAGCCAGCGGATAACCTATGGCCCGCCTCAAGGTCGATCAGATCCACGACCTCCGTGTTATCAGCATGGCGTTTTTACCAACGGAGCCATCGGGGCCACTGGAGCCAACCAAAAGACATGAACATGGCATGGTGTTCTTCTTTTCTTCTTCTTCTTTCTCTTCTTTTTGTTCTTGCTCTTCTTCTTCTTGTTCTCCTCCTCCTCCTCTTTCTTCTCCTTGCTCTTCTTCTTTTCCTCCCTTAACTCCGTGAACAGTCCCTGGGGCGCCGCACTAAAGCACTGTTTACCAAACTCTCACAGCTCTGTCGGTTGTGCGCAAAAACCTGAGTCATTGCAAAATGTTTTTTTTTTTCTGACGGATGCAAATATACTGACGGAACAAAAGGTCATGTAAGATGCTGAAAGAATTCATAATCAAGTGAAGGACCTGAGGATGCTGAAGGACACATGGATCAACCCCAGTTACTCCCCTTTCCCGCTTCCTTTAACATCACTTTGACACAAAGCTCATAATTGTAAGTGTTGTTTCTCTCTTCAGATCAGAGGAGACATTCACGTATATGTCTGTCACATTCGTGATGATGCAGTTTGCTGTTGCAGAACAGGGCTATAAATATAAATGTCACAATGTGTGCTGGTGTCTTTGTTTTGTTTTTGTTGATTTATTAATGTGTCTGCATGCCATGATGACCATATTTCAACTTCTCACTGGGAGATAATAAAGTTGACACGCCATGGCTTGACTTCATTAATAAACTGTCTGCCGTCGTATCCCGCACATTTTCAACTGTATATTTCTTGTCTAAAACCTTGCTCGCCGCACACTCCATACTTCAAGGATCTTGTGTCCAGACGATTAAAAATTGATTTAAATAATCAAAAAGACATGACAACGAAAAAGAAACACAAGCCAAGTAAAAGATGTGAAAATGTTGAAAAACAAACAAAACAACAACAACAACAACAACAACAACAACAACAACCCCCAAACACAAGAGTTAAACGAAAAATGTGGAGATGCGGATGGAGCCATGGAGAAATCAAAGATCTTGAAGATGCTGAAAGGAACATAAACACACGTCACCTGAAACATGTCAAGATGTTGATGAAGCTGTCGGGAAGTGACAGATCCGAAAGTGACAGAACGAAACACACAAACCACAGTTCACACGAAAGACGTAAGGATGTGTAGGGAGTCTTTGAAGTCATGAAGATGGTGAAGAAACTGACAGAAACACCAGTGAAACCATCGAGATGCGAAGACAGAAGAAGAAGCAGGGGTCAGTGTCCGAACGTGCTCTTACAGGTGCTAAGGTAACCCTCCAGGCAGGTGAGAACCTGGTCCAGGTACACACGCCCTCCCCCCATGCCCAACGCCCCGTCCTCGTCCGCGTCCTTCACCTGAAACCTCACCTCCAGGTTGGACTGGCACGTGCCCAGACACGAACGCGACAGAGCGCGTGTGGGCGTGTCGGCGGCCGTCAAAAACTCGTGGCAGTACACGCTGTTTTGTTCCTGGAACGTGTGGCTCTCGCTCAGACCCGACCCCGTGCGGGCCTCGCTGATGCTGTCCTCGCAGCGAGACTCGCGCGAGCACGTGTCGTTGCAACACATGTGGTCGCGCAGCACGTGCACGCTGAACGTCTTTTCGAAGGCGCACACCGCACAGACTTTGAGCCGGTGCTTAACCATGTCCAGCGGCTCGATGGCCGCGGCGTGACCTAAATAAAAGTATGTCACTTCCGGATGTCCGGGGCAGTTCACGTGCACCATATCCGCTGCAGTGATGTCCCGTGACAACACCCCTCCGGGCGATGTCTGCAAGGTGATGGATTTTTCGTAAGAGGTCAGAGGTTCTGTTGACGGGCAGAAGGCGTAAGTCTTCACCTGAACATTATGTTCAGGAGCTGTCGCTGGCTCTTGCAAAGACGTAGCGTTGGCCAACACACGCTGCAGTAACTCTTGGGTGAGGGGCTGCCTAGATCCTCCACGTGGTCCGGCGCTGGCGCTGTTGCTGCTGCTGCCGCTGCTGGGACCGGTACCCTTGTTGGCAGCAATCGCGGCGCGAGTCGTAAGATCATCGAGCGTGCGACAGGCGAGGTGGAGGGAGTTGAGCAGCGCTGCGCAGCTGTCGTAGACGATGGAGTAGATGGCGCTGTGGGCTAGCTGGGTTTGAGCGCTGGCGGCCATGTTGGCGCAGACTTTATGTCTCTCCAGGTCGACTTCCAGAACTGTTCCGACCACATCGCACACCCTCCCCCACCACCTTGCCGCAGTCCGCCAAAACCGACCCGCCATATCCCGCGCCGCGTTCCGATCCACGTGCCCAGGCAAGGGGATGAAGAAGTTGGGCGACCCGGCCCGGAACTCTCTGTAGCAGTCGTCGTCATCGTCCTGCCGCTGCCAGGGGAGAGCAGCCATGACAAGCGAGGGTCCCGTCTGCAGGGTGACCTCTCCTTGCACGAAGGCGCCGTCGTAGGGGTACTGGCCGCCACACTTGGTGACCTTGATGGGCAGGCGGGGCACGCAGAACCTGGGGCTCCTCGTGCTCAACGTCTCTTCCTCCCAGGCGCCCGGGGTGGCTGAGGCTTCGTCCAACGTCCTGGAGATCTGTGAACATGGAGATGACGGTGAAAACCTTAGTAATATATAACTTTTTATATTTTCAGTAATCTAATAACAGTAACTGAATGAGAATCAACTAACAAAGAAAAACGTTAAAAAAAAAGACAGAAAAAAAAGAAGAAACGCGCGCGCGCGCGCGTGCACAACACACACACACAGACACACACACACACACACACACACACACACACACACACACACACACACACACAACAACAACAACACTCAAACGTACGATGTTCAGCAGTCAATATTCAGTAGATCCTTTCACCTCATTTGGGGCAATGAGGACGACAGCAAAAAGACGAAAACGCCAACAGAATCGACATATAACACGAAACACAAAAATCAGAACAGTCCAACAGAAAAACGCAGATTTGAAAGTTTCTAACGATAGGATGCTCAGATGTTCAGAATCTAACTATACCATTTCGGAAAATGTTAAAAAAAACATTACTAATTTCAGTAGATAATTTTTTCCGTCCAAGAATGACGTTACGCTATGAAAACACCGATTGAACGGACAGATATTTTTGTTGAATAAACATCAGTCGGTGATAATGGAATTTAGGGCATTCGAATTTGAAGTGAAACTCATCACACACACACACACATAAACACCCACATACATACACAAACACACACACACGCACACAAACACACAGACATACACGCAAGCAGGCACGCACGCACACACACACACACGCGCGCACGCACATATACACGTACACGCATACACACTCACACACACACATTCACACACACACACCTTATAAGTATTATCCTTAATCTGTGGACAAGGGGATTATAAATTAAATACAAATAGTAACAGTCTTTAACGGAACCGATTTCACTGAAGAAATCAGTATAATCTTTGAATCTAATATCCATCTTTGGTCTCGATAATTTCATACATAATGACATCACCCACTGGGCTATCAGGGATACAGTTTCCCCCATTGTACAAACTATCTTTATTTTTGGATTTGGTATACTGTGATTCTGGTATCTACAGTCTTTTCAACAGGGATTCACTTCACTCGTGTAATTATTTCTTATTTCTTAAAGACAGACAGGTAGACAGACAAACAGATACATAGACATACCAGATAAACAAATAGATACACAGAGAAACGCACAAAGAAATAAACACAAAAAGATAAGGGAAACCGACAATAACATTTACAAATTTTAACTTATCTCAATCAGCAATATGTGGTCTTGACGAGGCTTCGCACCGGCCACAACCGACTCAACGCTCAAAAGAATGAAAGCTAAAACTGACGCCATCACCAACCTGTTCCTGACGTCAAGAGGACCAGACAGCTCAACACATATTGTAGCGACGTCAGCTCTATCAAGTGGAGCGACAAGAGACATGGCCGACTACAACGTTACTTCTCTGACCACCAAGCTCCACGGTAATCAACAGAATACGAAAAACGGCCACATTTATGACCAGATGCAGCCCGATCATGTAGATGGCATAAGAAAGAAAGACAGGAGGAGGAGGAGGAGGAGGAGGAGGAGGAGGAGGAGGAGAAGAAGAAGAAGAAGAGGAGGAGGAGGAGGAGGACGACGACGATGACGAAAAGGAAGAAGAGGAAAAAGGAGAGGAAAAAGAAGAAGAAGAAAAAAAAGAAGAAGAAGCAAACGAAGAAAGAAGGAGAAAGAAGAAGAAGAAGAAAGAAGAGGAAGAAGAAGAAGAGGAAGAAAGAAAAAGAAGAAGAAGAAGAAAAAGGAGGAGGAGGAGGAGGAGAAGGAGGAGGAGGAGGAGGAGGAGGGAAGAAGAAGAAGAAGAAGAAGAAGAAGAAGAAGAAGAAGAAGAAGAAGAAGAAGAAGTGGCGAACACGAGAAACAGCAATATATCAACTGGCCACACTGTGACACATTATAAATCTACGCTGAAGCGGTCTTGCATTTTCAAGCATCCTCTGTTATTTCGCCTGCTTTCAGTAAAATGCACAAAGCATCAAATTCCATAACCGAAATATTCTATTCAATGAATAAATGAATAAATGCATGCCAAATACAAGACAACACTTATTTATACATTGCTGCCAACCCCCTAAACCCTCGTAGCTCTTTCACAAGAAAAATCTGCTGTGGCAAGGTATATATATGTCAAACAAACAAGCAAACAAACCAAATCAACAAAAACAAAATACAAAAGGTGGTCACCGTGGTGCAGTGGTTAGCACAACTGACTAAAGACCTGAAAGTCGTGAGTTCGAATCCCAACAATCCTGTCAAAACAATTGTGAGGGTTTCGGCTGAGTGTGCTATGAGCTCATAGGGACACTGGGACCACACTGCTGAGTCTTATCCACTTCACTGATGTGTCGATTGATTGATTTGGTTCAGTTCTTACGTCGACACCCACTTCAGTTGATATGGCCGACGGGGATAACTATCACACGGAAGTGGGGGAAGGGGGACTTATCTAATCCTATACTGACACCACCAGAACAACAATGATGTTAAGATGGGACAGCGAGAAGGCCAATTTAGCGTACCCCGGGAGTCGAACCTACAACCATTAGCATGTGAATCCGACGCTCAAACCAACTGAGCTACTGGGGTCCGCACTGTCACTGATTGAGTCAATGAGACTGTCGCTTAAATGACCTGTCCAACACCGCAGGTGCTTGTTTATCTCCGGCCTGGCTGACGCCAGGATATATCATGAAAGGAAGCGTAGAGTACAGCCCTGTCGAATACTTTCAATCTTGAATAGAACTCCACAGCATCATGGTAATCATCCTGATCGTCATGCATCATCATAGAATTGTGAAAAATTGTGCCAAAACTCAGAGGCCACTGTAACTGAAAATATGGGACAGAAAAACAACAAACAAACAAACAAACAAAAAACCTCAACAAACACAGTATAAAAACAATAAGAACACACAAACAGACACGTATGCACTCCGTAACTATTAAAACAAGTAAAAACAAACAAATAAACAAAAAACTGTCATTCGCCGTTTTTTCTTATGACGTACGAATAGTAATCTTTCTCAACTTTGTCTAAATCTTTGTCTCTTGTTATCCCCCCCCCATCACACACAACACACACACACACACACACACACACACACACACACACCACACACACACACACACACACACACACACACACACACACACACACTGTCACTCTGTCTCTTTCTCATACCGATTTATTTTGTACCCGGCATACCCTCTCCCTCCCGCATTCGTATACTGTGTACCCAGCGAAACTCAATACACATTCTGTCTCTCTCCCCTTCTTCCTCCCTCACTCACCTGTCTCAACAAGTAAGAATGGACGCCAAGCTGCAACATGGCCAGATGGGAGGTAGGGTATTCAGGATGTCTGCAGGGCCTCCATTACCCCCACCAGGAGCGCCTCGGGGCGGCGGGATCTGGAAGACCTTGCACTCAATGTCGGCGTTGTTGGCCGACCAGTCCAAGTTAACCACGGTGCCCTGAGGCAGGCTGACCGAAGCCAAACTGCGGCCCCCCATGAAACGGACCCTGGTGGTTCTTCCCATCCCGTCCGTCAGACTTAAGGCGTAGAGTCCGCGGAACGTCCCGTCGTTACCCTTGTGGCCAGCGGCTTGAAGACCCGTGCCGTTGCTGAGCAGGACCTCCATCACGCGGGAGTCGCCCGGGTGCCAGTAGGCCTTGAACCTTCGCACCGACACCCCCCACCCCGTTCCTGAAGGTTCTTTAGGGCTGTGCGGCGGCGTGGTGGACGTGTCTTTCGCGGGAGGGGTTGTTGAGTCCGTCACATCTCCGCCCACCACGTCCTTCCCGTCGTCATCTTCGTTCTCTTGCACACTGACGTCCGTGGGAACGTCTGTGGAATTGTCTGAAGGGTTGTGATGCCCGAGCCGACCCCCTCCTCATTCTCCCATTGTTTGACCACGCCAAAGAGGATCCCCAGGCTGATGCCCGCCGCGATGAGAGCGATGGCCACCACCACCAGCAGCACACACCAGCACGGTTTCCGCCGCCTCCGAAACACCACTCCGGAACCGGTGACGGGCCGTGGGCGGGGGGCGCCGAGGGCGTAAGGCTTGTGCTGCTGGTAAAGCTGACCCGACAGACCCTTGCCGTTGGTCATGTGGTTGCCGGTCAGCAGACGGTCCTGGACCGTGGAGGAGTCCCCGGATGTCTCTGTGTCCGGGGACGGGGGGATGGCCACTCGTAGGTTGCTCATTTCTATCTCACTCATAATCTGAAACACACACACACAACAAACGAATGAAGTATTTCTGCCACTATGTCATAAGTTGGAGTTTTGGTTTGGAGTTTATTCAAAAGGGACTGATCGCACTTGGACAATTCTGTATGCCTTTTTTTCCAATATGTCGTCTGTCATCTGGTAGACTCTTTAAGCCTGCGCGAAAACGCTATGCGATGGGTACGGGTTTGAAATGAACAGTGGGAGAAGTTGGATCTAATAAAAGCTAACTATGTTGTGTATATATATATTATATATATATATATATATATATACATATATATATATATATATATGTTGTGTGTGTGTGTGTGTGTGTGTGTGTGCGTGCGTGCGTGCGTGCGTGTGTGTGTGTGTGTGTGTGTGTGCGCGTGCGTACGTGTACTGTTTGTGTGTGTGTATATGTGTGTTTGTCTATTTGTGTCCATGAGAGGGGTAAAACATTTATGCACACACACACACACAAACACACACACACGCACGCACG
>JAPXFY010000020.1:38080026-38085026 GCA_030674185.1 Monoplex corrugatus | reverse complement strand
TGCTATGCACGGCACCACTGCGACTTATATAAATATATATTTATTTTTATGTATTGTTGTTGTTGTTGTTTTTTGTTAAGAGTATTGTGTGTTTCTTATTAAAACAGTTCACATCTTATGTTTCAACTGTTTCCTTCTTTCTCCAGCTGACTGAAACATCAGCGAAGTTAGCCGATTTATTGTTTTTGTTTTTGTCCTGAATCTGTTTTTGTTGTTGTTGTGTTGTTTTTTTGTCTTTTGTGCACACTTGACAAAGGCCAATCGACCGAAAATTTGCAATTGTCTTGTTTTGTTGATGAAATACGCATTCTCAGTCTATTTTCATGTATTCCTGATTTATTTTATTTCATTTATTTATTTATCTATTTATTCAATTATTCATTATCATTTATTTATTTATTATTGTATTTATTTGTTTATTTATTTATCTCTTTCTTTATTTCGTTATTTTATTTACTTTTATGTGTGCCTGAACGCTGGTAACACTTTGATAGAGATTTCTTTCCTTTGTTTTAGCTTTGTTTAGGATGCTGCTTTGTTTGTTCTTAACTTCCAAACATGCCTCTGTTAGGTTTAAAGTGTTTGTGTGTTTGTTGTGAAAATAGAGCACTTCTTTTGATGCGATTTTTTTTTATATTTGGTAAGTTACCGGTTTGTTTCGTTTGTCATTCGTACACAAAAACCACCTCTTTGTTTCGCTCAGAGTGCTTATGTGTTGTTAAAACACATAAAAAATATTTCTTCTTTCTTTTGTTCAAAAAAGTCTTTGTTTTTAACATCAACAAAGTCTTTGTTTCGTTTTGTGTTTGTGTATTTATTGTTAAAACAAATCACACCTTTTGTTTCCATGTATTCTTTCCTTTGTCCTCGCTTTGTTAAGAGCTCTTCCTTGTTTACTGTTAACACTAACAATCTCACTTCCAACATGTACAGAGATTTTTCAGAGCATGATGCACAAGCATTGCAGTAAACAATAAGATGATCAGACTACGCTGGTAATCTTCTTTTTTCGGCGACTTCAGATACTTTGGAAAAACTGTCACCTAGCGGAGAAAAAGGCCATAATTGTGAAAAAAATCCCCTTTAGAGAAAAAGATTATTTCATATTACACGAGAGGGATGTGTCTATCTGTCTGTTATGCGCAGTGAATTCAAATGAATTTAGAGAATATCGCAACACAAGTACGATTTGTAATAACAGTAATGATAACAATCCTAATGATGGTAATGATAATAATAATAATAATAATGAAATAACTATGATAGTAATAGTAATCGTAATGATAATAATAATATAACAATAACAAAAACCCAAACAACAACAACAAATAATAAGATTAATAACAACAATAATGATGATGATTATGATGATGGTGATGATAATGATGATGACGATTATGATGATGATGATGATAATAATGATGATGATAATAATGATGATAATATAATAATAATAATATAAAATAATATATTAAATGACAATAATGGCACATTTTCTCAGCTGCTCCTGAATGATCTTTAGATAATTTTGATCAAAGGTCTGAACAGCTGAGGAGTCATAAATACATACATATGAAGACAAACAAACAAACAAACAAAAATCAAACCTCCACAGGCTTCAGCTTCAAAACCAGAGGTCATTTTAGCACACAGATATCACCCAATCCCAAATCTTTTGATTTCAATTGTATGTGTTGTGTAAGCTACATCCTTTGGTTTCCCCACAACAGAAGCAATGTTATACAAGTACTCTATGGTGTATCACAAGACCTATACCCTGATCTTTTGATTTTACCATGTAGATGCGTCTGGAGAAATTTCCGCACCTAGTCATAATAGGAAAGTGGAGGGAAAAAGAACACCAGGTAGACCTAGGGAAAATATTAGGTTTGCAAAGTGGGTGGGGACATAAAGGGTAGGAGATATACTTGCAGCAACATAAGACAGATTCGTACGGAGGCCTTGTTCGCCAACACCATGGTGACGATGCTCAGATGCAGTCCACACGTACAAAATTTTGTTATTACCATATTTAAGCAATCTACAGCCACCTCGTTTGATCTTACCATGTAGATACAACACGTAGCCAGATTTTTTTTCGATCTTATATCGATACAACCAACGCGTACATCTTTTCGTAATGGTATACAACCTACCCCCTGATTCCTTCATACACCATCAGAAATGCAATCTCTGCTAGAATCTTTTCATTTTACCATACAGATACAAATCTGGGAGACTACAGGCACCTTTTTCGTTTTTGTATACAACCCATTCCCTGATCTTTTCGTGCTAATCTAACAAATGCAATCTCCGTGAAAATCTTTTCATTTTACCATGATATAGATGCAAATCTGGGAGACCGTAGACATCTTTTCATATACAACCTACGCCCTGATCCTTTTCATACTTCTACCATCACACGAGATGCAATCTTCTCGTACATCTTTTCATTTTACCATATAGATGCAAATCTGGGAGATTGCACAAATCTTTTCCGGGTTTCATATACAACCTATACCCTGGTCTTTTCGTGCTACTATACGGGATGCTATCGTCGTGTACATCTTTTGATTTTACCATATAGATGCAATCTGGAGGACGGCGCAAATCCCTGGGCTTAGCTCTTGGCTGATGCGGACATCCATATGCAGACGGAGGTAAACGAAGACGATTTGCAGCCCATTTCCTGGTGGCTTGGAGCACGTAGAGATAGAACTCCAGCCAACACATCTGATGGTAAGGGTTCGAACCGGCCTCGCAGAACTTCGTGCGTGTGGTGCATCTTGTACGCCAAGCTTCTTCTTCTTCTTCTTCTTGTTCTTCGTCTTCATTTTCATCATCATCATCATCATCATCATCATCATCATCATCATCATCATCATCATCTTCTTCTTCTTCATCGTCTTGTTCTCCTTCTCCTTCCTCCCTTCTTTTTCCTCCTCCTCCTCTTCTTCTTCCTCTTCCTTTCCCCCTCCTCTTCTTCTTCCTTCTCCCCCTTCTCTTCCTTTTCTTCTTCTTCTTTGTCTTCTTCTTTTTCTCATTTACCGTTACACTTGGAATTTACTCCTAATGATGAAACAGGTCTTCTGCAGCGCTCCCAAAGGCCTGTTCAGCTTCTCCTGCAGGCTCAGGGATGTCCAGCCAGATCTCGTACCTCAGTGACCTGTAACTCTCAACAGTCCTGCTTTCTGGTCACCTTCTCCACAGGGGCACCAGGGGTTGGTACAAGTCGGAAGGTCTGTTCACCCAGCTGTTAATGGGTACCTGACCCTGTTCAAGGCTGGGGAAGGTAAAGCAGGGAGGAAGAGGAATGAGACCTGCTCTTAAAAACTGACCTAAGAGTCGTGAGGTCTCTACCACTTTACAGTCCACACAACTTGGGTACATCTTTATCTTTCTTTTTTTTCTTGTGGTTTTGATGATTCGTGCTGGTGGTGGTGGTGGTGGTGTGGTGGTGGTGTGTGGTGATGGTGGTGTATGTTTTTATTGGTAGTGATGTGTTGTTTGTGATGATGGTGATGTTGTTGGACGTGATGGTGATGGTGGTGTTAAATGTTGTTACTGGTATGAGGTTGGTGGTGATGTTGTTGGTGGTGTTGGTGGTGGTGGGGTAGTGGATATGTAGTGGTGATGATATTGTCGGTGGTGGTGGTGATGGTGGTGGTGGCGATGGTGCTGTTGTTGTTGTTAGTTACTGTTGGTGGTGGTGATATTGATGGTGATTTAGTGTTGGCGTTGTTAAAGATAGTGTCATTGTGGTGGTGATGTAATTGTAGTTGTTATTACTGTTGTTGTTGGTGATGATGATTTTGTTGTTGTTGTTAGAGATATTGTTGTTGGTGGTGGTAGTGATGGTGATTTAATGGTGATATTGTTGTTAGTGGTAGTGTCACTGTGGTGGTGATGCTGTTGCTGTTGTCGGTGGTGGTGAAGCGATAATGTTGTTGTTGGTGGTGATGATGTTGTTTTGTGAGTGATGCCTGTGCTGATGTTGTCACTGATGGTGTTGGTGGTGACTTTGGTGATGCTGTTGTGGCGGTGGCGGTGATGTTGTTGCTGGTGGTGGTTGTAGTGATGTTATTGTGATGTTGTGATGGTGATGGTGATGGTGGTGGTGATGTGACTGGTGGTGGTGATGTTGTTGGCAATGTTGCTGCTGGTGGTGATGTTGTTGTTGTGGGTGATAGTTCAAGGATGCAGTTGGAGTTGGATACAATACTGTTGTTATTAGTAAGGTGATTACGGTAGTGATGGTGGTGTAGTGGTGATGATGGGGGTGGTGATCTGTTTGGTTTGGTGGTAGTGATGACAGTGTTGTTATTACTGTTGTCGTTGTTGTTGTCGCTGGCTGTGGTGGCGATACTATTATTCTTGTCGCAAGTGGTGGCACTGATGATTTCTTTTGAAGTGTTGTACGTAGTGGGGTGACAGGGTGATGTTGTTGTTGTTGTTGTTGGTGGGGTGGTGTAGCTGGTGGCGGTGGCAGCAGTGATAACGATGATGTTGGTGGTTGTGGTTGTAGTTTACGATGGCTGAGGTGGATTGCTGCAACGTGTCTGTGTTGGACAAACATCTACACACACACACACACACACACACACACCACACAAAATGACAGTGATGGCGATGGTGGTGGTGGTGGTGATGAATGCGACGAAGGCGACGGTGATGATGGTGGTGGCGGTTTGATGGCGGACGTGTCTGTGCCGGGCAAACATCTACACCAATAACTGCCGGCCGTTGCACGTCGCATTCATATCACCCCTTCCTGCTTAGGTGATCAATAAACACGACTGGGGTATAATCTCTCTCACCCCCATCACTTCCCTCTCTCTCCTTCTCTCACTGAAAGAAATTCTGATGACACAGCAGAGATTCTTCTCTGTGCGTATCTAAGCAAACATCTATCTCTCTCTCTCTGTCTCTTTCCACACACACACACTCTCTCTCTCTTTCTGTGACGCTCTCTTTCTGTGACACTCTGTGTGTGACTCTCT
>JAPXFY010000020.1:38075026-38077526 GCA_030674185.1 Monoplex corrugatus | reverse complement strand
CGCTGTGCAGCGCAACTCAGGCGTATGACGTCATGTTCTCAAGCCTAAGAGGAAAAACTGTATGGCATGGCCAATTATAAGACAACAATCCATTTCCAGAACTGCCAGAACTACCGGTCGGTGAAAGAGAAGATGATGATGATAATAATAACAATAATAATAACAACAATAATAATAATAGTAGTAGTAATAATGATAATAATAATAATGATAATAATAATAGTAATAATAACAACAATAATGATAATAATAATAACAATAATAATAATATAACAATAACAGTATTTGTATGGCACCAACTCTTGTCAATTCAAATCAAGGCGCATCCACGCACCAGACATACGCATGCGATCAGCGCTGACCATCTTACACACAACACGAACAAAACAAAAACAAAAACAAAACAAAAACAAGAAACAAACAAACAAACAAACAAACAAACAAACAAACAAACAAACAAAAAACCTGATGGACGGAGGCAGTTGCAGAATTCACTGTCCGGAAAATAGTTTTTTTCCGGACTTGAAAGCAGAAAGTGTAGGTGATAGACGAAGGGAGAGTGGAAATTTATTCCAGGCAGATTGGTCCCAAAACAGCCGACATCTCTGTGTCGAAAAGCATATAGGGACATGTGGATGCGTCAGATGGCCTATTTCATCCTTTGAGACATAGGATTGCTGCTGAAGACATAGGATGTTCCACAGAAGACGACCTATTTCATCCTTGAGACATAGGATGTTCTACAGAAGACGACCTATTTCATCCTTGAGACATAGGATGTTCTACAGAAGACGACCTATTTCATCCTTGAGACATAGGATGTTCCACAGAAGACGACCTATTTCATCCTTGAGACATAGGATGTTCTACAGAAGACGACCTATTTCATCCTTGAGACATAGGATGTTCCACAGAAGACGACCTATTTCATCCTTGAGACATAGGATGTTCTACAGAAGACGACCTGTTTCATCCTTGAGACACAGGACGTTCTACAGAAGACGACCTATTTCATCCTTGAGACATAGGATGTTCTACAGAAGACGAACAATTTCATCCTTGAGACATAGGATGTTCTACAGAAGACGACCTATTTCATCCTTGAGACATAAAATGTTTACAGAAGACGACCTATTTCATCCTTGAGACATAGGACGTTCTACAGAAGACGACCTTTTTCATCTTTGAACAAAGAATATGGTACAGAAGACGACCTATTTCATTCTTAGAGACAAAGGATATGCTACAGAAGACGACCTTCTTCATCTTTGAGACAAAGAATATGGTACAGAAGACGACCCTATTTCATTCTTAGAGACAAAGGATGTGCTACAGAAGACGACCTTCTTCAAATCTCGAGACTTAACTCCCAAGTATGACGGCGAACAAGAAAGAAGAAGAAGAGGAAAAAAAAAACAACAAAAAACCCCGAGACTTTATATGCTACGACTGTCATACAGCAACCTCCTTTACGGCTTATCCGACAAGACGGTCTTATACCAGCTAGCTGTACAGAGGAAGAAGTGTCCAAGAAAGGATGATCATTATCGTCCTGGATGTCTCGCGAAAGATCATCATTATCGCAGTACTGTCTGGGGAAAGTATCATCATTATCGCTGCAGGAAAGGATGCAGCCACGACCAGATATGTATCGATATTCTGGCGGTGTACATTATATTCAGATCATTAGTCCTGTCCATAGACATTAACAGTCACAAAGATTGGCAACCTGATAATCCGCGGTGTACATTATGTTCAGATTATTAGTTCGGTCCATAGACAGTAATAGTCATACAGATTGGCAACCCAGGGAACTTCTGGTCTCTTAGTGAAGGACTGAATTAAGAACATCTCCAACATCAAAATCCATGCCATAACATGCATTATTAAAGTTTTCCTCATCACTTGTTTTAAACACGGCCAACCACCAACTAAAACAAAACAAAACAAACAAACAAACAAACAAACAAATAAAAAAAAACCCAAAAAACAGTACAACCACCAACTAACACACAAACAGAGCGACACGTCAAAATCTAAGAATTTGACAGGGTGTATCTATCGTAACGAGGTAATAAAAAAACACCATGACTATACTAACAAAATACAATAAAAATGGACAAGATGTGACAGTGTATGTAAGAGTGTGCAATCTATTTATCTATACATGTCTATGGTGAATTGCGGAAACAAACAACGCGGTTTATGGAGCAGCCTGTCTTAATATTACAGCCGTATTGTCGCTATACCATACGAAGGAGAAATGGAAATGGGAGCAAACGGAGACGAGGATACTTTGTGTGTGTGTGTGTGTGTGTGTGTGTGTTGTGTGTGTGTGTGTGTGTGTGTGTGTGTTGTGTGCAGTGTGTATGTGTTCGTGGTGTGTGTGTAGTGTGTGTGTGTGTGTGTGTGGGTGTGTGTGTGTGTGTGTGTTGTGTAGTGTGTTTTGTGTGGTGTGTGTGGTGTGTGTGTGGTGTGTGTGTGTGCGCGCGGAGAGAGT
>JAPXFY010000020.1:38070026-38072526 GCA_030674185.1 Monoplex corrugatus | reverse complement strand
ATTGCCGTTTTCCGTCGTGCATCCCCAAAATTTGTCTCAGTAAAACACCGAATTGCTGCAACCTAAGTAACTTCTCTTGCAATATACAAAACAACAACAAAACAAAACAACAGCCAACCAACCAACAAACAAAAAACCACCACCAACAACAGCAACAACAACAACAACAACAACAAAAAACACCACCACCACCAAAATAACTGACCACTTCCTATCACGATCAATTTCTCCACACCTCTACCAAGAGTTCAACTCTCCACCCCAGAGTTTGGGCTCTGGCAGTGACACTCTGAACTTCTCCATGTCCCAGCTGGTAGTCGGGTATCATCTCCTTTTAAAAAGCACCACCGATAAGTAAGCAGTAAATAAGAGATACCATCAGCGAGAAATAAGAGCACCATCAGCAGTAAAGAAGCCTTATCTCTTCCCCCAGCCTGAAGTGTAGCTGTGTCAAAACTCGCCCGTGTCCAGGCAGCACCACAGAAGGCAAGACAGATAGATAAAAGGCGGGACAGACACAACAGGGAATTACACTCCAGTGAACCACGACAGGAATGTGGAGAGTCCTTTAACCCTTTTCCTCTCCTCCTCCTTCTTCACGCGGGCTGGTAGGTTCTTTCGACAGAGCCATGGACTCAAGATCGGAGATCTGAGTCCAAAATCCCACCCCGTAATATAAAACTCGCTTGTTTGCTTAAAAGGCTTGTGCCATGATCACCATACACATGGCACCTGTGAAGTTAGTGCATATGGAATTTGTTCCTAGCGCGGAGAGGTCGTCCTGAGAAACTGAAATTGAAACTCAAACTGAAACTGGCGGGCGTCAGTAGCTCAATTGGTGGAGCATAGGATTCACATGACAATTGTGGGTTCGAATCCCGGAGTACGCTACATTAAAACTGGCCTTCTTACTGTCCCATCTTAACATCATTGTTGTTCTGGTGGGGTTGGTATAGGATTATGTAAGTCCCCCCCCCCTTCCCCCACTTTGCTTGGATGATTATCCCCGCCGGCCATA
This sequence comes from Monoplex corrugatus, assembly GCA_030674185.1. Lineage (NCBI taxonomy): Eukaryota > Metazoa > Mollusca > Gastropoda > Littorinimorpha > Ranellidae > Monoplex > Monoplex corrugatus. The sequence goes on along the minus strand of JAPXFY010000020.1, from coordinate 38,071,508 downwards.
TCACCTGAGGTGGATGCCGACGTGAAAACTGGACCAAATCAAATCATCACCTTAGTCGTTTGAACGGCACGCTGATAGCACAAATGTCCTGTATTTTGATCATCAGGCGGGAGGGGCGAATTATGGTCTTGGCATTTTGGGGGAGGGGATTCTAAGAAATCTAGGGGGTCCGGTGGCATGCTCCCCTTGAATTTTTTTTCTGTCCAGAGGATTGAAATACTATCCATGAAATAATGATGAAATAAATGTAATTTGCTTAAACTTAAAAACATTTCTCACACTCGTCCAAAAATGATTTTATTTAGAAGACTGAAATACAACCATTTGGTATTCCATGATGAAGAATTCGTGAAATTTGCTTATACTTAAATACACTGATTACACAGTCTTACTTGTCTCCTTAACAGCTGTTCGACAGTTCAAGGGAGTGGAGGGGTAGGTGGATGGGTGGAGGGAATCCAGAAGCCTTGGAATCTACCCCGCTCTAATCTACCCCCGGTAAATAGCGCACCTCGGGATTGGAACGTACAACCATTAGCATATGAATCCAACGCTCAACCAACTGAGCTTCTGAGGTCCGCATGAGGTGATGGGAGAAAGGGTTAATCTTTAAACAAGTCGTAGATATCAGCCGTCAGTGTTGGACTCGCCTGTCAACACTCGCTTTATCAAGAGACCAATAGACGGGGGCCAAGGTTTATTTCAAGCCACCCAAGTCGTTATTGTTGTCCCCCGGGTCAGGCTTTTGAACACCCCTTGGCTGTTGGCTCGTATTGCTTAGACAGAGACATTGAAGACAGGGGACTAAACATTGCCCTTGGCTGTTGACTCGTATTGCTTAGACAGAGACATTGAAGACAGGGGACTAAACATTGCCCTTGGCTGTTGGCTCGTATTGCTTAGACAGAGACATTGAAGACAGGGGACTAAAAATTTGCCCTTGGCTGTTGACTCGTATTGCTTAGACAGAGACATTGAAGACAGGGGACTAAACATTGCCCTTGCTGTTGGCTCGTATTGCTTAGACAGAGACATTGAAGACAGGGGACTAAACATTGCCTTGGGCTTTTGGCTCGTATTGCTTAGACAGAGACATTGAAGACAGGGGACTAAAAATTTGCCCTTGGCTGTTGACTCGTATTGCTTAGACAGAGACATTGAAGACAGGGGACTAAACATTGCCCTTGGCTGTTGGCTCGTATTGCTTAGACAGAGACATTGAAGACAGGGGACTAAACATTGCCTTGGCTTTTGGCTGTATTGCTTAGACAGAGACATTGAAGACAGGGGACTAAACATTGCCTTGGCTGTTGGCTCGTATTGCTTAGACAGAGACATTGAAGACAGGGGACTAAACATTGCCCTTGGCTTTTGGCTCGTATTGCTTAGACAGAGACATTGAAGACAGGGGACTAAACATTGCCCTTGGCTGTTGGCTCGTATTGCTTAGACAGAGACATTGAAGACAGGGGACTAAACATT
>JAPXFY010000020.1:38055026-38060026 GCA_030674185.1 Monoplex corrugatus | reverse complement strand
CCCCCCTCCCTCCCCAATTCAAGACCGAGCCAGCGCATAAGGGTTTACGGGAGGCTCAGGGATTCTGTCAGATAACTGCTGGCAGATTTGGATGGAGCGCATATGGAATTATCCCACAGCGATGAATCCTTTTTGAACTCCAATACAGTGAAAGGCGTCAGTTAGTCAGAGTCCTGCGGAAATGCATGGCATACCTACGAGCATTATATATCGTGTACAGGGAGCGGTCGAGGGTGGGTGGGGGTGGGGGTGGGGGTGGGGTAAGGGGTGGGGATGGGACTGAACGAGGGTAATATGGGGTGTTGAGGGGAGGGGTTTAGGATAAAACATTTGCTTTTATTGAATGGGGGAGGGGAGAGAGTGAGAGTGAGAGAGAGAGAGAGAGAAACGAGAGACAGACAAGACATACAGACAGACAGACAGACAGACAGACAGGCAGACAGAGACAGGACACAGGCAAAGCAAACAAATAAAATGTATACAATAAAATTAAGAAAGATTACAACAGAGAAATAAAAATAGAATATTACACACACACATAGCACATACACACACACATACATGCATGCACTCGTGAACACACGCACTCATACACACACACGCACGCAAACACACACACACACACACATACACACACACACACGCAACACGCACCAACACACACACACACACACACACACACACACACACACACACACACACACACACACGCAGGCACGCACACACACACACACACAAACAAAAACTAAGAAAAACAAACTAAACTGAATTAAAAACACTAGATAACACATGCACGCACGCGCACACACACACACACACACACACACACACACACCACACACACACACACACACACAAACACAACACACACCATACACACACACACACACCTCTCTCCCTCTCCTCTCTCAAAGAAAAACCGACAACAAATAAACAAACAAATAAACGACCATATGATCATGTCCCCACCAAAACTAAAAGCATAGCTCTTTGATCTATTTCTGCACGAGGGAATTTCCGACAGATTCAACATCATCTTCTTCCCTAGAGGGGAGAGAGATCACATCTCCTGTCCCTTGGGGGCTCAGCCCAGCCCAGGAGGAGGCAAGACCTAATATTTCAAGGCTTCTTAAAAAATGTTTTTCTACATGCTAATCCTCGAATACATTATGTGCGGTAGAACTTTTTAACCCTTTGACTCCCGTATCTTGTCCACCAGCATCCTGCATCGTCAACCATGCTAGCACAGCAAAAACTTAACACTTAACTCTTTAATTCCCTCACTCTATCCTCCAGCTTCCTGCGCCCTCATCAATGATATAAAGTAAAACCTTAACCCCTTGATTTCCTCATCCTATCCACCAGCTTCCAACAGAAAGTCAAAGGGCTGTTTTTGCAGTTGATGGGCAGGATGCAGGAGTCAAAGGGTTAAACCTCGACCAACGAACGAAGGAACTGATCTATTTTGACGAACAACTCATGACATTCGAGTTCTGACACGGAACTTCAGAAAGCAAAAATCAGCAAGCTTTTCCTTGCCCCTCCCTTCTCAAAATGAACAAACCACTCATAAATCAATCAACATATTCCAAGATAAATCATCACTAAGACTAGAAAAAAAGTTTCCGAAGAGATCACTTTTTTAATAATGAAACAAACTAATCAGTAAACAAAGGAATCAGTAATTAAGAAACGAACAGACAAACAAATAAACAAACAAATGAGTATGAATAAATAAATGAATAAATAAATACATAAATAAATAAATAAGTAAATAAAATAAAATAATGAAAGAAAGAAAGAAAGAAAGAAAAAAAAAAAAAGAAAAAAAAAAAGAAAAAGAAAAAAGAAAACAGAATAAAGGGCTGCATCCTTACATCCCATCAAGACTAGAAAGTACAGCACTTTGATCAGTTTCTGCACGAGCGAATGAATTTCTAATATATTTTGACGACAGCCACCCTACCACATTTGGGCAGTTTTATTGTGCTTATTTTTGTTTTGTTTTGTTTTTTGGGTCCCATTTCCTATGCCACTGCAATGGCCAAAGAAGCTGGGACAATTTCACAATGGTATGAAGACGATGATGATAATGACGATGATAATGATGATGATGATGGTGATGATGATGATGGTGATGATGATGGTGATGATGATGATGATGATAATGATGATGATGATGATGATGATGGTGATGATGACGACGATGGTGATGATAATCATGGCGCTGTGTGTTCCATCTAGGACAGAGACTGCAGTAATCTACACTTAATCATCATAAGAGTTTGGAGTTTGTTCAAGAGGGATTCATCGCACTCGGACAATCCCATATGCGCTCCATCCAAATCTGCCGGCAATTATGACTCCCTGAGCCTGCGCAAAACCCTATGCGCTGGCAAGGTCCTGAAAAAAACATCAAACATATCCTGGTGTCAAAGAGTTCCGAGAGATTCAGACACCTGCGGAGTTGGTCAGAAGATCTGAACAAAAATCTCAATGACGCATCCATGAAGTAGACGAGACCTGACTGTAGCACGCTCAACTCTAGTAGGAGCCGATTGTGCTGAAAAATCCCATAATAGTTTTGACAAGATTTATCGGATTCGAACCCACAACCTTCCAGTCGATAGTCAGTGGCACTAACTACTGTACCACGGCGACTGGGGCTACAGCTATTTCAGTTCTTACCTGAAATTAGAGGGCGACAACCAACTAACTTCCCCCCTCCCCCACACTGAAAATAAATGCACGAATAAATAAATGATTAAAACAGATAGCTAATTGAGTAGATAGATAGAATGAATAGATAAATAAATAAATAAATAAATAGACAGACAGACAGTCAGACAGACAGATAAATAGATAGGGTTATAGATAGATAGATAGATACTTCCCTCCCCCTCCCAGTATTGAAACACATAAACAAATAAATAAATGAACAAATAAATAAATAAATGAATAGATAATACAATGAATATATAAATAGATAGATAATAAATAAATAAATAATGAATAAATAAATAAATAAACAAATAAACAAATAAATAAATGAATAAATAAATAAATGAATAAATAAATAAATGACCGTCAGCCAATTCCCAAGCCACGAAGGAGCAAGAACACAAGTTTCTGCACGAGTGAATTTTTGATAGCCACAGAAGCAACTCAATAAATATTCAAACAAACAAATAAATAAGTTAACAACCGCCCACATAAATATGTTCCAGTCCAGACTAAAAGGATAACACTTTGATCAATTTCTGCACGACTGAACCTCTGTTTGATGTTGTTGACAACACCATTTTAGCTCCGACTTCTCAATTTGTATGTGATGATAAGCAACACCCCTCCTCCTTCCCTCCCCACCTCTCTTCCATTTTTTATAAATAAGTAAATAAATGAATAATGAATAAATAAATCAAACAAGTAAAATGACGGCGGTCTCCAATGTCACGAACGCTTAAGATTGCGAGTAAAGTATTCTGGTTTACTTTCCGCGAGAATGAACTTTGGATAAATAAATATGTAAACAAATTACTCACTCACTCATTCACTCACTCACTCACTCAATCAATCAATCAATGACCGTACTTCTATCTGTCACAGTCGCTTCTGTTCAGTTTCTCCATGAATGAACTTTTGCTACATTAATAGAGAAAGAACGAAAGAAAGAAAAAGAAAGAAAGAAAGAAAGAAAGGAAGACAGACAGACAGAAGAAGAGAGACAGACAGAAATAAATAAATGAGAAAATACATACATACATACATACATACATACATACATACATATATACATACATATATACATCCATCCATCCATCAACACATACATACATACACATACATGCATTACATTACATACATGCATACATACATACTTACATACATAAATGCATAGATACATACATACATACATACATGTATATCCGTGTCTACTTACTCACACACACACACACACACACACACACACACACACACACACACACACACACACACACACACACACTTGTTCATCTTTGTAAATCGCTTATTAGATCTAAATTAACCTATGCCCAAGAAATCTTCTTCAGTGCACCGAAACACTTATTAACAAAACTGCAGAGCTTAGATTGTAAAGGTTTCAAACTTGCGCTGGGTCTTCCAATGCATGCCTCTTGTCTTCGCACATACAACGCGATCAAATTATTGCCGCTTGATGAACAAAGGAAAGTCGCTTCCACTAAATTTCTGTTAAGAAACACCACCATAGAAAACAGCATTGAAACAGAGACAAAAATAAGATCAGAGTCCGACTTTCCAAAAAGAGCTAAATCAATATCCTCACAGGTCACACTAGCAACATATACAACTGATGTTATGAAAGGTTCTGGAATAGATCTAGAAGCAGATCCTGTCACTTCAAGACCTTCCTTTTCACCTGTACCCAGTTGGGAACTTCAAAGAGCACGTTTTGACATACGTCACACTGACTTAAAAAAAGAAGATAATATCAACTTACTGGCAAGTCAAGTTAAATGTCATATAGAAGATTTTTATTCCGATCACTTGAAAGTTTACACTGATGGATCAATAATTGAAAAACAAGCAGGCTCAGCGTTTTTAATACCTGCTCTCAAAATTGAGAAATCCTTCTATATAGGACTTAATAAATCTGTCTTTACCGCTGAACTCTTTGCAATCTTAATGGCTTTGAATTATATGATAAATTTTCCTAGGACACTTCCCAAGATACTTTTTTGCGTTGATTCAAAATCTGTACTTCAAGCTCTTGAATTATCAAAATTACAAACAAGATCTGAAATGATATTGGAAATTACTCACTTGATTAATAGTTTATCCTTAAGAGGCATTGATATTACTTTCTGCTGGATACCATCTCATAGTTCTTTTCATTATAACGATATGGTTGATAGGGCTGCCAAACGGGGGGCAAAGAGCTCCCCAGATTCAAATAATGTACAACTTTCCCTCTCATTGCATGAGTGTTATACCTTAGTGGA
>JAPXFY010000020.1:38022526-38045026 GCA_030674185.1 Monoplex corrugatus | reverse complement strand
TTATATTAAATTAAGGTAATAATGGGCGCCAGCTCGCGAGATAAAATAGCGGTCTCTTTGGTAATGTGGTGGTTATGCACTAAGACAGAAATTGAGTAATCCCTGCAGAACTGACGTACTGTGATAATTGTCTGAAATATGTGACGTGAGGTGTTGTGCGTTCCGAGTGTATAGATCAGAACTGCTGAATGGTTGGGTTTTCTGTGTGTGTGTGTGTGTGTGATGTGAGAAAGGAGGGAGGGGTAAGATGACTGTAATTGTGTTTGTGAGTGTGTTTCTTAATGTGTGTGTTGTGTGTGTGTGTGTGTATGTGTGTGTGTGTGTGTATGTGTGGTGTATGTGTGTGTGTGTGTGTGTGTGTGTGTGTGTGTGTGTGTGTGTGTGTGTGTGTGTGTGTGTGTGTGTGTGTGCCTGCGTGTGTGTGTATATGTGAGCGAGCTTGGTATCTGCGAGCCGTGGTACTGAATTGATGCAAGAGTGTTGTTGGCGCCCCCCTCCCCCATCCCAGGAAACGGGACATCACAGCACCATGATGAAAATATGGAGAATGGAGCAAAGGCCCTAAAATCGGAGCTGCTCTGGTGAAATTGGAGCAGCTGGCATATCTAACTATACATGAATACATGCATACACCAGTATTGTCAAATAAATGTATGCATACAGCCATATCATCAAAACATTATCATGCAGATGTGTCAAGTTTTACATTACATATATACATACATCATCATCATCATCATCATCATCAGCAGCAGCAGCAGCAGCAGCAGCAGCAAGTGCCATGCCGCACGGCGTTGGTGATCATGATCCTCCATACGATTCTATATTTTTGTCACTGGAAGTATATCTCCTATCCTTTTTGTCTCATCCACTGTACAAAAGTAGATGTCTAATATTTTCTCCCTGGGTCTACCTGGTGCTCTTTTTCCATCTAGCTTTCCTGTTGTGACTAAGTACACAAATTTCTCTTGCTTTATAAAATGTTCTACAGAAGTTTCTTGTCTTTCTAATCGTCTTCTTTTAGTGTTTATTTCTCTGAAAATTGTCTGTTGAGTGTGTGTCCGTGGAACTCCTTAACATTCTTCTTAAAAATCACGTTTCAGTTGCTTTAATCTTGCTCTGACTTTGGCTTCGCATCCGAATAACAGAACACAAGAACTCTCTTCTTGATGTTAACAGAGAAAGCACTTGTTGGTAAGAACGCTTTCATTTTCTTGAAGACTGTTTTAGTTGACCAATTCTGTTGGATATTTCTAATGTGCACCTGCCGTTTGGTGCGATGACTGTTTTCAGATATTTATGCTTATCAGCTTGTCTTGAAGTTGTGCCATTTGCTGCTATTTTACATGAAGGGATTTCCTTCTTTTTTTTTTTTTTTAACTGATTACCATGATTTTAGTCTTCTTACTATTTAACTCCAGCCCTTTATTTTTGCTTTATATTTCTATACGAGTCGTATACTCACAAGATTTTGTAGGTCATTTTCATATTCTGCAAATAGAACGGTATCATCTGCATAACGAAGACTGTTCATCATTTTGACTCCAACCTTGATCCCAGGGTATTCATCTAGGTTTATCACGATGGTTTCCCTGTAAAGTGAAAACAAATCTATCGACAGAACACATCTCTGCTTAGGCCCTCTTTTGATAATTTGAAAACAGCTTATATCATTTTCTGCTCTCACTGCTGCTGTTTGTTCCCGATACACATTTCTGATCATTTATAGATCTATAGATCTTTTACATCAGTACTGAGCTTTTCCAGTTGGTTGATCAATTCTTTGTGTCTTGCCCAATCAAAAGCCTTCGTATAATGTAATCTTCCCATCTATCTGATATTTTGTCTTTTTCCTTAATAATTGTACCAAAGGTACCATCTTTTTTTGATTTTAAGCAACCAGTTGATGTGCGTGTCTTTTCCTTGTTTGTTATTTCTTCAATGTTTCTGTACATAAACTTAGGTTCTGTTTGTATCGGTTTCTATTTCTTTGCACTTTGTTTCTAGCCAAGCTTCCTTAGCTTCACTGCGTTTATTCCTGATTTTCGTATCTCTTTTTATTCTTCCTCTTTTCCTAAGTTCATCCATCAGAGCCTAACCCAGTTCTTCTTTGCTTTTCTTTCAACTCTTGGGACTTCTTCACATGCTTCACTAACCAAGTTTTTCTTTTCAAATTTGTCCATTGTTCCTCACTGTCCCCAAAGTCCTCTAGAGAAATTAATTTATTGTGAACAAGTACGTTAAATTTTGCGCGAGTTGATTCATCTCTCTTTAAGAATCCAAGATTAAGTTTCATGTTATTTTTTGGTCTGTTTTCTTCTCTTTAGTTTCAGCCTAAATCTTCCCTTTACAGGATTGTGGTCATTGTTGTATCGGCGGCTGGTAATGGTTTTTGCTGTCAATGAAAAAAATTTGAAATCTCTTATTTAATTTGATTTCGTGTGCTGTATCTTGGATTCATCCATGTCCATGTTCTTCTGCTAAGTCGCTCAAACCAAGAGTTTCCTAATTTGAATTCATTTATTTGTGTCCACTCTAGTAAATCTGTTTCCTTGTTGTCTTTTATGTGTGCTTGACAAAAGGCAAGAAATTTGTGTTCGTCTTGCTTCGTCAATTAAATAGGCATCTTTATTCTATTTTCACGTTTCTATTTTTTTTTTCCGCTTTCATAAAGCCAATAAAACTAAGCAATGTCTCCAGCGCTGTACCCATTAGTACAGTTCACCGAACAAAATAAAAACAAAGTAAAAATCGATCTATAAAACTAAAGTACCTATTCAAAATGCTAACTCATGCAACGCTAGTGACAAAGTTCCTCAACCTTAAAACCATACGTTCTTCGCTCTTTCACCCCACCACCAAACTTCACACCCAAAGACCGACTAATGCAAATGCATATCAAGCCATCGGGGAGACACAGATCTATGTGACACAGATGTAAATTCCAACAAAGGGCTGAATGCCAATGGGAACCAGGGCACCCAAGGGGACCACAATCCTGGCGTTAGCTCCGGGACCGACGCCAGCTTGGCCAACAGAGAGAGGTCAGACATGGGGGCTGGACATTCTGCAAGTCTCTGCCAAGCTGTCCACTTGAACTGGGAGCAACGGTCTCTGTCAACACCACTCTTCGTAACCGGTCATAATAATTTATCTCCTTCCTCTCTCCTACATGTCTGGCCTAGGGTATTTTATACCCGTGTCTAAAATCGCCATGGTCAAATTATTTTTCCTTTTTTTTTTTTTCATTTTATTTTTACCATTTTTATTTTTTTTCTGATGTGTGTACATGCGCCTTTTTGTTCTCCTAGGTTAAGTTGAAAAAGGCCGTTGCACATCCCAAGGGTAAATGTGTGTAATTCCACGCTCCAGTACTATCTAGAATATATCTGACAGTATCAACATGTACGTGATTTTCAAGTGGTTAGAACACAGGCTCTCATACTGGGAGTTCTGGGCTCGCACTTTCTTGGGTACCGCCGGGAGCGGATTAAGTGTGGAGAAATCCAAAACAAGTGCGACCGCCCGCGCGTAAGCAAACAAGAACCAGAAAACACGAAAACAGAACCAGAACGCGTATCCTGAGCTCCCAAAACAACATTAAATACAGACCTGCTAGTGTCTGATACTAATCCGTACGTATACACACACAGAACATCGAATACGCATGTTAAAGATCCTCTAAGCTATGTTAGTCTTCGATGGCTTAGGGTCCCACGAAAACATCCAGCATGCACTCCCCTGTAAACGGAATGTGACCACCTAAATGGCCTGGTTAAAAAACAACAAACAAATCCTCAAAACAACACAATACAACGACAAGAACAAGAACAACAACCACAACAACAACCACAACAACAACAACCACAAAATAACTATACACATACAAGCTCACTCGTATATTCGAATGAACATGGGGGATTACAACCCCCGAACAAAAATGAAGAAAATAATCACACCCTGTTTAAAATGAACAAGATGACCGCATTCCCCATCAGTCAAAGTAAACCAGCCATATCCATGTCCTTCAGCATACATACATGACCTACACTCATCTACATTCTCGATATATTTTTGATTAAGCCATTCGATACGCCTGGAAACATTTATCCAAAGATACCTGAGACAATTCTCTCAAATCTGATATCCCACTAAAAATGCCAACAAGACTTTTGGGGAACAAACCAAACCAAGATCCAATGAAGACATACAGAGACGAAGTGGAGAAGGATATGGCAATTTAGAAAGAATTTTTACGCTAGTGTTGTAAGAGAGTACAGAATAACACACGGAAATGAGATGCAAAGGACACTGTACAGAAAACTTACTCTGTAAAACGAGTTCTGCAGTGGAACCTTTTAAGCAAAAATAGTACGACGTCCAAGTTATTGTAACAGCCTCCATATACAAAAATTTTTTACAGAAAATTCAGATTTCGTATTTCTTAAGGTTATTGTGCTCTAGAAAAAGATTCGGCTGAAATAAATCTTGACTTATGTGAGGTCAATGACAGATTGTCAAAACAGCGAAAACAGATTTCAGATATGGTCAGAAGTTCCTCAGAAATTGCTGTTCACACACCTTTCTTATAAAACGCCGATTTTAGCAATTTGTTTTTCATCATACATGTAATGACCATGGGGCTCTACCTACCAAACTTACGTTTCCGAGACTCCTTGCAGTCCACACCTTTTACCAAACCTGCTAAAGATCCACCCATAAAGAACTGAGACAATCTTGCTCATACACTTTTCACAGAGAGACAGACATACAGAAAAACAGACAGACAGGGAGGCAGGCAGGCAGACAGACTGACAGACACACACATACCTTCTGTCAATAAGGAACAATCTCCCTTAAAAAGAGAGGAAATTGAAGAAGAGAAGAAACCAAAAACGTATGGAAGCATAATATTAGAACTGTTGTAGTGAGGAGAGAGAGAGAGAGAGAGAGAGAGAGAGAGAGAGAGAGAGAGAGAGAGAGAGAGAAGAGAGAGAGAGAGAAGAGAGAGAGAGAGAGAGAGAGAGAGGAGGGGGGGGGGGGGGGGGGCAGAGTACAATAAAAACGAACTGGAAATCATTGTTCATGAAAAAAATCTGACAGCAAATCCTTTATGAAAGACCTGAGATTCATGCAAAATTAATCTAAGAAAATCGGTTTGTTGTTGTGGTTTGTTTTTTTAACTGTTAAATTTTGCCCCGCCTCTCAGTTGCGTTGATCCTATGCCGCCCAGTCTTGGTCCACAACACACCAACACCCCCAAATTCATTCAGTCGTCGTCCCAGTGCTAGGAAGCCCATAGCAGCCAGACCCGTTATGCCGCCATATGACCACCCACCGTAAGAGATTCCGCACTGCTGCCGAGTCATTCCGGTGGAGTTCAACAGTGCCTTGCTCTGATCAATCTTTCATGGCGTTGCCTTGTCTAACGACGATAATCTCTCTAGTTGCGGAACCATAACAAACGAAAGATCTTCAGCCTCCCCAACTACCCCGACCCTTGCCCAGTAAGGTCACAACCATCACATCTCTCCAACGACACCCCTAAAGACCTCCACTTGAATACACCTCACGTAAGCGATAGAGGAAACCAAAAGTAAGAAACCCATTTCGTTTCTGGGTGTAGATTGCACGAGGGGTATGTTCTGGTCTCTTACACCGGTTTGGTCTCGTGCCAACAAGCCGACAAACGCATGAATAACAAACAGGTTGATGACAGGGATAAATGTATAGCGAACACTGATAACTTTTATTTCGATTATACTGGAACACGCCATACACCATACACACGATGAGTAAACACGCTGATAGTTGATAAATATGTGTGTGTGTGTACATAGTCCATTTCCAACTTTTATTATTTGTCTGCGATAAATTGAAACACGATTCAGACTTAGTGTGCAATATGTATTCACAGTGAACTGTGAAAAGGAGGGCTTGGACGGCCATGGGAATGTTTTATTCATCGTGTGAGGATATTAGAGAGAGAAAGTTACAGAAAACAGGTTTTGCAGCCTGTCCTTTTAAGGAAAAGGTTCACATTGACAAGGATAGTCTCTCTCTCTCTCTCTCTCTCTCTCTCTCTCTCGCTCGCTCTCTCTCTCCCCTTCTCTCTCTTTCTGTCTGTCTGCCTGTCTACCTGTCTGCCTGCTGCCTGCCTGCTGTCTTCGTCTGTCTGTCCGTCTGTCTGTCTGTTTCTCTCTCTCTGTGAGAGTATGTTTGTGCGCCCGCGTGTATATGTGAGAATGTGCGTGTGCGTGTGTGTGTGAGTGCAGCGTGTGATGTGTGTGTGTGTGTGTGTGTGTGTGTGTGTGTGAGTGCAGCGTATGTGTGTGAGTGTGTGTGTGCGTGTGTGTGTGTGTGTGTGGTGCAGCGTGTGTGTGTGTGTGTGTGTGTGTGTGTGTATGTGTGTGTGTGGTGGTGTGTATGCGTTTTGTGTGTGTATGTGTGTATGCGTGCGTACGGTATGCACAGTCTGTGCGTGTTGTTTCCTGTGTTGTGTGTTGTGGTGGGTGTGTTGTGTGCGTGTGTGGTGTGTGCTGCGTGTGCGACTGCGTCGTGTGCTGTGTGTGTGTGCGTGCGTGTGTATGTAAGGCCTAACGTGGAGAAATGCCGTTGAGATGTGAAGGTCTCTCTGCACACAATCAATCTAGGTCTTCCTTGGTCTGGCTATCACTATAAATCCACATACTTTCTTGTTATACGCTTGGTGAACAAACTGGTATGCTTGCATTCTGGTCAGATGACCAAACCACTAAATTCGTCACACTCATCAAACAAATATAAATGAGTTTTTAGTTATACAAGGAAAATAACTTTAATGGCTGGACCCGTTTTTTGTTTGGTGGTGGTGGTGGTAGTGATGGTGGTGGTGGGGGGGGGGGTACTTTAAAGTCATTGACATTTCAGTCCTGTTCAGCACGGTTGGCTAATTGTAAAAATGGATTTTTTAGTCACAAAAGGAGAAAATAAGCTGAAAGGCCTGAATATTTTTCAGTACAGGGTTTGGAGTATGGAGTTTATACACACACACACACACACACCACCACACACACACACACACACACACACACATACTATACTAAATAATATATATATACATGCATACACACACATATGTATTGACATAATTATATATATACACATGCATACACACACAAAATAATAGATACATATGAGACATATTCCATGTACTCGGACAATTCCACATGCGCTCCACCAAAAATCTACTAGATTCTGGTAGATTGCCTGCGCAAAAGCTATACATAGACAAGATCTTGAAACGGGAAGGGGGGGGGGGGAGAGAAAAGACCTACGAAACACTAAGCTGACATCACCAGAACGATGGAAACATTAAGACGGGGAGCAAATAGACAAGTATACAATGTTACTGGCTGGGATTGAACTCGAGAAACTAGATATCGAGTCCACGGCTCTATGAAAAGAACCAACCAGCCCACATGAAAACGTGGCTTGCCCCAGGTTTGAACTCACAGCCCCTGCATTATTAGCATGGCTCTCTAACCACTGAGCTAATGGACAAAACAACAACAACAAAAACAATAACAAAAGAAAAACAAACAAACAAAAACAAACAGAAAAAAATCACCCGCCCGTGATTTGAACACAAACCCACAGTGTATAAATGGATTGTAAGATCATGACGGGAACATTATTTGAATGGCTTGACCATTTCTCAGTCGTTTAAAATCATTGCCATGTCTGTCGTGCTCGGTCCGGTAAGTTGAAATGTTCTAAATGGGTCGCATCGGGACGAAAACTTCACGTTTCAATAATTAATTGAACTTTAACGATTTTCTGTCATGGTAGCGTTGTCATGGCATTGTGAACATATAGACGGACAGACAAGACACATAGACAGACGGACAAACATTCAAACACGCACGCGGACGCGCTCGCATACACGTATGTAGACACGCACGCACGCGCACACCCATACCAACATCCGCATACGTCCACCCATCAATTTCCAGTCTCTTTTACAACACACACACACACACACACACACACACACACACACACACACACACACACACCACACACACACACACACACACACACACACACACACACACACACACACACGTACACACACACACAACGCACCGTGCACGTACATAGACGCATAAGCATACGCGCGCACGCGAACACACACATGCACACACACACACACCCTCTCTCTCTCTATCACTTTCTCATTCTTTTACACACACACAGACACACACACACGACACAGACACAACACACACACACACACACACACACACACACACACACACACACACACACATCTCAAACCCTCCCAAGCCTATACCCTACCCCTTACACGCAGAATAAAACACAAGATTCCACAAGGGACAAGGGCGATAATCGACATCCGGCTCAAGTCATTCTGCAGTCTGAGACCAGCCACGCCAGACAGTCCCTTGAGAAGCAGCGACAAGGTCTGCCTGGTAGTAAGTATCCTACTTTCCCTGACTTTCCATCAGTCTTGGACGTAACCGTCTTGTCTGCATGATGATTATCAACTGTTTCAGCATTATTCATTCACTGTGAGGTTTGTTTGTTTTTTGTTTGTTCGTTTCTTGGGGGATGGCAGGGTGGTTGATATAATGGTGGGAGTAGCAAAAGGAGGTATGATGTTTTGTTAAGTTTTAACAGCATAGGTTGATTAGAATGGGGATGATAATAATGATGCTACGAACCTCCATTTTTGATTCAGATGGCACGACGCGTCATGCTTTCTTTCATAATCTATCCCCGTGTAAACCAGGCCCCTGAGATACAGACACCTGCGGAGTTGGTCAGAAGATTCCAGCAACACATTCACCGACGCATACGTGGAATGGATCAGATTCGAGCGCATGGTCCTCGTCTTCCTAACGAGCCCACAACACACTCAACTCTGGGTAGGAGAAGAGCGAGCCCCCAAAATCTCACACTGAGTGGGATTCGAACCTACACCCCGTCAGTCTTCAGCTCATTGCTTCAACCACTTTGCCAGAGGAGTGGTCCTTTCCAGGAAGTTTTATTCCTGATACATCTCGGTGTACGTCTATTTCCCTGGAGGACAGAAAGCGTTAAGCATTCGGGCCCAGCCACGTACCAGACAACTGAGACTCCTGCATTCTCTTTTGTTCTGACAACTGGAACCAAATTACAGCTTCCAGACAAACGTCCCACAGAGAATACGATACATGTCGCAGAAACGTCTGCCATTCAAGCCCATCATTCAAAAGGCGATATAACAACAAAAGCAGGCTTATCTATCCATTTCTTTTATATACTCAAAAGGTTATACAACATCAACATGAAGCTTATCTATCCTTTTCTTTCTGCTATTTTGTTTGAAGCCCAGCCGACAGCATAGAGCCATATCAGGGCTATAACAATTTCAAAATGTACACAACACTTCAACAGGATGAAAAAAAGGAAAAGAAAATTAAGTACACATATCAATGCATTCGCGCACACAATCTGAAGAGATGACCCTGGCGCTGACCACTCACACAGGGGGTTTAAAAAAACATACCTGAATACAAATTGAAACGTAACAAAGGACACGAAAACAAATCATATACTGAAAAGGTGATATAACACCATCAGGAAGTTTACTATCTCTTTTTTGTTATAAACTTTACTATGCAAGGCACCAGTGCAGGAAAGTTGAAAAAATTGGGTAATCCTCGGTGGACAACGATACTTGCGCAACCGTCCAGGTACAGTTTATTACAGTTTCTAACCCTGACAGAACCTCTCTGCACACTCACAGGTCAATTAATTTAGAACATAAAAACCGGTGAAAAGTATCGCAAAAATATTCACGTGTATAGATTTTGCGAGAAATTATGATATGAGAGAACGTTGACGGTTACAGATGTGGGACTTCATCTGGGGTACAACACCGAATCTGGAGGCGTACATTCTTCTGCAGGTGCTTCATGTGAAAAAGTCCTGTGGGCTTATAGTTCTGCTTCAGCCGGTCCCTCATCTTTTGACTAGTGACTGTTCTGTGCTGTTCTAATGTTATTGTGCCCTGCGTGCACTGCTGTCGCCAGCATACTCAGTTGCAGACAGGTGAAAAAGGACAGGCGATAAAGGACAGGCGATAAAGGAGCAAAGGACAGGTGAAAAAGGACAGGCGATAAAGGACAGGCGATAAAGACCGGTGAAAAAGGACAGGTGAAAAAGGACAGGTGATAAAGGACAGGCGATAAAGGACAGGTGATAAAGGACAGGCGATAAAGGACAGGTGATAAAGGACAGGCGATAAAGGACAGGCAATAAAGGACAGGTGATAAAGGACAGGCAATAAAGGACAGGTGATAAAGGACAGACGATAAAGGACAGGCGATAAAGGACAGACGATAAAGGCCAGGCGATAAAGGACAGGTGATAAAGGAAGGCGATAAAGGACAGGTGATAAAGGACAGGTGATAAAGGACAGGCGATAAAGGACAGGCAATAAAGGACTAGTAATGCCAACTCATTCAGGGGGCCCATCATCATGCTTTCCTAGTGTCTGTGATTTCAGGAAACTATAGATACACTGCGTGAGTTCCGGCTACTCTTGGTCATATGTCTGTAATATAGCCATTTGCTGGAGCACAATAGCTGGCTGTTTGGTTCTTTTGATAAGAGTCGTATACTCAAGACCTGATATTTCCAATTCAATCCCAACCCTCAACGTTAAAAACTAACCTGTTCTGCTGCCCATCTTAATGTTTCCATCATTATCGTGATGTCAGCTTAGTGTTTCACAAGTCCCGTTTTCTCCCCTCCCTATTTGAAGATATTGCCAACAAATAGAGTTCTGAGCGGATTCAGGAAGTCTGCCAGATGAACTGCCAGCAGACTTGTGTGGAGCGCATATGGGATTGTCCGAATGTGAAGAAATCCATCTTGAACAAAACTCCAAACAAACTCTGGAGGGTAAGAGTATCACAAAAACTGTAAACGGTCGGGCCCAGACGAGCGTCAGACCACTGGGAATCCTTGGTTCCTTTTTTGCTTCTGACGAGCAGCACGAAATTACGGCTTTCAGATAAATGTCCCACAGAGACTGCGATACAAGCCATACATGTCTGCAGTCTGTTAGCCACCTCCATCATACCACAGACGATAGTTTTCATCAGAACAGCAAAGAGGAAGACCATACCCGCAAAACGCTAAATCTCTTTTGTATCTACCATCATGCTCTTTTCGGATGATCACACTGTCGGCTTATCTCATTTCTAAAATGTTAAATCTCTTTTTTTATCTACCATCATGCTTTTTTCTTCTTTTTCTTCTTCTTTTTTATCTGTTGTTACGTTTTTCACTCAAGGTCTGATATCTCGAGTTCAGTTCCTGCCCGCAACATTAAAAACTGGATTGTTTGTTGCCCTTCTGAATCTTTTCATTATTCTGGTGGTGTCAGCATAGTGTTTCATAGATCCCCCATGTGTTGACAAGGTCTTGAAATATGGAAGCGAGACCTTGCCAGCGCAGAGCTTTGCGCAGGCTGAGCGAGTCTGCCTGGTAACTGCTGGCGGATTTGGGTAGAGCGCATACGGAATTATTCGAGTACGAAGATTCCCTCTTGAAGAAATTCCAGATGCTTTTATTTTATTTGCTTTCTTGTTTTTCATGTGAATTAATTCATTTCGTAACTTTGCCATGACTTTTTACCTTACACACACATCATACATACATACATACATAATACATACATACTTACATAACACACATCATACATACATACATACATACATACTTACATACTTACATACACACACATCATACATACATACATACATACTACACACACATCATACATACATACATATATACATACACTTACATACACACACATCATACATACATACATACATACATAATTCTTACATACACACACATCATACATACATACATACATACATACATACTTACATACATACATACATACTTACATACATACTTACATACACACACATCATACATACATACATGCATACATACATACATACTTACATACATACTTACATACACACACATAACTACATACATACATACATACATACTACATACATATTACATACACACACATCATACATACATACATACATACATACATACATACATACACATCATACACACATACATACATACATACATACATACATACATACATACACACACATCATACACACATCATACATACATACACACATACATACATACATACATACATACACACACATCATACACACATCATACATACAAACATACATACATACATACATACATACACACACATCATACATACATACATACATACATACATACACACACATCATACATACATACATACATACATACATGCATACATACAAACGTACATAAACATACATACATACATACACACACTCATACATACATACATACATACATACACACATACAAACATACATACATGTACATACACACACGCACACGCACATACCACACACACACATGAAAGAGTAAATCATATATAAAAAAAGCCAGCCACTTCGCGTAAACCACAGTCAAATCTACGACCTGTATGTTATGGGCACAGCGCTCTAACCATCAAGAAGATAGAAAACAATAAGAAAGCAAATGTAATATAATGGCGTTCTATTCTTAACTGGGGAAAAAAGGAAAACAAAGAAAACCTAAAGGATTTTCGTAGAAAGCAGACGTAATATAATGGCCTTCTATTCTTAACGGGTGATGAGGGGGGGGGGGGGGGGGGGGGGGGGAGAAGAAAGAAAACCGAATAGCATTTTATTTCCTGGAAAGCATCTCTTAACTGGGGAAAAAGGAAAAACAAAACAAACAAAACAAAAGAAAAAAAAAAACAAAAAACAAAACATAAACACGAAAACCATTCTTCTGTAGAAAAGCAGAACCGTATAATATAAGGGGGGCCCAGTTTCGTATATTCTTTAACTGGGGGAAAAAGAAAAAAAAAAAAAGAAAGAAAACCGAAAGCATTTTCGTTCATTATTGTACTTAAAGACAGAACTTTTTGAAAACAAACATGTTCTCAACAACAAAACAAATCCAGCAGACGTTCAGAAGAGCAATACGTCTTAATCCGGATAACGGATGGCTTGAAGTTTTGTTTTGTTTTGCTTTGCTTTGCTTAACTTTGCTTTTGTTTTGTTCTGTTCTGTTTGTTCTGTTTTACTTGTTTTGTTTTGCGTCTTCATGGGACCAGCACTTTCAACAACCTAACCCCAAAACTAAGTGGTTTAACTGATTTTACAGTTTCTGGCAGCTGACACAAAGAAAGGAAAGTCCTCTGGCCGAAAGCCAGACAGAAACATCTCCTCTTGCCTGTTCTGATTATAGCAATTAGACAGGACTTTCACCAGACTGAGAAATGTACTGACATTCCCCCACCCCATCCCATCCTCCTCCTTACAAACAAAAAAGTCAACTGATGACACCTTGTTTCTATCAAGTCTGTGTAGTTCAATTCCGATTCACAACGAATAACGATACTGGAAACGGTTCGGGCACCGGGTGATGTAACGTCACTAAGGATAAGTGAAAGTATAAAACACTTGGCGGTGAGAATAATTTTTTTTTTTACCTGGATGCTGCATGCTCAGTCGTGAAAACTTAGAGTAAGAAAAACCTGACACATCCGCAAAAAGTACAGATTGTACGACTGGCATTTCCGCAAAAAAAGCAGAGATCGCAAGGATGGGTTTTTATTCTCACAGGCTCATATTAATTTTATAACCAGTTTTTCTTATTTAAGTCTCTGATACTTCATAGTTCATAGATGACACTCGTATTATTTTCACGATCACTTTTCCTTCTGAACGTCTCTGGTACTTCATAGTTCATGGAGGAAGGTTGGTATTATTTTTGTAACCAGTTTTTCTTCTGTATGTATCTGCTTGTGAAAACTTCATGGACGAGAGCTCGTATAATTTTTATTATAAGATTTTCTTCTGTATGTTTCTAATACTTCATATTTCATGAAAGACAGATCGTAATATTTTCATAATCAGTTTTTCTTCTATAAGTCTGTAATATTTCACAGTTTGTGGATGTTTAACCCATTCAGCCAAAAGCACTCCTGCCTGAGGCTGTCCACTTCCTCTATTGTGTACTTCCAATGCTTCGACATTTTCAGAGCAAAAAAAATATCTTCACAGAGAGACTGCTTAAACCCAATTCACACGAACGCTGGAAGACTGGTAAAGGGAAGTAACTCGATAAACATGGCGTGAGTTCAGAAATGATGGATCAGAAATGATGGATATAGACAAGTTTTGGACTCATACTTGGTTATCACAAGTACACACGGTAGTCAACACTGAGCGATATGCTACTATTCCCTGTCGTCTTAAGAGTGCGTTGGTGATGAGTTAAGTATTCAAAGCACTGAAGATTAGTCTGACACTGAAATGTTCCATGTGCACACAGCTCTCTCTCTCTCTCTCTCTCTCTCTCTCTCTCTCTCTCTCTCTCCTCTCGCTCTCTTTTTAACAGACACAGACAAGTCTTGGACTTCTAATTCGCTATTATAAATATACTTCAAAGTCGACACACTGAGCTATGAACTGCTATTTCTAGTTATCTCGGAATCTGTCTCCAATGACTTAAAGTCTTATGATTAAAAAAGTGATATCCAACAGAAAGTGAGCGGTTTTGGAAACTGATGGGTAAGTGAACTGCTTACCATTTAACTTCGTCTTTAGCAAACCTGTGCTTCAACCAAAGTGCCAGCCACCTCTCCCCCACTTTTTCTACCTGCCATCTTCCACCACCAAACGCAGTACCTCACAGAGACAGGCAGCTTTATATAAAATTCCCTTGTTCTTTTGTTTATAAGTGCTGCACGTGCTCTGGCACCTTGTCTGTTTTCTATAAAATCTTGGCTATGATAGATAATAAACAGCAAAGACCATGCCTTCAGTTGTTTTGCAAGCCAAAATCGTGATAGTCTAGAGCTCACTTGTTGCCAACCACCATAAATCCCACTGATATTTGATTTCTTTGTTAAAAGCCAAAACAAGCACATTAGCCGGCATACATGCTGCCTAGCACCACTGTTGCCTAAGGCTTAAAAGAGAGAGAGAGAGAGAGAGAGAGAGAGAGAGACATACAGACAGACAGATAGACAGATACAGAGACAGAGAGAGGTGTGTGTGTGTGTGTCTGTATATATATATAATATATATATATATATATATATTATAATGTATATATATGTATATATCTGTTTGAGTGTGCGCTTGCGCGTGTGTGTAAGAGTGAGTGTGTGAGTGTGTGTGTGTGTGTGTGTGTGTGTGTGTGTGTGTGTGTGTGTGTGTGTGTGTGTGTGAGTGAGTGAGTAAGTGAGTGTGTGTGTGCGCGCGCGCGCGTGCGTGCGTGCGCAAGTGTGTGTTGTGTGGGGGGGGGGTGCGCCGTGCGTGCGTGTGTGTTTGAGGTCAGAATCACAGCCAAAAACAAATTTTGTTTTTCCTATTTTTCCCTACTAACAATGGCAGAAACGACGTATCCCCCGCCCCTCCCACAAAACAGCCTGTAAAATAGCAACTCAGACACACAACAAAGAGCAAAAAGCAGACTTTTTGCTGATTCCGCGACTGAGATCATGGCAATCTATAAATTACCCTTGCCAACCACAATTATTCCATTGATATTTGATTTCTTTGTTTTGGGCCCAAACAAGCCCATCAGTGAGCATGCCATGCCACTGTAGCACTAAACTACTCGAGATCAGAGTCACGGAGTGTGTGTTGTGTGGGTCACAGAGTGCATTAGCTTATACCCTTGAACTCGCTCGCCCTGTCGCTCACCAGCTTCCAAACTTAAAAAAAAAAGACTAGCTTTCACATAACAGTAAGCACAGAGTAACAGAGGGAAAGCTGGAGGGAAAGAGAACACCAGTAGACCAGGGAGAAAAATATTGGACGGACTTGCAGGCTGGCTGAGGACAGAGAGGGTGGAAGATGTGCTTGCAGCGACAAGGGATAGATGCATATGGAGGGCAATGATCGCCAATACCATGCGGCAGGGCGCATGATGATGATAATGATGATGATGATGATAGAGTAACAGCCCTGACACTCAGTCTCAATCATAGATGGGACCTCATAACATTATCGTCCTCATGAAATCATCACTGGAAACAGCACCCGTAAGAACTGTCCCAGATTCTGTGGCCCTTCATGCCCTGGTCTCGTGCTGACCCCAGTCTAGGTTTCCCCAAACGTTTCCATTTCTGAAATGACTATCGAGTGGCGTCAGGAGCTTGGGAGGTGACTGTCCGGAGAATAGTGACGGCATTGGTGCTCCTGGTCCCATCCGCACCCTCGTGGAGTTTCTTGTTAACAGTCGTTAACTTCAGCGGGTTCTCTCACTCCGTCTGGCTCCATGACTAAGCCATTACTGTCGTCAGAAGGGGAGCTTATCAGGCAGTGTTTTTACTAAGTTGGATCAGAACAAGCACTGTTCAACTTCACCGAAGTAACCCAGCAGCAATGCAGGATCTCCTCCGATGGGTAGATCCATGGTGGCTTGATATCACTAGCTCCTGTGGGTTTCCTGACATCGATTGAATAAACCTGGCGTTAGTGGTGTGCGGTGGAGCCCGAATGAGTAGCGTGGGATCGACACACACACACACACACACACACACACACACACACACGCACGCACGCACGCACGCACGCACACACACACACACGCACGCACGCACGCACGCACGCACGCACGCACACACACACACACACACACACACACCTGCCTTTTGTATAAAAAATTCTTGTAATCCTACTTATAACTTTTTGTATGTAAAAACACAAACAAAAACGACCCCTCTCAAAAACAAAGAAAGAAAGAAACAAACAAAAAACAAAAAAAACACTACCCAACTATGAAATCCAAGCCACAACACTGGAACAGCAAAGGTTGGCAAGTTAGACGTTTCTATAAATGTGATCCTTGCAATCCGAGGAAAAAATCGTTCTTGCCAACCACTATTAATTACTTCATCAATTTCTGTGTTTTTTGTTCAAACAAATGCATCAGCTGGCATGCTGTGCCACATACCACAGGAGCACTGCATTGCCTGAGGTTACAGCACATAGTTTTGTGGATCACGGCCACAGTGACTTAAGCCAAAATTCGGTGCGTTCTGAAGTCAAAGGGTGAAGTATATTTTGTAGGTCAGAATAACAGAACGTGCTGGGTTTAACCCTTTTGACTCCCGCACCCTGTCCACCAGCATCCTGCAATGTCAATCATACGAGCAAAGCAAAAACTTAACCCTCAGACTCCCTCACCCTATCCACCAGCTTCCCGAAAACCCTCAGGAATCTTGTGGATAGAGTGAGAGAGTCAAAGGATTAAATTTTTGCAGTTGGTGAACAGGGTGCGGGAGTTAAAGGGTTAAAAAAGTCTAGGGGGCAAAGAGTCATAGAGCATTTATCACGTGCATGACACGCACTGGCTAACCGGAAGATTTCGGAGTGGATGGGGAAGGTGTCCTGACAAAGATTCTATTTTGGAGTAGGTGGGGGATATGGTAGTATAAGAGTTATGGCTTTTTTCTCTGTACTGTGTCTATTTATCTTACAGGGCTAACTGCATGATGACAGCACGCTACCTCTCATTTGCCTTGACAACCACTGTGTGAACCGCTCTTCACGTGCAGGAGGATGTATCATCACTTTCTAAACGATCTCCCTCCCCCCTTTATTTTTTTCTCCTTGTGTGTGTGTGTGTGTTTGTCCGTGCGTGCGTGTGTGTGTGTGTGTGCACGCGCGCGCGCGTGAGTACGTGTGTGTGTGTGTGTGTGTGTGTGTGTGTGTGCGCGTGGGCGCGCGCCTCTCTCTCTCCCTCTCTACATATATATATATATATATGTGTGTGTGTGTGTGTGTGTGTGTGTGTGTGTGTTTGGACATTGCCTGTGTTAATATAAACCTACCGTTAGTTTAAAAGCCACACCAAGGTCTACCAAATGGAGCTGCTAATAAAAATGATAATGTATATCTTACACTCACTTAGTCAATTCAAGCATAGTCAAAATTTGCATAATGATGGATTTTTAGGTATACGATCTTTTCTTTTCAAAAATAATTTTTCAACTGTAATGGAGCTGGGGAACAACAGTACGGGGTAATAGCGTACGGTCCCTTTGTATAAAAATAATAATAATAATAATATATTTTATTTATATAGCGCAAAATCTTGACAAAATCAAATCTAAGCGCTGAGCGTATACATGCATACATATCTACATACATATGAGCGTATACATGCATACATACATGCTTACATACTTACATACATAAATCTAAGCTGAGCGTATACATGCATACATACATACATACATAAATCTAAGCGTATACATACATACATACATACATACGTACGCACATGCATACATAATAATTACAATATTTATATAGCGCAAATCTCGACAAAATCAAATCCAAGCGCCGAAAAGACACACACGCACACACGCACACACGCACGCACACACACACACACACACACACACACACACACACACACACACACACACACACACAACACACACACACCACACACACATGCATGGCCACAAATGGGGAGAAAAGAATAAAAGCAATAAAAGCAAGAATAAAACCAATGGAAAACCACAGAGAGCACATCATATACAATTTTATATTAAAACAAAGTGATTCCCCTCCGAGCGGAGACAGGCTGCAGAGGGGGGTTGAGTGAGGTTAGGATTTTATGCAGAGGAGAAAAGGTGAGTTTTGAGAGCGGACTTGAAGGAGGCAAAAGTAGGTTGCTGACGGACTGAGAGAGGAAGTTTGTTCCAGGAGAGTGGACCAGAAACAGAGAAGGCTCGTGGACCATAGGTATTGAGCTTAGTGCGTGGAAAGCGAAAAGTCAGAGGATCGGAGGCAGAGCGGAGGGTACGTGAGGGAACATAGATCTCAAGTAGTCTTGACAGGTAATCGGGGGCTGCGTTATTGAGGCTTTTGTAGCACATGGTGTCTAGTTTGTACTGTATGCGCTTTGATACAGGGAGCCAGTGAAGTTGTGCCAGGAGAGGAGATATGTGGTCAGCTTTTTTCTTTTTGAGTACAAGGCGTACAGCATTGTTTTGAATGCGCTGTAGGATGTGAATGGTGGAGGCAGGAAGACCAGACAGGAGTGAATTGCAATAGTCAATGCGAGACATTATGAAGGAGAGAACGAGTTTTGCAGTTGTTTCGACAGAGAGATACTTCCTGATCAGGCTTATACGATGGAGATGATAGTAGCAAGATCTGGCAGTTTGAGAAACAAAGTTGTTCATGGACAGGGTAGAGTCAATGCAGACACCAAGGTTTTAAGCTGAATCAGAAATTGGGACTGATGTGTTACATAATGGGAGAGAAAGAGGAGGCAGCTGGGAAAGTTTCTGACGGGTGCCAATGAGGATAGCTTCTGTCTTGTCGTCATTAAGCGGAAGTCTATTGTGTGTCATCCAGTTCTTAATGTCCGAGTAACACTCAGTGGTGCGAGTCAACAGGCGCTGTATATTATCAGGTGAGTCACTATCTTGAAGTTGGGTGTCATCAGCATAGAAGTGGTGTTTTATAGAGTGGGAGTTGATGATGGTGGACAGGGGGGAGGTATAAAGAGTGAAAAGAACAGGGCCAAGGACAGATCCTTGTGGAACACCACAGGTCAGGTATTCAGGTTGAGAGTAAGTGCCATTGATGAGAACAGTTTGTTTTCTGTTTGATAAATACGAAGTGAAAAAGGAGAGAGCAATGTCAGAGATGCCAAAAGTATGATGAAGTCTAGAAAGGAGAATACCATGGTCAATGGTATCGAAAGCTGCAGACAGATCAAGGAGTGTGAGGAGAGAGACTTTGCCAGTATCAGTTGCAAGGAGGAGATTGTTGAGAATGTGTAGTAGGGCAGTTTCAGTGCTATGGCACTGGCGGTAGGCTGACTGGAAAGGATTGAGGAGATTGTTGGCAGACAGGTGAGAGTTCAGCTGGTTGAGGACGACTTTTTCAAGGAGTTTTGACAAGAAAGAGAGATTAGAGATAGGCCTGTAATTTTTCAGTTCATTTGGGTCTAAATTGTGTTTCTTGAGGAGAGGGTGAACAATAGCAGACTTGAAAGAATCTGGGACAGTTCCAGTTTGAAGAGAAGTGTTGATGATGTCAGTGATGAATGGGAGGAGAGTAGGGAGACAATCGGAGTAGAGAGAACCTGGAAGAGGATCCAGTTCGCAGGTTTTGAACGACATGGATCTGATTGTGTTGAAAATTTCTTCTTGTGAGACTGGGGTAAAAGTATTGAGAGGTGTGCCAGAGAAGGAAGGGTCAGGTGGGCATGGTTGACAGGGTGTCCTGTCAAGCCTGTCACGAAGAGTTTGTATTTTGGTGGTGAAATACTTAGAGAATACAGATGGGAGTTCTTCATTTGTATGTTTTGTTGGGAGAGGTAAGTCTTTTCGTGTGCCAAGGAGAGGATTCATGGTTGTAAAGAGTTCTTTTGAAGAAGAGGCATTCAGGATTTTGGTTTGGAAATAGCTTGTTTTTGCAGATGCAATGAGGGTGGATACTTTTGTTTTAGAGGCTTGGAAAAGTTGCCTGTGTACAGTGAGTTTGGATTTGCACCAGCGGCGCTCTGCTCTGCGGCGGGCACGTTTTGCACAGGCAATCTCATGAGTGAGCCAGGGGGTAGGGGGGCGGTCAGGTAAAAGACGGGTTGTGGCTGGAGCATGAGTGTCCAGAAGATGGTGGAGAGTAGTATAGAATTCATCGGCAAGGTTATGTGACTTTTCAGAAAGGAGACGGGAGGCATCAGATGAAAATGTGGAGAGGTCGATAGATTTGAGATTGCGTCGAGTCATTGTGCGCGTGGTACGGGAAGGAGGAGAAATGTCAAGAGAACAGAGAATTGCAGAGTGGTCAGATGGAAGGGCTGAAGTTAGACGGGTAGAAAGAACTAAGCAGTTGTTAGTAGCTGAATTGTGGTGATCACGAGAAATGATCCAGTCAAGAATGTGACCTTTTTGATGGGTTGGTTCAGAAATGTGTTGAGTCATATTGTGATTGGACAGAGAGTTGATGATATGTCTTGTGTCATAACGGTGAGTGTTGTCATAGTGGACATTGATGTCACCTAGAATGATGAGATTTCCAGGTAAGAGGCAGTAGTGGTCAAGCAGTTGGTCAAAGTCAGAGAGAAACGTGGATGTGGTGAGTTTGTTGGCAGAGCTAGGTGGAGGTCGATAGACACAGGAGAAGGTGATGGGGTGAGGGGTGGATTGGAAGGATACTTCAACGTGCTCGAAAGAAGGATGGGAGAAAGGCAGAGACTGCGAGAAAGATAGGCGGGAATGGAGTGAGTCGTTGTAGAGGATGGCGATACCGCCACCTCGAGATGAGCGATGGAAAGAAGCAAGCCTGTAACCACTCGGAGTGAGGCTAGCATGTATAGGTTCATGACCAAGGGGGTTAAGCCATGTCTCTGTAATAAAAGCAATGTCAACGTGCTCATCAGCGATAAAATCGGCAATGACCTCGGCTTTGCCATCTTTGCATATTGATTGAGCGTTAAAAAGGCATAGTTTAAGTTTATCATATGGCGGCGGCCGAGGTGGCGAAGAAGGCGGCACCGACGGGACAAAAGACGAAGGCGACACCAGCGGGGCAGAAGACGAAGGCAGCAACGACGGAACAGAAGAAGAAGACAAAGGTAGCACCGGCGGGACAGAAGACGAGGGCAGCGCCGGCGGTACAGAAGACGAAGGCAGCACCAGCGGGACAGAAGGCGAAGGCGGCACCACCAGGACAGAAGGCGAAGGCGAAGATGGCAGAGGAGGAGACAAAGCCCGCAGCAGCGAGGTCGAAGGCAGGGGCAGTGGAGGAGACGAGGAAGCAGAAAAAGAAAAGTGGCGTCGGGCTGGCACAGCAGGAGGCAGGTTGTGCCAAAGTCGGTGGAGACGTCCACCACGACACACACACACACACACACACACACACACACACACACTCACACACACACTCACACACACACACTCACAAACACACACACACACACAAGCACACACACACACACACACACACACACACACACACACACACACACACACACACACACACAGAGAAAAACCACACACACACTCACAAACACACACACACACACGTACACACACGTACACACACATACACACACACACACGTACACACTCACAAACACACACACAAGCACACTCACACAAAAACACTCACTTACACACACACACACACATACACACACACACACACACACACACACACACATACACGCACACGCACACACACACACACAACTGCACCAGAATCCCGGCTGCCGCGTTTTGAGACTGCAGAAAAATAACCAACAAAAAGTACCATCCCATCAGAGCCAAAACGATTCGCACCCAAGCCTTTCCATTAACACAACCACCCTTTGCCCTAACAC
>JAPXFY010000020.1:37997526-38012526 GCA_030674185.1 Monoplex corrugatus | reverse complement strand
ATGTCAACAAATCAGTTGCCTGAAACTCCTGCTTCGCAAAACTGTATCTGTTTAAAACATAAAACGCAAAACTGAGAAAAGTTTGTCAAATACATTTTAGTCAACTGCATCATAAATAAATATATAAACAAATAAACAAATAAACAAACAAACAAATAAATAATAATAAATAAATAAATAAATAAATAAAAAATAAATAAAGACAAATATTAAGTTTCAACCGGTGTTTTGTCTCACACACAATTTAACAGGGGGAGGGGGGGGGGGGGGATAAAAAGCTGAACGACAGTATTTTCAAAATTTCACCTATATTTTCTAAAACGCCGTTAACGTAACGCGGACTGGTTGGCTCTGTTGATAGACCTGTGGATCAAGATCTGATGTCTCGAGTTCAATCCCAGCTTGCAACATAAAAACTGGCCTGTTGGCTGCCATTCTTAATGTTCCAATCATTCTGGTGGTGTCAGCTTAGTGTTTCACAGATCTCGTTAGTCCTGACCCCTCCTCCTCCTGTCAAGACCTTGACGTCGCATACGAGTTTATGGAGGCCCAGGGAATCTGCCAGTTAATTACTGGCAAACTTAGGTGCAGCGCATTTGAAAGTGTCCGAACGTCTTGAATCTCTCTTGGACTGATTCCAACTCATGACAAGAAAAGAGTAAAGACCGTTTCCTGTTTTGGATGGATATTTTGTCAAATGTTTAGTATCCATGGGATGGATAAAAACAGATCCATATCTTTTTAAGATCTGACCTGTAGGCCTACTTTCTTAAACGCGGGTTTTGCTTTTAATACATTACATTTGAATGGTTCAGCTGAACGGGGCATCGCCGTGAGACTACAGTTTGAAGTTTGTTCAAGAAAGATTCATCACACTAGGCCAACTCCTCCACTTCCCCCCAAAATCTACTATCAATCATCTGGAAGATTCGTTGAGAATAGGTGAAAGCCATTGAGTTGGCAAGGTCTTGAACTGAGAGAGGTGCGGGTGGGGAGTGAAAGGACCCATGAAACACTAAGCTGACACCACCAGAATGACTATAGCATTAACCTTTCACCGCCGATGTCGCCTTTTGCCGACCGTCTGGCAGACCGCCAACATACTTTATTGTTGCATAATCCCAAACTCCAATCATCCTTCTTTCTTAAAAAACAAAACAAAAACAAAACAAAAAACTCAAAAAAAAAACCAGAAAGCAATTCGGTTGAGAAATAAAGTTACAGTCATTTGAAGTCGGTAGGTGCATTTTTCTTGTGTGTTCTTTTTTAAACAGCTGGCGCTGAGGACTTTAACATTCTAAAATTACTGGCGTTGAAGTGGTTAAGACGGGCAGCAAACAGGCCAATTTCTGTGGTTGTTGCGAGCTGGTCTCGAGTCCATGGTTGTATCATAAGAAAACAATCAGCCTGTGTAAATAACTGTATTGTTGATGGCGTGTGCTGTGATGGTGGGGGGGGGGGGGGGGGCGGGGGATGGTGATGGTGCCTGATGGTGATGGTGACTAGAGGACGAAAGATGCTTTTTACTATTACAATTATTATCAACACTGTTGTTTAAAAACCTGGCCGAATGCACACAGCCATAGTGGGGCTATAAACATCAGAAAGTATCCACAACACCTCGATACCTCTGAAATTTAAAAATTGGAAAAAAAAATTAAACCCACACAACAATGCATTTTCTCACACAATCCAAGGACAAGTCCCTGGCGTTGGCCATTCCACCCAATTCATCACCAGGGGGGTTAAAAAAAAAAAGACCCAACCCAAACCTGAATATAAACATAAACATAACTAAGGACACCAACCCGACCAAAATCTCTTCCGCACATCCCATTTACTTGGAGCCCAAAATGCTGTCAATACATGTACCCATTTATCAAACATAATAGATACTATTAAGGATTTATAGAACATATACAAGTCAATGGACCAGCAAAGCAGAAAATGACAGAAAGAGATGACAGAGTGCAAAGGAGCTAGACAGAAACAAGGAGAGTAAAAGAAAGGGGAAATCTCTAGCAAAGAATTTCCTGAGGTTAGGGAGGGACACTACTGATACTGAAAGAGCCCCAGATCTCCACGCGGACACGCTAAGGAAATGACAATAGCGGCAATTATGACTGAACAAAGTCCCACATCACGTTTTACAGTCTCAGATTTCAACTACCCTCGCCATCCTTCTCCGCCTGAACAGAGAAATGGAGCCTGGCACTGCTGCTGAAAGAAAGAGAGGAAGCTGCCACTGTTAAAATCTCACACGCAACAGACAGTTAAACAATGATTAAGAGGGAAATGGTCACACTATTCCAACAATCTTCCTTTTCATACTATGGTCATACTATTCTAACAATCTCCCTTTTCATATAATGATCAGTTAGAACAAATATTCGTGCATTCCATGCATTTCTCATTCCAAATTCTATGCAACCGACAAGCTAAAACCACACACACACACACACACACACACACACACACACACCACACACACACACACACACACACACACACACACACACACACACATACACACACAAACCGAATAGCTCAACTATTAAATACTGAAAATATAACAGCCTTCGAGAAAAGCGAATGTAAAGAGAAACAAGATGGTCTAGCCATTCTGACAACCTCAAATTAGACTTAACACAGAAAATACAGATTTTGTACATCTCAATGTTACTGCAACCTTCAAAAAACATAAGGCAAAATAAAACTTAACTTGAAGTAAGAACACTGACAAACAGAAAATGCTGTTTATTTGTTTTGGAGATTGTTCAAGAGGAGATCCATCACACTCGGACAATTTCATATGCGCTCCACCTAAATCTGCCCGCAATTAGCTATTTTCTGGCAAAGTCTTGAAATATGGGTCGGGTGGAGACGGACCTATGGAAGACTAAAATGGCACCACCAGAATGACTGCGGTATCAAGATAGATAGCGAACAGGCCAGATTTTGATCTTGCTGGCTTGGACTAAAACACAATAAAAACATAATTAAATATTGTTAAAATGTCCCGAGAAAGTGCCCTCCGCACGCCTTTCCTAAAAAAAATTGATGAATTTAGGCACTTTGGGGGGGGGGGGGAGGGAGGAGTCTGCGTAACAGTAATCTTGACGCTATGACTTCCAAAAATATTCCAAAAATCCTTAATAGTCCACACTTTTGTCCCGTATTTGGTAAACAGCTGAGAAAATCTTTTGGACAAATTCTGGTAAAGGACGTAAATTATAGACAGACATACAAACAGACAATCAGACATATCACACGTCTGTCCTGTCGATATGAAAAATCTCCACCACCATCCCTCTTTTTTTCTTTTCGAAGAGAGATTGAAAACCCAGCCAGAAACAAGAATGAGAAGGAGAGTACGAGGGTGGAGTGGTGGTGCAATTGTTGTATCTCGCATGTGATGAGTAAAATCAGTAGAAAAAAATAGAGAGAGAGAGAGAGAGAGAGAGAGAGAGAGAGAGAGAGAGAGAGAGAGAGAGAGAGAGAGAGAGAGAGAGAGTAGGGAAGGAAAAAAGAAAAAACGGGTCGAAACAAGAATACCACCAACAGCAGAGATGAGATCCACCCACACACTTTAACGACCATCATGTCACCACACGTGGCGGAACGAGAACACTATTTTCCTGTTCCCCCACCCCCCTCATCCCCACTGTCATCCACGACCTGTCTCAATCAAGATGCAGGCGCCGGTAATAATACGTCAACACTGGTCATTACCCGATTGACAACCGACTGGACAGACTTGCTGGGTCCATCGCTTGGTGGCTTCCACTGGTGTCATCGCCTATTCTCGGTTCACCTATTTTCGATACTTTGCCTACTGCTGACGCGCCTATTGCCGATTTGCCTGACCTGAATAGGTTATTCCAATACGCCTATTCCCAGTTCGCCTACGCACTCGATAAAAATCACTCGACTACTACACACCTTGTACGCACGTATACTCACACATTTTCTATCCGGCTTATGTCTGTGTGGCAGCATAGAAAAAAAAAAGAAAC
The DNA here is from genome assembly GCA_030674185.1 of Monoplex corrugatus. NCBI lineage: Eukaryota > Metazoa > Mollusca > Gastropoda > Littorinimorpha > Ranellidae > Monoplex > Monoplex corrugatus. Next base: position 38,008,510 of record JAPXFY010000020.1, on the reverse strand, counting down.
AAACAAACCCACACAAACTGTTTTTGATAATAAATCAAAAACAAGCGCGACCGCTTGCGTTCAAGCAAACAGGAATCAGAAAAGGCACGAAAATAGAATCAGAACACGTATTTAATACTTGTCTTGTCTGGTAGTATTAAATACGCCCTCTGATTTCTATTTTCATGTTTTTTTTGTTGTTTCCCCCCCCCCCCCCTGGTTCCTGTTACTGATAAATCAGTTTGTTTGTTTGTTTGTTGTTTTGCATGTAGGGTACACATAGTGTAATTAAAGAAAACGAAAATGGTCTTAAATGAAAAATTTGTACTGTTGTCTGTTTTTTTTCGCGTGATGCGTCACATATTCTAACACTCATCATTTATGTACGGATTGTGTGTGTGCATGCATCGTTGTGCGTGTGTATGTGCGCGTGCATGCGTATATGCGTGCTTGCTTGCATGCGTGTGCGCGTGCGTTGTGTGCGTGTGTGTGTGTGTGTGTGTGTGTGTGTGTGTGTGTGCTGTGTGTCGTGTGTGTGTATGTGTGGTAGTGTGTGGTGTGTGTGTGTGTGTGTTTTGTTGTGTGTTGTGTGTGTGTGTGGTTGTGTGTGTGTGTGTGTGTGTGTGTGTGTGTGTGTGATGCACACGTTCGCAAGGTGACTGGTATTAAAGCGAATGGAAAAATAACTGTTACTCTACCAGTTTAAAAGCTGCTACAGGTAGATCTAAGCCTACTGATTGGAGTTGATCACAAAAAGTGACAAAAACAATAAAACTTGATATTCATTCAAGCATAGTCAACATTTGTACAATATTGAACACAAATATGTTACCTTGTTTCGATTCTTAATGCTTATCTTAACATAACTGTTGTTCTGGTGGTGTCAGTACAGGATTAGATAAACCCCCCTTCCCCCACTTCCCTGGGATGGTAATCCCCATCGTCCATGTCACCTGAAGCGGGTACTGACATAGAACTGAACCAAATCAATTAATGATTCCCAGCGCTTACCATCAGTTTACCCCGTCTCAAACGGTTTTAGGAACCAACCAAACAAGCCATTCTTACAATCACCATTTTCATACAAAAATTATTAAACAAAATCCATACTTTGTACTTCTCACAGTTATTATGACCTTGAAGAAATAAAAAAAATGAAATAAAACTTGACGGTAAGTGAAGACAACGAGAGACTGTCACAACATTAACGACTGTACATGTATATAAACATTATCAGAAGTTCCTGAGAAAGCGCAGTTCACACACCTTTCATAAACAAAATGCTGATTTTAGTCAGACTCGAGAAGTCTGGAAGATAACCGCTGGCAACCATTTGCTGTGGTATAGTGCTAAACGCAACAGGCTATTGACTAAAAGGATGAAGACTCTAATCCCCATCAGTCCTATTAAAACATAGTGGAATTTTACATTGTGGAATTTTTCGTTCCCCAACTGACTGCTACCCAGAGTTAATTGTGCTATGGGCTCAGTGGGAAGACTGGGACTGCACAGTGTCATCCACTTTATGGAGGTACCATGACAGATACTGCCCTGATTTCTTGACCAACACCGCAGGTGTCTTTGTCTCTAGGGCCTAGCTGATGTCAGGATATATTATGACAGTAAGCGTAGAGTACAGCCCTGTCACGCAGTCTCAATACTCGTTAGAACTCTATAGCATCAAATTATCATCCTTATAACATCGTAAAAACTGTCCCTGCTTCCGTGGTTATTAAAGTGGCGCGGAAAATTGGGAAGGGGGGAAGGGGGGAAGGGGAGAAGGAGAGCACAAATGAAAATGCCCGAGTGCAATGACCCTAAAGAAAAAAACACTGCTGGTAGATTTGGATGAAGCGCATATGGAAGTATCTGAACTCATCTTGAACAGATCCTAGTTCCATCCCTCTAGGAGTTTTTTTCTTTTTCTTCTTCTTTTTTTTCTTTTTTTCTTGCTTCACGTTTTCTATGATTTCCTTTCTGTGATCATTATCCCCATTTCCCTCCTGTAACGCCTCACCCTTCCCTCCCTCCCCAGTCACCCCATGTTATCCCACCCAGCCAGAAGAGCACACTCCGTGCTATTCATTTGTATCCTTGAAACCATCTGGTGCCTTTCCAACAGGCCAGCAATCATTGCTGGCTTTGTTGTCCCAGTTCAGTATCGGGTGAAGAGTCGGGTTGCGGCCCCTGGAAATCGATAGGCTTGTGAATGGTGGTGTTCGCGCATGGCCGACCTCTGATGTATTCTCCCCTGTCAACTCTTGTTACGTTCTGTCGTTTTTTTATGTGTTTTATTTAGAACTTGCTGTTACTGGGCGGTAAACCAACCTATATATATACATTACTAGGTTATTTAGAACTTGCTGTTAGTGGGTGGTTATCTACCATGTATCTCGTGATTAAATCTACGCGTACCAGCTTTCCTTCTCGGCTTTTCCCTCTATTTTTCTTTTTTTTTCTTTTTTTTTCTGAAGGTAGTTTTTGCCTTCTTACCATCACACAAGTTACATTTGTTTTGGACGGTGGAAGGAGTGTGCCATTTTACATGCGAGGACTCTACATGAAAAGTTATAAGGTTATGCAAAATGTTCTGGGCAAAACTTTTACGAGCAGTTGACTTATATGTACAAGTTCTGAACAGTCTCTCGTCGCGCTAGTCTCTCTCTCTCTCTGTCTCCCCTGTCTGTCTGTCTCTCTCTCTCTCTGTCTCTCTCTTTTCTCTCTTTATCTCCCTCTTTCTCTCCCTGTCTCTCTCTCTCTGTCTCTTTCTTTCTCTCTTTCTCCCTCTTTCTCTCCCTCTCCCTCTCTTTCTCTCTCCCCTTCTCTCTCTCCCTCCCAGTTTCTCTCTCTCTCTCTCCCTCTCTCTCAATTTGCTTATTTCGTAAGAAAATGACAGACTATTAGAGCAAAATTCGACCTCGTCTGTTGCTCCCCGTTTGACATTTTGAAACCTGCATAAAGTATCCCTGACAGATAGGAAATTTATGCAGTGTAAGTACTAGTGATATACGTGTCTGGGTGAATGACTCATTTTTACTTCATTACCATCTGCTTGTTCATGCAGCCAAATTTGCTTTTTCCGAATGCAACCGTGCATGTCATGAAATGTAAACGGAGTCTGGGATTTGCTCAGAAGGAAATTATCGCACTCAAACAATTCCATATGCGATCCACCCAAATTTGCCAGCAATGATCTGGCAGTCCTTGAGCCTGAGCAAAACTTTACGCGTCGACAAAGTCTTGAAATAGGTAGAGGGCGAAGGTACCTATGAAACACTAAGCTGACACCACCAGAATGATAGAAACTTAAGATGGGCAGCGAACAGGCCAGTTTTTAATGTTGCAGGCTGGGACTGAACTCAAAGAATAATCCGATCATGAGAACACGGCCGTGACCTCGAGAGCTCATGGAAAACCGTGCGCTGGGGAAACTCCAATGAGGAAGATGGGGCAGCGATGTATGGAAGACAAGCTCTTGCCCACGAAACAGGTGTCTGCCTTCTTCAAACTAATGAAGAAGAACACGGAAAAACAAAGAGCCAACACAGCTTGCACCCCGAGGTGGGTGGCCCTGGAAAACGAGGAAGACGTCTGACAACTGTCCAAAGATACGTCTGTAGCCCTCACCCCACCCCATCCCCGTGCATGAAAGATATAGTGAGATTGTCGTTGCACAGCGATAAAATCACTCGCTTGACCCAGTGGCTGGACCCTCAAAGGTGTGGAACGTTGTCACAGACTGGAATGCCGCAAGAGCTGTCGTAACTTCATAAGTAGGACATACGTTATCAGAGCGACATTTGTATTAGGTCTAGAACTACCGTAGTTATCCGCGTAAATTTGGATCTTACATGGAATATCAATGGATCCATGTTAGAAGGGTTTTAAGTGAACTCATTCCTGTTCTTCTATTTCTTCATTTTCTTTTTCTTCTGGCTTAAGTGCAGGCTTAAGACTTGTGGCATGATTATTTTGAAGCCTATTCATCACATGGTATCAGTGACGTCAGTGCATATAGAATTCATTCTGAGCGTGGACACGTTACCTTTAACTGAAACTGAAACTTCATCTTCTTCTTTTTCTTGTTCTTTTTTTCTTCTTCTTTTTCTTCTTCTTCTACTTCTTTTCCCTCCTCCTCCTCCCTCTTCTTCCGTAACTTCATGAACAGTCACTGGGGCACCGCACGTAAGAAATGTTTTACATGATTCCTCCAGCTCTGTTGGTCGTGTGCCAAAGCCTGGGTCCCTGCAAATCGAATGGTTTCTCTGTCCATTCCGCAATGTTGTCAGCCCATCGTTTCTGTCTGTCTTTCCCTCCTTCTCCATTCCTCAACAGTTCCCTAGAGGACAGACTTAGTAAGGCCACCAGACCTTGTTACATGGTCAATTAGAGAGGCTCAAAATAGTTCCATACTGTTATTTTTCGTCATTACCTGATTTATACTTCAAAATTTAGCGCCCTATAATACCATCACTGTTCTCCTCCTTGATATAACTATCACTACCTCCCGGTTCCAGAAATAGGCAAGTTACGCACCAGCAGCCTTCCTTCGTGAAGGCAGCCGTTTCTCTAGTAATCAAACACTGGTCTCCCGCTACCACCATCCCCACCCCCCTTCCCTGCTTAGATGATACACATCATGTTAAACACCACTCAAACATCATTGCACGAGTTCTCCATTCAAACAAACCACTACAACCACTAACCATTACCACAAACCACCACTGCTGCCACGAAAAGCCATCTCCGAAACGTACAACGGAAACGATTGACAGTGGGAAATGGGAAATAAAACTTTGGAGAACAGCTGTTTCGCCTAGTCAACAAGCTTGCTTTTGGTACATTATAGATCGCTGTACATGGCATCTGGAGCAGGTCAGTTCGTGTCGAGGTATATATTTCTGTCCAACGCAGCAAGCTGGTGCAGTAATTGAGCACGATGACTACAGGAAACATGTAAACTGTACAAAATGAGGACATTTAATTATATATGTTTCAAATTTTAAATATTGTTTTTAAATTTATTTCATTTTTGTTTGTTTATTCATTTATTTGTCTGACAGTGCAAGCTTGAGTATGAGAAATACAGGATAAGTTTTATATACAATGGCACAAACGAGAACACCCAGAATTTTTCAAAAAAAATTTAGTTATAAATATCAGGTTCATGTTCATATTGCTTATAGCCAGCCGGTTACCAGAACCATATCACGGCTAACACCACGTTAAAAACGACACCGAGTTTAAGTAAAAACACAACAATTAAAAACCAAGCTTACCGTTACAATTAGAAAGATAGGATAAGCTTTAACCCTTTGACTCCCGCACCATATCCACCAATTGCAAGAAAAAAATTAACCCTCCGATTCCCTCATCCTATCCACCAGCATCAACCACTACCACCACCACCATCATCATAATCGTCGTCGTCGTTGTCGTCATCATCATCATTGTTACATATCATCGTTATTACTATCATCATTATCATTACTACCATCATGATCATATTATCATTATGTTTATCATCATCATCATCATCATCATCTTAGTATCATTACCACCACCACCACCACCACCACCACCATCATCATCATCATTAGTATCATTATCAAAATTATCATGATCATTATACAAAAACGAAAACAAAAAACAAACAGAAACAATTAACCCAGAACAAGCACGTCAGCAAACACAGGAATTTTAACTCTAAGCGTTTTTTAAGTTACGCTAAATCGTGACGAGCTATAATATGTTTTTGCTGTTTGGGGCGTGCATATTCTCTTCATTGCAGTTTAACCTGTTTCGCACCTGTTTGGCTTCCATTTGCTTTCAGTATCGTTTCCAGCTGATGTCATTAACATCCACTATGATGCGTTTGGCGGAGAGCCCAGTTTGAAACTGAGCGACCCGATGCCTGAACTCCGGGCGTAATTTTCTCTGCAATTTTCTCTCAGCGTCGGTTTAGGTAATCATTCAGATATGTAAAACTAATGACGGCATGTGGCAGTGATTGAAGAAGCTATCTGTGATTCGTTTTCTGGTAGAACAAGGACATAGGTTGCACGAAAGTGATCAGTGATACAGCCTTCTTCTTCTTTTTACGCAGGCTAGGGCTCATGCGAGCATTCCCTACCTAAGCCTATCAATTCATACAAATCTACCTGCGTGAGCACTCCCTATCTAAGCCTATCAAGTTATAAACATTTATCTACATAAGTGACACCAATCTATGTCTATCAATTTATACAAACGTACCTGTATGAGGACTACCCCTACAACCTAATTATAAGTCCTGTATAGCAACCTATCTACCACAATTATACAGTACCTGTATGAGCACTACCTATTTCAGCATATCATTGTATACAACTCCTATCAATGAGTACTACCTATCATTCAGCAATCATCAATGTATACAACATCATATCAAATGAGTACTACCTATCTCAGCATATCAATGTATACAACTCTATCAAATGAGTACTACCTATCTCAGCATATCAGTGTATACAACTCTATCAAATGAGTACTCCCTATCTCAGCATATCAATGTATACAAAGCTACCTAATGAGCACTACTTATCTCAACATATCAATGTATACAAAGCTACCTAATGAGCACTACTTATCTCAGCATATCAATGTATACAAACCTACCTAATGAGCACTACTTATCTCAGCGTATCAATGTATACAAAGCTACCTAATGAGCACTGCTTATCTCAGCGTATCAATGTATACAAAGCTACCTAATGAGCACTACTTATCTCAGCGTATCAATGTATACAAAGCTACCTAATGAGCACTACTTATCTCAGCGTATCAATGTATACAAAGCTACCTAATGAGCACTACTTATCTCAGCGTATCAATGTATACAAAGCTACCTGCATGAGTACTCCTATGCAAGCGGATTTTTTGCGTGTATGACCGTTATTTATCCCGCCTTAACTCTTTGACTACCGGACCCAGTCCGCCAACATCCTGCATCGTCAACCATACTATCAAAGCAAAAAACTTAACCCTTTGACTCATTCACCATATCAAAGGGTTAAGTTTTTGCAGTTGGTGGATTGGGTGTGGAAATCAAAGGGTTAAAAAACGAACGCATAATTATAGAATCGTCCGAGAGCAATGAATCTCGAACAAACTCCAACAAACTCTGAACTCCAACACACAGTACAGCATAAGATATACGGCTCTCCATAAAAACCATTTGCTGTCCGTTCAAGCACAAATAAACATACAACACGTATCTTCTTGACAATTTCAATTAACATTCTACAGTTTCCCGGCATCCAGGCTGTCCACTTCTCGTGTACTTATGTATCACCATGTAAGTATGATGTATGACTCACAAGTAGTTCGTCTGGAAACCAGCTCAAACACGCATCAGTCTTATCTAGCTATATTAAAGGTATGCATTGGTTGTCCCTCAACCCCAAGGTCGCTGGAGAGTCAGGTGGTAGAGACCTCGATTTTCCTCGGTGGGGGGGGGGGGGGGGGCAGCATTATGAGGGCGGTTCTCATCTCCTCTCCCTCGCTGCTTTACCTTCTACAACCATGAACAGGGTCAGGTACCCGGTCACTGCTGGGTGGACTTGAGCTGAACGAAAAGTCCCCCTTCCCTTTCCTTTATTCTCCTCGTGTCAGATTCGAATTCGTGCGACCAGAATGGAAGGTGGGGATCCTCACCATTTCACCAACTAACCTTTGTCTAGTTTGGAGGTTTTGTGTGTGTGTGTGGGGGTGGGGGTGGGGGTGGGGGTGGTTAGAACTTATTCGAATGGAAATTCATCGTACCGGGTAGTCTAACTCACAATTCCAAAGACCTTCCGCCCAATATGCATGCCATCTGCCTGCACAAAACCCTACGCACTGACGGGAGATTTTGATATGGAGACGGGGTGGGGAGTGAAAACAGGACCTATGAAATATTAAGCTGTCACCACCAGAATGATCGGAGCATTAACACTGGTAACAGACACGTTAGATAGTATGTTGTGGATTAGGACTGAACTTGAGATACTAGATCTTGAATCCACAGCTCTACTACAAGAACCGACTTGCCCGCCAAAACTGTCTAGTCAGCAGAGACTAACAGAAAACAATCAATCAATATGCAATGTATACGATCTAGAACATACAAAAGGACAATTATTTACGTCAATAATGCACAAAACACTGAAGTGATCACAATATATTGAGGCGGAATAATGCAATCGAATGAATATCTTAATTCAACACCTTCACTACTTTAACCCTCAAATCGCAAAAACAAAACAAAACAAAAAAACAAAACAAAAAAACAACAACAACAAACAAACAAACAAACATCGAACAAACAAACAAACAAAAAATTATATTTGTCGAAAATATAATCGTTTTTATTTGTGTTCCTGTCAGTCTCCCTGGAACAGTAGCCTATTGTTTCTCTTTAACAAGTTAATCGTGTGTGAACACAGATCTCGGAACACGTTTATTTGCCATGAGATCCCAAGACAGGGCTGTAAGGCACAGTTTGGTTGTAATAAGTTGACACAATGGTTAATCATTTCGACAGTTAATGACATAACATTTCACATCATCATCATCATCATCATCATCATCATCATCATCATCATCATCATCATCATCATCATCATCTCTGTGTGCATGGGGACGGGAGAGGGGCGATGCACAAAAGCTTTTTCACTTTAACATGCTCTTACTTGAAACTTTATAAAATTATCTGATTTTTTAAAAGTTTTTCTTATAACTTTTACAGGGAAATTAGGAAAGCGGGAAGGAAAAGGAATCCAGACAAATGGGGATGAAAGTAAAAACAACAACAACAACAGCAACAACAACCACAACATTGATAAGCGTCAACAGTTTTTACAGCTGACAGCTTCATTATCACAAGCAGATGACAGAATGACACCCGGCTAATTAATATTAACAAGGGCCTACGCGCCATCTGCATATTTACTCACGCACAAAAAAAAAAAAAAAAAAAAAAAAAAAGGTTCAGCCCATTCCATACTGCATACCACAGATACTTTCAGGTCTGGATGACTCACGCTGCTTTTTGCCCTGCCGACCGCTAAAACCCACATCAGGGCTAACACCAAGTTAAAAAACAACTCCAAGTCTATTTAAAACGACCACGTTTACTAAAACGACAAAAATTTAACACCAACCGCATGAATGGTTTTTCAAGTCTACAATGCGCTTTAAAATATTTCCCGTACATACGATTGTATGGTAAGGGGTTGGAACCAAACAGCAGGAAGACTGAAGTCATGGTGATCAGTAAAAAACATGAAATCCCCTCCTGCAAAATAACAGCAAATGGCACAACCTTGACACAGGTTAATAAGTTCAAATACCTGGGAACGGTCATTTCATCAGACGGCAGATGCACATCGGAAATAGCTGGCAGAATCGGCCAAGCCAAAACAGCATTCAAGAAGACGACAAGCATTCTTACCAACAAATGCCTATCAATTAACATCAGAAAGAGAGTCCTTGAATGTTATATAGAACCAATACTGTTGTACGGATGCGAGGCGTGGACAGTCAGCAAGCAAAGCCAGAGCAGGATTGAGGCAGCCGAGATGTGGTTTCTCAGAAGAATGTTGAGAGTACCATGGACAGCAAAGAAAACAAACGAGACAGTCTTGATGGAGGCAGACACAAGTCGATCACTGATAAGGAAGATTAGGAAAAGACAAGCAATATTTATAAGCCATTTTATGAGGAAGGGGGATTTGGAGCACCTGGTCACAACGGGAAAGCTGGAGGGAAAGAGAGCACCGGGTAGACCCAGGGAGAGAATGCTGGACGGACTTGCAAGGTGGCTGAGGATGAAGAGGGTGGGGGAGATGCTGGGGGCAACGAGGGATAGAGATGGTTGGAAGTCCATGGTCGCCAACGCCATGCGGCAGGGCACCTGATGATGATGATGATGACGATTGTATAAAAGATCTCTTGTAAAATCCTCGAGTGGCGTTGGGAGCCTGGGAGGTGATTGTCCGGAGAGTGGCGAGGCAATGGTGCTCCGGGTCCCATCCGCACTCTCGAGGGGTTTCTTGTAAATTGATCACTTGTATAAACCTTGAAAATTTCATCTGAACGAATACTTCTGAAGAGGTTCTTTAAGGAATCTACTGTATAGTGCTTATGTCTCACATCGTGCAAGTCCAAACATTTACTAAGAAGGTGTTTTGACTGAGTGGCTCATCACACAGTATGCTTCTTCATTTTTTTAAAGGTATGAGTGAGTGTAGAATGTGTGACTCATACAGATAGACTGCCTATATTCAAGCCTAACTGACTGTATGAGTTTGAACCTGGTGGTATGCGATAACTATATATGTCCGGCGTCGGATGCAAGAAAAGTATGAATGGGTAGACTCTTTATTAAACTTCAATCCGACAGCCCAGTCTTGAGTCTGACTTCATAAAAACTTAAAAGCGTACATCCTCCAATCGACCGGAGACTGGAAATTCCTGTTGACGACCGCTAGCCAAAGTAAGGTATATATATAATATATATATATATATATATATATATATATATATATATATATATATATATATATATAAAGGTCACTAAACTCCATCAACATAATCAAAATCAGTCAGCCTATTTTTAAATCATTATGTTTAAAACATTCCGCTATTTTTGATGCGTATAAATGTTTTCGCTAACACCCTTTGTGATGCGTATAAGTTGCCGCACAGTCTGCCATACTACGTCTTAGTGAGGTGTGCATAATCGTTGGTGTTTACAGTTTCCATGAACCACCTGAAACTGATATGCCTTACAGGATCTTTAACGTGCATATTTGATGCTCTGTGTGTGTTTGCACACGACAGAGATTTAGAGACTAACACGTCTGCAATCCTTTTGACCAGAGAGATCGTAAAAAATCTCCACCTTCCGGTGGAAGTAAAACAATCTTCGCCTGCCAACCCCCCCCCCCCCCCCCACACACACACTTTCGCCCTTTTCCTTTTC
>JAPXFY010000020.1:37977526-37985026 GCA_030674185.1 Monoplex corrugatus | reverse complement strand
TGTCCAGACCAAATAGTAATTGAATGTATGCACACTAAATGAAAAAAAAAAAGTGTGTGTATGTGTGTGTGTGTGTGTGTGTGTGTGTGTGTGTGTGTGTGTGTGTGTGTGTGTGTGTGTGTGTGTGTGTGTGTTGTGTGTGTGTGTGTGTGTGTGTGTGTGTGTGTGTAAGTGTTTGATTTCTTTTTAACCTGAACACAAACTGAGTATAACCACACCCTTTTTCATACCCAAACTGCGAGGTAGTTGTAGTTAATTACCTGTGAAAATGACAGTTGCAGATTATCCCAGGAAAACAGCCTACGGAAAGAATACAAAGTAAATGCACATACTTTTCCGTGTCTTCAACTCGACCACACAATACAGCTGCAGATTATCCCCACGAATCAGCAACTGAATGTAAGCAGACTAAATTCACATACTTTTTTGATGTCTACAAACTGAACACACACGTTTTCCCAGTCCAACTGATCGAAGTAGTCGTAGTTCAACAAGTTGTAGTTATCCTCGAAAATATGGTTGCAACATGATCACATCGAAAGTTACCGAATCAAAAATGCACAGCTGGGAATAATAATAGGATGAACCACGAGTCTCAAATCCCCTTGAGTGTAGTCAAGTCAGGTAAATTCTCGTGTAAAGCCTATACAACACAAGCACTGATAGATAGATCTACAAACCGCACACCGCGACCCGCCTGTCGCCCCACGTTTCAATAGCGTGTAAGTGTCGTCTGCTTTGCCTTGTCACCTTACCCATGAATGACCGCCCTTGGAATGAAAAAACGGGGCTGCCGCTGTTTCATTCATGAAGTATTTGTTTTCCTTGCCTCCTCCCTAGTGCGTGCGGAAAATATATGCATAGGTCACAGGTTGTGTCGGTTCACAAGACTTATTTACAGTGTTGACTGACTGAGCGAGCTCTGTTACATGCAGCTACACACAGCTCTGGGAACCGATCCCACATGAAACGGGTTTCTTACAAAAACAAACAGTACAACGCTGTAATCAATCAATCAATCAATCAATCAATCAATCAATCAATCAATCAATCAATCAATCGGTCAGTCAAATAAACATACACACAAAGTACAAAAAGAGGGTATAGGTTGTCCCCTAATACTGAATCATAAGATAGTGAAGTGGTACAGCTCAACTTTTCTCCGGGTTAGCATTACAAAGGAGGTACCCATGTTACCCTGTCCTCTGCCTCACTGCTTTACCATCACCAACCCAGAAGAGTAGGGTGGACTGGAGGACGTACTGACGCAAAATGGGCTAGATATTTTTCCCTCAGATCCAAACATTTTCGTTCAATTGTTAACTGTCAAACTTTTTTTTTGGGGGGGGGGGGGCAGGGGCGGAGGGGAAAGGGGGTTACATATTTCTTGGATGAACAACAAGCGAGTAACATTATGCCTGCTCGCAATCGAGTGCTGTGATGTCAAATTTTCAATGAACATTTTTGGATAGAATATATTTGTTTTCTAAGTTAGGGGAACGAGAGAGAGAGAGAGAGAAGAGAGAGAGAAGAGAAGAGAAGAGAGAGAAGCAGAGATAAAGAGAGAAGAGAAGACGAGCAGATAGAGGAGAGAGAGAGCAGAAGACAGAGAGAGAGAGAGAGAGAGGAGAGAGAGAAAGAGAGAGAGAGAGAGGAGAAAGAAGAGAGAAGAGACGAGAAGAGAGAGAGAGAGTAAAAGAAACAAAAACTGTGTCAACAAGATTTTCTCAACTCTTTATGGCTAAATCTAGGCCAATGTTCTGTCAAACACGTGGACTGTTGAAAACTTGAGACAGGATAAGTTTAGAAGGTAAGTTGTTAAACTTACGATCACACGTAGGCCTACAAAAACAATATAATGCCAAAATTCAGCACTTTTCAGGGAAGGTGTGAACAGCACTTTCTCACGAACTTCTTACAACATTAAAACTGTTTTCATTATTGTGACAATCTACCATTTTCCTTTTTTTTCGTGGGGTTTTATTTCATATGTTTTCTCCAAAATAACAATGACCTTGAGAAATACAATATCTGGATTTTCTACAAGTTATTTTTTGATAAATAGGGAGATTGTTAGAATAACCTGAACATCCTTTTTTTTTCCTTTTCCTTCTTTTTCGTGTTTGATTTGTACATTTATGATTTATTAATTTTCTTGTAATTTATCAATGTTTCTGTTTTGGTTTGTTAAACTTCATCACAAGAAAACCCACATCACATGACGTCGGTTTCCAGGGCAGACTGTAGACAAACTGGGTTCTTTTTGCGCGTGCATTTCACGAGGGCTATGATTATTGACCAGACAGGTGCCCTCCCCACATAGGGAGAGGGGGAGGGAGGGGAGGAGGCAGGAGAGGGGGATCCGCCATCGTCTATCTATCTATTTGCCGATCAGCGCGGGATGAAAAGAGAGGACTAAAACAAGCGTGAAGGAAACTGAAGGGTACGGCAAGTGCAAGCAATTTCAACTGTTCAACCCCCCACACCCCCACCCCCACCCACTCAACCTCTCCACCTTACCCACTACCACCTCACCCCTACACTTCAACCCACCATCGCTCCTCTCCCCCACCCACCCTCCTTCTTCGCTCAGAGCTCCTCACGTCTCCCAAGTTTTGTTTTGTCTCTTTACAGCAATATCAACTTTTCCATTATTTCTCTCCCTGCTTTCCCAACTCCACCCTTTCCTCTCTTTCTGTCTCCCTCCCTCCCTGTCTCCCTCCTTTCCTTCCCTCCCCCCTCTCTCTCTCCAAGCTTTCTCCTTTAGGAAATATCAACTGTTCCCCATTCCTCCACACGCACATGCACACCTCCTCACCCCATCACTCTCTTGGTCTTTCGGATGAGATGACGAACCTGAGTCCTGAGATTTACTGGCATGCAACTTTTTGAGCACGTAAAAGATCACACGAAGACAAAAAGTATTGTCTCTGGCAGAAAAGCATATTTTCGATTTTATAAGTAAGCAGAAATACATATGTTGGAGGGAAAGGAGGTGGCGCTGTGGTACGCGACATGTTTCCTATTCCCCACCAAAACAACCCCAAACAACAAAAACAACAAGAAAATCGTGCAGAACATTTCACCTCACTGTGGCTGTGCATTACTATCATTATCAGTTATATTAATAATAGTAGCAGAACTAATAATAAATAATAGTAGTAGCAAAAGTAGTCGTAGTAATAGTAGAAAGTAATAATAGTGGTAATGTATCTTTTTAATTCATGTATTATGTAGTTATGTACATTATACACAGAGTCTACAAAGCAAATACAAACATGAATAAATGAAAACACTCATCCCAAAGCCAACCAACCAACCAGCCAACCAGCCAATCATCAACCAACCAACCAACCAACCAACCAACCCAACCAACCATCCATCCAACCAACCAACCGACCAACCAACCAACCAACCAACCAACCAACCAACCAACCAACCAACCAACCAACCAAAAGAAACAAAACAAATCTAAAACAAACAAAAAAAATCCAACCCAAGACTATCTCCTTTATCAAAATAATTCCAATCGTTCATTCCCTCTCCAAGTACTTACCTCCACCATTCCAGTTCCTCTTCTACCTCTCCATCCCCCTCCCACCCATTATCCCCACTCCACCCCGCTACCATCTATGTCCGTCCTCTCCCTTCCTCTCGCCCCTCAAAGAAAAAGAAAAACCGACTTCCCCTTTCACGTCAAGTTCAAAACCTGTTCCTGTGTCAGAAAGGGTATTAATGCCAACCGTCTTCAACATGTCTAAATGGCAGCAGTTGAGTTTTGAGGTAAGAATGGAAGGAAATGGGCAGGAAAGCGTACTGCCTTTCGTATCCATCCATTTGTCTCTCTGTCTCTGTCTCTGTCTCTGTCTCTCTCTGTCTCTGTCTCTCTCTGTCTCTCTGTTTCTCTGTCTCTCTCTGTTTCTCTCACCGTCTCTCTCTGTCTCTGTCTCTCTCGGTCTCTGTCTCTCTGTCTCTGTCTCTCTGTCTCTGTCTCTCTCTGTCTCTCTCTCTCTCTGTCTCTCTCTCTGTCTCTCTCTCTCTTTCTCTCTCTCTCTCTCGCTTCGTCTCTGTCTTCTAAACTCGTCATCGTAATTAATCCTAAGTGGCAGCAGAAAAGTTTGGAAAGAAGGAAAAAGGAAACATTGGAAAGAAAGAGTGCTACCATTTCACTGCTATTTCTGCTTCTTTCTGCTTCTTTTTGCTTCTGCTTCTGCTTCTTCTTTTTCTGTCTCTATCTCTGTCTCTGTCTCTCTGTCTGCCTGTCTGTCTCTGTCTGTCTCTGTCTGTCTGTCTGTCTGTCTATCTCTGTCTGTCTGTCTCTATCTATCTCTCTCGATCTGTCTCGCTCTCTGTCTTTCGCTTCGTCTCTGTCTTCCTAACTCTTTATCGTAATTAATGCTAAGTGGCAGCAGAAAAGTTTGGAATGAAGGAACAAGGAAACATTGAAAAGAAAGAGTGTTACCATTTCACTGCTCTTCTGCTTCTTCGCTTCTTCCTGCTGCTTCTTCTTTCTGTCTCTTCTTGCTTCTTCTTCTCTTCTTCTCTTCTTCTCTTCTTCTTCTTCTTCTCTCTTCTTTCTTCTTCTCTCTCTCTTCTTCTTCTTCTTCTTCTCTCTTCTTCTACTCTTTTCTTTTCTTCTTCTTTTCTCTTGGTTTCTTTCACTTCTTCCTCTTCTTCACTTCTTCTCTTCTTCTTCTTCTTTTCTTTTCTTCTTCTTCTTTCTTCTTCTTCTTCTTCTTCTTCTTCTTCTTCTTCTTCTTCTTCTTCTCTTCTTCTTCTTCTTCTCTCCTCTCTCTCTCTTTCCCCTCTGCTTCTGTCTCTCTCTCTCTCCCTCTCTCTCTCCTCCCAACACGAAACTTACTTATTTTTTCTGCTTTCTCTCTTTGTCTCTATCTCTCCTATGTCTATGTATCTCTCTGTCTGTCTGTCTGTCTTTCTATCTGTATGTCTCACTGAATTTCTCTTTGTCTCTGTCACTGTCTGTTGTCTGTCTGTCTGTCTGTCTGTCTCTGTTTTTGTCATTTGGTGTCTTTCTGTCTCTCTCGGTCTCTTTTTTTTTGTGTGGTCTCTATCCCTCGGTCTTTCGGTCTCTGTCTGTCTCCAAAACATAGAGATGTACATCCGCCATTGTCTTCTGCTCAACGAAACATCATGGAAGTCCAGTATATATATATATATATTATGTGTGTGTGTGTGTGTGTGTGTGTGTGTGTGTGTGTGTGTGTGTGTGTGTGTGTGTGTTTTTTTTACACTAAGCTTTGTGTATTTATATTTTTTGTTGTCCTTTGTTTACGGTTGATATAGGCCACCTGGCCAAACTTTTGCACCTGATCTGTTTTGTTATATTAAACACACGTCCTAATTGAATTTTTGTGTGTTTAAAGAAACTTCAATTACGCTAATATTTACACAAATTCCGACGTCTCAGAAATAAACTTTCTACGAGTCAGTGAGGCGTCCTTCCCTGTTTACAGCTGATTTCTAAGGAAGAGAAGAATTTTGGATGAGGGGAGCATACTTTGAAAACTTCCGGTTTTCCTTCTCTTTCTCTCGTTAATGTCTGTTCATGCTTCTCTTTGTTTTGTCTGTCTGTTTGTCCTGAGACTTTCTTTCAGAGCAATCAAGATTTAAATTTGATATTTCTGAAATAGCTCGGTGTAATTATCAACAGAAAAGACATACTGACACTGATTTAATTTGCCCACTGTGCAACAATACGAAAGAAAATTTGTCGTTTCATTATATGTTGCCATGTGCTTAATTGTTTGGAAAGACAATATATACCATTGAAGTTTCATTTATGCACAGATCATTTCATCAAAGTCTGCAAATGCCATTTAGAAATGTAAATAGTTATATAATATGTCAGTTTATCTTTACACAATGTTTAAGCTGCGATCTGGTTTTATTTCTTGTATAGATCTGCCAGTACCTTAACCTCCTTAGTGCATATACGCACACAGAGCATCAGATATGCACGTTAAAGATCCTGTAAGTCACGTCAGTGTCCGGTGGCTTATGAAAACATGACAGCACCCAGCACGCACGCCCACCGAAGACAGGGAGTAGATAGACTGTACATCAACATACCACTTGTACATCATCATCATCATCATCATCATCATCATCATCATCATCTTTCATCATCATCATCATCATCATCATCATGTGCCCTGCAGCATGGCTTTGGTGATCATGGCCCTCCACACGAATCTTATCTTTTTTTAGTCGCTGCAAGAACATCTCCCACCCTTTCTGTCTTCATTCATTCCATTCCGCAAATCCGTCCATCTTTTCTCCCTGAGTCTACCTGGTGCTCTTTTTCTCTCCAGCTTTCCTGTTGTGACTAGGTGCTCTTATTTCTCTTGCCTCGTGAAACAACGTGCTTACACGAATCCGAGATGATATCCGAACACTTCAAATATTGGTCCCCTGAAATAGCACTCACCACCAGCTAACAGTAATGATCCTCGTGTAGGAGGCTAAATATGTGTAGTCTATGTCATATGAAGGTCGCAAGCCTATTTTCAAATTCGCACAGACACGACTCGTCGTGAAACTGGCCAGGCCCTTTCACACACATTTGAGATAAAGATTACTAACTATCGTTCGCTTGAATGCATTTTCACTGGTATTCGTCAGGCTAGGCCTGTCACTGTCACGGTTATTTTTGTTTTAAGCCCAGCCAACTGCGTAGAGCTATATCAGGGCTGTAATTGTTTCAAAACACACACAATACTTCAACAGGAAAAAAAAAAAGGAAAAGAGAATTAAGTACACATATCAATGCATTCGCGCACACAATCTAAGGAGATGCCCCTGGCGCTGACCACTCCGTCCAATTTATCGCACAGGGGATTTAAAAAAATGTCTGAATGCAAATTTAAACATAACTAAACTAAGGACACTAAAACATATAAAAACGGACTAAACTATCTAAAATTGCTTCCACATGTATTATTTCTCTAGAGCCAAAAATGCACTTAATACAAGAAATGACAGAAAGCAAAGGAGGAAGAAAGGAACATAGAGAGTGACAGAAGGAGGAAATTTCCAGCACAGAATTTCCAGAAGGTGGGGATAGTATGTATACTGAAAGAGCCCACGGCATCCCCACGGGAGTAAGGCGGGGCCTATCGATACATCTCTCTCTGTGTCTCTGTCTGTCTGTCTGTCTGTCTGTCTGTCTCTCTCCGTGTATCCCACACACTTTGACGGGGACACAAGAACGCCATGACTCCAAACGAAGGAGAAAAAGATTTCAGAGAACACACAAGCAACAAACAGCAAGGATAAGAAACATTCAATTGCATGCTGACAACTGGATCCAGCCCAAAAGGGCCATTGAATGCGACAGTTTTTTTTATCTAGTTGATTTATCAAAACGAAGGAAGGTTGCAAAAATTTAGAGTCTATTCAAAAGACATCTATCAGCAAGAGGACAGAGCTGACAAAAAGACTCAAAAAACACGAAGAAGATTAGAGGAATACTAGGGTTTC
>JAPXFY010000020.1:37955026-37965026 GCA_030674185.1 Monoplex corrugatus | reverse complement strand
AGAGACAGAGACAGGAGAGAGAGAAGAGAGGAGAGAAGAGAGAGAGGAGAAAGAGAGAGAGAAGGAGACAGAGAGAGAGGAGAGAGGAGAGAGAGGAGAGGAGACAGAGAGAGAGAGAGAGAGAGAGACAGAGAGAGAGAGAGAGAAGAGAGACAGAGACAGGGAGAAAGAGAAACAGAGAGATAGAGAGAAGGAAGACATGCGGTTTAGAGTTTCTTCCAGAGGGATTCGTCTCACTCGTGCCAATTCCTTATACACCAACCCAAATCTGCCAGCAATTATCTGGCAGACTCCTTGAGCCGGCACAAAGCCCAGTACACTGCAAAATCTTGAAATGGGAAAGGGAGGTAAGTGACCTATGAAACACTAAGCTGACACCACTAGAATGATAGAAAAATTGAAATGGGCAACAAACAGGCCAGTTTCTGCTGTTGCCGGCCGGGATTGAACTCGAGATATCTGATCTTGAGTCCGTGGCTCTGTCAAAAGAAACCAAACAGCCCACGTACAGCGACACTGGAAAACTCGAGCCATGACATGAGATAGTAAAAGACGACAACCTAGGAATAAAAGACAGTAAAGAGAGAAGACAGACACAACCTAGGAAAAAAGACAGTAAGAGAGAAGACAGACGACAAACCTAGATATATAAAAGACAAAAAAGAGAGAAGACACAGACGACAACCTGGAATAAAACGACAGTAAAGAAGAGAAGACAGACGACAACCTAGGAATAAAAGACAGTAAAGAGAGAAGACAGACACAACCTAGGAATAAAAAACAGTAAAGAGAGAAGACAGACGAACAACCTAGGAATAAAAGACAGTAAAAGAGAAGACAGACAACACAACCTAGGAATAAAAGACAGTAAAAGAGAGAAGACAGACGACAACCTAGGAATAAAAAACAGAAAGAAAAGACAGACGACAACCTAGAATAAAAGACAGTAAAGAGAGAAGACAGACGAAAAACGGACAAAAATCAAGAGACAGCAACGGTGAAAATCTGGAAGCTAACTCACTTATCAGACCACGACAAGAAGTACAGTTAACGAATTCAATTACTGTACAATTCCCCTTGCACCACCCCACCTCACCCCCCACCCACCCCATCCAAACCCAAACGCACGCCAAAAGGAATTTACCAACCTTCGATTGATCACTAAATGGAGTAAATAGGGTAGAGGGACAGAGATAGGGGCGTTGGGATAATAGTGAGGAGTAGAAAAGGGTAGTCAGGGGGAAGTAGGGAGTTAAAATACTTGTTGGAGAAAATAAGACAGAACTTTGAAATTTTTTTTCTTCCAATGTGCCCTGGGAGTAAAGCAGGGTAGTCAAGAGAAGATGAAGAGTTAGAGTACTATTTGCAGAAATAGCATGGCACTTTGAAAACATTTCTTCCAACGTGTATTTTAGGTGGTCTATCCATTATGTAAAAGAAAAAGAAAAAGTCTCCAAAATAGGCAAACTGATTTCATGAAAGTTCTTTTTTTTTTTATTTTTTATTAATCATAATCTCATCGTTTCATGAACTTTTTTTTCTTAAGTATAGCCTAACGATAGGCATTACTGTTAATAATAACTTAAATACTCGAGTTAAAGAAAAAAAACTTCACTGCAGAGACTTTGAACACTTTGTTGCCACATATAAAAACTGATTTAAGAGAGAGAGAGAGGGGGGGGGGAGGAAAGAAGAGAAAGAAAGAGAGAGAGAGAGATAGAAAGAGAAGAAGACAGACAGACAAACAAACAGAGACAAAGACAGAGACAGAAAGACAGAGATAAAGAGACAGAGATAACAAGAGCAATTGTTCATATTCGAGACAAAAAAATGAAACTGAAGACAGGACAAAAGTGACACACACACACACACACACACACACACACACACACACACACACACACACACACAACACACACACACACACACACACACACACACACACACACACACACACACACACACACACACACATACACACAGGCGTAAATAGGCGTTAAAAACACACGAAGGAACACACAGACACACACACAAATACAAGAACAAACGCACAAACACACACAAATACAAACACAAAACCCACCACCTCTCCTATACCACCCCACCCCCTTCCACACACACACACACACACACACAACACACAAACCACCTTTCCTTCCCCCCCCCCACACAAACACACTCACACAACCTTTACTCCCCCCCCCCCACACACAAACACACATATACACACTTATCCCCCACTCCTCCCATACACTCATTCATATACAAACGAACATGCAAGAAGAAATACGCAGCAACGGGAAGGAAGATGTAAATAAACTGGTGGGGAATTCCTCCCTTAGTCACACAGTATGGGCCATACACTCTGCATGGAAAACAACAATGATATATTGGAATAATATTATCAGACCAGTATCTCGTCCTTGTGTATTCTCCTGGCTTCATCGGTTTTTGCCTGTTTGTTTGTCTGTCCGTCTGTTTGTCTCCCTGTCTATCGGTTTGCAGGCTTGCCTGTCTGCCTATCTGTCTATCTGTCTGTCTGCCTCTCTGCTATATCGTGTGCTTAACACAGAAACAACAGTAATATATTAGAATGGTATTAACACACTCTCCTTGCTATGTCTGTTTGTATGTCGCTCTATCTGTCTGTCTGTCTGTCCGTCCCATCTGCCTGTCTGCTGTTCCTCTCTGTCTATCTGTTGCTCTGTCTGCCTGTTTTGTCTCTCTGCCTGTCTGCCTGCCTACCTGTCCGTCTATCTGCCTGCCTGTCTCATCTCTGCCACATTGTACTCTACACGGAAAATAACATTAATGTATTAAAAGGATATTATCATACCAATATCGATACATTCTCCATTCTTTATCTGTTTCTGACTGTCTATCTCATAAACAATTGAAGAAAAGACATACAGACAGACAAACAGACAGACACAGAGACTCACATACAGATGCACAGAGGAATGGATTCACAGACAGGCAGACTGAGAAACAAACATAAAAAAAAACCCGCAACAGACAGACAGGCAGGCAGCAGGAGACAGACAGACAGGTAGACACATAGAAAGGCTGGCAGATGTACAGACAAACAGACAGAAAGGAAACACACAGAAAATTACACAGATAGATAGACAGGCAGGCAGTCTTGCAAACAGACAGACAGACAGATACATACACACAAACGTGCGTGCGCGCACATACGCACGTACCTACGTACAATAAACGCACACATTATGTATTTATTCCGACTTCCCCTTACATACGCACGTGCACACAGACACTACACATACAACACACAACCACACACATCACACACCACACACACCACACAACACACACACACACCGTAATACACTAGGGAAAGACGAAAATAAAGAAACGAACGACACACACACCACACACACCACACATACACACACACACCACACACACACCACCACACACACACACACGCACAACACACACACTCACGCAACACACACACGCACACAAACACACACACTCACCACACACCCCACCACACACACACACACTCACACACACACACACACACACACACACACACAACACACACACACAACACCACACACAAACACCACACACACACACACACCCACACACACACACAACACACAACAACACAGATGGGCGTAAACAAGAATAACAAGGTAGTATGGCCACATATGGGAATTCCATCCATCACCAGCCACAGTGTGCTATATTACACTATGCTCCCTACCCACAATAATAACAGCACAGTAACAATATTTGGTCAGTGTCAACTACCTCTCTCTGTCTGTCCTTGTCTCTGTCTGTCTGTCTGTCTGTCTGTTGTGTTTGTGTCTCTCTCCTTACTCTCTCTCTCTCCCTCTCTCTGTATCTGTCTGTCTCTCTCTTTCTGTCTCTCTTTGTCTCTGTCTCTGTGTGTCTGTTTGTCTGTCTGTCTGTCTGTCCCTCTTTCTGTCTCTCTCTGTCTGTCTCTGTCTCTCTGTTTCTGTCTGTCTCTGTCTGTCTCTCTCTCACCCTTTCTCTCTCTCTTTCTGTCTCTCTCTGTCTGTCTGTCTCTCTGTTCTTCTGTCTGTCTGTCTGTCCCCTCTCTGTGTCTGTTTCACTCTCTCTCTCTTTCTGTCTCTCGCTTTGTCTCTGTCTGTCTGTCTGTCTCTCGTATTATTGAAGTTCTCTTCTCTCTCTCCCTCTCTTTCTCTCTCTCTCTCTGTCTCTTTCTCTCCTGTTATTGAAGTTTGACTGTGTGTCCTATATTGTATTTATTTATTCCAAAAATATTTGAAGCATTATAGACGATAGTATTACATTTTGTGTTTATATAATGTTTTAAATGTGTTTACACCCCTTCAAATGGGGCTTTGGTCTCACTGATTCTCTCTTTCTCTCTCGTTCGCTCGCTCGCTCTCCTCTGTCTGTCTCTCTGTGTGTCTGTCTGTCTCTGTGTGTCTGTGTGTCTGTCTGTCTGTCTTCTGTCTGTCCTGTCTGTCTTCTCTCTCTCTCTCTCTTCCCCTCTATCTTATATGAATATGTATACGAAATTTATTGCAGACAAATAAAATGAAAATGAGAAAATGGACAGAGGTAAGGGGTCGAAAAAAATACGAATACGAATAGAAATCCGACAGTTATTTCAGAAAAGGCAAATAGAAGAGAACAAACGGCAAAAGAAAGTGACAAGTAAAAACGATTACGATACGAACACTAATACGAAATTTGTTTAAAACAAACAAAAAAGAAAGAAAGAAAGTGGATAGAAGAAAGGGGCAGATGAAATACGAATACGATTACGAAATTTATTCAAGAAAAGATCACAATCCCATTTGAAGGCGTGCACGCAATGACAACTTAGGTCCACTGTGTGTTCACACACACAAAAAAAGAATATTCACATAAAATTTGGAAGCAGATAAAGGAAGAAAGAAAAGAAAAGAAAAGAAAAGAAAAGAAAAAAGAAAGAAACAGAACAGAACAGAACAGAACAAAATAAAAAGAAAAAAGCAAAAAAGAAAAAAGAAAAGAAAATAAAGAAAAAAAAAAGAAAAAGAAAGAAAAAAAAAAGAAAAAAGAAGAAAAACAAAGAAAAAAATGAAAAGAAAAAGAAAAAGAACAGAAACATGACAAGAAAAGAGCAGAAAAGTGAAAAGGAGCAATCAAGAAAGGAAAAGATATTGCCAGAATATAAACGAAGCATTCCAGAGACAGTATACGTTTTTCGTTTTGTTTTGTTCTGTCATGCAGCAGAATGTGAATGTGATGTAATAAGACTGAAATAATTGGTGGCAAAAGTGAAAAAACAACAACAACAACAACAAAAGATCCGTGTGATTCATTACACGTACATAGTCTGATAGGAAAAACAACAACAACAACTAAGAGCTAATACTAAAGATGCTTGTGTACATCAACTTTTTCAGACATAAAAAGCCAAAACGTAACTCGTAATAAAGGGAAAAAGAATTTCCGACACGCGCGAGCGTGAGTGCATACACACACACACACACACACACACAACCACACACACAACACACACACACACACACACACACACACACACACACACACACACACACACACAGACACACACACACACACACACACACACAAAACCACACACACACACACACACACCATACACAAAACACACACACATACACGAGTCACACACGCACACACACATTCAGTCACATACGCACGCACAGACACACCCACAAACAGATTAACCCTCACATACACATAGAGACTGAATTGAGCATATGCACATACACATGAAATAATGCTTATACACACATGCACTCACACACACATATACAGAGAGAGATACTGACAGACAGACAGACAGACAGACAGACAAAACACACACACACACACACACACACACACACACACACACACACACACACACACACACACACACACACACACATTTGTACTTTCATTTTCGTATACACACTCTTACTGTCACACAGACATACAGACACATGCAGAAACACAGACACACAGACACCGACACACAGACACACACACACACACACACACACACACACACACACACACACACACACACACACACACACACACACAACCACAGGCTACTCACCTTAGAATCCAAAGTGCCATCTTTGAACATATTTGGCTGCAGAAGAACGACCCCGGGTGGGACAGGCGAGAGTTCTTCCCCTTCGCCTAGACGACCTCTGACTTCCGGGTACTCCAAGCCGCCAGCGCCGGTTTCGCGCCGAAGAGTATTCCTACCATTCGGAGACTTGTCATTTTCGGAATTTCGCCTCCTCGTGGGCGTGACGATATACTGTGTAGAGTCGTAACGGGACTTTCTAAGTCTTCGTTGGACGTCTGAGAAAGAGGAACGTCGTGGTGGAAGTTCCGAGAATCTGAAGGCTTCTTTTCCGAGAAAGTCCTCGTGGCCATAATGCCCATCCTGGGCTTCTGTTTGTTCCCGGTCTGAAAGACACTGACGGCCGGCGTGAAGATGTGCCGCATACTCCCAGGGGAGTGCGTGTTGGCCCAGGGAGTGCAGTACTCCGGGCCAGAGTCACTGGCATGGGAGTGGGAGTGGGAGCTCATGCCGGGCAGGGGCATGGCCTGGTGGTAGAAGTCGGTGACCATGTAGGCCTCCCCGTTGGCGTTGTTGTCGCTTGGGGAGTAGTCGTCAGAGTCGTCCAGCTCCTCCTCCGACTCCATGACCGGGGACACCCTGGAGATGTGGGGGATGTTGGGGCTGTACTGGCTGGAGCTGATCATCGTGGGGTTTTTCAAGGTCTGGTCTGATCTGACCAGGATCTGATGAATATTCTAGATGAAGGCTTCAATCAAACAACGGTCTTCTCTCGCTGAGTTATACCTTCATCATCGTTATCACCAGCACTCTCCTCTGCCGGTAAGCTAAAGCTTCAGAGAACGTTGTCAATCACTCACTTACCATTGTGTGGGGCTTGCTCCGAAATTGTGGACTAAACCTTCGTTTATCATTATCCAAAATTGTCTGCCTACTGCATAAACTTAACACTGCTCCAGGACTCTCAAGAACATGGATTATCCCTCAGTTATACCAAACAACGCTGTCCTTAATCAAAAATCAGTTAACTTGAGTCGAAATTGTGGATTGGACGTTAAAGAACTGCCTTCGTCTTTCACTCAGTTACCATCGTCTCGCACCAAACTGGGGACGACTAAAGCACCACGCTCAAGAATGGTATCTATCGTTTATCATTGAACGACCAGCGCTGTAACACGACACTAAAATGGTTTATTTACCATCCAACATTTGTTTGATTGGCGCCAAATCCGTGGCCTACACAGGCGTTGTCTGTCGTTTGTTCACCGTTATCTGGGCGACAATCACTTCCAGTGCTGTATCAAGATCCTGAATTTATCACTGACCTAACAACTTGTGGCTGTCGAGTAGCTTTAAACATCAAAGAACGCTGTTGGATCATTCTTCCATATTTATGCGGGTAGTACACAAATCTATTGCTATGTTCATACTCTCAAGCACGTTTTGTACCGCTCTTACTTGGCACTAAAATGTGGACCACAGCACCACTCTGAAAAACCTTGTTTAGTGCTAATCCAGATTTTCTAACTAGCACTAAAAGAAGGATTAGTCAGCTTTTCTAAGTAACACAAAAACTTGGATTACACCTTTAACAGCAAGGAAATTTATCGTATCCTTTATCCAACGTCGTGAGGAAAGCACGTAACTTTAATAATTATCACGACTCTCAAATATGTTGTGTATAACTCAGCTTCCAAGCACCAAATCGTGGACTACAACATCACACTTCAAAATGTTGTCGGTCAGTCGCTCATCCCAAATTTGCACCGGACTGTGAACTAGATGTTGAAACACGCTTTTACTTTATGTAGTGAACAACAAACTGCTTTACATCAACACGGTGCAGAACCATAGTAACACACTCACGAGAAGGCAGATCTCTTGTCTGTTGACGTCCATTCAGTTCAAACTTTGTGCTGGTTATGGACTCTGAAGGTCGTGGCTTAAACAACACACCCAACACAATTTGGCCTCACCGGCGTTGCCACGTTAAGAATGGGACCAGGGCGATGAATGACGTTGTTTTATACACATCCAATATTTTCTTTCCAGTAGCGACTTGGGAACGAGATCAAGCGTTGAAGACTTTTGCTTCTTACCACTCGTTCTACAACGTTTGTTGCAGGAAGTTCTCTTGATTATCCAGCATTAACTTCTGGACCAACATCAAATCGACAGAGAACGATGCTATTGACGTGTAGATATATCTGGACTACACCATAGTACTGAAGATTGTTGCTGTCGACTCATTCATCCAGACTAAGTACAGGCTAAAGAACGTTATTTATGACTTGTACATCTGGGCTGGATGGAGACACTGAAGAACGTCGTTACTGACTCATTCATGTACGCAAGATAAGACTCAAGGACGTTTTACTCATGACTTGTTCATCCCGACTAGATCAAGGTTCTGAAACTCTTGTCATTGCCTCATTCACACAGACCAGATAAGGCTGAACAAAGTTTGCTCATGACTTGCGTATGTGGACTAGATCAAAAGCTTAGAAGAATGTTGCTGACTCACATAACCAGACCAGACCAAAATGCCGAAGAACGATGCTTATATCTTGTTTATCAGAACACGATCAAGACATCGGAGAACGCTGCTTACTACTCATCTGTTTCGACTTGATTCCCATACAGAAAGATGCCTATCACTCGTCCCGCTATTGTTTGGCTAGCACCAGTCTGGAGGTATAAATTGTACTGGCACAATGAAGGTCTTCGCTTTATGTTTCGTCGAACAGTAGTGCCTGTCATTCGAGCTGAATTCAGTATCTGGACAATGTTGTCATTTGATTAATGCTTTGAAACTCTGAAGACAATTCTTTTTGTGGAGGGAGTCACTAGTAACCCCTGTTCAGTTTATCTCTCACGTCAGCAGAAATTGAAATAAACAAAACAACGTTCAGATTCACACAAACGTCTGTCTGTTATTTCAGGATTGTTTTATCCATATGTTTGAGTCCAGGAACCACGTGAACTCTAATGACTTAATTCTAAACCTCTAACATTTTCGAAATTCTGTAGAAAACGATAAGCACAAACAAATCAAAGAGATTTGTTTTCCTTGCAATTTCGATTAGGATCAGAACAATCTGTCATCGTTTTTAAAAACGTAGAGAAACTGTAATCAATTTGTAATTTTAAAAACACGATCTCAATCAAACGGCATGGGAGGACAAGCTGATGTTTTTATTTAATCTTCATTTTGCTTAATCGACATTCCAAGAACTGATCATAGCATCCATCTTCACTGATGTTAATCATTAGTTTTATGATACTTCAAAATTACACACGTGTTGTCTTGGAAAACACACATAAAAGCATTCTTCAGCCAAACACAGAAATACAATTGTTCTCTTTGTTGCCAGAGTATAGGGGTCTGCTTTTAATAAAGTTTTGTGATGGAGCGATGGTATAAAGATATATCCACTCCGCAGCTGCACTTGAAACAACTCAACCTTGTGACCTACATCCGGGCTTCTCTCAACATCCGGGTTTCCTCGGACAGATCACTCTGACTGCCATTCTGAAAACGGAAACGGACACATCTTGAGCATTCCAAGCTACCAGCATTTCACAGACATAATGATACCAGTCACTTATGCCTCTAGGCAAATAGGTTTCTACGCTAAAACAAATATCGATCATGA
This sequence comes from Monoplex corrugatus, assembly GCA_030674185.1. Taxonomy (NCBI): domain Eukaryota; kingdom Metazoa; phylum Mollusca; class Gastropoda; order Littorinimorpha; family Ranellidae; genus Monoplex; species Monoplex corrugatus. The sequence goes on along the minus strand of JAPXFY010000020.1, from coordinate 37,955,294 downwards.
TACGTGCACACTCACTTCCACGATACAACAAAAACAATAGCACGTCCATATAAGGTTGTACGCCCCCCAAAAAAACAAAAATAGACTCAATCCATGCTTCATTCATCATTACTGCAATTCATGCAAAGATAACAAAATTGCTCGTCATGCATGCCTCGTTCAGTAAAATGCAGCACATGCACATTCTCAAAAAGATAATTTCCACCAAGATGCTGAATGCCAATCCTCCCGCCCACCCTCCTGGATAAAAAAAAGGGAACAAAATGAT
>JAPXFY010000020.1:37945026-37950026 GCA_030674185.1 Monoplex corrugatus | reverse complement strand
AAATGACAGAAAGCAAAGAAGGAAGAAGAAAAAAAGAGATTGACAGAAAAGAGGAAATTTCCAGCACAGAATTTCCAGAAGGTGGGGATACTATTTATACTGAAAAAGCCCCCGGCATCCCCACGGGGGCGGGGGGGGGGAGGGCACAGAGTCTGGAACTGTTTTTCATTATGCTGTAATGATGCATGATGATGGGGACGATGATCATGATGCTGTGGAGTTCCTTTCTAGATTGAAACTGCAGTAACAAGCCGGTCCATTACGCTTACTTTTCGTGATTATATCCAAGCGTCAACCAGGCACGAGAGATACAGACACCTGTGGTGCTGGTAAGAATGTTTTTTTTTTTTTGTGTGTGAGACTACCGTATCATGTAGGATCGGTACCGTAGGACGGCCTGTAGCTCAGTGACGTCTCTTCATCCCAAATACACATGTGGTTCAAGAGTAGGTGGTCATCTCCTGTCTCTCTCCATCAGAGAGAGAGAAAGAGAGAGAGAGAGAGAGGGAGAGAGAGAGGGAGAGATGAGAGAGGAGGGGAGAGAGAGATAGAGATAGATAGATAGATAGACAGACAGACAGATAGATAGAGAGAGAGAGAGAGAGAGAGAGAGAGAGAGAGGAGAGAGAGAGAGAGAGAGAGAGGAGAGAGATAGAGATAGATAGATAGATAGATAGAAACAGACAGACAGAAGATAGATAGATAGATAGATAGATAGATAGAGAGAGAGAGAGAGAGAGAGAGAGAGAGAGAGAGAGAGAGAGAGAGAATGTGTGTGTGTGGGTCTCTCTCCATTCACTATTTCTCTTTCTCTCTCTGTCTGTCTCTGTCTCTCTCTCTCTCTGTTGTGTGTGTGCGTTTGTGTGTGTATGTGTGTATGCGTGGGGGAATAAGTGCATAAGAGACTGCGTGAGTGCCTGTCTGCGTGAGAGAGAGAGAGAGAGAGAGAGAGAGAGAGAGAGAGAGACAGAGACAGACAGGCGAGACAGGCAGACAGACAGACAGACAGGCAGACAGACAGACACGACAGCAAACAGACTACGAGGGGTAGAAGTTGGCTGGCGAGGGAGGGAGGGGAGGGAGGGAGGAGGGAGGGAGGGAGGGAGGGAAGGGAAATGCAGGGTAACCCTTGAGGCGTGAGTTATGGCAAACATGGGAGGAAGAGACCATAATTAGATCGTGCTTCTGTACGGCCCCAACATCTTTGCTTGTTGTCTCTGTGTGTGTGTGCTTTCCATGATTCTTTTTTATCGATCTGTCAGGAAAAAAAAGTCCTACACTGACAGCTGCAGTGGTCAAGTGGATACACACGCCGGATTTGCAGTCAAAAGGTCCTGGGGTTCGATCTGTCTAGCTAGACACCCCCTCCCTCCTTCCTCTCCTGGTAGGGTGGGGATTTTCTTCCCCAATCTTCAGGGTCAACACGTGGCGCAGACCTGCATGTCACTGAACACTCTGTCTATTCGTATGTTGAATATCAACTACGCACGTTAAAGATCCTGTAAGTCATGTCAGTGAATGGCTTATGGAAACACGACATGGGCCAGCATGCACGCTCACGCTGTGAGAAAAATTTGGAATACTTAGAAACGAGCAAAGAAAGAAATAAAGAAAGAAGGAAGAAGAAAGAAAGCAACAACAAACAAACAAACAAACAAACAAACAAACAAACAAACAAACCAAACAACAAACAAACAACACTTTTTTAAAGTCTCTTCAATAATGGTTGCCGCCACATCCGGCCATTCTTCGGAAGAACAATTCAAAAGCAGAAGACATTTTGATTAAGTTCCGGCCAATTTCAAGTCATTTTTTTCAATTTTTGAAAATTGCAGTCTGCAAAACTGACAACACGTAAATATCATTTTACACCTTTCGAGCCATTTAAGAAAAAAGAATTAAAAATTAAAAGATACTTTGAGTAAATTTCTGACCAGCTTCCAACCATTTTTTCATATTTTGAATTGCAATGCGAAACACCGACAACCTCCATGATGAAATTCCATAGAGAAGATTCTACGTATTTCAAACCATTCTTCGAAAAAAGAATCAAAAGAAAAAGCAGACATTTTGATTAAATTTCAATGTAATTTCAACTAATTTTTAATTTTTTTTAATTGAGTGAGAAAAACTGACAAGCTGTTTAGTGAAAAACACCGGAGATTCTATTCATTTCAAAGCTATTCTCTGAAAACAAGTCAAAAGAAATCCGGATATTTTGATTAAATATCAAACCAATTTTTTACAAAAAATGATTGTGAAAAATCGACAAGCTGCACGACTGTAGCATCAAGAATAAATGGAAATGGAAGAGGAAATGGAAGAAATGACTGAATGAGAGAGGAAATGGAAGAAATGACTGGAAGAAAACTAGAACAAGCATTGATACCAGTAATATAAACTTGACAAATGACAGCCTTAAAAGAAAATAGTAAAAACTTATATGCTCATTGATAGGAAAAAACTGCTTCCCATTCTAGGGGAAAATGAAGGCATTTACGTGAAAGCACACGACCGAAAGGAACAGCTAGTTTCCCGCCCAAAATAAAAACAAACTAAGAGATTAATTTTGTAAGAGAGCTGCTGATTGGACAGAGGAGGGGAAAATGATTGCCAAGCAACCAAACACATGGAAACGGATCCTGGACTGGTCAAGCCACACTGAAATCTATTTTTTTAGACAATCAATAAGTTTTATTTTTTTCGCTTGACTCAAACGTTATGCTATTAACACGCATATAGCGAAATATCTTTCTTCAGTTGCATTCCTTGCACCAAATTGAGGACGGATTCTTCCCAAAACAGCTGAGAAGTCCACGGTTATCCATTTCGTATTTAATTAGATTTTTTCCTAAATTTGGGTCTCAAGCGTTGAGAGCAGAGAAATTCGTTCAAAGTTATATGAGGGCTTTATAACAAAAAACAAACAAACAAACAAACAAACAAACAAAAAAACAAACAAACAAACAAGCAAACAATAAACAACAATAACAACAAGAAACCAAAGCCAAACACACAACCAAAAAGAAAAACAACAAAAACTACCACCAACAAAAAACAACAACAAAAAGAAAAACCAAAGCCCAACACACAAAACAAAATTCAGAAAACAAAGCATGACAAAACAAAAGCACAAAAATCGCTTACACACAAAACAGAACATATTTATATACAAACTCCTGAGAAATCCTTGCTAAGAACATTTGACTGTTTAGGATCCCAACGACCCAAAATACATGTCTTTCCATGCGCGCACGCGTGTCTGTGTATGTATGTAAGTATGTATGTGTGTGTGTGTGTGTGTGTGTGTGTGTGTGTGTGTGTGTGTGTGTGTGTGTGTGTGTGTGAGAGAGAGAGAGAGAGAGATTGAGAGAGTGAGAGAGAGAGTGTGTGCGCGCGCGCCATGTGTGTGTGTGTGTGTGTGTGTGTGTGTGTGTGTGTGTGTGTGTGTGTGTGTGTGTGTGTGTGTGTGTGTGTGTGTGTGTGTGTCGTGCATATATTTGGGAGTGGGGTTGAGTAACTGTGGCTCCAGACGGGATCATTCTGTGATGAAATAAATTAAAACATTGGAAATTCCTACCAAAACAAGATCTCTGCTTCAAAAATCAGAGCAAATCCATCCACAAACGGTTGAAAACGTTTTGCTGATACAGTTCGTTCACAACACAGGTCTGTGTGTGGCCTTCGTGAAATACATGGCCATGACCTGACACAAAGCGCTTGGCTTGCATGTGACGTCACATATTGCGTCGGTATGTTTGTTAGAAGCGCTATGTTTGAACATTGTGTGCTGACCGTGTGTTGATCATCAGCCTTCTTGGAGTATTTCTTCCTTTTCAAATGTGCTTTTACTGACACTATTTGAGAATTATTTCGTGAGTGTACAAAGTGAACATGCCTGAAAAGTGCTGTGTGCCTGGATGTAGAGGCAATTGTTATAAAAACGAGAAAATTTCTCATTTCCGGCCGATACAGACAAGCGACGGCTACAGAAAAGTAAAATTCCACGTGCCAACTTTGAACCAACATCTCAATCAGTTGTATGTGCAAAGCATTTCAGCGCAAAGTTATAATCAGATCGCATTCTACGACGAGACAGGGCGGTAGTGTTTTGACAGAACAATGATCCAGACCAAAACTGAGTGAAGATGCCTATCCGTCCATATGAATTATTTCCAAACTGCCCATCGTATTTGTCAGAAGAGCCACCAGCCAAACAGAAAACACCTGACGATAGACGTGCTGACGTACAGCAAAGAGACGAACAAGTATTCAATGACTGGATAAATGTTGACAAGATTGTAGACTTTTCTGACTTCAGTGGGAAGTTTAAGGGGAAAGTGAACATCAAATTGTGGATGTGTAGGTTGTACAGCACTACCAGTACTACCAGTGGTGAGAACACAGGACAGTCTTCATACTGGAGCTTCTACAGGATGATTGACTGTCCAGGTACCACAGCGCCTACCTGCTGTCATCAGTGAGAGTTTTCACTGACTTGCATGTGGACATTTATACCAAAAGAATTGGTAAGTATATTTCATGATTATTGCTACATCGTACATGACATGTACTATGCCTACATGTAAACAGTGTTGGTAGTCTGTACGCATGGTGTGTGTTTTCTAGTGTGTGTGTGTGTGTGTGTGTGTGTGTGTGTGTGTGTGTGTGTGTGTGTGTGTGTGTGTGTACATGTGTTTTTGTGAGTGTGTGAATATCTGTCTGTTGTCTGTGTGATTGTGTGTGTGCGAGATTGAGGTGTGTGTATGTTTGTGTGTATGTTTGTGTGTGTGTATGTGTGTGTCGTGTATGTGTTGTGTGTGTGTGCGCGCGCGAGATTAAGGTGTGTGTATGTGTGTGCGTGTTGAGACTGCAGGATTATGGTGTGTGTGTGTGCGCGCGTGCGCGCGGACGTGTGCTCGCGCGCGCATGTGTGTGTATATATGTATATGATTGTGTGCGTGTGCACACCAGTATGTGTTTGTGTATGTGTGTTGTGT
>JAPXFY010000020.1:37935026-37937526 GCA_030674185.1 Monoplex corrugatus | reverse complement strand
AGTAGTAGTAGTAGTAGTATAGTAGTGGTAGTAGTAGTAGTGGTATAGTAGTAGTAGTAGTAGTGGTAGTAGTAGTAGTGGTAGTAGTAATGGTAGTAGTGGTAGTAGTAGTAGTGGTAGTAGTAGTAGTGGTAGTAGTAGTAGTAGTGTCATATGTGCATGAAGAGCCATCAGTGCTAAATACTGAAAACATAGGAAGAAATATACATACAGTAAAGATACAGCATCCATTCTTCTCTAAAAGTGACCCACACACGTCAAGTTTGCAATATATTTTTCTTTGTGTATTTGAAGGTATCCTGAAAATTAATCTTTTGACTCCCGCACCCTATCCACCAACTGCAAAAACTTAACGCTTTGTCTCTCTCACCCTATCCACCAGCTTCCTGTAGAAAGCTGGTGGATCAGGGTGATGGAGTCAAAGAGTTAAGTTTTTGCTTTGCTAGTATGGTTGACAATGCAGGATGCTGGTGGACAGGGTGCGGGAGTCAAAGGGTTAAACTATTGAAGTAGCGGAACTGGAGAATATGCCGATATCTGTTACACAGTGAGAAATTCATTGAAATAAATTCTCTTCTGCTTACTCATTGCCTAGTATGCAAATGGCATGTAGAACAGCAACGAAGATACTCCATTCTTGTCTGCCCTGGCCCAGCCTCTGTACAGTAACCCCAGGTGTGTTTCAGAGCCTTGAGGTCCGTTTTTACGTCGCCAGGTGTTTTTTTTTTTGAGTCTTCCCCTCTTACATCTCCCGTCTGGTGTCAATGAAGGGCAATCCGGGTGATGTTGTCCTGCTGTCTTCAGATGGTGTGCTTCAATTCATGTCCATCGTCTTTTCATGATGACAGTACCCACATACTGTCTTGACTACATTGGACGAGCAAATTGTTGGTTGGAGATGGTTGTTGGGAGGAAAGAATCGTATGGTTTTTCGGAGGTTCTTTGTGCAGAAGGTTGACAGCGCGATAAGATCGCTGTCTGTCATCCCTCCACAACATTGGAGTACTGGAGTTACTTCAAGAGGGATTCATCGCGCTTGGACAGCTCCATATGCTCTCCACCCAAATCCGCCAGCAATTATCTAACATATTTCCTGAGCCTGCACAAAACCCTATGCGCTGAGCATTAAAATAGGTAAAAAAAAAAAAAAAAAAAAAGGACACAGGTGTCGTAAGTCTGAACTTGGTGTTGAAGCTGTATTGGGAAGGGGGGACGTGTTAGTACCCTGCATACACTGTTCAGCATTCTGAAGCTGTTTCTGGCTTTGCTGAGTCTACCCTTGATGTCACCGCCTACTCCTCCGTCGTATCTGACAATGCTGCCTAGGTTGGTCAGCTCTTCAGTAACGGGTAAGTTTAAATTTTTCAGTACACCAACAAAATTTCATCGGAGCACTTCACAGCTCAGAAGAAAAGTCTGACATCGACAGACAGACGGACGGACGGACAGACAGACAGACAGACACCAGGGACAGACCTGAATCTCCTCCCTCTTGCACCCTACCAAAGAAGGGGAGTCGGGAAAAGAAACACAGGTTTGGCACCTAACTGTGAACAGGTTATGGGCCCTGCTGTCGAAGAGCCATCCTCGTGAGTTTGCTGATAGCTTTGGCAAAAAGCTGCTGAAGAAAAGACGACGACAAAGAAGAGGAGACGTTTATTTTGAGAAAAATGACAGTAACGAGGAAGAACAAGATGGTCAAGCCATTTTAACAGCCTCCCTTTTTATATGAAAAGAAAATGTCACAGATTTCTTCTTTTAAAACGACAATACCCAAGAACAACAAGATAGTGAAACCAATTTAACAATCTCCCTTTTCACACTAAAAATGGTAGATTTTTTCTTGTTCTTCTCGTTCATCATCACACGTGGAGTTTAGTCTCGAGGATGAAATAGGTCGGCCTCTGCAGCGCATTCACAAGCCTGTACAGCTTCTCCCACAGGAGTGTCACCGGACCAGATTTCCTCCCTTCAGCAACCGGCAGTTCTCGCAGACCTGGAGAATGTGTTCTGCCGTCTGATCAGATTCTCCACAGGGGCATTAGAAGAATGGTCCAAGTCGGAAGCGCTTGTTCATGTCGTGGTTAATATCACAGACAATCCAGATTTTGTACTTCTCAAGATCACTGACCTTGACGAAGCCTCACATAATCCAAAACTTGACGTGAAGCAAAGAGAAATGGTAAGACTGCCGCAACAGTGACAAACACAATGCAAACACTGCCATACATTCCTCAGAACGTATCGTTCACATACCTCCTTCAAAAAGGGCTGATTTTTGCCTCCACTTTGACCTGTGTGACCTTGACTTTGGCCCTTTACCGTCCAAACTTTGTCTTTTTTGATCATCGCACTCAGGAAAATGTCCTTTATGCTCATCTCCCCCACTCCCCCCTCCAATTCACGTTTTCTCTGCCATATTAATGGCTACACAAGCTGAAAGTTTTTATAATCCAAAGATCTACCCAAAAACAGCCGAGAAGGAAATCTTGTTCACATA
>JAPXFY010000020.1:37917526-37925026 GCA_030674185.1 Monoplex corrugatus | reverse complement strand
GAAAGAAGACACAAGCAATAAAGAAAGAGAAAACAAAACAGGCAAACAAAACAGACACAGACAGACAGACAGACAGACAGACAGATAGACAGACAGACGGATGGATAAAAGGATAGATAAACAAAAGAGAAGAAAAAGAAAGAAAGGAAAACAAGAATCACATCACAGACGAAATTTCTGTATTACTAGCATAAGGAAAAGAAAAAAAAAAAGGAAAACAAAATAGCGAGTGAACAAGCGAACGTGCAAAAATATAAGGGAAAAAAAGAAAAAAAAAAAAAGAGAAAATCCCAAATGCAAAGATGAAGCAATGTAAACATTCCTTCACACTGTTTTCCATTAAATTTGACAATAACTTACGTATACATATACATATAATACATATATATATAACACATATATATATTATATTATATTCATAGTATAACAAAATAACAAAAACATATATACGCACGCATGTACGTACGTACGTACATACATATATACGCACATACATACACACATACACACACACGTACATGTACACACACACTCACACACACATACATAACACACCATACATCATACACAATACAAAAATACATCATCATACATCCATACAAACATACACATACACAGTACATACATGCATACATAAATACATACATACAACACATACATACATACACACGTACATACATACATACATACATAAATACATACATACATAATACATACATACATACATACACATACATACATAGCAAGTTACGTCAACGTACTATAAAGTCATTACTTCATAATGTCATTCTTTCTTTAAATTACATCCAATCTAATCATTAGTGAATAGCATAATCAAACACATACATACATACATACATAAATACATACATACATAAATACATACATACATACATACATACATACATACATACATACATACATAATACATACATACATACATATGAAAAAAAGTTGTTTTTCTGCTTTAGGCTTACATAAACATACACATTCAGATAGAGAAGATAGAGAATTGAGTACAAATATTCCCATCCTATGCACTGATTTCTTCGTGGTTCTCTTGGTAGCGCCGTGGACTCAAGATCTGATATCCTGAGTTTAATCCCAGCCCTCAACATTAAAAAACTGGCCTGTTCGCTGCCCACCTTAATGTTTCCGTCATTCTGGTGGTGCCAGCGTAGTGTTTGACAGGTCCCTTCTCCATCCCCACTCCCTATTTCAAGACTTTGGTGGCTTATAGAGTTTTGGCGGGATCCGGGAGTCTGCCAGATAACTGCTAGCAGGTTTGGGTGGAGCACATATTGGAATTTTCCGATTGTCATGAATCATTCTTAAACAAACTGCAAACTTTCAAACAACTCCCCCCTCTTCTTTCTTTCTTTTCATCGTCACTGTTATTTTCATTCTTTTTAGTCTAAGTCATTTATTTTTTTCAGACCTTTAAATTGCATGACCTGTACGAACTAACTTAACAATAAAGTGTCGGTATAGAAATAGGAACACTGTGAACGCAACCCACCTTTTCTGTCGGCAAATCCAAAAGAATGGCAGTCATCATGGTTACAATCTCCACACCGTTCATCATCATCTCACACTGCTCGGCCACCGTGTCTCCGTGTACGTGTTGTGTGTGTGTGTGTGTGTGTGTGTGTGTGTGTGTGTGTGTGTCTGTGTGGTGTGTGTGTGTGCACGTGCCCGGTTAGGAAAAGCTGGGGGAGGGTTTGTAGCACAGAGCACACCACGGAAATGAAGTAACTGAGAAATTTCCTCCTGCACTCGTCACCACAAATGTACTCACGTATGTCTGGAAATGAGAGAATGTGGGAAGAGGGAAGGAGGGAAAGTCCTATTACACTAACCACAGCAGATGTAACACACCCCACACAAAACGTACCTCTGTGGTAGTTTTACACAGCTAATGTGATATGACAGTCCGTGTTTTCAGTTTTGAAGGTGGAAGTCCGTAGTTCTCAATTTAACAACATGGAAGTCCGAAAGTTCTATGTTTTTAATGTGGAAGTCCGTAGCTCTCCGTGTGAAATGTGTACAGTTTGATATCATTTCTGTTTTGAATGTGAAAGTTTTCATTTTCATTGTGGAAATTCAATTTTCACTTTTAATGTGGAAGTCTGCAGTTTTCCATTTTCAGTATGGAAGTTTGCAGTTTAAAGTTTCACAGAGTGGAAGTCCGCTATTTTCAGTTTTCAATGTGGAAGTCCACTATTTTCAGTGTTCAATGTGGAAGTCTGCTGTTTTCCCAGTTTTCAATGTGGAAGCCCGCAATTTTCAGTTTTCAGTGTAGAAGTCCGCAGTGTTCAATTTTCAGTATGGAAATCCACACAGTTGTCAATTTTCAACGAGGAGGTTTGCCTTTTTCAGTTTTGAAATGTAAATCCACAGAATCATCACCCAGCATGTGACTCACTGCCAAGACTTGCTGACCACAGACAAGAGAAGATAACTATGATGATCTGGGCGAGAAACCAGACCATGGGTGCTCCAAGAAGACCATCTTCTGTGAGTAGGCAAGAGAAGAAGAGAGAGGTCAACAAAACTGCTGCGAGGACAGGGATGAACTTTTATAACAAACCAGGCACTTGCCCACAACCCTCAGAAATGGAGTCAGCTTGTTGCAGTACATACAGCGGGCTTGTTGACAGAGCGGCGGATTGAAGATTTGATGTTTCGAGATCAATCACAGCCCGCAACATCAAAATCTGACCTATTCGCTGTCTCCTTAATACTTCAGTCGTTATAGCAGGTGCCAGCATAGAGTTTCGCAAGTCGCTTCATCTCTCTTTTTCATTTTCAGACCTAAAGGAGTCTATCAAAAAATTACTAGCTGAGTTCGGTAGAACACATACAGAACTGTCCAGATGCCTAAATATCCAGAATCTCTCTTGAAGAAACACTGAACTTCAGGCCGCGGCCAACTCCTACAGCAAGTACCATTCGCTGTCAACCAATTTTGATGCACAAAGATGATCAGGAAAAGACTACTAAGGGTTGTTGTAAATTATCACAAAGATCGCTTGTGACTGACTGACAAGCAGTGGTGAGGAAAGTCAACGACACCACTCCAAGGAGACCAGATAAGGAATGTTGACATTTCCTATGACCGGTTTCCTCTGTTTCCTCTGTTTCCTCTCCCATCTGATGACCTTTTTGTTCCTTGTTAGAACTATGATTGACCCTTTGACTCCCGCAGCAAATCCACCAATTGCAAAAACTTAACCCTTTGACTTCCTCACCCTATCCACCAGCTTCCTGCAGGAAGCTAGTGGATAGGTGAGGGAATAATAATCCTGCTCGCAGCAAGGAAGTTTCAGTCTTTTCTTTTCCCCTAATTTTTGTGTTTGGTGTTTGATCATTTGTCATCTTAGTTTACGCTTGATAAAAGCCAATTGGCCGAAAATTTGCGCCTATACTGTCTGGTTGTATTAAATACTCGTTCTGATTTTTTTGATGTTTTTTTTTTTTGGTTGAAGTGAGTCTGTGTTATGAATTTAGTTGTTTATTCACTTATCTTCTCTACATATTTATGTTTTCATTTGTTTCGTCTATCTGTTCGTTTGTTTACTGTGAACCTTTAGCTGCTTGTTCGGTTGTTGAAAAAAATTATCATTATGCTTGTCGCGCCAATCTTTATTGCAAGTCAAAAGCAGCCTGTGTATTATGAAAATACTTGTTTATTTACTATCTTCTCTATTTTATTTGTTTACTTACTTATCTTCTCTATTCATTTCATTTATCTACTCTAGAGTCTTAAGTTCCTTGTTCAGTTGCTGGAAAGATTATTATCATGCTCGCAGCGCCAGACTTTATTGATTACAGATTAGAAGTAAATTCATACATTCATTTCCAATCATTTATTTATTTGTCTTTTTATTTATTCCCTTACTTCCCTTTTTGCTCAATACAACTATATATCTGTATATCTATCTATACATATGTAATATATATATATATATATATATACATATATATATATATATATTTATATATATTTATAATCCTTTTTTTGTTCTTTTATGGAGTGATTGATTATGATGCTAGCACGCCTTAGCGTTACGCAGTTCGGCAATTTTCCGTATCTTCTTCTTTTTCTTTTACCTTAACTCCTTGAAAAGTCAACAGGACGCTGCATTAAAGAACTGTTCACCAGATTCTTTTAACTCTGTCAGTTCTATGATAAAGCTTTGGGTTCTTCAAATGGTTCCTCTTTCCATTGGTCTCTAGAGATGATTTCTCTGTCAGTCCCCTAACGTTGTCGGGCCATTTTTTTCCTGTCTTCCCTTCCGTCCCCCTTCCTCAGTAGTTCCTTACAGGATTGATTTAGCAAGGCCATTGGGATATTTAGCAAGGCCATTGGGATATTTAGCAAGGCCATTGGGATATTTAGCAAGATCATTGGGATATTTAGCAAGGCCATTGGGATATTTAGCAAGGCCATTGGGATATTTAGCAAGGCCATTGGGATATTTAGCAAGGCCATTGGATATTTAGCAGATCATTGGATATTTAGCAAGGCCATTGGGATATTTAGCAAGGCCATTGGGATATTTAGCAAGATCATTGGGATATTTAGCAAGGCCATTGGGATATTTAGCAAGATCATTGGGATATTTAGCAAGATCATTGGGATATTTAGCAAGATCATTGGGATATTTAGCAAGATCATTGGGATATTTAGCAAGATCATTGGGATATTTAGCAAGATCATTGGGATATTTTATAAATTCATCTATTTAGCCAATTTTACATATTTAGTAATACCTTGGTGACAGTGTAATGTAATACCTTGGTGACAGTGTAATGTAATAGTTTGGTGACAGTGTAATGTAATAGTTTGGTGACAGTGTAATGTAACAGTTTGGTGACAGTGTAATGTAATAATTTGGTGACAGTGTAATGTAATAGTTTGGTGACAGTGTAATGTAATAGTTTGGTGACAGTGTAATGTAACAGTTTGGTGACAGTGTAATGTAATACGTTGGTGACAGTGTAATGTAAAACCTTGGTGACAGTGTAATGTAATACCTTGGTGACAGTGTAATGTGATAGTTTGGTGACAGTGTAATGTAATACCTTGGTGACAGTGTAATGTAATAGTTGGTGACAGTGTAATGTAATACCTTGGTGACAGTGTAATGTAATACCTTGGTGACAGTGTAATGTAATAGTTTGGTGACAGTGTAATGTAATACCTTGGTGACAGTGTAATGTAATAGTTTGGTGACAGTGTAATGTAATACCTTGGTGACAGTGTAATGTAATACCTTAGTGACAGTGTAATGTAATACCTTGGTGACAGTGTATCTTGCAGCAACCATCTGACAAAACCTCTACAGGAATTCAGCTCTGGCGGTGTGATGACGGTGATCGTCATGTTTAAAGTGCACAAGGATACGAACTTAGTTTGCACATAGACACTGATACACATTAATCGTCGTTGTCGTCGTTGTCATCGTTGTGGTCGTTGTCGTCGTCGTCTAGTATCGCTTACAGTGAAAAGATGTGAAAAGAAAGAACGAACAGGCACGCTGTCGCTTTTGTTTCAAACGCACAACGCCCATACATACACAAACCCACTCTTTGTTCCGTATCAAACTCTGGCGTATACGCGTAGGAAAACATGCACACACAGACACATACATAGACACACAGACACACACACAGACACACACAGTACCACACACACACACACACACACACACACACACACACACACACACACACACACACACACACACACACACACACACACACAACATACACACACACAGAGTCAATCACGCACACATACACACAATGTCATTTTGTTGCCAAATTTTCGGCGCACGCGGATACGAAACACAAATGCCCATAAAAACACAGACTGTCTTTTTGTTTAAAAAAATCTGACACACACAAAGACAGAAACCACGTGTACACAGACACGAACAGTTTATCGACATTTTAGTTGTTGGTACTTTTTGGTAAAAATCTGGCTGGCAACACGAAGAGGAACACACTATCGCACAGACACATAGTTATCCACTTTGTAGTTTTTGTATGAAGATTCTGGCACTCACGCGCACGAACACATGTGCACACACTCACACACATACACAAACACGCTCTATCACCGCGCGTCAAACACTGTCAGTAGACCTACGCCACGTACACTAACTGACGTGTGAACATGAGATTATGAATGGACTATGGTTGGGGTGAGAGGAGGGTGGGGGAGAGAGAGGGGGAAGGAGTGGTGCAATTAGGTTGAGAAGGGAGAGAGAGTGAGGGGGGGGGGCAGGGAAGGAGAAAGACTGTACCGCACTGACACGTGAGTGCTTGGGAATAATAATTGCAGCACCACTGTGGTATTAATTATGGTGTGAGATAATTAGTAGCGAGCAGAGTTTAGAAATTGTCGTATGAAAGTTTGTGTGTGATTTGTCGTTTCGTTTGGTTTCCGTTCCCACCATTAGGTTTAATTAGGTCGCCTGTTAACGACCTGTAGTTTAATTAAACGGTAGCTGTCATGGTTTTATTGTTATTCTTTTTCATCAGGAAAACGTTTTGAAATTATTTTTTGAAGGACATAATAGAAGGAAAATAATTAACTTGAATCATCTGAATATCGGACTTCTAAACAGAGAGCTTTTTTTTTTTTTTACTTAATGGTGTATATAAAAAAGACAAATCAAACTTACACAGATTTTGAACTCAGCAACTGTTGTGTCAGCTTATCACAACCAATGTGTATCACCTGGTGGAGAGGGTGCAGGAGTCAAAGGGTTAAACTCCTTATATTCTAAGGGGATCAGGCCACATTCAGGTTGTGACTCTGGATGACCCACTGCGGTCGCCATTTAAAAAATTGCTTGTTTTTAAATTTTTTTATTCATTCATGTTTTTTTTCATTGCAGCCAATCTGTGTCTCAGATCCCTAGTCTGCGTTCTTCGACAAAAGAGTGTTGCAGGCTGTGGTTTTGAACACTCGCACTTCCATTCGCCTACATAAACGCCTAACCAATGACATAACACAATCTTTTCTCGCTCTGGCTCTCCCCTCTCTCTCTATTTTTTTCTCTCTCTCTCTCTTTCTCTCTCTCTGTTTCTCTCTCTCTCTCTCTCCTTCTCTGTCTCTTTCTCTCTTTCACTTCTCTCTGTCTCTGTCTTTCTCTCTGTCTCTCTTTCTTTCTCTCTCTTCTCTTTATGTCTCTCTCTTTCTTTTCACCTTTTCTCTCTCTCTCTCTCTCTCTGTCTCTCTCTCTTCTTCTCTCTCTCTGTGTCTCAGTCTCTCTTCTCTCTGTGTCTTTCTCTCTCTTCTTTCTCTTTCTGTCTCTCTCCATCTCTCTCTGTATCCCCCTCTCCCCCCTCTCTCTCACAGACACAAACACATTCATGCACACGCATTCCTGTATTCAAGTGTTCTTATCCTTTATACAGCCGCCAGGCATCGTACTGTAGATCAGTGGATGGGACATTAATGTCTGTCTGTTGACTTTCTTCTTC
>JAPXFY010000020.1:37897526-37905026 GCA_030674185.1 Monoplex corrugatus | reverse complement strand
AATGCCCTTGCTCTTTACGATTTTCAACTGCCGTGGGATCTTTTAACGTGCGCAAGCCAGAAGGCAGACGGGTCCGACTCGTTTATTTTCTCGTCCCCTTTCGCCAGGAGGGTAAAGAGTGTTCGTTTTCCCCATATTGTAGGACAGCATGTGTACATGACTCACTCACGTGCTAGCTAAGGCATTATGAGCTCTTGCCATCATTAAAAAGGTACAGAACTCTGAAATGGATCCACCAAACAGAGCAAGAATGTCTTTTGTAAAGGTCAGTTGAGTATCTGAACAAGATTGGAGTGTGAGTGACTAAAGGATGTGAGAGAGCGGGATGTTGTAATTGTTTGTCTTTGCAAGAATTTTACGCTGAACATGTACTGAATTTCTCTAAAGAGACATTAAACGATCTTGAATCTTGAATCTGAAGTCTTGAAGTGCCCTTAACCCCTGTGTGTGTATGTATGCAGGCAAAGATCAAGTACAAACGTTAAAACTCCTGGTCATATCAGTGCCAGTGCTTAGGAAACATTGAAAAACACTCGGTATGCACACTCATCGAAGAGGTTATGCAGACTGTGTAGCAACATACCGCCCGCACAGTGAGGACAAAACAATGCGCATACACGCATCCGGGAAAAATCATGACGTTTAAAAAATGCAAACGAGAAAACACAAAAACAATAAAACACCACTGACATGGAATCGAATGCGACACCTTCCTTCTCCAAAGTTCACAATCCAACTATACACTGGACCACTCTCAGATTTTGCTTAGAATCTTATAGCAAACAAACAAACAAACAAACAAACAACAAACAAACAAACAAACAAACAAACAACAAAACAAAAACCACCTCTTTTAAGGGAAGAGTTTGTCGTATTCCTAGCCTGTTCAATTCCAAACTACAAGATTTTCCCGTTGAAAATCTGAACATTTCCTTCTCTTTTACAGACAAGAAGTTTGCCATAATATTTCCAAGCGTGTGTCAGTTTCCCGGGGTAAAGATAACCCAAGGTATGGTGCACATATGGTGCTTAGATCGTGTGATCTGACGAGGAAAAAAAACGTGCAATGCACTGGGTTCATCTCTCTTCAGAAGTCTGCCGCTGGTGTCAGAGTGTGCCTGATCTGTATCAGGTGTGTGGCCCGTTACTTTAGTTGGTTAAAGCACCAAGCTGTAAACATAAAGGACATAGGTTCAACCTTCACAGTTTTGTTATAGACAGGTTCGCTGGCTCAATCGATATAGACCTTGTACTGAAGATTCCGTATCTTCGGTTCATTCACACCCTGCAACTTGGAGTTTGTAAGTTTGTAAGACAGATTCATCACACTCAGACAATTCCATATGCGCTCTACCCAAATCCGCCAGCAACTGTGTGGCAGACTCCCTGAGCCTGCGCAAAACCCTACGCGCTGGCAAGGTGTTGAAAATGGGTAGGGGGAAAGGGAAGGAGGGACCTATGGAACACAAAGCCACCAGACACCACCAGAATGATGGAAACTTTAACCCCTTGACTTTCGCTCCCTATTCATCATTTTCCTGCAGGAAGCTGGTAATATGGTGAAGGAGTCAAAAGTTGATTAGGTTTGCGAGAGTGGAGAGAGGCGGATGAAGAGACGAAGAGAGAGAGAGAGAGAGAGAGAGAGAGAGAGAGAGAGAGAGATTAAGAGAGGAAAGAATATAGAGAGAGAAAGAGAGAGAGAGAGAGAGAGAGAGAGAGAGAGAGAGAGAGAAGAGGGGGGGGGAGACAGAGAGAGACAGATCGACACAGCGGGTGCCTCTTCAACACACCTGTAAATTTTCAGAAACTGGGCGTGCCCTTCACACACACCTTTCGGTGCATTTTCTTTCATGTCTCTTACTGGGTGGAGTGTTACTGCGTGCATGCATGCACACACTCTTTGTGAACGTTTAGTGTGTGTGTGTGTGTTGGTGCAAGTTATGTGTGTGTTTGTGTTTGTGTGTGTGTGTGTGTGTGTGTGCAAGTTATGTGTGTGTGTGTTTGTGTGTGTGTGTGTGTGTGTGTCAAGTTTGTGTGTGTGTGTTTGTGTGTGTGTGTGTAAGTTATGTGTGTGTGTGTTTGTGTGTGTGTGTGTGTGTGTTGTGTGTGTGTGTGTGTTGTTGTGTGTGTGTGTGTGTGTTGTTGTGTTTCGTGTGTGTGTGTATGTGTGTGTTTGTGTGTATGTATGTGTGTGTGTGTTATGAGTGTGTGTGTGTGTGTGCGGTCGTGAGAGAGAGAGGGAGAGAGAGAAAGAGAGAGGTAGAGAGAGAGAGTGCAATTTTTATGTTATCTGACAATTAATGAACTATGATGGTAAGGTGGTGTGTGTGTGTGTGTGTGTGTGTGTGTGTGTGTGTGTGTGTGGTGTGTGTGTGTGTGTGTGTGTGTGTGCGCGCGCGCGCGTGTGTGTGTGCCTGTGCGTTTGAGTGTATCTATGTGTGTGTATGAATGTATGTTTCTCACTTTCTCGCGATAAGTTTCAGTTCAAGTGTTCAATCACTGTTATGTTCAGATTTTATAAATGAATTTTGAAGTTTGATTCCATGTTTGATTTTAACAAATTTAACACTTAAAACGTTTCATTGATTTATTTCCACTTCGAACTATATATATTTTCTATGTCAACAGAATTTTTATGTTAACCTGACAATAAATGGTTTATGATGATGGTGATGATGATGATGATGGTGTGATGATGATGATGGATGGTGTGGTGCTGATGGTGATGGAATGTGTGGATGTGTGTGTGTGATGTGTGTGGTGTGTGTGTTTGTCGCGGTGTGGCGCGCGAGTGAGTGTGTGTGTTTGTAGAAATGTGTGTGTGTGTGTGTGTGTGTGTGTGTGTGTGTGTGTGTGTGTGTGTGTGTGTGTGTGTGTAGTGTGGTGTGTGTGTGTGTGTGTGTGATGTGTTGTCTTGAATTGTGTGTTTGTGTATGTGTGCGCGCGTGCGAGCTCGTACACAAGCACCTCCCTTTCTTTTTCTGTCTGTCTGTCTGTCTGTCTGTCCGTCCGTCCGTCTCCGTCCGTCTTTCTTTTGTTTTCTTTGTTTTCTTTGTCTTTTTTTTTGGTTTTTTTTTGGTCTATCATCTTTGTATACACGTGCTACAAGTTGAACCTAAACGAACTTGTATCGACCCGTAAGGCGGTCAACTCAGTTCACAGCCCTGTTGTCTCAATCATAATCTGATCGAAGAGTTTGCCGGCTTATCGGGGACACACATGTTCCATGATACTTTTATTTGTTTGCGTGTGGTTCTAAGATTATATGAGCTTTTGCCGCGACCCAGGTCCTTGCCCTCTGCGAGCATCAGTAGCTCAATTGGTTAAGCCTCTGATTCATATGCCAATGGTTGTGGTTCGAATCCCAAGAGGTTGCGCTGCATTAAAACTGGAGTTCTCACTGTCGCATCTGAATCTTTTGACTCTGCACTCTATCCACCAGCTGCAAAAACTTAACCCTTTTGACTCCCTCACCCTATCCACCAGCTTCTTGCATGAAGCTGTTGGATAGGATGAGGAAGTCAAAGGGTCAAGTTTTTGCTTTGCTAGCATGGATGACAATACAGGATGTGATGGACAGGGTGCGGGAGTCAAAGGATTAATATCATTGTTGTTCTGGTGGTGTCGGTGTATGATTACATAAGTCTCCCTTCCCCCACTTCCATGAGATGGTTATGCCCGTCGGCCATATCATCTGAGGTGGGTATACAATCATCATTATCATCATCATCATCATCATCATCTCATCATCATCATCATCATCATCATCATCATCATCATCAAGTGCCTTGCCACGAGGCGTTGGCGATCATGGCCTTCCATCTGTTTCTATCCCTTGTTGCCGCAAGCACCTCTTCCACCCTCTCTGTCTTCAGCCACTCTGCAAGTCCGTCCAATATTTTTTCCCTGGGTCTACCTGGTGCTCTCTTTCCGTGGGCCAGGTTCCCCTTTCCTAATAAAATGGCCTATAAATGTTGCCTGTCTTTTCCTAATCTTCCTTATAAATGATCTTCTTGTGTCTGTCCTCCATCAAGACTGTCTCGTTTGTTTTCTTTGCTGTCCATGGAACTCTCAACATTCTTCTTAGAAACCACATCTCGGCTGCCTCAATCTTGTTCTGGCTTTGCTTGTTGACTGTCCGCGCCTCACAACCGTACAACAATATTGGTTCTATATAACATTCTTCCTGATGTTAATTGATAGGCATTTGTTGGTAAGAACGCTTTTCAGCTTCTTGAATGCTGTTTTGGCTTGGCTGATTCTGCTGGCTATTTCTGATGTGCATCTGCCGTCTAGTGAAATGCCAAATGGGGGAATGGTGAGGTAGGTGCTGACGTAAAAACGGAATCAAAATCAATCAACCAATCCTGCCCTCTTGGAGTACCTGCTTAGTGCTGGATGATACAGCATCGCTATGAACCTGGCACGTTATGAGAACAGTGCGGCAATTTCACTATCACCTTTTTATATGCAGTGGATTTGGAAGCCCTAAGAACCGTCAGCCTGGAACAGACGTCCGCTCTGCCTTCGCCTAACACCAACCCTTTCTGCTTTTAAATCCGATTTATAAACCCACCCCGCCTCCTTTTCCCAACAATGAATTTTACAAGTACTTCTTTCCCTCAGTTTGTGTACTCTTTTTTTTTTAATATTAAATATTGTACAGTAGTCTTTATCGATTGTATGCGTATGCCTGATGCCTGGGTGCGCTTTGATTTGAATTATTAAGATTTGGCGCCGTATAAGTGCTGTAACTAGTATTGTTTTTAGTTATATGATCTTCGTCTATCAAGGATCACATGGTGTTGGGTGGGTCGGATGGGTGTGATGGTGAAAGGTATGGATATATTAGAGAGATAGGCTGATTTCCCAGGTCCCTCTCCGTTTTGGTCACACACACACACACACACACACACACACCACACACACACACACACACACACACACACACACACACACACACCACACACCACACACACACACACAACCACACACACACCGCAAAAACACGCACACGGCTACCATGTGCGCACAAACGCAACAACACACACAACAAGAGTATTAAACTGCGCTTAGAAAGGAGAAGCAACGAGTTTACAACGTAAATCACTGTGAAACACAAAACAAAACAAAACAAAACACAAAACAAAACAAAACAAAACAACAAAACAAAAAAACAAAACAAACAAAAAAAACCAAACAAACCCAAAAAAAAAAAAAATCCCTTTGATTCTGCATTCAAGTGCGTGTATGTCGCGTGCTTTCCTTTTACCTATTTTAATTTCTTTTAAATTAACGCTTTTCACATGGATGAGTTTAGACAGCTGTGTAGATAAAGGGTTGGAGTTGAGAGTTTGTTGAAGAGGGATTCAACGCACTTGGACAATTCCATATGTGCTCCACTCAAAATTGTCAGCAATTATCTAGGATGGCGTAAACCCTTTGCACTGGCAAGGTCTTGAAATGCAGAGGGGATGGGGGATGGGGGTGGGGGGTACATATGAATCACGAAGCTGACACCACCAGAGTAACGGAAATATTACGAGGGGCAAAGAAAGGGTTATTTCTTTTTTACCCTCAAGACTATAAATTTGTTCTTTTTGTTCTTTCGCCCCTTCTCTCTGTGTCTTTCTCTTTGTCTCTGTCTCTGTCTTTCTCTTTGTCTCTGTCTCTGTCTTTCTCTTTGTCTCTGTCTCTCTCTCCCCCCCCTCTCTCTCTTTCTCTCTCTCTTTCTCAGTTTCAGCGTCTTAGATAAATATAAACATAACTGAGTTTCAAGACCTTGCCAGCGCACATGATTTTGTGCAGATGCAGAGTATGTCAGGTAGTTGCTGGCAGATTTGGGCGGACCGCATATGGATTTGTCCGAGTGCGATGAATCCCTCTTGAACAATCTCCAAATTCCAAACTCTCTCCTCACATCTTTCTATCCCTTCCCTCTTCCTTCTCTTCCTCTCTCCTTCTCCACCTCTCCCCCCCCCCCCTTTCTCTCTCTCTCACCTGGAAGCAATTTTCAAACGCTAATGATGAATGTGAATGCTAACGGCCTGCGTGCGCATACCCACAGACACAAGTTACGCTAAGCTGGGGGAAGGCAAATCTGTTTGTAATGATTATGTGCACGGCCCTGTGTTTAGATTTAATGACTGATGGGTTGGCTGTGCTGCTTATATGCACGAACACCTGCTACGCGCAAATAATGTACTCCTTATGGTTTCTGATTAAAATTTCACCTACAGAGTTTTGAAATCTACTGGGAGATGGTTCAGGAGGGATTCATCGCGTTAGGACAAGTACATACGCGCTCCACTCAAAATATGTCAGCAGTTAGGTCGGTCAGGCACCTCCAACCTGCACAAAAATCCTGCGTTGGAAAGGTCTTGATATGGGCGAAAGGGGAAAAGGAATCTACGAAACAGTGACAACACCAGTATGATTGGAGCATTAAGATGGGCAGCTAATAGGCCAACTTTTGTTTATGTTGCTGAGGTGATGTGGAGGTCTGGTTGGCCTCTAAGACAGAGCTCCAGTCTTCAAAATTAGTCTGCATGAGGTCGAGCCTGCCTCGAGGAAAGACACGTTTTACGCCTGTCTCCAACCCATCTAGTGATGAATATATCGAGGGTTGCCCACCAGAACGGTGTATCTTCTTACCAGAACGGTGTATCTACCTATCAGAATAGTGTAATTACTCACCAGAATGATGTATCTTCTTACCAGAATGGCGTATTTTCCCACCAGAATGGTGTATTTCCTATCAGAACGGTGTATCTTCCTACAAAAATGGTGCATCTTCCTACCAGAGTGGTGTTATCTTCTTACCAGAATGGTGTATCTTCCTACCAGAATGGTGTATCTTCCTACCAGAATGGTGTATCTTCCTGCAAGAATAGTGTATCTTCCTTCTCTGTGCGTGCTGTGATGCACCAATTTTTTTTTATACTTATTTATATTTTATCTATATTCATTTCTTTTTGTCACAATGGATTAAACATGAGAAACTCTGGCTGCTACTCTTCCCTACAACGCTGGAAGTAATTTGTATGGGAAACGAAACTGATGACCAAGACTTTGAAACAGAAAGTGTCTCTTGCCTGTCCCAATCCCAATTTCTGCCCCACCTCAGTGGTGTTGATCCCATGTCGATCATTCAACAACAACAACATTAACAACAACAACAACAACAACAACAACAGCAACAATAATAATAATAATGATAATAATGGTGATGATGATGATGATGATGATGATGATGATAATGATAATAATAATAATAATAACAATGATGATGATGATGATGATGATCCCTACTCTACTACTATACTACTATGCTACTACTATACTTCTACTAATGACGATGATGATGAATCAATAATAATGTAATAACAACAACAACAGCAACAACAATAACAACAACAACAACAACAACAACGATATTAAAATAGTGATGATGATAATGACAATAATAACAACAACAACAACAAAAAACGATATTAATAA
>JAPXFY010000020.1:37887526-37895026 GCA_030674185.1 Monoplex corrugatus | reverse complement strand
TATCTATCTATCTATCTATCTATCTATCTATCTATCTATATCTATCTTATCTATATCTATCTGTCCGTTTGTCTCTGTAAGTCTGTGTTTTCCCAAACACTCTATGTGTCTGTGTCTGCCTCTCTGTCTCTGTCTGTCTCTGTCTCTCTGTCTCTCTCCCTTTCTCCCTCCCTCTCTCCCTCCCTCCCTCTCTTTCATTCTCTTCCACTCTCTCCAAAAATGAAAAATACTTTAGCATTACTTTCATATAAATATCTCAACGGTTCATATCAATGTTTCATCGATATCTGCATATTTGTGCATTACTTAATTTGTGGCTTGTTTGTATGTTGTTTTTTGTGTGAATGTGTGAATGCTCTGATGGGTGACATCAAAAAGATTTCTGTCAAACTTTTGGTTCAAATTTGTTTAGTATTTCACACCTCTTCATGAGGGGCAATGGCCTGAATCATCTAAATGCGAATCTGAGTTTCTCTCTCTCTTTCTCTCTCTCTCTCTCTAATTTGAGTCTCTCTCTCTTTTCTCTCCCTCTCTCTCCCTCTTTCTTTCTCCCCCTCTCTCTTTCTCTCTCTCCCTCTCTCTCCCTCTCTATCTGTCCCTTCTCTCTCTCTCTCCCTCTTTCTCTCGCCCACTCTCTCTATACCTCATCTCTCTCTCTGCCCCTCTGTTTTTCTCTCTCTCGCTTTTCTCTCTCTCTCGCTCTCTCTGTCTTTCTTCTTTCGCGCGCTCGCTCTCTCCTCCCTCTCATTCTCTCTCCCTCTCTATCTGTCCCTCTCTCTCTCCTCTTCTTTCGCTATCTCTCTCTCGCTCGCTCGCTCGCTCGTTTGTTCTCTCTTTCTCCCCCCCCTCTCTCTTTCTCCTCTCTATCTGTCCCTCTCTCTCTCTCTCTTTCTCTCTCCCACTCTCTCTATACCCTATCTCTCTGCCCACCTCTCTCCCTCTCTCTCTCTCGCTCTCTCTGTCTCCCTCTCATTTTCTCTCCCTCTCTGTCTGTTCCTCTCTCTGTCCCTCTTTCGCTTTCCCTCTCTCTCTCTCTATATATATACCCCTCTCTCTCTTTCTTCCCCCTCTCTCTCCTTCTCTCTGTGTCTTTCTCTCTCTCTCTCTCGTTCACTCTCTCCCTCTCTCTCACATCCCTCTCCTCTCTCTCTCTCATACATACACGCCACCCCTCCCCTTCCCGTCCACACTGTGTCTATGACCATCCTGATTCATATCGAATCCTATCTGTCATAAACAGATTGGAATGAAGACAGCAGTGGTCAATATTGGCCGAAGTGGTCCCAGACATCTGACCACAATCAGCAAAGAGCAATAAATAATGTATGCCCCTGCTGTCCGTACCAATATCAACCTGTATTATTTTTATTCTTCCTTTGTCTTCGTCTTCTTTTCTTTCATCTCTCTTCTTCTTTTCTGGTCAGTTCTGGGTACAGAGGTGATTGGTTAACCCTTTCTATCACTTATCATATTGTGGAAAGGATAACGCAATTTTGTCCACAACCAGTCTATATATCTGTGTGTGTGTGTGTGTGTGTGTGTTCGTTCGTTCGTATTTTGATTTAACGTCTTTTCACTATAAGTGATATTAGACGAGGGACGGTGTGTGTGTGTGTGTGTGTGTGTGTGTGTGTGTGTGTGTTCGTTCGTTTGTTCGTTTTGATTTAACGTCTTTCACTATAGTGATATAGACGAGGACGGTGTGTGTGTGTGTGTGTGTGTGTGTGTGTGTGTGTGTGTGTGTGTGTGTGTGTGTGTGTGTGTGTGTGTGTGTG
The DNA here is from genome assembly GCA_030674185.1 of Monoplex corrugatus. NCBI lineage: Eukaryota > Metazoa > Mollusca > Gastropoda > Littorinimorpha > Ranellidae > Monoplex > Monoplex corrugatus. The sequence goes on along the minus strand of JAPXFY010000020.1, from coordinate 37,893,251 downwards.
TGTGTGTTGTGTGTGTGTGTGTGTGTGTGTGTGTGTGTGTGTGTGTGTGTGTTGTGTGTGTGTGTGTGTTGTGTGTGCGTGTGTGTAGCGAGAGAGAGAGAGAGAGGGGGAGGAGAGAGAGAGAGTGTGTGTGTGTGTGTGAGTGTGAGTGAGTGTGTGTGTGTGTGTGTGTGTGTGTGTGTGTGTGTGTGTGTGTGTGTGTGTGTGTGTGTGTGTGATTAATATGGTAGTAACATTGCAGTAATATTTCTCTCGCTCACTCTTCTAATCAATTTCTTTTTCTAGCTGTCTGTCTCTTGTCTGTCCGTTCGTTTTCTGTCTGTCTGTGTTCTCTCTCTCTCTCTGTGTCTCTCTCTGTCTCTGTCTGTCTGTCTCTCTGTCTCTCTCTCTCTGTGACTCTCTCTTCCCCTCTCTCACTTCTCTATGTGAAAGTTTCTGTCATAAATAGAATGGAACACAAGACAGTGGTGGTCGGTACTGACCGAGTATGCCGGCATATGGCCACAATTACGAAAGACCCAAAATCACACATTCTCTGTCTTTCCCCGTCTGTCTGTCTGTCTGTCTTTCTCTGTCTCCTTCTCCCTTTGTCTCTCTTTCCATACTAACGAAACACCTCTCATGAACAGATTTGAACTCAGGAAGGTTGTGGTCAGTATGGACCAGTGGTCTCAAATATCTGGTCACAATAAGAAAAGACAGAGAAACAAACGCTCTCTGTCTCTGTCTGTGTCTCTGTCTGTGCTCGTCTGTGTCTCCTGTTGTCTGTCTCATAATACTGCACTAGCTCTCCCTCTGTTTCTTTGTCTCTGTCTCTCTTTGTCTCTGTTGTCTGCCTTTCACTCTTTGTGTCTCTCTCTGTTTGTCTTTTCTCTCTGTCTCTGTCTGCCTTTCACTCTTTGTGTCTCTCTCTGTCCGTTTGTCTCTCTGTCTGTTCTTGTCCTGTTTTTCTTGTTTGTCTCTCTGTCTGTCTGTCTGTTTCTTCTCTCTCTTATTTCTCTCTCTTGTTTGTCTCTCTCTCATTCTCTCGACCCATCTCTCTTATTTCTCTTATCTCTTTCTCTCATTCTCTCTCTCACTTCTCTCTCTCTCTCTCTCTCTCTCTCTTATTTCTCTTCTGTCTTTCTCTCATTCTCTCTCACTTCTCTCTGTGTCTCTGTCTGTCTGTCTGTCTGTCTGTCTGTCTCCCTCTCTCCTCTCTCTCTCTCTCTCTCTCACTGACTGTCCCTTTCCGAACCATTCCGCTCCATATCGAATCCTATCTGTCATAAACAGATTGGAACTCATGACAGCAGTGGTCAATATTGGCCGAGTGGACCCAGACATCTGACCACAATCAGCAAAGAGCAATATACATCATGAACCCCCTCCCCTATCCCCTCTCCCCCCCCCACCCCCCTGCTGCCTGTGGCAATAAGCAACCTGTAGTACGCTCTACGTCTATCTCTTCATCTTTTCTTTCCTCTCTTTTTTTCTGGTCAGTTCTGATGGCAGAGACAATAATTATTAGTTAAATCGTGCAATAATACATTGCCCTATTGTGTGGCAAGGTTAACAGCATTCTGTCTGCAAGTAATCTACAGTGTTTTTGTGTGTGTGTGTTCGTGTTAGGAGAAATTTTTCTGTTTGTTTGTGATGTTTGTGTGATTGTTGTATGTGTATAATATTTGTTTCCATAAATCCACAAAAGGCTTCTCTCTTTGTGTATCGCTTTATTTCTTCTCTCGTCTCTTTTGTCTTCTTCTACTTTTGTCTCTCTCTCTCTCTCTGTCTCCTACTCTCTCTCTCTCTCTCTCTGTCTCTCTCTCTCTCTTTCCTCTCTCTCTGTGTCTCTCTCTCTCTCTCTCTCTCTCTCTCTCTCTCTCTCTCTCTCTCTGTCTCTCTCTCTCTCTCTCTCTTTCTGTCTTATTGTCCTCTTTTTCTTTCTCTCGCCCCTTCTGTTTCTCTCAATTATTCTCGGTTTTTGTTTGTCTGTGTCTGTCTGTCTGTCTCTCATTTTTATATATCTTCTGTCTGTCTCTGTCTTTGTCTCTCTCTCCCCTGTGTCTCACTTATTTATTTCTCTCTTTATATCTGGTCTCTCTGTGTCTCTCCGTCTCTGTCTCTCTATCTCTCTGTTTCTGTCTGTCTGTCTCTCTCTGTCTCTGTCTCTCTATCTCTCTGTTTCTGTCTGTCTCTTGACTTATCTTTTTCTCTGTCTCTGCTGTCTGTCTTCTGTCTCTCTGTCTGTCTGTCTGTCTGTCTGTCTGTCTGTCTGTCTGTCTCTCTTTCTCTCTTCTCTCTCTCTCTCTTTCTCTTCTCTCTCTCTCCCCTTCCTCTCTCTCTCTCCCCTCCCTCTCTTCTCTGTCTCTCTCTCTGTCTCTGCCTCTGTCTCTCTGTCTCTCTGTCTCTCTGTCTCTGCCTCTCTACTCTCTCTCTCCCTCTCCTCTCTCTCTCCCACTCTCTCTCTCTCTCTCATCCCCCCCTCTCTCTCTCTTATTCACCCGTTTTTGTTTTTATTCTATAGATTTCATCTGTCTCCTATCTCTCCTTTCATGTCGGACGTAGACAATTAGCATTAAAAAAAACCAACCCAAAATCCTCTTTGTGGTCAGTACTAACGGTAGTAATCTTCTCTACTTCTTCATGTGAGTGTGTCCCAGTGCCACGCAGCCCTCTTGAGCAAACTCCGAACAAAGTCTGACCAAACTTCTGTATTTCTCCATCTCTTTCCCTGTTCCCAGTGCGACACGTTGTGGGCTTTGTTTTGTCTGCTGTCCCTGCTTTGATATCTCGAGTTCAATCCCAGCCCAGCTCGCAACATCAAAACCCTGGCCTGTCGTTTTTTTTTGCCCATCTGAACGTTTCCATCACTCTGGTGGTGTCAGCTGAACTGTTTCATAGGTCCCTCTCTCCCCATCCCCCTACAACTAGCAGATTTGGGTGGAGCGCATATGGAAATGCTCGAGAGCCACATCCAGATTGTTATTGTTATTGTTATTTTTTGTTTAAAGCCCAGCCGACTGCGTAGAGCCATATCAGGGCTGTAGCCGTTTCAGAACATTCACAATACTTCATCAGGAAAAAAAAAAAAAAAAAAAAAAAAAAGAAAAGAAAATTAAGTATACACATATCAATGCATTCGCGCACATAATCTAAAGAGACGCCCCTGGCGTTGACCACTCCGTTCAATTTATCACACAGGGATTTAAAAATAAACCTGAATACAAATTTAAACATAACTAAGAACTCTAAAACATGTATAAAAATGGGCTTAAATTACCTAAAATGTGCTTGCGCATATCTCATTTCCCTAGAGCCAAAAATACACACGAACACATACAGGTGAATGGACCAACAAGGCAGAAAATGATAGGAAGAAATGACAGAAAGCAAAGGAACAAGACAGACACAAAGAGAGTGACAGAAAAAGAGGAAATTTCTGGCACAGGAATTTCCAGATGGGGGATACTAGTTATACTGAAAGAGCCCCCGGCATCCCCTCAGGGGAAGGCCGCATCCAGATAAATGGGAATTTCTTCAAGAGAGATTCATTGCATTCGGACAATTCCATATGCGCTCCACCCAGATCCGCCAGCAATTAATGACAGGATCCATAAACTAAGCCTGCACAAAACCCTATGCACTGGCAAGGTCTCGAAATGAAGATGGAGAGGGGGGAGGGGGGAAAGGGATCTATGAAGCATTTCATCCGACACCACCAGAATGATAGAAACATTAAGATGGGCGCAACGAACAGATCAGTTCTTTGCTGTTTGAGGGCTGGGACTGAACTCGATGATGTCTATATTGAGTACCGGGCAAAGAGTGACACCAACATCTGCCTCAGATCAGAATCACAGACAGATAAATAAAGTGTCTCCTCTGGCCCTGTGCTGGCTTGGTCAATATCTATTCCCCTGCTCTTTCCCCCTCCCCCTGCCCTGTCTGAACTGACAACGTACGTCTTGACTGTCCAGTCTGTGTGTCAGGCATGAAGAGTCATCAGTCGTGAGCGCCCTGTCGTACTGATGCAAGACTTGGATTGCCTACCCACGACACACTCAACAACTCCAACATTTCCACTAAAGGTATGTGCGCCCGTGTGGCTTCTCGCCTGCGCACGCTTAAGATCCCACGGCAGTTGAAAATCGTGAAGAGCAGGGCTTTCGCCCGGTTGCTCAGGCATAAAACATTGGGGAGATAAGTTGATTTCTCAGGTCCATCCCCTTGAAGGCGAATTAGCCTTCTTGCCTTTCTAAACTCTTGGTCCCCCCCCCCCCACCAAAAAAAAAGAGAGAAAAAAAGAAAAGCAAAAACAAAAACAAAACAAACAAAAACAAACAAACAACAAAACAAACAAACAGAACAGAGAGAGAAAAAAAAAGGAAAAATTTGGGCGGCGCTGCACTGCAGCGCAGTGCGCTCAAAGGGAAGAGTAGCCAGAGTTTGACATGCGTGTGAATGTGTTTTTCGTGTATGTGTGTGTTTTAATGTTTGTATGCTTAAATTGTATGAGTGACATATAAGGGACTAGCTCAAAGACAGAGATCCTTCAGGACCTAATGCTACTATCCTTGTGTTGAGTAGTAAAGTGTTTTCAACTTTTCAAGTTTTCATTAACAAAGTTTGCTTTTAAGGGGCATATCCCAGTACTTTTTCTTCACCACTTTACTGTCACAGATTGGTGGCCTGAATGCCACAAGCATAACAGTTCATGAACCCGATTCATTAAAACTGGAAAGCAAAACCTCTCTTCTGTGCCATCTAGACCCCAGATTAGTACGAAATATTTGACCTTGTTACATGGGATTTCCCATGGAGACAGAACGTCGCCATAGTGCGACGCCACCCGTAGGCAAAGTGATGAAGACAGGATGTGATCAGGATGTGATCAGGACAGAGACTGATGCAGACAAACTCCCCAGGATTTTCGCTGAGCATCGCGCCGCCAAATGTCAGCAGCTCTTAACGTCTCCTTCCAAGGCCAAGGCCATCGCCCGATCCATCATTTCGCTGACAGTTCCAAATCGAAATGGTGGATTGGACTGTATGATGGTGTGTGTAGGAGCGATTGGATCATTTATATGATTGGGGAAGGGGTGCGGGGTGCGGCTTAAGGACAATTCTGGTTCGTTTTCTGTTGGGATTTTGTGCCTCATCTAAGAAAAAGATGCTTTACTTAAAAAATGTGAGTGAAAAAGCGAGAGAGCCTGCGACAGTTGTATGAAAGACAAATGGGTACGGAAGGCAAGAGTGATTGTGTCCAGCAGCAGTCAAATCCGTGTGGCCCAGTAGCTCAGGTGTTAAGGCGCCACACTGTTAACGTAGGGGTTATGGGTTCAATCCTCAGGCAGGTCACTTAAAGTGCTGCTTAAAGGTTCTGACCAACACCCCAGGTGTCTGCATCTCTCAGGCCTGACTAACATCAGGCCATAGTATAAAAGTAAAACACATAGAATACGGTCCTGTCATACAATCCCCATCTAGAAACGAAACTACCCAGCATCACGATTATCATCATCATCATCATCATCATCATCATCATCATCATCATCATCATCATCATCATCACCATCCTCATCCTCCTCTCCTCCTCCCCATCATCATCATCATCATCATCATCATCTCTCTCATCATCATCATCATCATCATTATCGTATGAAAATTTGTCCCAGATTCCGTGGCCATTAACGTGGCATAGAAAATGAGAGGGAAGAAAAAAGAATTTAGTCAGAAATAACCC
>JAPXFY010000020.1:37877526-37880026 GCA_030674185.1 Monoplex corrugatus | reverse complement strand
TCTCCCTGCTTCCCTCTTATTTCCTTATGTTGGGTATGGTTATGTAAAAAGATCCATTAGCCTTGTTAACTTAGTCCTCTGGGGAACTGTTAAAGGAGGGATACAGAATGAAAGACAGGGAAAAACAACAACAACAACAACGATGGACTGACAACATTGTGGAATGGAGAGAGAAACTATCTGCAGAGTCCAGGGTTTGGCACACAACCGACAGTGCTGGTATGGTTACGTAAAGAGATCCATTGGCCTTGTTAAGTTAGTCCTCTGGGGAACTGTTAAAGGAGGGACACAGAATGGAAGACAGAAATAAAACCCAACAACGATGGACTGACAACATTGTGGAATGGAGACAGAAACCATCTGCAGAGTCTAAGGGTTTGGCACACAACCGACAGAGCCGGCAGAGTCTGGTGAACAGTTCCTTATTGCCGCGCCACAGGGACTCTTCAGAGAGTTAATGGAATTCATGTCTGCTTTTTCCTTTTTCTTCTTCTCTTATTTATATATGATGATAGATGTAACTCGAAATTTTAATTTATTTAATAACGGATAGGTTTTCTGTGTTGTAATATTTTCCCATTCATTTCTTTTTCAAAGCTAAATCGTGACTGATTTGTGTTCGTGTTCTATGATGTTGTGGAAATGATGATGATGATGTGTGTATGTGTATGTGTATGTGTATGTGTATGTGTAAGTGTGTATGTGTTTGTATGTGTGTGTGCGTGCGTGTGCGTCTGATGTGAGTAAAAAAAACGAGAAGAAGAGAGAGGAGAGAGAGAGAGAGAGAGAGAGAGAGAGAGGAGAGAGAGAGTACAAATTCACCTCTGCCTCCTTCGCGATCGATTGAATTTTTGATTGATCTTGTCATTCTTGGGAAACGTCCATTCACACACACACACACACACACACACACACACACAACACACACACACACACACACACACACACACACACACACACACACACACACACACACACACACAGACCCACACCCACCCACAGATACACAGACACACACACACACACACACACACACCACACACAAACTGAAACACACACAGACACACACACTGAACACACACACACACACACACACACACACACACACACACCACACACACACACAAAAGAATGCGGGTGGGGGGATAATCTCACAGGGAACATAACTTGACCTGTCACCGTGTTGCAGTGAAACTTAAAACAGATGGTGGTAACATGACCCACTGTAGAACGACGGTAAAACCAAACTTGGTACACTGTGGCTCTTTGCTTTCTTCCGTAACATTTGGGGCTGGCTGGCTGGCTCCTGTAATAGCACCGTGGACTCAAGATCTGGTGTCTCGAGTTCAGTCCCAACCCGCAACAGTAAAAAGAAAACAAAAATCAAAACTGGACTGTTCACTGCCTGTCTGGCCAATACAATTCAAACACTGAGGTGGAGCTTGCACGCTTTTAGGAAAAACAAAACAAAACAAAAAAACCACCGGCCACCAAAACAACAAAAACAGGCCTGAATTACCTAAAATTGCTTCCAATATCTGATTTCCCTAGAGCCAAAAGTGCACTTAATACATGTACCCAATTATCAACCCTAAGAGAACGTACACAAGACTTTGTCAAACACATAGACATCTACAGGTGAATGGACCAACAAGGCAGAAAATGATAGAAAGAAAGGACAAAAAGCAAAAGGAGTAAGAAAGAAACAAAGAGAGTGACAGGAAAGAGGAAATTTCTAGCACAGAATTTCCAGAAGGTGGGGATACCACTTATACTGAAAGAGCCCCCGGCAACCCTTCGGGGATCCCGTTCACCTTGATCAAACTTCATCTAAAACAAGGAATAGGTATGACAGCCATACCCCCCCTCCCCACCTCCCAAAGCAGCGTGCAAGCTCCAGGTCAAGTGTTTGCATTGTATTCCTCAGATAGGCAGGGAACAGGCCAGTATTTTTGTCAATGTTGTGGGTGGGGATTGTACGCGAGACATCAGATCTTGAATTCACGGTGCTGTTACAAGAGTGGACCTTCCCTCCTCCGTCCTCTCCACCCCTCCATTTTGAAAATCTTGCCAGCGAGTAGTGTTTTGCGTAGGCTTAAGGAGTCTACCAGATACCAGATGACAAATCAGTCAGTCAGCCAGCCAGCCAACCAGCCAGCCACTCAACCAGCCAGCCACTCAGTCAGTTAGCATCAGTTAGCCACTCAGTCAGTTAGTCAGCAGCCAGCAGCCAGCACTCAGTCAGTCAGTCAGTTTGTCAGCCACTCAGTCAGTCAGTCAGCCAGCCAGCCACTCAGTCAGTCAGTCAGTTTGCACCACTCAGCAGTCAGTCAGCCAGCCAGCCACTCAGTCAGCCACCACCCACTCAGTCAGTCACCACCAGCACTCACTCAGTCACTAAACCAGCCAAGCAATTAATTTTGTGTGTTCTTTTTCTTGTGGTATTTCTTCTGTGTCACTGGCTCTTCAGAACTGTCCCTCCATTTCTGTCTACTTACCG
>JAPXFY010000020.1:37855026-37857526 GCA_030674185.1 Monoplex corrugatus | reverse complement strand
GATGCAAGGCATGGGCAATCAACAAGGAAAATCAAAACACACAAGATCCATCGAAGCAGCTGAAATACGATTTGTAAGAAAAATGTTGAGTTCCATGGACAGCTAAGAAAACAAAGGAGACAACACAACAAGAAGATAGATTAGGAAGATTAGGAAAAGACAAGCAACATTTATAGGACATTTTGTGAGCCATGAGAAAGTTGAGCACCTACTCACAGCAGGAATGCCAAAGAGAAGAGAACACCAGGTAGACCCAGGAAGGAAATATTAGACAGTTATGCCGAATGGGTGGGGAAAAGAAGGGTAGGAGATATACCTGCAGCGACAAAAGATAGATTTGAATGGAGGGCCATGATCGCCAACGCCATGCAGCAAGGCACATGATGATGATGATGATTTTGCTTTATTTAGTTCTCAGTGAATTGAGAGATGATCTGTGTCCTAAATATTTTCCATTCTTGCAAAACCTTTGCACTTTATACTAAATGAACGTTAGGTTACATTGTGCTTTTGCTATGCCCCATAATGTTTCATTTATTTCTCTTGAGAAAACTGTTTCGATCATTTTAACTAATTCATTACTCAATGTTAATATAGTTACGAAACTGAGACTGTTCATTCGTGCGGCTTGCTGTCTTAATCTCTCTCTCTCTCTCTCTCTTTCCACACAACAAACACACACACACACACACACACACACACACACACACACACACACACACACACACACAAGCACACCGCACACACACACACACACACACACAAAACACCACACACACACACTCACTCTCTCTCTCTCTCCCTCTCTCTCTCTCTCTCTATCAGTCGACTCTCCTTTCTTTGTCAGTCGAGTCTCTCCTTCTCTCTCTCCTTCCCTCCGTCCTTCCCTTTCTTTCTATGTTTCTCTCGTCTGTGGGTCGTCCGTCTCTTCGTCTGTCTCTCCTGTCTGTCTGTTTGTCTGTCTATCTGTCTGTCTCCATCTCTTTTTCTATCTACCTGTCTGTCCGTCCGTCTGTCTCTCTGCGTGTCTCTATCTCTGACCCCCCCCCCCTTCTTTCTATTCTGTCTGTCTCTGTCTCCTGTCTCTCTCTGACTAGCTCTCTGTTTCTGTCTGTCTGTCTGTCTCTATATCCCTGTGTCTGCTTCTCTCTGTCTCTCTCTTTCTTTCTCTCTCTCTCCCTTCTCCCTCTGTCTCTCTCTCTCTGTCTCTGTCTCTCTCTCTCTCCCTGTCCCTCTGTCTCTCTCTCTGTGTCTCTGTCTCTCTCTCTCTCCCTCTCCCTCTGTCTCTCTCTCTGTCTCTGTCTCTCTCTCTCTCCCTGTCCCTCTGTCTCTCTCTATGTGTCTCTGTCTCTCTGTGTGTCTCTCTCTGTCTCTGTCTCTGTCTCTCTGTATAACTGACAATTTCAAGGTATATTGGTAGAGATGAGAAAATGTGGTTACCTCGTCTGCGAGATATTTTTGTGGCAGACTTTTAGTGTCTAGCAGCGGAAACACTCTGTCACTGTCTGTCCGTCCGTCCGTCCGTCCGTCCGTCCGTCTGTCTGTCTGTCTGTCTGTCTGTCTGTCTACTTGTCCCTTTCTCTTCCTTTCCCTGTCCCTTTCTCTTCCTTTTTCTTTCTGTCTTCTTCTTCTTTTGCCTTCTTCCTCTTCTTCTGCCATCTTTCTTCTTCTTTCTTTTCCTTCCTTCTTTCCTTCTCCTCCTCCTGCTTCTTCTTCTTTTTCTGCATCATCATCATCATCATCATCATCATCATCATCATCATCATCATCATCATCATCATCATCATCATCTTCTTCTTCCCTTTCTTCTTCTTCTTTTCTTCTTCTTCTTCTTTCTTCTTCTTTCTTCTTCTTTCTTCTTATTCTTCTTCTTCTTCTCTTCCTCCTCCACTTTCTTCTTCTTCCTATCGTTTTTCTGTTACTTCTTTTTTCTCTTCTTCTTCTTTTTTTTCTTTTACGTCTTCTTCTCCTTCTCCTTCTTCTTCTCTCCTTCTGTTGCTCTCTCTTGCTCACTCGCTTGCTTCAAGATAAACGACCATAACTATGCATACTTACGACAGTCATAAAGTGTTCTCTTGAGAATGTAGTTAACACCAAAGAGTTTTGCCCTAAGAGCGAAACTCTTTGATTTCATTTTATACACACGATGAAACGTGCTTCCTTAAGTGCCAAAATATACTCCCAGCGGCACGTGCGCATAAAAGTATGCATAAATCATAAAAAAAGAAATTGTCGACATGCAGAATTAGCCGGTTTTTTTTTTCATTCTCGATGAGGATTTGATATGCAAATATCACGATGGCGAACCCATTTCTGAGAAATTGTGCATCAATTATATCATGTTATGAATATTCATGAGTCCTTGTTTATCGTCTCCGAAGTTTATATCATTCCCACAACATGAACACATGCAGAAATGGAAATTTCACGAGGAAAAATAAATTTCCTCGAAATTATGCATCTGTTATGTAACAGCTACACATATTCTATTTTCACTGTG
>JAPXFY010000020.1:37827526-37842526 GCA_030674185.1 Monoplex corrugatus | reverse complement strand
TGCCAAAGCCTGGGTCTCTGCATATGGTTTCTCCGTCGTCCATTCCTCAATGTTGTCAGTCCATGTTCCCTTTTCTATCTTCCTCTCTGTCTCCTCCTTCCCCCAACAATTCCCTGGAGGATTGATTTAGCCAGGCCATTTGTTCTTGTTACATGATCAAGGTCACGATGTACTCTGGTTTTTCTTCCTCCCCTCTGCTCTACTTGCACTCTGTCAATCTTTGATAGAATTTTGGATTGGAATGGATGGATTGAATTGGATTCATGGTTTTACCACGAAGGAATTTTTCTGTGTGAAACGTTGACTGGTCTCCCCAGGGAAAGCACGTCGTCATACCCACAGCACCATCATTTTTGTCTTTGTATACGTGTATTTTTGTTTCCCTGTGACGGTGGATTTTTCTACTGAATTTTACCAGGGACATGTGTTTTTTTTTTTTTTTGCTGTGGAATGCTTGGCTTGCGTACTGTGCATGGACCTCAGGTTATCGTCTCATGTGAAAGACTGACACCCAGAGCAACACCTCACGTATATTGGGGTTGGGGGAGTGGGAGAAACATCTATGTCATTCTGAGAACTGAACCCTGGTTTCTCGCGTCATGGGCAGGTCCTTTATCCACAAGGCCAAACTCTCCATTTTCCCGAAGTACGTCTTGTACGCCTTGTCATTCCATCCCTTCAGGTTTAATGTCTAAAGATACTGGTCTGATTGTGACTTTTCTGGACTTCCACTTGCCCTGTTATTCCATATCTCCAGCAAAATGATTGTGACTTTTCTACGACTCTCTGTCTTGCCCTGTTCTTCCATCCTTCCATCCTCAACATGTGACTTTTCCAGGACTTTCTCCCTCCCTATTTTTTTATTCTTCCAGCCTCAAAAATGTGACTTTTCTGCGACTCTCTCTCTTTGCTGATTTTTCTTCCAACACTTAAGGTATAGTGAAGAGGGGCAAGGGGCAGAAAATGTCTTTTCCAATTTGTGATTCGAACCCAGGTTTCTTACGTGTAAAGTGAATGCTTTAACTGCTAGACCATCCTCCATGGTGGCTTGTACTTCCAAATCCATCCCTAATTTTTGTTCTTCCACCACCATCTCACTCCCCTGCTCTCACTTTATTCATACTCTTCGCTACTGTATGAAATGGCCTTCCTGGATTTGCTCATTGATCGTCATGGAGTTCCTTCCATCTCAGAGTCCAAAGGTCTGATATGATTGTGACGTGTAGGTCAACATCTATACTAATTTTGTTTCCACACCCTTCCCATCCCTCGCCCCCCCCCTATCCACACACTCCCTCACCCCTGTTCCCTTTCTGCTAATCTTTAAAATGATCTTCCTGGATATCCTCTTCCTCTGTCATACCGTCTCCCTAACCTCAGAGCCCAAAGGTCTGATTTGATTGTGCCTTGTACGCCAAGATTTACTCTGAAGTCTCCCCCATCATCATCTTCTCGCTGTTCGTACTCTTTCCCTTCCCTGCTCTTCCAATGGAGGATACACTTTCCTACCACCCACTGTCCTGGTATTATATGTCTTCAAAGCTCAAAGTTCAAAATATTCAATTTTTCAAACTCTTGTTGGGGGTGAAGAGGATAACAAAAAACTACAGCAAAATAAAAACAGCAACTACTACAGCAGCAGCCCTGAACATTTTCCCGAATTTTTGAACAAGGTGAATGGATTTCTCAAATGATAATTTGTCTCCTGTATTGATCAGCTGGGCACCATCTGCAAATTGACAGATTTTTGTATTCTTTGCTATTTATCAATGTGTCTTTGACGTCTTCATCTTTCTTGATCATAACTGGCAATATTTCTATACGCAGTACAAATAAGTACGGACAATGTGGGTCACCTAGTATACAACCTCTTTTTGTATGAAACCAGTTTGGCATCTTACCATTAACACACACTCACACAGACACACAGGCACAGACACACGACACAACACACACACACACACACACACACACACACGCACACACACACACACTCTCTCTCTCTCTCTCACACACACACACACACACACCCCACACACACACACACACACACACACACACCACACACACACACACACACACACGTGTATTTGAGCGAGTGTATCACTTTTAAGCATCTGTTATCCGTCTATTTAGGTCAAACCTCAATTGTTTGGTAGTACATGTATCTGATTTCCAGTTGCTCCACTACAGCAGATAAGGGACAGACATACGCCAGCCAACCCATGTGCAAACATTCACAGCGTTGGAAAACAGATACTTATTTAATTTCATTTAGTTCTTTCTACCTACCCCCCACCTCTCTGTCTGTCTGTCTGTCTGTCCTGTCTCTCCTTTCTCTCACGGGCAAATGTGCACAAACGCCCACATATACGGATACATACGAGTACACACATTTTCCACAGAAGGAGACGGATAAGAGAGATCAAAGGAAGAAAATATTATTCTCCTCTCCCCCACCGTTCAGGTTGATAATGAAATTGCAGTCTTATATACACAAGCAGCATTTATAGGCCATTTTATGAGGAAAGGGGAATAAGAACACCTGGTCACAACAGGAAAGCTGGAGGGAAAGAGAACATCAAGTAGACCCAGGGAGAAAATATTGGACGGACTTGCAGGGTGGCTGAAGACAGAGAGGGTGGAAGATGTACTTGCATCGACAAGGGATAGATTCGTGTGGAGGGCCATGATCGCCAACGCCATGCGGCAAGGCACATGATGATGATGATGATGATGATGATGATGATGATATACACAGTAGAGACTGATCAAGTGAAATGTCTCGGTGAAAAAAATAATGATCACAATTTACTCAATACATAATGAACATGCAGTTCAAAGTGGAATCAAAGAGTGAAAATCAACAGAAAAACAAATCTGATCACTGAAATGTAGGACCAAAAGAGAATTTGAAACTGCACGTTATAAATAAAATGGACGAAAATTGTACAGGGACAAGGTAAAATATTGGTCAAATTCAGACTACATCTTGCATTTCTTTGCGGGAAAAAAATCATCTATATTTGTTCTGTACTTCAATTGCACCACTGTTCCGTTTTCCAGCTTTGCCAGCACTTGGCTCTGGGAGGACCAAGACGAAATCGCTGCGCGGTGTTTATAGGCATCCCGGAGTCAAGTCCTCTCCAACCAACTCCCCTTTGTTTTGAAGTTTTCGGCGATCAGCCAGCACTTTATCTTTTATTTTACGGGGATGAAACTGTATAATGATTGGACGTGTGTTGACGCCCTATCGGTATACACAACCCTATCAGCATATTTCGACGAAAACAGCATACACAACAATATCTACGAAATCTAAAACTTACTGTTATTGCTGTTATTTTTGTTAAAAGCCCAGCCGATTGCTTAGAGCCATATCAGGGCTATAACCGTTTCAAAACATATACAATATTTCAACAGGGAGGAAAAAGGGAAAGAAAATGAAGTACACATATCAATACATTCGCGTACGTAATCTAATGAGATGTCCCTGGCAATGACCACTCCGTTTAATTTATCACACAGGGGATTAAAAAAAAAAACATACCTTAATACAAATGTAAACATAACTAAGGACACTAAAACATACAGATTAACGTTTTTGTGAAACCTTACCAAAATATTGAGTGAAGCAATTTGACATAACAAATCAAATAAATGAAGGTCATAAAGTCAAAATAAATCATATACCTCGTTCTGGCCTGCCCTCACAGTCTTGGTATCCCAATAGGACATAATTCCATTCCATTCTATTATCAGCACCACAACACAAAGTTCCATAAACCAACACACAGTATTCACAGAATGACAATGGCACAGAGATGGAATTCAGTGGTCTGAACACTTGACAAAACTGTACGAGTTTCTTGAAGGGTTCACGCCGGCATTGCCTTACTGAACACTATACCGCCATATCTATAGGCACATTTTTCTGAAATACTGCCTGTGCCAATTTGAGTCTAAGATTTTTTTTCGAAGCAAACAAAATTATTGAATCACAATTACATCAGTGGAATCAGTGCATTAGAGTCCAAGCTTCTTTTACGAAGCAGACAAAATCATTGAATAAAAACTACATCAGTGGAATCAGTGCACACAATATTACTTAATGCAGTCAAATGTTTTACCAAATACTCAGTCAATCCGTTTCCAATAATAATAACAATAATAATAACAACAATGATAAATAATAATAACAATAATCATAATACAACAACTACAATAATAATAATAAGAATAATAATAAATAATAGTGATAATAATAACAACAATAATAATTATATCAATAATATTGATTGATTGATAACAGTAATGATAATAACGACACTAATGATAATAATGGACACTGATGATGGTAATGATGATGATGATGATGATGATGATGACGGTGACGGTGATGGTGATGATGATGATGATGATGATGATGATGATGATGATGATGATGATAAATATACTTCGCTAAATTCAACAAAGCAGATTTTTCAGTTCTGATAAAATTGCATACTGAAAACATAGATTTTGAATATCATGCTTATCGTCATCATCATCACAGTACTGTGAAAGAGTATGTCCCATATTCTGTGCCATTATATGGTGTAGGGAACTGGACACGAAAAAAACCCCAAAAACCACAGAAAGATATTTTTGATGAAAGGACCTTTTCTAACCCGACATTAAGAGTATTTGTGACATTCAAACCTAAAATGGAACTCATCTCCGGGTCTCCTCCTCACCCTCTACCCCCTACCTCCTATCCCCTACTCCTTACCTCCTATCCCCTACCCCCTACCCCCTACCCCTACCCTCTATCCCCTACCCTCTATCCCCTATCCCTTGTCCCCTATCCCCTACCCCTTCCCTACCCTATCCCCTACCCCGTATCCCTGTCCCTACTCCCTATCCCTACCCCATATTCCCTAACTCCTATTTCCTCTTCACTATCCCTATCCCCTGCTCCCTACCGCCTATCCCCTACCCATATCCCCTGTCCCCTACCCCCTATCCCCAATCCCTCCCTATCCCCATCCCCTCCCTATCCCTACCCCTATCTCCCTACCCCTATCCCTATCCCTGCCCCTACCCAACCATGCGTAAGGATCTGATAGTGATTTGATTGTGTGCTTGTAGGTCACACAGCATCCATCCTGTATTGACCCCATGTCCGCTTGTACCCTTCAATTTACCAACAGGGCCATGGCAGATAGACAGACACACAGTACTGAGAATTTGCGGTTTGTTTAAAAGGTTAAGAGGATGAAGCTGAAATGTTGAAGGCAAGACGGATTGAAAAAATGATGTAAGAGACAAGCAACTTCTCAGCGAGTTGATTCAATGTTGCGAAGACGACTATGACCTCATTCTTCCACTGCGCACAGTTGATATGCTGTGATGTCGTCATAAGCTTTTACGCCCTTTAAAATTTTGCTGACAATTCAAAAATTTAGTCATATGTTGTATCATCATCATCATCAAGTGCCTTGCCACATGGCGTTGGCGATCATAGCCTTCCATCTGTTTCTATCCCTTGTTGCCGCAAGCACATCTTCCACCTTCTCTGTCTTCAGCCACTCTGCAAGTCCGTCCAATATTTTTTCCCTGGGTCTACCTGGTGCTCTCTTTCCCTCCAACTTTCCTGTTGTGACCAGGTGCTCCAATTCCCCTTTCCTCATAAAACAGCCTATGAATGTTGCTTGTCTTTTCCTAATCTTCCTTATGAATGATCTTCTTGTGTCTGCCTCCATCAAGACTGTCTCATTTGTTTTCTTTGCTGCCTGGGAACTCTCAACATTCTTCTTAGAAACCACATCTCGACTGCCTCAATCTTGTTCTGGCTTTGCATGTTGACTGTCCACGCCTCACAACCGTTTAACATTATCGGTTCTATATAACATTCAAGAACTCTCTTCCTGATATTAATTGATAGGCATTTGTTGGTAAGAATGCTTTATACATGCTGTACACATAAAACAAATACGAACCTGACTGTTTTGGATTCTTGCGTTAATGTCTCCATGGAGAGAAACTCTCCACTGAAATACGTTCTTTTATGCATGCTATATACAGACCTCAGCTTTCGTCTCATCCTAAAGAGTAGCTCCCAAACCAAACACTAAGGTCAAGGGTAAGGAGGCAGACAAATTCTCTGTTGGACGGGGGACCGACTCTCGGTACCTCTCGCCTTTCAGACAGTAGCTTTAACGCTTTTGCCACCGAGTCCCTCCCAATCAACCGTACAAGGGTTTGATTTGATTGTGGCCTGTAGGTCAACAACGTCCCTTCCGTATTGACCCCCCTGTCCACTATGTCTCGTTCACTTTACCGGTCAGGTCACAGGCAGATGGACAGACAATACTAAAGGGGTGAGATCGTTTAGACAGGGGTTGGGTGGGTGTTGGGAGGAGATGAAAATGGTACTAGGGGACAGACCAAATTAGAAAAGGTTCTGACTTCAGGAAAACTGTGTTGCCTCTGAAAAAAAAGAAAATCAATTTTTGTGGTAAAGAGACAAGAAAACGGAAGTTACAAAATGATGTTAAAGTAGAAATTAGAAGCTTATGAACAGACAACAACAACAAAAGGTTGTTAAGAGACAACAACAAGGAAATTAAAAATTTGTTGTTCAGAGACGATAAAAAAGAAAAATATAGATTTGTTGTTAACAGACAATGGAAAGGAAGTACGAAATTTGTTGTCAAGAGACAATAAACGAGAAATTAGAAATGTGTTGCTAAAATGACCCCCCCCCCCCACACACACTTTATTGTTAAAATACAACACACACACACACACACACACACACACACACACACACACACACACACACACACACACACACACACACACACACACACACACACACAAAGTAAACACAAACCAACCAAACAACCAAGAAACTGTAAATTTGTTGTTAATATCAAGAGACAATAACAGACAAATCAGAATGTGTTGTTAAAAGAGAAATAAATTTGTTGTTTAAAGAGACAGTAAAAATTTGCCCTTTAAGAGAGAAATTAGAACGTTACAATTAAGAGACAGTAAAAATTTGCCCTTTAAGAGAGAAATTAGAACGTTACAATTAAGAGACAGTAAAAGTTTGCCCTTTAAGAGAGAAATTAGAACGTTACAATTAAGAGACAGTAAAAATTTGCCCTTTAAGAGAGAAATTAGAACGTTACAATTAAGAGACAGTAAAAGTTTGCCCTTTAAGAGAGAAATTAGAACGTTACAATTAAGAGACAGTAAAAATGTGCCCTTTAAGAGAGAAATCAGAACGTTACAATTAAGAGACAGTAAAAATGTGCCCTTTAAGAGAGAAATCAGAACGTTACAATTAAGAGACAATAAAAATGTGACCTTTAAGAGAGAAATTAGAACGTTACAATTAAGAGACAGTAAAAGTTTGCCCTTTAAGAGAGAAATCAGAACGTTACAATTAAGAGACAGTAAAAGTTTGCCCTTTAAGAGAGAAATCAGAACGTTACAATTAAGAGACAGTAAAAATTTGCCCTTTAAGAGAGAAATTAGAACGTTACAATTAAGAGACAGTAAAAGTTTGCCCTTTAAGAGAGAAATTAGAACGTTACAATTAAGAGACAGTAAAAGTTTGCCCTTTAAGAGAGAAATTAGAACGTTACAATTAAGAGACAGTAAAAATGTGCCCTTTAAGAGAGAAATCAGAACTTTACAATTAAGAGACAGTAAAAATTTGCCCTTTAAGAGAGAAATTAGAACGTTACAATTAAGAGACAGTGAAAATGTGCCCTTTAAGAGAGAAATCAGAACGTTACAATTAAGAGACAGTAAAAATTTGCCCTTTAAGAGAGAAATTAGAACGTTACAATTAAGAGACAGTAAAAATTTGCCCTTTAAGAAAGAAATTAGAACGTTACAATTAAGAGACAGTAAAAATTTGCCCTTTAAGAGAGAAATTAGAACGTTACAATTAAGAGACAGTAAAAATGTGCCCTTTAAGAGAGAAATCAGAACGTTACAATTAAGAGACAGTAAAAATGTGCCCTTTAAGAGAGAAATCAGAACGTTACAATTAAGAGACAGTAAAAGTTTGCCCTTTAAGAGAGAAATCAGAACGTTACAATTAAGAGACAATAAAAATGTGCCCTTTAAGAGAGAAATCAGAACGTTACAATTAAGAGACAGTAAAAATGTGCCCTTTAAGAGAGAAATCAGAACGTTACAATTAAGAGACAGTAAAAATGTGCCCTTTAAGAGAGAAATCAGAACGTTACAATTAAGAGACAGTAAAAATGTGCCCTTTAAGAGAGAAATCAGAACGTTACAATTAAGAGACAATAAAAATGTGCCCTTTAAGAGAGAAATTAGAACGTTACAATTAAGAGACAGTAAAAATGTGCCCTTTAAGAGAGAAATCAGAACGTTACAATTAAGAGACAGTAAAAATGTGCCCTTTAAGAGAGAAATCAGAACGTTACAATTAAGAGACAGTAAAAATGTGCCCTTTAAGAGAGAAATCAGAACGTTACAATTAAGAGACAGTAAAAATTTGCCCTTTAAGAGAGAAATCAGAACGTTATAATTAAGAGACAGTAAAAATTTGCCCTTTAAGAGAGAAATCAGAACGTTACAATTAAGAGACAGTAAAAATTTGCCCTTTAAGAGAGAAATCAGAACGTTACAATTAAGAGACAGTAAAAATTTGCCCTTTAAGAGAGAAATCAGAACGTTACAATTAAGAGACAGTAAAAATGTGCCCTTTAAGAGAGAAATCAGAACGTTATAATTAAGAGACAGTAAAAATGTGCCCTTTAAGAGAGAAATCAGAACGTTACAATTAAGAGACAGTAAAAATGTGCCCTTTAAGAGAGAAATCAGAACGTTACAATTAAGAGACAGTAAAAATTTGCCCTTTAAGAGAGAAATCAGAACGTTACAATTAAGAGACAGTAAAACAGGAAGCACACATCTGTTGTAAAGAAACAATAAAAGAGACATGAGAAATGTGCTGTGAAAATCTTGCCAACACATAAAGTTTGGCTCAAGCTTTAGGGAGCCTGCAAGATAATTTGCTGGCGGATGTAGGTGGAGCGCAGATGGCATTGTCCGAGCGCGTTAAATCCCTCATGAACAAACTCCGAAAATTCCATCTTAGAAGAGGTCATCGTGCTGTCATGTATCTTCATGACGAGGGCGGAATATAAGCTTTGTCCAGCAGTCTTCATTTCGTAATGGACTTCTCAACTATCATCCGCTGTCATTTCGACTGACACTCGTAAGTCAGGGTATATTGTGAAACCTGCTCTTCTTCCTTTTATGGGAGAGGGGGAGTGGGGTGGGGGTGGGGGAAGCTTCCAAAAAGGATAGAACGGCGGCTTAGTTGTTCGGGTAACTGGGTTTGTTTCGCTATACCTGATTTCCCAACTTTTTTTTCTCAAATTTCTTTTTATTCATTGCTTGCATTCTCAAATTTCTTTGTATTCCTTGTATCTTAACACATGGAAACAGTGCATCAAACAGATCATCTAATATGTCTATCATACATGCACACACACACACACACACGCGCACCACACACGCACACACACACACACACACACACACACACACACACACACACACACACACACATACACACACACATATATTATATATATATATACATATATATAAGATCTATATGAATATATATATATATACATATATACATACTATATATATATACATATACACATATATATATACATATACATATGCATACATACATGCAAACATACATACCTATATACAAACATATAAACAAACATACATGCATACACACATATATACACACAGATATACACACATACACACACACTAAGTTCGGAATTTGTTCAAGAGGGATTCATCACATGCGCACAATTCCATACGCGCTCCACTCAAATCTGCAAGTAATTATCAGACACTTTGACCTTGCGCAAAACCAAATGCGCTGGTCTTGAAATAGGCAGTGTCAGTTTCAGTTTTTCAAGATGACATCTCCGCTTTCGGACAGAATTCCATATGCACTAACGTCACAGGTGCCATGTGTATGGTGATCATGGCATAAGCTTTAAGCCTGCACATAAACCCATGAGCTGGCCAGGTCCTGAGTTATGTTTTACCTGACCTATGTTTTTACATTAAAAAAAAAGAAAAAGCACTGATGGAAAAGCTTTTGTCATCTTCATAGACTACAGCAGATCATTTGATAGCGTCATTCATCTCCACCTGTTCAACGCAATGGTCAAAATGGACTTTTCTGAATATCTCATTTTATTAATTGCCTCATTATATAAAGACCAAAAGACTACAATTAGATGGAACAGTCAGAAATGTGAACTTTTTAACATCTATACGGAAGAAGTCATGAGAGATGCTGATATAGAAAGCATGGGTGTAAAGATAGTAGGAAAAAAAACTTACAAACCTCCGCTACGCCGATGATACTGTGCTATTAGTAGACAATATTTCAGCATGAAAAGAATTCTATACAGGGTGGATGCAGTGGGCAAGAAAACAAAAGTGCTACATATTAAAGGCAAAGACACTGAAAACAACCAAGACATCTTAATTAACAAAGTTCACTTTAGCCAATGTTAAAGACTTTAAATATCTTGGTTCTGTAAAAACTGATGATGGAACCTGCTCTAAAGACATCAAAATAAGAATTGGAATGGCAAAGCAAAACAGGGTCCAACTCAACAATATCTGAAAAGACAGAGGCATACCAAATGGTCTGAAAATTAAACTTTTAAAACGTTTGATGTGGCCAATCATGATTTATGGCTGCAAAGCCTGGACTCTCGGAAAAGCTGATCGCAAAAGAATTGAGGCAGCAGTGATAACTATTTTATCAGAAACTACTACGTGTGTCAAATGGACATATAGAAGAACTAATGAAAGTATCCTGGAAAAACTTAAAACCACCAGAAAATTACAAGCAGACATCAACATTGGCCACGTGTCAGGTAGCAAGAACACGGACTCAAGGCAACCATCTTTCAAGGAAAAGCAGAGGCAAAAAGGAAGAAATGCAGACCTCCTATCAAAAAGGAAGAAAGGATCTCCAATCTCATACATCAAGAACATAACCAACATCAGTGTCCCAAATATTCAAGAAGTCTTCCACAAAAGTCAAGACAGAGCCGTTTGGATTGGGGGGGGGGGGGGGATGTGTGTCAAAGAGTGCAGCGGCCAACACTGAACCCGGTGACGCCGATAGGTGAGACATTTTTTACACTAGTATTGTATTTTGAAATGGGCAGGGAAGTGGGGAGTGAAGGGGGTAGAACGGCATCTATGAAACAGTAAGCTGACACCATGCTGATCTGACATCTGGCCAGAGCTGAGTGAAGTGTCGTGTATCTTGCTGATCAGGAAGGAATACATGCTTTGTCCAGCAGCTCTCATACCGTAATGGACTCTATAACTATCTTCCGCTGTCATCCCGATTGATACACATAAATCATGCTATTATCAAACTCTCCCTTCCCCCTAATGTCTACAGGAGGCAATCTTCCACTCCCATCATCATAGATCGGTAGCAGAGTCGTGGGATTCTCTCGTAGGAAAATCGATCGAAGCAGCAGAGATGTGATTCTACAGGTGGCTTCTTAAGAGTCAAACGGACCGATAAAAGAACAAATGTCAACAATTTGAACGAACTCATAGTCCAACTGCTGGTAGAAATCAACAAAAGTAAAACGAAATACTTCAGCCATGCAGCCCGCAATACCAACAGAATCTTAATGATAACAGTTATACAAGGAAAACATTGAGGCCCAAAGAAATCCGGGCAGACCACCCACCTCCTATATGAACAGCATCACCAACATGAGCGGTTTTGAAGGTCTACAAATTTCGCAGAAAAGTCAAGACTGTACTAAATGGAACAGAGTTGTTGTGACCGTCTGCTGCGGAGGCTCCCATCGTCCTCAATGATATTGACGGGTGACAGGTGATAGAGAACACATGAAGTTTTTAAATTTGATTCTTGGATAGAACAGAGATTTTTTCCCCTTTCACCAACCATCCTTTTCGACAACTTTGTGGGTGCAGCCTCTAGGCATCCACCACCCAGCTGCCAATAAGATCCTGACCCTGTTCATGGTTGGGGAAGGTAATGCAACGAGGGAGAGAAAGCGGACACTGCCCCAATAGTGTTGGCCCAGATAGAAGTCAAGGTCTCTACCACTTCACTCCCTGACGACTTCCAGGTTATGAGACAATCTTTAACTGAACAACCCCCCTTTCAACCCCACCCCCACTCCCCCGCTTTCTTGTTCTTCATCTCCCTTAACACTGTGAAGAGTCACGGAGCGCTGTACTGAAGAACTGCTGTTCTGCGTTAATAGTCCACGCAATGCTCTCTTTGCACCGGTGTGGTAAATTGCCCACAAATCATCATAGCTATGTTTACGCCACTGACACCAGGCAGTGGGGAAGAATATCATTGCGGTACTCTTCGTTTCATCATGCTGACAGTTTTATTATTCTCGCTACAAAGCAAGCGTTGCAAATGAGACAGACCATGGCTCATTATATGACAGTCTGAACTGTGTTTCTTGTTGTTGACTGTGTTTTTTTTCTTCCTTTTCTTCTTCTTTTCTTTCTTTCTTTCTTCTTCTTCTTCTTCTTTTCTTTCTTTCTTTCTTTCTTTCTTTTTCTTCTTCTTTTCTTCTTTCTCCTCCTCCTTCTCTTCCTCCTCCTTCTCCTCCTCCTCATCCTCCTTCTTCTTCTTCTTCTCCTCCTTTTTTATCTTTTTCTTCTTTGTCTTTATGTTCCTCTGCTTGTTTTGTTGTTGTTGTTGATGTTGTTCGTGTCGTTATTATTGTTCTTGTTGTTATTATTGCTGACGTTGTTTTGTAGTTGTTCTTTCTTCTTCTTTTTCTTTTTCATCATCATCGCCGTCTTCGTCATGTTCATCAGGATTTTTTTCTCGGATTCGTACATGCACGTTGTTTTCTTCACACTTCGTAGGCTATTATCTTAAAGATCTTCTTTCTGAATATAAACCTGTTCGCAGTCTGAGATCTGCTTCCAAGTCTCTTCTTCATGTTCCTGGGACAAGGGATCTTAAAACCAAAAGATATGGTCAGCGAGAATTTAAATACCTTGCCCCTACCAAGTGGAACATGCTTCCCATGAGCATCAGGGAGAAAAAGACTCATTCATCCTTTAAATCTAGTCTCAAGACACACTTTTTCTAATGTTGTATGGGATTGCTTATTTGAATGTGAATACCTTGAATGCCTTTATGAATGTTGGTGCAAAGGCTGTGTGGAATTGTTTTTGTGCCCCTCCCCCCCTCCCCCCCACCGTGCGCCGCGAGCATGCTTTTATAGCATGGAGATTTTTGTTGCGCGATATAAATTTTCATTCATTCATTCATTATGTTGCTGCACAGTCTGTTTACTCTGTCTTTGGTACATGCGCCTGCCGTCTAATATCACACTTAGTGAAAAGACGTTTCCTACTGTATTACTGAAGTATGACTACGGGTCCTATATTATATTTATTCCAAAACATTTGAAGTATGCATTATCCAAGAATGACTATGTATGATATTTTGTGTTTGTATAATGTTTATAATGTTTTCACACCTCTTCAAATGGGGCTTTGGCCTTACTGAATTAATTTCTCATTCTGATTCTCTCTGTCTCTGTCTCTGTCTATCTGTGTGTCTCTCTCTCTTTGTGCTTGCTAGTCCCAGACAGAGAAAATACAAGACCACAACTGAGATGCATAATTTGTACATGGGGGGAAAAACTGTCTTCTCTTGTTCCTGAAATTCTTGAGCAGCCTTGAGAAGTCTTGAGCAGTTCTGAGCTGCCTTAAAGCAGTCTTTAAGTAGTTCTGAGCTGTATCCCCCTCCCAGGGGAATTAACCCATTTGCAGACATATGCAACTTAACACCTCGCTGTCTGCCTCTGTCTGTGTTTCTCCTCTGTCTCTCTCTTCCCGTTCTCTCTCTCTTTCTCTCTCTCTTCTCCTCGTTCTCTTCTCTTTCCCGCTCTTCTTCTCTCTCTTCTCTCTCTCTTCTCTCTCTCTTCTTCTTGCTTCTTTCTCTCTTCTCTTCTCTTTGCCTCTCTTTCTCTCTCTTCTCTTTCTTCTCTCTCTTCTCTCTCTCTCTCTCTTCTCTCTCTCTCTCTTTCTCTCTCTCTCTCTCTCTCTCTCTTCTCTCTCTCTCTTCTCTCTCCTCTCTCTCTCTTTCTCTTGCTCTTTCTTTCTCTCTCAAGGGACGTAACCCATTAGCAGGCAGATGCAACTGAACTGTCTTTCTGTCTTTGTGTCTTGTCTCTGTCTGTGTATGTCTCTCTGTTTCTCCGTCTGTATCTCTCCCCCCTCTCTCTCCCTCTCCTTCCCTCTTCCACTTCCATCACTTTCTCTGTCTCTGTCTGTCTCTCTTTCTTTCTGTCTCTGTCTCACTCTCTCTCTGTGTCTCTGTCTCTGCTCTCTCTCTTCAGTATTATAACATTTTAGATAAGGGTGTATATATCTTGACTCAGTTTACATGTATCTTGACTCAGTCTGTAATACTGTTAAACGACCAACGTTACTGTATATGACTGTGCTTTGCAAGAGATTATAATTAATTAGTCTTCATCGTGTCAACAATTTTATTTTCAAAAGCGAAAGTAATATTTGTTCTGATAATAGAATCAATAATGGTAGTAGTAGTGATGATTCCTATATGGTTAATACTTTACTCTCTCTGTCTTGTCAGTGCATAGGGTTTTGCGCAGGCTCAGGAGTCTGCCAGACAGTTCCTGACAGATTTTGGTGGAGCGCCCATGGAAGTGTCCAACTGCAATGTGAAAGTGTCTTAGTGCGATGTGTCTCTTTGAAGAATCTCTAAACTCTCTCTCGTCTCTCTCTCTCTCGTGTCTTCTCTCTCTCTCTTTCTCTTTCTCTCTTTTCTTTCTCTCTTTCTCTCTCCCTTCCTTCCCTCTCCCTCCTCCTCTCTCTCTCTCTCTTCGCTCCCTCCATATCTCTCGTTCTCAC
>JAPXFY010000020.1:37820026-37822526 GCA_030674185.1 Monoplex corrugatus | reverse complement strand
CTTTAGTCCAGTCGATCGTTTTGACATGTTAAGGAATATGGTAGAGATGGGAGAAGTGTTAAACTGCCTGGGGATTTTCGGTGACAGCTTTTAGTATTTGGCACAGGAAATTGTCCGTCCTCCTCTATCTTCCTTCTTTTCTCTCTCACTCTCTCTCTCTCTCTCCTTCTTTCTCTGTCTCTCTTCTCTGTTTTGGTCTGTCTGTCTGCTTGCCTGTCTGTTTGTCCGCCTATCTGTCTGTCTGCCTTTTCTCTCTCTCTCTCTCTCCATCTCTCTCTCTGTCTTTAGCGGACTCTCCTTCGCCCTGTCTGTCTGTCTGTATGTCTCTTTCGCTCTCTCTATTCTTTCGCTCTCTCTCTCTCTCTCCATCTCTGTCTCTTTTTAACTCTCTCTCTCTGTCTGTATGTCTGTCTCTCCCTCTCTCTTTCGCTCTCTCTATCTCTTTCTCCCTCTCTGTCTTTCTCTTTCGCTCTCTCGTTCTCTTTCACTCTTACTCTCTTTGTTTCTGTCTCTCTGTCTTTCAATCTGTCTTTGTCTTTATCTGTCTGTCTGTTATGTCTGTCTGTCTGTCTGTCTGTCACTCTCCCTCCCTCTCTTTCTCTCTCCCTCTCTCTCTCTCTCTGATCCCCACGGTCTTACTCTCTCAGTCCAGTCGATCGTTTTGACATGTTAGGAATACTGGTAGAGATGGGAGAAGCTGGTTAACTTGCCTGTGGGATTTTCCGGTGACAGGCTTTTAGTATTTGGCACCAGGAAATTGTCCCCCCCCCCTCCTCTATCTTCCTTCTTTTCTCTCTCTCTTTCTGATTTTGTCTGTCTGTGTATATCAGCTTGTGTGTCTGTTTGTGTGTCTGTCTCTCTGTCTGTCTCTCTGTCTTTGTCTCTGTCTCTCCATCTCTCTGTCTCTGTCTCTCTCTTTCTCTTGCTCCTGTCTGTGTGTCTGTCTGTGTGTCTATGTGTGTGTGTGTGTGTGTGTGTGTGTGTGTGTGTGTGTATGTCCCTCTCTCTTTCTGTGTGTGTGTGTGTGTGTGTGTATGTTGTAGTGTGTGTGTGTGTGTGTGTGTGTGTGTGCTCTCTCTTTCTGTTGTGTGTGTGTGTTGTGGTTTGTCTCTCTCTCTTCTTTCCTTTCGCTCTCTCTGTGTCTGTGTCGTGTCGTCTGTCTCGCTCCTCTCTCCCTCCCCTCTCTCATCATCCATCCATCACATCCACCCATCCACCCATCCATTATCCATCTCATCCATCCTCCATCCATCCATCCGTTATCCAGCCATCCATCCTATCATCCATCCGTCCATCCTCATCATTCATCCATACATCCATCCATCTATTCATTCATCCGTTCACTCCTCCTCCTGCTCCTTCCCCCGACTTCTCCCTCCCTCCACTCATTCTCCTCCATCTTTCATCCACTCCTACCTCCACCCATCCATCCATCCCTCCAAACAAATTCACGTTAGTGCATCTTTAAACAAAACAGCATGTCCAACACAAACATGCCACAGGCAAAATATGTTTTAAAATACTAGGCAAAATATGTTTTAAATTCAAGTCCTTAAACGAAAGATGGATTGACGAATAGCAGCTAGGCTTAATCAGTGCCATATTGTGCACTGAAGGTGATGAGGACACACGTACGTGTGCGTGCTTGCGTGCGTGCGTACGTGTGTGTGTGTGTGTGTGAGTGTGTGTGTGCGCGTGAGTATGTGTGTGAGTGTTTGTGTGTGTTTGTGTGTGTGTGTGTTGTGTGTGTGAATGAGTGTGCGTGTTCGTTCTTTCGTTGCTTGATTTAACGTCTTTTCACTATAAGTGATATTAGACGGGAGTGAAGGTGATGAGGACACACGTACGTGTGCGTGCTTGCGTTCGTGCGTACGTGTGTGTGTGTGTGTGTGAGTGTGTGTGCGCGTGATTGTGTGTGTGAGTGTGCGTGCGAGTATGCCGCCAAAACACCTACCAAACATACATACACACAACACACACACACACACACACACACACATACACACACACACACACACAACACACATACACACACACATACACATACACACACACACACACACGTACACACACGCACACACGAACCTGTACACATACACATATGTATGCACACAGGGTTGTGCAGAATGGTCGAAATGAAACAGAGAGAGAGAGAGAGAGAGGAGAGGGAGAGAGAGAGAGAGAGAGAGAGAGAGAGAGAGACAAAGAGACAGAGAGAGAGACAGAGAGAGAGAGTCAGAAAGACAGAGACAGATATAGACAGACAGAGAGAAGGAAAGGAGAGAAAGAGAGAGAGAGAGAGAGACAGAGACAGAGACAGAGCGAGACAGAGAGAGAGAGACAGACAGACAGACAGAGGTAGAGCAGAGACAGAGAGAGAGAGAGAGAGAGAGAGGGAGGGAGGGAGAGAGGGAGGAAGACAGGTAGAGAGAAACAGAGAGAGGGAGAGAGAGAGAGGAGAGAGAGAGAGAGAGAGAAGGAGGGAGGGAGCGAGGAAGGG
>JAPXFY010000020.1:37805026-37812526 GCA_030674185.1 Monoplex corrugatus | reverse complement strand
TGTCCAAGGACCTGTGCTTAACTTGTTGTGACTAGTATATATAAAACAAGACAGGCGCTAGACAAAATTCAGCTTTCATTATCGACTGGGATGTGTGTATGTGTATGTGTGTGTGTGTGTGTGGGGTTGTGTGTGTGTGTGTGTGTGTGTGTGTGTGTGTGTGTGTGTGTGTGTGTGTGTGTGTGTGTGTGTGTGTGTGTGTGTGTGTGTGTGTGTGCGTGTGTGTATGTATGTGTGTGTGTGTGTGTGTTGTGTGTGTGCGTGTGTGTGTATGTGTGTGTGTGTGTGTGTTGTGTGTTGTGTGTGTTGTGCGTGTGTGTGTGTGGTGTTGTGTGTGTGTTGTGTGTTGTGTGTGTGTGTGTGTGTGTGTGTGTGTGATGATTTAGGAGCAAGCCAATTCTGACCCTTGTAATATCTAACTTTAAGTTCATCGTTTGATTATTAAGCAAAAGTTATTTTTCCTGGACGTCGGAATCGCCCTACCTGTTAATCATCTTCTTCAACAACAACAACAACAACAACAACAACAACAACAACAACAACAACAATAACAACAGGCCCGAGAAATACAGACACCTGCAGTGTTGATGAGAAGATGTAAGCAACGCTGTCAATGGCAGATCTGTGGAATGGATGAAACTCGACTGTGTGGTCCCAGTCTTCCCACAGAATCCACAGAACTCTCAAATTTGGGTAGGAGCTGGTTGTTCTTTGTATGTTTCTACCTTTGTTTAAAATTTGTTGGCTTTTGTTCAAGATGGATTCATAGCACTCGGACAACTCCATATGCGTTCCACCCAAATGTCTGACAGACGTTCTGAGCTGCGCAAAACGGTATGCGCTGGCAAGTTCCTGAGATTTATGATAAAATATACAAAACAAGACCCTTGAGGCATCAGTCACGAGGGTGACTTTGCCTCAAGAAGCTTGACCACCCAGAATGCGCAGGTTCGAGGGGGCCAAATTTCTTTAAAAAAAAAAATGGCGACAGCAGAGGAGCATCCCGGAGTCATGACCTGGATGCGGCCCGGCCCCCCTTATAGTGTCAGGAGTTAAGGGCCAAAACACTTGCTAGACGGGGGTTCCCCTTCTGAGGACTTTCTGCTGTCCGCCTCTCCCCAGAGTTTTTTTTATATAATACTACCTTGAGACGGGGAAGGGGAGTGAAGGGATCTATAAAACACTAAGCTGACACTACCAGAATGATGGAAACATTAAGATGGGCAGTGAACAGGCCAGTTTTTTTATGTTGCAGGCTGGGATTGAACTCAAGACATCAGATCCTGAGTCCATGGCTCTACTTTGCGAGGGAGACAACTTTGCTTTCCCTCTCTTGTGGCTCTTAGCAATACACTGACAGTTACCTTACTTCACAGTATGGTCCCTGGGTTGTCATTGTCTTTCTATATATCCCAGTAGTCAGTCGTTTCCTGCAAACTTCCCACAAAAGCTGCCAGGGAAACCCAGATCTACATCTCGTGACGCCCAATTTCACAGATATCGTCTCGCCTAAACGTGGCAACCAATCAGAAAGCTTATCAGCGTTCTCGTTTGTCACGAGACTGTTCGCAGCTGGCGTAGTACTTTTCAGTGGGGGCGCGCGCATGCCACGCGCATGCCTGCTTGTTTCTCATAGTACGTAAATGTGATACGCGCGTGCGCTCTCTCATTACCTCGCCCTTGTTAATTGCGCGCCGTTTGTCAGTCTGTCTGGTTGGCACGAAGGGGAGATAATTGCTCCAGAGTCTGGGAATTTCCCAGAGTTTATGTCTTCGTTCATTCATTCATTCGTTGCTTCATTCATTTGTATATTTCCAGGGTTACGTTCAGAATGATGTATCACTAGTACACCTCCTTCGGTCTAGGGTCGACCATGGAAGATGCGACCTTCTTGTCGGTTTAGCTGCTGCTCTGGCAGCGTCGCCTCCCCGGGCCGCGAGCCTGGATAGGATGCTATGAAGAACCAGCTGCTGCCCATGCAGCAGGTCCCCCTTTCTCCACACAACTCACAGATCCAAAGGAATGGCGAAGACCAACACAGTTTGGCGCTAGCAGCGTATCAGGAATTGCCAGAAGAGAGCAGAAATCAGCATCAGTCTACCTTTGGGACTCTGACTCAGGATTTTTACCTGCTGTTGGTTCTTGAATCTTTTTCCATAGATGGTATGTCTGCAGAACAGCAGAGGTTTGAAATAAGGGTTGACCTTCTTCTAGATGGTTTAACCTCCCAGGTTAACGAGTTTCGTCTGCCCAGTTCCATTTGATCATGAACAGGTAATATCAGGTTACATGATTTCCAATAGCAGATCAAGTGGACTGACTTGATGTTAGGTATCAGAAGAGGAATATAATAATAATAATAATAATGATAATAATAATAATAATAATAATAAACAATAATAATAATATAATAATAATAATATAATAATAATAATAATAATAAAATAATAATAATTTCACATCTACAGCGCAAACAGTCCATATCAAAAGCGTGCTCCTTGGTCTTTACAGGAACAGAAAAAAAACACAATGCGTGCGCGCGCGCACACACACACACACACACACACACACACACACACACACACACACACACACACACACACACGTTATACACAAATACACACATTGGACGCTGAACCAGGGTACACTCAGCCTGTTAGACGTGTGACCCTTGAACTAAGTTGTCATCCTCTCTTCAACCTGGTAGCACAAATAAAGAAGGCAGGAAAACAGTTCTGGCAAATGGACCTAACATTTTATATTTTCTCTTTAAAGACATTTGTCTATGATCGTTTCTATACTTTCCTTTACACAGACAGACATTTCCACTAAGGAATAAGTCGTGTGCCACCGGATAGTCATTTTAATTCATTGCAAAGTTCTACAGGGACAAATGAATCTGTTCCTTTCCATCGTCTTACTCAACTGAAATTTTTTGGCAGCCACTAATCACTGTTACCATCCTACCCCATGTTCCTCATTCTTTTGTGTCTTTATATTTCTTTTCTTTTTCTGTCTTTTTTCTTTCTTATTGTCTGTCTCTGTTTTCTTATTGCATTTTTTCCTTTTTCTTTCATTTTTTTTATTCTTACCTTTTTACAGATGAATTTTATACAAGAAACAATCATTCTCATCTAATCACTTGAACGTAATTTCTTTCCCACTTCCATACACTTCCCTCAAAGAAGAAAGAAGAATAAGAATAAGATGAAGATGAAGAAGAAGAAGAAGAAAAAAAATGAAAGAGAGAAAGAAAGAAAGAACGAAAAATCAGAATATGAAGAAGAACAAACCGAAGAAGAAGAAGAAAGAAAGAAAGAAAGAAAGAAAGAAAGAAGAATAAGAACAGAAGAAGAACATGAAGAAGAAGCAAATGAAGAAGAAGAAGAAGAAGAGAAGAAAGAAGAAGAAGAAGAAAGAAGAAGAAAGAAGAAGAAGAAGAAGAAGAAGAAGAAGAAGAACGAGGAAAACGAAGAAGAAAGAAAGAAGAAGAAGAAGAAGAAAACGAAGAAAAGAAGAAAAGAAGAAGAAAAAGAAAAGAAGAAGAAATTTTATTACAAAAATTGAAATAAAGTAGAAGAAAAAACTCTTCAATTTGAAAATTCACTGAAGAATAAAACGAACAGGAAGAAAAAAATGGAGTAGAAGATGGGTTGACTGATGAAGTCTTTAACTGGTGAAGAATTAGGAACAGTGAATGCTTTTTGCTCACTGTTCTATCTGTAAAATATGAACAAGAAACTGTGACAACAGCGGTAGAATCAAGAGAGGGGAGGAAAACAAAGAGGAACAAGAAGATGGAGAGAGAGAGAGAGACAGACAGACAGACAATACAAAGAGAGAGAGAGAGAGAGAGACAGACAGACAGAGACAGAGAGAGAGAGACAGAGAGAGACAGAAAGATGAAGGAGGAAGAAAAAGAGAGAGAGAGAGAGACAGAGAGACAGAGACGAGACAGAGAGACAGACAGACAGACAGACACAGAAGAAAAAAACCACAAACATCACCACCATTACTACGGATGTACACTCTGTTCTTAATCACCGATAAACATGCAAATGACATGCATAGCAGAGCAGGAGAGTGGCGCAGCCTAGCGGGGAAATGAAGAACAAAGGGCAATAATCAGGGATTAAACGAGTTTTACACACGCCAACTTCTCGCTAGACAGTGTTACTACTGGGTCTTTGCCTTCCCGCTCACATTTTGACCAGAAGAGCATTGACTTTTACTGTTTATCTGTCTCTGGCAGTCTGTCTCATTGTCTGTCTCTCTGTTTGTGGCAATCAGTCAGTTAATCAGTCGGTATGTCTGTCTGTCTGTGACAGTCTCTTTGTCTGTCTGTTTGTCTGTTTCTAGCGCAGTACGTCTGCCTGTCTCTGTCCCTTTCTCAAGATCAAAGCAACTTTAAGAGAGGTCCTCTGCGATCTCTCTCTGTCTCTGTCTCTGTCTCTCTCTGTCTGTTCTCTCTCTTCTCTGTCTCTGTCTTCTCGTCTGTCTGTCTCTCTCTGTCTCTGTCTCTCTGTCTGTCTGTCTCTGTCTGTCTGTCTGTCTCTCTCTAAGTCTATCTCTCTGCGTGCCTGTATATCTGTCTATCTGTCTCTGTCTGTCTGTCTGACTGTCGTCTCTCTCCCTCCCTCTCTCTCTCTCTCTCTCTGAGAGTGTGTGCGCATGTCTGTGTGTATGTATGACTGTGTATGCGGGCATACGTGCGTGCTTGTGTTTTTGTGCTTGCGTGCGCATATGCGTTGTGTGCGTGGGTGCGCACATGCGTACATATGTGTGCGAGTGTGTGTATAAGATAGAGCGAAAGAGCCAGACAGAAAGAGAATGAGAAAGAAAGAGAGACAGAGAGAAAGACAGAGAGGGAGAGCAAACAGAAAGGGAAAGAGAAAGATTAAGAGAGAAACAGAAAAAGTGAGTGAAAGGAACAGGGTAAGAGAGAGAGAGAGGGAGGGAGGGAAGGAAGGAGAGAGAGAGAGAGAGGGAGGGAGGAGAGAGAGAGAGAACAGAGACAGAGACAGAGACAGAAACAGAAAGAAAGACAGAGAAAAAAGAAAAGCAACAGGAAGAATCAGGAGCTGCATTAGTGTGTGTATTTTCTTTCCTTCTGTCTTTCTTTCTTCTTCTTTCTTTTTTCTTTCTTTCTTTCTTCTTTCTTTTCTTTCTTTCTTTCTTTCTTCTTTCTTTTCTTTCTTTCTTCTTTCTTTCTTTTTTCTTTCTTTCTTTCTTTTTTCTTTTTTCTTTTCTTTCTTTCTTTTCTTCTTTTTCTTTCTTTTCTTTCTTTCTTTCTTTCTTTCTTTCTTTTTTTCTTTCTTTTCTTCTTTCTTTCTTTCTTTCTTTCTTTCTTTTCTTTCTTTTTTCTTTTCTTTCTTTCTTTCTTCTTTCTTTTCTTTCTTCTTTCTTTCTTTCTTTCTTTTCTTTCTTTCTTTCTTCTTTTCTTTCTTTCTTTCTTTCTTCTTTCTTTTTCTTTCTTTCTTTCTTTCTTCTTTTCTTTCTTTCTTTCTTTTCTTTCTTTTCTTTCTTTCTTTCTTTTTTTCTTTCTTTCTTTCTTCTTTTCTTTTTCTTTCTTCTTTTCTTTCTTTTCTTTCTTTCTTTCTTTCTTTCTTTCTTTCTTTCTTTTTTCTTTTTTCTTTCTTTCTTTCTTTCTTTCTTTTTTTAGTTGTATTTGAATTTACCGTGTGAAATTTGAGCTGCTTTCTCCAGTAAGACAGAGTATCACCACAATACAGCACCACCACCATCTTTCTCTCTCCAACTCCCATT
Source organism: Monoplex corrugatus (assembly GCA_030674185.1). NCBI lineage: Eukaryota > Metazoa > Mollusca > Gastropoda > Littorinimorpha > Ranellidae > Monoplex > Monoplex corrugatus. The sequence goes on along the minus strand of JAPXFY010000020.1, from coordinate 37,806,760 downwards.
TTGTACGTCTGTTAATTCTGTTTATCCACGAACATGGGATCTTTCTACATAGTTTTACCAAGGACACTTCCTTAGTCGCCGTGGGAGCTTTAACGTGCGCTGGGTGCGAGCTGTATACAGGACCTAGATTTATGGTCTGATACGCAGTGGCATTGAGATGAATCTTCAGGAGGACGAGGAAAAGTCAAAGAGAAGAAAGACTATTTCCACCAAACCTGTCTGCACTCTTTCTTAATCACAGACAAGCATGCAAATGACAGAACAGAACACGAGAGAAGCGCAGACGGTCACATACCAGTTCGCCATTTCCCATTTCACCACATGCCGAAAATATCATTTTCATTGGTTGAGTCAGCACGGTGCGGTACGCAGTTTTTTTTTCTGTCAGTTTACTATTTCTATCAGCGCCATTTTACCATCTATCGTTTACAAGGACTTCGTAGGCTTTGTAAATTTCCTGATCACACTGAATGGTGTGTGTGTGTGGTGTGTGTGTGTGTGTGTGTGTGTGTGTGTGTGTGTGTGTGTGTGATGTGTGTGGGCGTGCGTGCGTGCGTGTGTGTTGTGTGTATGTGTGAGTGTGTGTGTGTGTGCGTGCGTGCTGCTGCGTGTCTGTGTGTGTGGTGTGTGTGTGTGTGTGTGGTGTCGTGTGTGTGTGGTGTGTGTGTGTGCTTGCTCACTCCAGGCTAATTATCAGCAAGTCTGGAAGAGAACTTATCTGAAAGCGAAAAAGAAAGTCGCAAATGATGTCGCGAATAGAACGCGAAAATGGGACAATGCGAAATGGGAAGTGGCGAAAAGGAATGCGGCGAAATGGAAGGTGGCAAAATGGGAAATGGCGAAATGGAACATGGCGAAAAGGGACATAGCGAAATGGGAATCGGCAAAATGGGAAACTGCCGAAAAGGAACGTGACGAACTGTGAAATGGCGAAATGGGGAACGTGCGAATGGACGCAGCGAAATGGAACATGATGAAAAGGGACGTGGCGAAAAGGGAAGCGGCGAAATAAGAAGTGGCGAAATGGGATGTGGCGAAAATGCGAAGCGGCGAAACGGAAAGTGGCAAGATGGGACGTGGCAAATGGGAATGCCCCCGCGCAGCCTAGCGGGGAAAAAGGGAACAAAGGGCAGTAATCAGGGATGAAACGAGCAGTGGACACGCCAACACCTCGCCAAGTACAGAGTTGTCTCCTTTTCTTCTTCACACCATGAAATCATTAACCCTTTGATTCCCACAACCTACCCACCAACTGCCAAAACTTAACCCTTTGACTGTCTAACCTATACACCACCTTCCTGCAGCAGGAAGCTGGTGGACAGGGTGAGGCAGTCAAAGGGTTAAATTTTCCCTTTTTTGCTTTGCTAGTATGGTTCACAATGCAAGATGCTGGTGGACAGGGTGCGGGAGTCAAAACGCTAACGTCGATTTTTACTTGACAAACTGTCTGTCTATCTGTCTGTCCGTTGAGACCGTGAATTTCGGTTTTTACTCATTCGCTTGTCTGTCTGTCTGTCTGTCCGTTGAGACCGTTAACTTCGTTTTGTTTTTTCTCGACTATTTGTCTGTCTGTCCCTTACATTGAGAGAAGTTCGTGGCTCTGTGTGTGCTTGCGTGCGTTTGCATGTGTGGTAGTGGTCTTTGATTTAATGTCTATTCACTAAAGTGATTTTAGACAAAACAAAACAAAAAAACAAAACAAAAAACAAAACAAAACAAAAAACACAAAAACAA
>JAPXFY010000020.1:37782526-37787526 GCA_030674185.1 Monoplex corrugatus | reverse complement strand
ATTATGAAGAAACTGTATTATTAGAAAACAAACTGTATTATTATGAATCAAAATGTATTATTAGAAAACAAACTGTATTATTAGAAAACAAACTGTATTATTAGAAAACAAACTGTATTATTAGAAAACAAAATGTATTATTAGAAAACAAACTGTATTATTAGAAAACAAACTGTATTATTAGAAAACAAAATGTATTATTAGAAAACAAACTGTATTATTAGAAAACAAAATGTATTATTAGAAAGCAAACTGTATTATTAGAAAGCAAACTGTATTATTAGAAAGCAAACTGTATTATTAGAAAACAAACTGTATTATTAGAAAGCAAACTGTATTATTAGAAAGCAAACTGTATTATTAGAAAACAAACTGTATTATTAGAAAGCAAACTGTATTATTAGAAAGCAAACTGTATTATTAGAAAGCAAACTGTATTATTAGAAAGCAAACTGTATTATTAGAAAACAAGCTATATTATTAGAAAGCAAACTGTATTATTAGAAAACAAACTGTAGTATTAGAAAGCAAACTGTATTATTAGAAAGCAAACTGTATTATTAGAAAGCAAACTGTATTATTAGAAAGCAAACTGTAGTATTAGAAAACAAACTGTATTATTAGAAAACAAACTGTAGTATTAGAAAACAAATTGTATTATTAGAAAGCAAACTGTATTATTAGAAAACAAACTGTATTATTAGAAAACAAGCTGTATTATTAGAAAACAAACTGTATTATTAGAAAGCAAACTGTATTATTAGAAAACAAGCTGTATTATTAGAAAACAAACTGTATTATTAGAACGCAAACTGTATTATTAGAAAACAAACTGTAGTATTAGAAAGCAAACTGTATTATTAGAAAGCAAACTGTATTATTAGAAAACAAAATGTATTATTAGAAAGCAAACTGCATTATCAGAAAGCAAACTGTATTATTAGAAAGCAAACTGTATTATTAGAAAGCAAACTGTATTATTAGCTCCAGCGGTTCCAAAACCAGGAGGGAACCGTTGAACAAACACCAACCTAAACTCTACATCCGCAGTGCCCCACTTGCCGACCTGCCAGCCCGTTAATTAACCCTTTGACTCCTGCACTCTATCCACTAGCATCCTGCAGTGTCAACCATGCTAGCAAAGCAAAAACTTAACCCTCTGATTCCCTCACCCTATTCACCAGTGCATGTGAATGTGTGCGCGTGTGTGTAGAAAAGGAGGGAGAGGGGAGCGGAGCAGTGCCGAGAAAACAGAATGGCCGTCCGTTCAGACTAAACTGAAGATGACATGTCTAACCTCTGTGGAAAACCAGAGATAAAAAAACAAGATGAAAAAGACAAGAGTGGAAGGGGACGGGAAAGAGAAACTCTCTCCTCTTACCAGAGACATAAATAGGCAGACAGGCAACTAATATTTTCCTTTTCCTGTCCCATTTCCAACGCTGCATTAATGGTCACAGAATCTGGAGAAAAAAAGTCACAATACGACGATGTTGATGCTAAGAAAAGAAAACTACATTTTTAGTCCTCTTTTTCTCTCACTGGACGTAGCAGCAGGGAAGTTTCAGTCTTTTTCTCCTGATTTTTGTATTTGGTGTTTGTTCCTTTGTGATCTTACATTTATGCTCGACAAAAGCTAGTTAGCCGGAAGTTTGCGCCTGTCTTGTCTGGTTGTATTAAATACGCGTTCTGATTCTTTTTCGTGTTTATTTCTGGTTCCTGTTTGCTTGAACGCGGGCGGTCACACTTGTTTTGGATTAAATTTGCGTGGCCATGTAGCACAATTTAGAAGCTGTGCTAAATTATTCCTCCAGGAAACTACTGAGGGAAAGACACGGAAGTACAAACATAAAAAAAAGGATCCGATGGACTGACAACACTGCAGAATGAACGAAGAAGCCACATGCAGAGACCCAGGCTTTAGCACACAACCGGCAAAGGTGAAGGATTCTGGTGAACAGATTTCTAGTGCCGCGCCTCAATAACGGGATTAGAATAGAGGAATAAGAAAATGATGGGGATGGTGGTCATGGTGCTAAGGAGTTTCATGTATAATAATGATAATAATAATAATAATAATAATAATAATAATAATAAAATAACAACAAGAACAACAATAACAATAATGATAATAATAATAATAATAATAATAATAATAATAATAATAATAATAATAATAATAATAATAATGACAATAATAATGATAATAATAATAATAATTTATTTTCCGAGAAGTTATCAGCAACACGCCCTTTTCTGAGACTGCGTGATGGGACATTGTACTCTACACTTTCTTTCAGAATATATCCTGGCGTCATCCAGGCCTGAGAGATACAGACACCGGCGGTGTTAGAAAAGACATTTGAGCAAGACCCTCAATGACGCCTCCGTGAAGTGGATAAGACTCTAGACTGCGTGGAACCGGTACCGGTCTTCCAAATAAGCCCATAGCACACTCAACTCTGAACAGAAACCGAAAATCCACGATGATTATGCGCCAAGAATCATGCTGTATAGATTGACTGACTGATTATTTGATTTTGTTCAATTTTACATCAGCACCCACCTCTAGACCGACGGGGATAACCATCCCAGGAAAGTTGGGAAAGGGAGACTTATCTAATCCTATACCGACACCACCAGAACAACAATTATGTCAAAAAGGGGGCAGTAAGAAAGGAAAGCTGGAGGGAAAGAAAAAACCAGGTAGACCAAAGAGAAGATATTGGACGTGTTTGCAGGATGGCTGGAGACAGAAAGGTTGGGAGATGTTCTTACAGCAACAGCGGATGCATTCATGTGGAGGGCCATGATCGCCAACGCCATGCGGCAGGGCACATGATGATGATGATGATGATGCTGGGCAGTAAGAAGGCCAGGTTTAATATGGCGCACCCCATGATTCGAAAACAAAACCATGTGAATCCGACGCAAAAGCAAGTGAACCATTGAGGTCCGGTATGCTGCTAGGTTGCTAATCTATGTGACTATATATATCTATGCCGTGGACAGAAAGATTTGTAAGTCGTCGTCATAGACCGTCACTTCGCGTGAAGATCAAGATACCATCGGGGTTACCCAGGGACAAAAAGTCCTTGAAGGTTTTTGGTGCCCGAGTCGAGAATTTTCACGGCTCTGACCAATGTGTGTGTGTGTGTGTGTGTGTGTGTGTGTGTGTGTGTGTGTGTGTGTGTGTGTGTGTGTGTGTGTGTGTGTGTGTGTGTGTGTGTGTGTGTGTGTCTGTGTGTGTGTATCTGTGTCTGTGTCTGTGTCCGTCTCTCTCTCTCTCTCTCTCTCTCTCTCTCTCTCTCTCTAGGGTGTCTCTTCGTCTGTTTCTTCCTCTCCCTTAGCCCTGATATGGCTCTAGTTGTCGGCTGGGCTATAAGCAATATGGACATTCCTCTCCCTCATTGTCTTTCTTTCTTCCAATAACTGACTCTTCGTCTGTTACACTCTCTCTCTTTCTGTCTGTCTGTCTGTCTGTCTGTCTGTCTGTCTGTCTGTCTCTCTCTCTCTCTCTCTCTCTCTCTCTCTCTCTCCCTCTCCAGAACGGTCAAATATGCACGTTAAAGATCCTGTCATGTCAAATTTAATTAACAAAAAGTTAACAAGAAACACACGAAGATGCTGGATAGGACCCAGAACAACAACACCTCACCACTGACCAAACATTCATCTCCTAGATCCTGACGCCACACGGTAGTCATTTCGCCAAGCAAAGGAGAGAAAGGAGAGGGGGCTGTCAATGCGCTGCATGACATAAAGGACCCAGTCATCAGTTACCTTGTTTACGAGCCGAATAGCAACGTGAGGGGATGGCGAACCATTGACATAGCCACAGAACACGGCACCAGCCAGGAGGCCCAGCCCAGCTACCGGACCAAGAAAGAAGCCCTCTCTCTTACTCTGGGCTTTTTCATCTCTGTATTAAGCAGCCCGCCTAGCCACCAGCTCGCACAGCTGCCAGCTCTACTCCTAGGCTGCAGGGCCATAGAAACTCATGCCTCACGTCTCACGCCTCATGCTTCACGCCTCACATTTCATGCACTGGGCCACAGGAGCTCACACCTCACCGCTCACGCGTCTGTTGTGTGTTGACGGTGCCAGAATACAGTGCTGTTTGCTCAATTGATCAGAGACACTATTCGTGGTTTGTTTCTTTTTCCGAAGATGGATTCTTCCGACGAAGAAGACCTCCTGATTTTGCTCTTGCTCAGAAGGAGGAAGCGAAAGAGACAAAGCATATGGTGCCGAGAACATTTCTTACTTACAGAATCACGAGGAAAATTCCACCGTACATTCCATCATCTCCTTAACTTTGGGTTCCTTCAGAATCTTCACCAAGTCTTCCCAAACTTGTAGTTTTTTCTTCTTCTTATCTTTGTCCTTGTAGTCAGGCACATGCGGATTCCAGAGGAGGGGCCTTGCCCGGACCAACTCGATCAATTTTTCTTTGTAGTCATTCATCCTGCATGTGGGGAGAATTGAAATGGCCAATGGTAACCAGGAACTTCAACGTCACGCATCGAAAAAAGTGAACAGTCCCACTTCTCCGCTCACGCGTGAACCGTGAACCACGAAGCGTGAAGCGTGAGTGGAGTTGTATGGCCCCGCGCAAGAGAGGCCTCGTCTGTTCCTTTTTCTATTCACGCGTGAGGCGTGAAGCATGAGGCGTGAGCTTCTATGGCCCAGCATCCTTACCATAGTCTTGACACTTAGCAATGAAAAACTCCCATATAGACCAAACATAAACCTACATCTCCAGTCACTCAAAAGAAACCACCGCCGCTTCACTGGCGCTATCGGAAGACTTGCAGTTTGCAACATGCATTAGGTGGGGGCTACTACAGTAGGGGGCCAAGATCTGGCAGAAAGATAAGAGTGCCATCAAAGACCGGGGTCCAGTCGGTCAGAGATATCTCAGAGTCCAGTACATCACATGGATTGACCGCAAAACTCCTTCTCCCACCCCCACCCCCCTCCTCAGTCAGCTAGCTAGC
>JAPXFY010000020.1:37755026-37762526 GCA_030674185.1 Monoplex corrugatus | reverse complement strand
GTGTCAATAGTCTTCTGTGGCGTGTTTCTATTATACAACGTCTGTGCAGTCCATTCGAGCTGGTGGACCTGACATGCTTCGTCCATTTACGTTGGATTTTACTTTATTAAAAATGTATTGTTATTTCATTTGACTTTGGTTCATAAGGACTGCTATGGGTGAAGTATATCTCTCTTTCTTTCTCTTTCTCTCTGTATCTGTGTATCTGTCTCTGACGGTTTATCTGCCTGTCTGTGTCTCTCTCCCTCTCTCTCTTTCCTTCTTCTCTCTCTCTTTCTCTCTCTCTTCTCTCTCTCCCTCTCTCTGTTTCTTTTGTCTGTCTATCAGTCTTTATCTCTCTCTGTCTCTGTGTCTCTGTCTCTGTCTCTGTCTTTTCGTCTCTCTCTCTCTTACGTTGTGGCAATTTTGCCGTGGCTTCCAGGTGGCGCCTCTTTTCGCCTTGTTTTGTTTTGTTTGGGGGTAGTTTGTTGGGGCTTCACCTGCATGACTTATCTACACTTCATCTCTCTGCAGTCTCTTCCGTCAAACACAGCGGGCAAAATGAATTCCATTTTACTGACAATCCTCTCCCACCCACCATCCGCCCCCCCCCTCTTCTCTGTCTCTGTCTCTCTCTCATGCACGCACAGACACGCGGACACACACATACAGCCAGACACACGCACACACATATCCACATACACACACGCACACACATACATACAAAACAAACACACATACAGACACATGTGCGTAGGCGCAAACAGAATAGATACACACCATATACGCTCGCGTGCACGTATTCATGTACGTACGCTTGCATACAACAAAACGACATCAGAAACTTTCAGATACACCCACACGCGCACTCACACACACCACACACACACACACACACACACACACACACACACACCACACACACACAACACAGACAACACGACAACCACACAGACACACACATACACGTACACACACATACACACATACACACACACACGTACAATACACACACACACACGCACTCACACACATACACACACGAACATACACACACACATACACTCTCACATACACACACACAACACAAACAAAAACAACAAACAACACACACGAACACAACAACAACAACATACCCAAATAAACCACACACACATACCAGCCCCCTCCCCCCCCCCCTTAACCACCATCCACCCCGCCCACTCCCCATCCCCCCATATACACACACAAACTTCATCTCATAGATAGACTTCAAGATGGATGAGGTGTCTCTGTGCTCTTCCCCAGGGGGGGGAGAGAATGAAAAGAAAACACAGAACAAGTTTGGGTCCCTATGTTGACAGGTATGCTTTGAACCTTTCACCTAACGATGAATGGCCTCACGGTTTAGCTTAGTGAGAGAGGAGAGAGAGAGGGGGGAGAGAAGATGAAGAGAGAGTGAGAGAGAGAGAGAGAGAGAGAAGAGAGAGAGAGGAGCAAGAGAGACGCAGACAGACAGACAGAAAGAGAGAAAGACAGAGAGAGTGAATGAAAGATAGAGGGGAGAGAGAGAGGAAAGAGAGAGAGAGAGAGAGAGAGAAGGAGAGAGACAGAGAGAGAGAGAGACGAAGAGAGAGAGACAGAAAGAGACAGAGAGGCGTAGAGAGAGAGAGAGAGGGGAGAGAGGAGAGAGAGAGAGAGGAGAGAAAGAGAGAGAGGAGAGAAGAAGAGAGACAGAGAGAGAGATTGAAATTCTCTATGTATGAGTGTGTGTGAGAGAGAGACAGACAGAGAGAGACAGACAGGCAGACAGAAGACAGACAGAAAGACGGAGACAGACAAACAGACAACAGACAGATAGACAGTCAAAGAGGAGAGAGAGAGGGGAGAGACAGAGAAAGAAAGAGAAAGAGAGAGAAGAGACATGTGAAAGAGAAGAGAGAGATAAGTATCTACCTATCTACCTGTTGTATGTATGTTATGTATGTATGTATATGTATGTATGTATTGTATGTATGTTATATTATGTATGGTGATGATGATGTATGTGTATGTATGTATGTATGTATGTAGTAGTATGTATATGTATGTATGTATGTTGTATGTATGTTTGTATGTATGCATGTAAGTATGTATGTATGTATGTATGTATGTATATATTATGTATGTCTGATCTAGTTATTGTATGCATCTCGAAGTATTATTATGTAGTAATATGACTGTCTTCTATCTCACAATCCAACCACTCTCACACATACACGCACCCACCCATTCCCACCCACCTACACATACACCCACACACACGTACACCCACCCACACATGTACACCACACCCACACCCCACCCACTCACCCACCCACCCACCCACACATACACACACATTAACCTAATTTCCAAAGTTCAGAAGGAAGTCTGGCACGCACAGGCTTATTTGCAATGGAAGATCGGATAATAAACTTCAACAGCTCAAATAACTCTAAATCCACTCCGCCTCTTCCCTCCTTCAAAGCTGTCCCAAACTTTTATTGATAAAACAAAACTAAAACCCCGTTTTGAGTCTAAGTTATAATAATAAAAATATGCACCAGAATTTTACACGCGGTTTTTTTTTGTTTTGTTTTTTTTTTGAGAGTACTGGCAAACGTTTATACAATGAATATTCATGTCCCCGAAATGAAAAGTATGCAAACTTTGAAAAGAACTTGCGAGTGAATTAGGTACGACTATTCTTGGCACGGTTTTGAGAGGCATGGCATCCGCAAACCCTGGAATAAAGAATATTCAGTCACCAGCGAGGGGACATAACAGTGAAGTGGTTAAGTGGTTAAGATGTAGGGAACTTTAATCTAAAGATCTGGGTTCAATCCTGCCTGGGTACCTCTGCCCTGGTAGATAAAAAGGTGGATATTTTTTTTTGTCCAACTTCCACCTCAGGTGATATGGCCGACGGGGATAACCATCCCAGAAAAGAGAGGGAAGGGGGGACTTATCTAATCCTATACTGACACCACCAGAACAACAAGGATTTAAGATGGGACGGTGAGAAAGGCCAGTTTTAATGTAGCGCATCCCGGGATTCGAACCCACAACCATTAGCATGTGAATCCGACGCTCAACCGAGTTACTGAGGTGGGTGTCGACGTAAAAAACTGAAAAATCAACCATCGAGCTTAGGTCCAGTGTGCATCACTGTTATCAAACACCTTGGTACAGTAGGTAAATGCGTTAAAGATCTGTGATTCATCATGTCCGTCATTACGGAAATGTAAAAAACCCGTATGCACGTCTTTCACAAATACAGGGTGCAGACTGTGCAGCAACATACTGCCTGCGCAGTGTGGGCACAAACGTCATGCATACAGGCATCTGAGAAAAATCGGAGCGCTTAAATAAAACTTAAACCAAGCAAGCAAGCAAGCAGAAGCAAGCCAACAAGCAAGCAAGCAAGCAAGCATCCAATCAACCAACACCAACAACCAACCAACCAACCAACCAACAACCAACAACCAACCAACCAGCCAACCAACCAATCGACCGACCAACCACCAACACAACCAACCAACCAACCAACCAACCAACCAACCACCACATGCACACACACGTACACACATACACACATACACACACATACACACGCATACATGCACGCACGCACACACACACAGATACATCCAGCCAGCCAGCCAGCCAGACAGACAGACACACACACAAACACACACACACACACACACACACACACACACACACACACACACACACACACACACACACACACACACACACACACAAGAAACTTTTTTCTCAGCTAACGGAAAGATGTGGACCAGAATTTCATACACGTTTTTGAGAGGGTCTGCGAATGCTCACATAATGAATATTCATGTCCTAAACTTAAAAAGCATGTAAACTTTCAGAGGGCCGGCGAAGTGTATTATGTATAAATATTCACGACACGATTTTAAGAGAAGGAGAAGAGTGGCAGAATGGTTTAGACGTTCGCCTGCCAGTAACTAAATTCGAGGTTCCAGAGTTTGTTTCCTGTTGAGGCTTCGATTTTCCTGCTCAGTTAGACCGTAAAATGGCAACTGAACGTCAAGTCTTTCGGAAGGGGCAAAACAAATAAACAACAAAAAAAAAAACAAAACAAAAACAACAACAAAAGTTGGACCCATGTGCCTTATGGCCTGCGCACGTTGAAGATCCCAGGCAGTTGAAAATCGTGCATGAAGAGTAAGCGCATTCGCCCGGCTGCCCTGGTATAAAACACTAGAGAGATAGGCTGGTTTTCCAGATCGCTCGCCTAGAAGGTCAATTGGCCTTCTTGTCTTCTGACGTCTTAGTAAAAAAAAAAAAAAAAAAAAGCGGGAGGCGCTGAACTGCGGCGACATGCTCTCAAAGGGAACAGCAGCAGACCGAGTTTCACATGGTAAATAATACACTGTGACAAAAGAAATGAATATGAATATGAATATGATATGATATGAATATGATATATGAATATGATATAAAGGCATTAACAGTCACAGCTCCTAGAAAAGGGGTAATTGTTTATGGAAAAGAAAATATTCTTTTGAGTTGTTGGTGAATGGGTCCACAATGGCTCAGTTGGCTTGAGCGCTGTGCAGATGCCATACTGGAGCATGGGTTCGATCCTCAGAGACGTGTTTTGTTTTTACTTTTCACTTTTTAAAATCTTTCAGCGTATAGGTTTTTACGCAGGCAATATAATTTGCAAATATTGGTGAACCAGATTGTCATACAATCTTCCTGAAATACCTTGCTTTTTTTTAAATGAATACATTCTCTCTCTCTCTCTCTCTCTCTCTCTCTCTCTCTCTCTCTCTCTCTCTCTCTCTCTCTCTCTCTCTCTCTCTCTCTCTTCAACTTTTTGTTCAACTTTTTTCCTTCAATTTTTTCTTCATCATTGGGAAAAAAAATTTAAATGGATGTAAGGTCAGCCATGACTATATTTATAAATCTTTATTTCGCGAAAACGTCGCCGTAAAATTTAATGACTTTGTTTTATGCTCCTTGCCACAAGGACAAAAATGTCATGGCAATAACCGTTTTCAGTTTCAGTTTCAGTTTCAGTTTCTCTCTCTCTCTCTCTCTTCTCTTTCTCTTTCTCTCTCTCTCTCTCTTTCGCTCCTTCTTTCTCTATCTTTCTTTCTCTCACTCTCTCTGTCTTTCTTGTATTCTCTCTCTTTCTCTGTCTTTTTTCTCTTCTTTCTCTTTCTCTCTCTCTCATCCCCCTTTCTCTCTCAGTCTTCCCCCAACTCCACCCCACAGGAGTCTAGAATGAATTAATTCCCGTAACAAGAGAGAGAGAGAAAAAGAGAGAGAAAAAGAACACGCACTTCCAACATAAAAAAGCACGTGCGCTTTTTAAAAGCGAAGAAAACGACAGCTCTTCCTGTTCACGTGACAGACTGGCACGCGCGCTAATTGACAAGTTGAAAAACGCGCGCGGGCTTATCAAATGTACGGTACCCTGCTTTGTCTGGTACCAGAGGCGGACTGGCGTGACCAGCGCCGGTTGAAACCCCACTCAACCAAGAATGACAGACGTAGACATAGGCATGCAGTCAACAGTTAGTTTCTTTCCCCTTGTGGGAAAACACACGCACTCACGCTCACACACGCAGGCAGACAGACAGACACACGAGAAAGAGAGAGAGAGAGAGAGAGAGAGAGAGAGAGGAGAGATGGACAGAGAGAGGGACAGAGTCAGAGACGGAGAGAGACAGACAGACAGAGTGAGGAGAGAGAGAACAGGGAAACAGGGACAGAGACAGAGAAGAAGAGTGAGAGAGAGACAGAGAGATAGGGACAGAGACGAGAGGCAGAGAGACAGAGACAGACAGAGTGAGAGAGAGAGACAGAGAGATAGGACAGAGAGAGACACAGACAGACAGAGTGAGAGAGAGACAGAGAAAAGAGAGAAGAGAGAGAACAAAACAAAAACAACAAAATATTTAACACTATCACACCCAAACACAAACAAACACAACACAAACAAACAACTAATACATAATGGCATATGGCTCCATTGAAAACAATATCACCCACCTATCCCCCTCCCCACACACATCACACACACACCAACTCACCACACACACACACACAACAACACACACACACTCACACACACACACACACACACACACCACCACCACACACACACTACACCACACACACACACACACACACACACCATCACACCACACACACACACACTCACACACTCACACACACACACACACATCCACACTCACACACACACACACACACACACACACTCACACTCACACACCACACACACACACACACACTCACACACCACACTCACACACCACACTCCACACACACACACACACACAACTCACCACACTCACACATCACCCCATCACACACACACACACACACTCGCACACACTTACTTGCCCCAGCCTGCACCCCTCCCTCCCCCCCCCCCCCCACACAAAACAAAAAACAGAAAAGAAAGCTGAGTGTGAGCCATTTGTACATGTAGCTCTCCAATTATTCCCTCCTCAGTCCCCCCCCCCCATCCCCAGACCCCTCCCCCACACCCATCCACACAATTTCTACATTTCACTCTCCTGCCCCCCCCCCCCCCCCCACAGATAGCGAGAACGAAAAAGAAAAGAAAATAATTATTAAGTACAAGTCATTTGAACATGTGTCTGGCTCTCCCAATTATTCCGCCCTTTGTCCTCCCCCCCAAGACCCCTCCCCCCACAACCCATCCACACAAGCCCTAACTTTCACTACCCCGTCCCTCCATTCTCCTCCCCCCCCCCACACACACAAAGCAAGAACGAAAAAGAAAAGAAAACTAATTATTAAGTATAATTCATTTGAACATGTGGCTGGCTCTCCCAGTTATTCCGCCCTCAGTCCCCCCCACCCCACCCCGCTCCCCCACACCCATCCACACACACCCTACCTTTCACTCTCCCCTTTCCCCATTCCCTCAACCCACCCCCAACCCCCACCCACCCCCTCACACAAAGCAAGAACGAAAAAAAAGGCTGATTATTAAGCGTAAGTCATTGAAACATGTGCCTCTCCAACTATTTCGCCCTCGGTCGACCGCAGCATACCGCGAAGTCGCTCCACGAAATGTTCTTTGTTTTATTTTTTGCGGTTTTGAGTGTGTGCGCGGGGGTGTGGGGGTGTGGAGGGGGAGGGTGTGTGGCGGGGGCGGTAGGACGAAGGTTGCGAAGTTGGATGGAGATTGTCTTGTGGTTGTGACAAGGTGAACAGAGAAAGAAAAAGAGAGGGCGGAAGAAAGTAGAAATGAGTAGAGGAATAGAGAGAGAGGGGGAGAGAGGGACGGAAAGAAAGAGAGAGAGAGAAGAAAGAAAGAAAGAGAGAGAGAGAGAGAGAACAACAACAAAACACCTAGCCATAAGAGAGAGAGACAGAGAGATAGAGAGAGAGAGACAGAGAGAGACAGAGACAGGGACAGACAACGAGAGAGAGAGAGAGAGAGAGAGAGAGAGAGACAGAGATAGAGAG
>JAPXFY010000020.1:37735026-37750026 GCA_030674185.1 Monoplex corrugatus | reverse complement strand
AAGAAACTCTGTGGAGAGCTGGACAGTAGGAAACGTTTTTTTGGGGGAAATAGCAGAAAGACTTTCCTGATGTTTCGTCGAGCAGGAGAGAAGGGCACATCTACATACACACACATGTATACACACACACGTACACACACACACTACACACACACGCACGCACGCACGCACACACACACACACACACACACACACTCTTTCTCTCTCTCTCCCCCTCTCTCTCTTTCTCTCTCTCTCATACAACACAGACACACACCCATACGTATACACACAGAGTCACACCCACACTGACAATCACACCTACACGCACCCACACACACCCACACGCACCCAAACCCCCCCCCACACACACTACACTACACTACATACATGTACACTACACTACACTACACTACACTACACTACACTACACTACACTACACTACACTACACTACACTACACTACACTACACAAACACACACTACACGTGCAATAAACACACAATAAACACACACACACACACGCACACACACACACACACACACACACACATACATACACACACACACTACATCACACACACTCTCTCTCCCTCTCTCTCCCTCTCTCTCCCTCCCTCCCCCCCCCCCTCTCTCTCTCGTGGAGTCAGTATTTCACAAGCAGTCCAGAAGAAAAAAAAAGTTTAGCCTCAGAAAACAAGTTTCCCCGGATCTCCACTTTCACTACTGATGTTTTCTTCATCATCCTCACCTCCATCGCTTCACTGACCTGGCACACAAGTCACCATCATAGGCGTGGGAAGCTGGCAACCACGCTACATGCGAACGCTGCATGGGGCATCCCCAGTCTCAGCAGAGCGTATATGGAACCATTCTGTTCTAAGCAGGGGGTCCCCAGCCTCTAGTCATTAAACCAGCACGGTCTTGTTTGCAACAGTTTCTCGGCATCCATGTCTGTGAGTGGTAATGTATACGCTTATTGTTGGAATTGATGGGTGCTTAGTCAAGTGGTTAGGGTACTACCTTTCCATTTGGAAGGAATGAGTTTGACCCGGCCTGGGTACCACCTGTGGATAAATGGTGAATGTTCCCCCCCCCCCCCCCCCCCCTGATATCCTACTGCATGGCGAGTTAAAGAGTGGGGATTCCTTTTTTTGGTATTGCCGCACTCAGGAAGGTTACCTTTGTGCTCACCTTTATTTTTCCCTGTCCCATTTTCTACGCTCCCTTAATGGCCACAGAAGCTGGCACAGTATTTACAATGCCATGATGATGCTGTCGATAAGGATGATAATCATGATGCTAAGGTCTTCCATCTGGGACTGAGACTGAGTGACAGGGCTTGTACTCTACGCTATTATCGTATATCATGGCGTCAATCAGACCTGAGATATACAGACACCTGCAGCGCTGGTCAAAAGGTTTGAGCAACACCTTCAATGATACATCCGTGAAGTGGATGAAACTCGACTGTGTGATCCCAGTTTTCCCAATGCGCCCATAGCTCTACCAACTCTGGGTAGGAGCCGGTTAGAGCCGAAAAATTCCACAATGATTTTTTTTAAGGGACTGATGGGGATTCGAACCCACAACCTTCCAGTCGGTAGTCCGTTGCGCTAACCATTACACCACGGTAAAGGGTGGGGATTTTTGTTGTCTGATCTCCCAGCTTGTATGTGCAGACTTGTCTATGAGCCCTCATGTGAACAGCAGCACCGTCAGTAGACAGCGATGCACACTCCCTCACCAGATCAGACCTAATTCCAGCCAGCGCGCGCCATCCACCGATCCCCACCACTGCCCTCTGTCCAAAGCTCAGTGATGTGTGCCAGGTGTTGAATGTTACCGTACTTACCAGTATAAGGATGTCTGTGTCCATGTCCAATGCACAGAACGGCCGTGACCCAGTTCTCATAGTATACCTTAACCAAACAGGCGATGCCATGACATGCTTTCATTTATCCAGCGGGGAAAGGGTGGATTATCGTGTTTCAATACAGCAAACGTAATGACTTCTTTTAAATATCCCATCTTTGTGGTAGATTTTATACGCAATGCATGAATTGCAATACATGGGGGGGGGGGGGGGGGGGGGGGGGGGGGGTGCAAAAGTAGGTATACAGTAAATATCACATCATTATTATAATGCTTAATTCCGCTCTCCATTAGAGGACTGTGTGAATACCGACGACAAGCAGTTTGAGTATCTGAGGGATTAAGGCTGTGCTTGTTATTACATGTATATGCAATATTCATTTGTTTGTATAATAAATGCAATGAGTATTGTACGTGTTTTTTTTTTTCATAACTGTATACCTACTTTTGCACCCCCTGTATATGTGTTCATGATAAACAGAAAGACGTGTCGAAAAGAAAGGCCAAATTGCTCTATGTGGACTGCTGTAGGGTTACAGTGCTGTTGTCCACTTAAGGGACCCACACAAATCAGTGTCTGGGTCTCTTTATGATCTGTGGAGACAACTTGAAAATTATATCCGAGACATGAAGAATGAAAGACAGACGACTGACTGAATACTGATGAACGAACAACGAACGAGAATGAACAAACGCACGACGACGCAATAACGAACGAACAAATGATAGGTAGAAAGACGTCCGACTGACTGACGACCAAGGAACAAACGAAATAAAAAAAATAAATGACAGACTGACTAGCTGACTGACTAACTGAAGACAAGCTGAATAAATGAATAAATGAACGAAGGAACAAGAAACGAACGATGAAAAAAGACGGAACAGAGGAAACACCACGCTGCTTCTCATGAACACTATAGCAGAAAAGAACGAGCGTAGACCTGGAGATGCAACGAAACGGAACAGACACATACGCTTCTGCAAGTTTTGTCGTTCTCTACACTCCCAACCACATCCCTTACCACCCACAACCAAACACAACCTGAAGACATACACAAACGACACACACACACACATACCGCTCTCAATACTCTACCACACACCAACCCCACACCCACACACTAACCCACACACACACTAACACACACACACACACTAACACACACACACACTAACACACACACAACACAACACACACACACACTAACACACACACACACTAACACACACACACACACTAACACACACACACACTAACACACACACACACACTCACATCATCCCCCCCCCAACACACACACACACAGTCTGTTAACCACATAGAGGGAAGTCAGTGAATCGTGACGGCTTCTGAATGTGTAACATTGCGGCATGGAATAGACAGGCCGAGAGAGAGAGAGAGAGAGAGAGAGAGAGAGAGAGAGAGAGAGAGAGAGAGAGAGACAGAGACAGAGACAGAGACTGAGAGAGAGAGAGACAGAGAGAGAGAGAGACAGAGAGAGAGAGACAGAGACAGAGACTGGGAGACAGAGAGACAGAGAGGACAGAGACAGAGACAGAGACAGACAGAGAGAGAGGACCTTCATATTCATAATTCATATTCATAACATATTTATATTCATATTCACGTTCATATTCATATCATATTCATATTCATATTCATCATTTCTTTTGTCGCAGTGGATTTACCATGTGAAACATGGGCTGCTCTTCCCTTTGAAAGCGCGTCGCTTCAGTACAGAGTCTCCACCCACACACACACCCACACACCCACGCACCCACCCACACACCCACACAAATGCAAGACACCAACACACTCACACACCCACACACACCCACCAAGAAACCCACCCACACCCACACACACCACACAAACACCAAACACCCCCCACACACCCACACACCCACCCACACACACACCAGACACCCCTCCCCCCCACACACACCACCGTTGATAAACCCTCCAAAGACGGCTCGTGGCTGCCGATGTGTTAGGAGATAAGTAATCAAAAGCGACCAGACATGCAATCGTCCCCCTCATACATTGGATGCTTGTATAATGTACGCAAATACATTCACCAAGAAACATTACACCAAGCGAATATGTATAATGTACGTAAATTATTCACCAAGAAACATGTACACCAAGCAAATATATACACCAAGTAGACAACAAAAAACAAGGAGTTTATTACTGTTGATAGTGCTGTTTCTGTTGTTTTTGTCTTGCTTTTGTTTTGCTTTGTTTTGTTTTTGTTTCATGCTTTTGCTGCACCATCTTTGGCACTACTCCTCTGTCACTACTCCCACGCTGTCATTTTGACTCTACAACACATCTTTTTGTCCTACTCACCTCCTGACCTTTCCCCCTCCCGGTGTGTGTGTGTGTGTGTGTGTGTGTGTGTGTGTGTGTGTTTGTGTGCGTGTATTGTGTGTGTGTGTGTTTGGTATGTGTCATGTGTGTGTGTGGGGTGTGAATGTGTGTGTGTGTGTGTGTGTGTGTGTGTGTGTGTGTGTGCGTGCGTGCTGTGTGTGTGTGTGTGTGTGTGTGTGTGTGTGATGTGTACCATTTTTTAGGTGTTTATTTTGTCATTGCGAGTGAATACTTTTGGTGAATAATGAGCCGGAGCGCTCGCTTTGATTTGATTTATGTATCAAGATTTGGCGCCGTTTCAGTATCATCATCATTTTCATCTCATCTCATCATCATCATCTCATCATCATCATCATCATCATCATCATCATCATCATCATCATCATCAGTGCTTCACAGGTCCCTCCTCCATACCCCACCCCACCCCGATTTCAACACCTTGCCAGCTCTTATGGTTTTGCGCAGGCTCAGGGAGTCAGCAGGATAAGCGCTGGTAGATTTAGGTGGAGCGCGTATGGAAATGTCCGAATCTGATGAATCCTTCCAGTTATGAATCCCTCTTGAACAAACTCCGAACAAGTTCTAAGCTGCTGCATCAGCTTATGGGATCTGATCTGCCATGACCATTCCACTTCATCGATAATTTGGCAAACGTACCGGTTACAAGCAGATCCCCATATATAATGCATCAGACATGGCATGGAACCCTGAAATGCAACAAGCAGTGGAACACCTCTTGATCAAAGAGACAGCGAAACTGAACCGCAGGCATTGTCATGTATAAGTCTCTCAGTGCTGAGCAGCGCCGAGGGAATTCCGGGAATTCCCAATTCGGCCATGTAGCCAAGGAGAGCCCCCCCCCCCCCCCCCCGGAGCATGCATACTAAGTGCCCAAGCTATTTTTATCATCTTTTTTTTTTTTTTTACTTTCGTAATACATGCGTCTGTTCCCTTGCAGATATTCTGGACAACATTTTATTGTTGTGAAATGCAGAAATGCAGATTCTGTCCGTCTGTGTGTCTGTGTGCCTTCGTCTTTCTCTCTTTCTCAAACTGACAGAGAACGTGGATAATATGTGTCAGAACATAGATAACATGTGTCAGAACATGGATAATACGTGTCAGAACATAGATAATGTGTGTCAGAACATAGATAACATGTGTCAGAACATGGATAATACGTGTCAGAACATAGATAATATGTGTCAGAACATAGATAACATGTGTATGTGTCAGAACATAGATAATGTGTGTCAGAACATGAATGATATGTGTCAGAATAATATTATCAGAACATGGATAATATGTTTCACAATGTGTAATATTAATCAGAACATTGATAACATGTACCAGAACATGGATAATGTGCCAGAACATGGATAATATGAATGAGAACATGGCTAATATGTGTCAGAATACGGATAATACGTGTAGATAAGAAACCATTTCTATGCATTTTCATCATCTACATGCACTCTCTGTTTCTCTCTGCCTCACCCCTCTCTCTCTCTCTCTGTGAAACTGACGAGAATTTGAATAGTAAAATCATTATACACATTATGTGGCATTGCCAACAAATTTCATTCACCATCTAGGTCACAGAGTCCCTCATCCACCAAATCTAGAATTAGTTAGCGTTGTTATTGTTATGATAGGTTGATTGTATGATTAGGTAGGTTGTATTGTATGATAGGTTTATGTATAGTTGTATTGTATGGTAGGTTGTATTGTATGATAGGTTGTATGTATGTAGGTTGTATTGTATGGTAGGTTGTATTGTATGTAGGTTGTATTGTATGGTAGGTTGTATTGTATGATAGGTTGTATTGTATGATAGGTTGTATTGTATGATAGTGATTGTATATGTGTATTGGTAGGTTGTATTGTATGGTAGGTTGTATTGTATGATAGGTTGTATTGTATAATAGGTTGTATTGTATGGTAGGTTGTATGTATGTAGTGTATTGTATGATAGGTTTATTGTATTAGGTTGTATTGTATGGTAGGTTGTATTGTATGATAGGTTGTATTGTATGATAGGTTGTATGTATGTAGTTGTATTGTAGATGGTTGTATTGTAATGGTAGGTTGTATTGTATGATAGGTTGTATTGTATGATAGGTTGTATTGTATGATAGGTTTGTATAGGTTGTATTGTATGATAGGTTGTATGTATGGTAGGTTGTATTGTATGGTATAGGTATTGTATTGTATGATAGTGTTGTATTGTATGATAGGTTGTATTGTATGATAGGTAAACTGGCTGGTCTCAGTGGTGAGGCACTGTTGCTCTGGATTCCATCCCATATCCTTGACTGCTTCTTGTTAATTTAAACATGATGCAAACTTGAGTTTGGTTAATAAACAAAAAACAAAATGAAACAAAACAGAACAAAATCCAAACACAGACAGAGACACAGACAGACAGACAGACAGACAGACAGACAGACAGACACACACACACACACACACACACACACACACACACACACACACACACACACACACACACACACACACACCACAACCTTGTTAATTTAAAGCAGTTTTCATTTCTATCCCAAGATCACACTTACGTAAAGATATATCAATTCAAAATCAGATACACCCCTAGATTCTTGTGACATTTTTTTTGTTTGTGAAGCATAATGTGGAAGACATATAAAAAGATAATTACATGACATAGACTCATCTAGGATGAAACGTGCAGAGCTGCATTCACAATTTACAACATACAAGATATCCTGGCGTCAATCAAGTCTGAGAGATACAGACACTTGTAGTGTTGGTCAGCAAATATGAGCAAAACTCTCAATAAGGCTTCCCAATAAGACCATAGGCACAGCTCAAGCTTGGGTAAATGCTGAAAAATCCTATATAGCAGTTATTGGACTTATTTGAAGAGGAATTCACCGGGCTCGGACAGCTCAATATGCGCTCCACCCAAATCCGCCAGCACTTATCTGACAGATTTCCTCAGTGTGCACAATACCCTATGCGCTGGCAAGGTCTTGAAACGGGGAAAGGGGACAAGGGACCTATCAAACACTAAGCTGGCACCACCAGAATGATGGAAATATTTAAGATGGGCAGCGGTCAGGCAAGTTCTTAAACGTTGCAGGCTGGGCTTGAACTCAAGATATCAGACTAGAGTCCATGATTCTACCAACAAAGTAAAAATCCAATCCCATAATAACTTTTTGGATCGATGGGGGGGTGTTGGAACCCACAATCTCCCAAATCAAAAGTCTGTTAAGTAACCACTTCACAACCCCCTGTGACGAAGTTCCCAAGGCAAGTATGCAGCTGCATGTCGACTAAGACCATCGTAAAAGCTAGTAACTGTCTGGGGGTGACTGTGAGAGGAATAGGAATGATAATCTATGTAGCGTCAAACTATGCGCAGCATACAGAATGAGACTTAGACAAACTCCTGCCCGTCTTTGGCTTTCCGAAGTAGCTGGCTGGCTTCCTTCTTTAGTGCCTACAGTAGGGTCATAAAGAAAACTGGTCGACTTGGGCTTCCAAAGTCGTTAGCATGCCTGTTTAGTGCCGAGAATGTGCAATAAAAGAATGGTGTTTTTCAGCTTCCAGAGTAGCTAGCTTTCCACTTTAAGGTAAATGTACATAAATTGTCAATGTTCCCTGAACGCGAAACCAGGGTTGTCTCCCTTGCAAACGTTAGAACAAACAAAATAAAGACAGGTCAGACGATTTTTTTTGTGTAATAAAAGGTCAGTCTTGTCTTCTTTTTTGTCTTTGTTTTTGTTTGTTTTTATGTGTGTGTGTGTATTCGTGTGTATTTGTTATTTATCATTTTGTTAAGGTATTTTTATTTATTTATCTATCTGTCTATCTGTTTATGTCTATCTATCTGTCTATCTGTCTATGTCTATCTATCTGTCTATCTGTCTATCTATCTATCTATCTATCTAGATCTATCTTTCAATCTATCTATCTATCTATCTATCTTTCAATCTATCTATCTATCTATCTATCTTTCAATCTATCTATCTATCTTTCAATCTATCTATCTATCTTCAATCTATCTATCTATTATCTAATCTATCTATCTATCTAATCTATCTATCTATCTATCTATCTATCTATCTCTCTCTTCTATCTCTCTATCTATCTGTCTGTCTGCCTCTCTATCTATCTATCTATCTGTCTGTCTGTCTGTCTGTCTGTCCATCTGTTCCTCTCAGGAGTGGACGACAGACTGGGGAAGCTTCGATAAAAGAGACGTTATTTCAATCATACTGATAGGCGGATGAGGCCATATGTTGTGTTGATTGGGGATGCTATCTGTGATGTGACTATGTAAAACGTCAGTGAGATAAGTTTAGACTTACTGGCTGACTGTGTTTTCATTCGCTCCTTTTTTTTCTTTTTTTTTTTTTAAAGATGTGATACACAGGTACACATGTCATCACAACGTAGACTGTTCCAATAACAGACTAATAAAACTGATATAACATCCAAAACCGATAAGACAAGTAGGACATCAAGATATTACTTGCTCATGGGTGTATGTGCAGGCTTAAGGCTTGTGCCATGTTCGTTTTAGATCTTCTCCACGACATGGCACCAGTGCCGTCGCTGCATATGGACTTCATTCGGAGCGGGGAGACGTCATCTTGAGAAAGTGAAACTGAATACCTTTGTAAGGGAAATAACCCGTCTTTCCCTGTCTTGGTGTAATGATAATTTATCTACATTTGCCTTACTTTGTAGTCTGTCCCTGGCTGCCATTCTCTTTTTTTAAGTGTTGCCACTTTGAGGTAAAGGTGAAGTTATGGATGTCTTATAATCCTGAAGTCGTACATGGACAGCAGGATGGTAGAGATCTCTCAAACGGAAGAGTGGCAGAATGGTTAAGACGTTCACCTGCCATAATTAAACTCGAGGTTCCAGAGTTTTTTTCTGTCAAAACCTTGACTTTTCTCCTCAGTTTGACCAGAAAATAGAACTGAAAATCTAGTCCTCGGAATAGGGACGAAAAACGAACCGGACCCGTATGCCTTCTGGCCTGCTCACGCTCATATCTTCTGACCAACCCCCCCCCCCCCCCCCCGCAAGTGTCTGTATCTCTCAGGCCTGGTTGCCGCCTGGATGCATTATGATAGTAAGCGTAGAGTACAGCCCTGTCATGCAGTGTCAATCCTAGCTGGAACTCCTGTAGCACCATGTTTACCATCTCCATCGTTATGATCTTCATTGTGAAAAATTGTCCCAGCTTCTGTGGCCATTGGGACGGCATAGAAAATGGGAATCCTCATAAAACAGAATAACGAGCGTACAAGCACCTGAGGTAACGTTGAATAGAACGAGTCACAGGAAGAAGAGGAAGAGAAAGAAGAAGAAGAAAAAACAAGAAAAAGAAGAAGAAGAAGAAAGAACAAGAACAAGAAGAACAATAAGATGAGGAGGAGGAAGAAGAAGAGGAAGAAGAAAAAGAAGAAAAAGAAAAAGAGGAAAAGTCAGAAGAAGAAGGAAGAGGAGGAGGACGAGGAGGAGGAGGAGAAGAAGAAGGAGGAGGAGGGGAGGAGGAGGGGAAGAGGAGGAGGAGGAGGAGGAGGAGAAGCGAAAGGAGAAGAAGAAGAAGAAGAAGAAGAAGGAGAAGAAGAAGAAGAAGAAACAAAGAAACAAACAACAACAAAACAACAACAACAAAACAAACCAAGAACAAGACACGAACGAGACGAGAACAAGAACAAGAAAAAGAACACGAACGAGAACGAGAACAAGACAAGACAAGAACACGAACGAGAACGAGAACAAGAACAGAACAAGAAAAACAAGAAGAACGAGAACAGAACAAGGACTGAAGAATGTTTAAACCTGTCAATCCACCTCACCTTCCATTTCAATTTTTTTTTCTATGTAAAATGCAACGAGCATAGTTTGACAGGGACCATTTGCGCTAGCCTGTACAAAATAGAATGTTTTGATTACCTGTGTCTAAACGTATACAACAGAAAAGCAGCAGATGATGTAGACGCTCCTGACACCTGAAGTGTAGGTGAATAATCAGCGTGGTATGGGTCTGATTAGCGCCGTGTACCCCCTGCTGTCTTCCCATTCATCATCAACATTGCAGTACTGTTCCCTCCCAGCTGGCCTCAATCTTACCACTGACCCCTTACCACCCCCATCTCCCGCCCATAACCTATACCCCATGTTAGGTCTTCTCCTCCCCCCCCCACCTTACACACTGACAAACACATAGGCACACACACACAGGCACACACACACACTAGCACGCACTCATACGCATACATATTTACACACAATAACACAAACACACACGCATTTATCTATCCATTTGTGAACATGTCTGTCTGTCAATCAACTAGTCAATCAATCAATAATAAATCAACCTTTCAATCCATCACTCAATCTATCAATCTAGCTATCTGTCTATTTGTCTGTCTGTTCATCCGTTCATCCCTCCCTCCCTCCCTCCCTCCCTCCCATCCCATCCTCCATCCTCATCTATCTATCTATGATCGATCGATCTATCTATCTATCTATCTATCTATCTATCTATCTATCTATCTATCTGTCTGTCTGTCTATCTATCTGTATGTATGTCTGTCTGTCTATCTATCTGTCTGTCTGTCTGTCTATCTATATATCTGTCTGTTTGTCTGTCTGTCTATCAGTAGACAGGCAGGCGACAGGAAAAACGGATAGATAGAACACAGTCAGAATGAAAAGTCGGAGAGAAGGGAAAGAAACCAAGACGAACACATTTGCCCAGAAACATAACCACATATCAAAACAGAGAAGAGAACAAAAGCAGAAACAAGAAGGAGACAGACAGAAGACAGAGAGAGAAGAGAAGAGAAGAGAGAGAGAGAGAGACAGAGAGAAGAAGAAGAGAGAGGAGAAGAGAGACAGAGAGAGAGAGAAGAGAGAGAGAGAGAGAGAGAAAGAGAGAGAGAAGAGAGAGAGAGAGAGAAGAGAAAGGGAGGAGAGAGAGAGAAGAGAGAGAGAGAGAGAGAGGAGAGGACAGACAGACAGACAGTCAAGAGACAGAGAAAGAGAAGACAGAAAGAAAAGCTATCCACCAACAAATGAAATAACGAACCTTTCCAACCTTCCACTTAACCAAACCAAACCGACCACGAAGACAGAAAATGCAAAAGCAACAAGACACAGCCTCTCCATTCCCACACTGACCCAAAGAAGAAAACACACGAGACCACAGAAGCAGAAACCAGAAAATGACGAAGCGAGCTACCATTCTATAGACAGAAACACATCTGATCACTGCAAGAAGTAGCAGACTTGTATGTGTGGGTGTTGGGGAGGGGGGAGGGTGTGTGTGTGGGGGGGGGGGGTGTGTGTGTGTGTGTGTGTGTGTGTGTGGGGTTGTGGTGTGTGTGTGTGTGGTGTTGTGTTGTGTGTGTGTGTGTGTGTGTGTGTGTTGTGTGTGTGTGTGTGTGTGTGTGTGTGTGTGGGTGTGTGTATCTCTTCTCTCTCTCTCTCCTCTCTCTCTCTTTCTCCCTTCCCCCCCTCTCTGTCTGTCTGTCTGTCTCTGTCTTCTCTCTCTGTCTCTCTCTATCTGTGTGTGTGTATGTTTGTTTTTCGTTTCGTTTCGTTCTTTAACTTAACGTCTTTTCACTATACGTGTGTGTGTGTGTGTGTGTGTGTGTGTGTGTGTGTGTGTGTGTGTGTGTGTTGTGTGTGTGTGTGTTGTGTGTGTGTGCGTGTGTGTGTGGTGTGTGTGTGTGTGTGTGTTGTGTGTGTGTGTGTGTGTGTGTGTGTGCGCGCGGTTATAATGATGATGACGAGCTCAACAGGAGCGAATTTTCTTTTTAAAAAATCCAACCTTTTTCTCCTTCACCATTCAATTTCTTCGTCTGACAGACGCGATGATTAAGCGCTTTATTAAGAAACTGCTCACCTATTTGAATGATAAGGATTCGAACCTGTATGGGTAATGCTCAATGGTTGACTGGTATAGATTATTTTTATTCTTTTTTTTTCCGGTGGGGGGGGGGGGGGGATCTCGAAGATCAACATATCTGCAGACCTGCTAGTGTCTAAACCCCTTCGTGTGATGTATACAGACGCAGAACATGAAATATGCAGGTTAACCCTTTGACTCCCACACCCTATCCACTAACTGCAAAAACTTGACCCTTTGACTCCCTTGCCCTATCCACCAGCTTCCTGCAGGAAGCTGGTGGATAGGGCAAGGGAGTCAAAGGGTTAAGTTTTTGCTTTGCTAGCATGGATGACAATATAGGATGCTGGTAGACAGGGTGCGGGATCAAAGGGTTAAAGATCCTCGTAAGTCATGTCAGTGTTGGTGGCTTATGGAAACTGAAAACCTCAGCATGCACCCCCAGACGTGCAACAACAGTGGAATGTGGTCAGTCACCAACACCTTTAGTTCTCCGTTCTCACTGAAAAAGTCTGATATGTTAATGGGCAGTGATTCAGTCTGATATGTGTAATGGGCAGTGAGTTCAGTCTGATAATGTTCTCCGTAATGGCAGTGAGTTCAGTCTGATAATGTGTAAAGCAGTGAGTTCAGTCTGATAATGTGTAATGGCAGTGAGTTCAGTCTGATAATATGATGTAAATGTGGCAGTGAGTTCAGTCTGATATGTGTAATGAGCAGTGATTCAGTCTGATAATGTGTAATGAGCAGTGAGTTCAGTCTGATAATGTGTAATGAGCAGTGAGTTCAGTCTGATAATGTGTAATGAGCAGTGAGTTCAGTCTGATAATGTGTAATGAGCAGTGAGTTCAGTCTGATAATGTGTAAAGGGCAGTGAGTTCAGTCTGATAAGTGTAAGCATGGTAGTGAATTGAGGACAGTGAGTTCAGTTGAATATGTTAAAGACAATTCAGTGATAATTATGAGCAGTGAGTTCAGTCTGATAATGTGTAATGAGCAGTGAGTTCAGATATGAGGGTGGTTGGTGTAATGAAGCAGTGAGTTCAGTTGATAATGTGTTAAAGGACAGTGAGTTCAGTCATATGATGACAGTCTGTAATGAGCAGTGAGTTCAGTCTGATATGTGTAAAGGGCAGTGAGTTCAGTGAAAGAAGGCAGTGAGTTCAAATGATGGAGAATATCGCTATACAAGTACAATTCAAAATCAATAATATGTACACTCCTTGGATGGCTTCGAGGGTGAGATAGAGAAATGGGAGGGGGGGGGGGAGAGGTTAAGAGAAATTGGTTCTTCTAGCAATCAACAGCTTCATCCACTCCAGCACCAGCTCTGTGCAACCGACAAACTAAAAAACAAAACAAAACGACAAAAAACAACAAAAACCAAAAACAAAACTAAGGCCACATACATCGCAGATGTGTTCTGACCTTGTAGACGGAGAACAAAGAATAGAAGAATTCTCTCTTTCCCTACCTCATTCATCTTCTCTCTCTCTCTCTCTCTCTCTCTCTCTCTCTCTCTCTCTCTCTCTCTCTCTCTCTCTCTCTCTCTCCCTCTCTTCTCTCTCTCCCTTCTTCTCTCTCCCTCTCTTCTCTCTCTCTCTCTATTCTCTTCTCCCTATCTCTCTCTGTCTCTCCCCCTCTCTCTCGATATTTTATTACAATTTATTTTAGAACTTCTTTCACCTTGCATGTGCAATGGTTCATTTTTTATGCTTATATCAAGCAAGGACTAGCTATAAGACATGGTCCATTGAGACCTAATGCTACTTTTCCTTGAGATACAGTGTTTTGAGGTCTCGTTCTCTGTCTCTATTTGTTTGCTTATCTGTCTGTCTGTCTGTGTCTCTTGCCTGTATGTTTATACTGTATGTGTAGAGTAGAGTAGCCAGAAATACTAGCTGTAAAACAGGTCAATGGAACCAACGCTAATTCCTTGAGTAAGATCGTTTCTTTTTAATTTTGAAGTTCAAACTCTCTATCTGTCTGTCTGTCTGTTGTCTGTCTCTGTCTGTCTCTGTCTCTCTCTGTCTGTCTCTCTGTCTCTCTTTCTCTTTTTCCAATAGGTCCAATGGGACCTAAAGCTACAATTCTTGAGAAGTACAGTTTTCTGAAGTCTCAAGTCTTCTGAAACTCTCTCTCTCTCTCTCGATCTCTCTCTCTCGGTCTCTTCTCTCTCTCTCTCTCTCTCTCTCTCTCTCTCTCTCTCTCTTTCTCTCTCTCTTCTCTGGTATCTGTTTCTGCCTGTCTGTCTTTCTCTGCCTGTCTCTGTCTGTCTGTCTGTCTCTGTCTCTGGTCTCCGTTTCTGTCTGACTGTTTGCCTCTCTCTCTCTCTCTCACTCTCTCTCTCTCTCTCTCTCTATGTATCATACGCGCTTGCTCCCATCTCATACTCATTTCCTTACTCAAAAGCATGGGAAATGTTTTGACGTTATCTCATCAAGATACCCTTTAGGTATCTCCTCTTGGGTGCTTCCTCTTGTTAACTTCAACACAACTTGGGAGGAAATTCGAAAGAAAGACAGAAAGGAAGGTAAAAACGAAGGACGGATGGAGAAAATGAAACGAAAAGAAAAGAGTTAAGCCATTGCAATAGTCTTCGATTTAGACTGGGCTTTTCCACCATGTGCGTATATATATGTCTATATCTATATCTATCTATCTATCTATCTATCTATCTATCTATCTATCTATCTATCTATCTATCTATCTATCTATCTATCTATCTACTATCTATCTATCTATCTATCTATCTATCTATCTATCTATCTTTATCTATCTATCTATCTTCTATATGTGTGTGTATATATGCACATATGTGTATAAATGTATATATATATACATACATATATGT
>JAPXFY010000020.1:37727526-37730026 GCA_030674185.1 Monoplex corrugatus | reverse complement strand
TAGAGAGGGAAAAAAAAGAAGAAGAGAGAAGAGAGAGAGAGAAGAGAGAGAAGAGAGACAGAAGACAGCAGACAGAGTGAGAAACACAGAGACAAAGAGAGAAGAGACAGAGAGAGAGAGAACGAGAGACAGAAGACAGGCAGACAGAGTGAGAAACAGAGCAAAGAGAGACAGACAGACAGAGAGAGAGAGAACGAGAGACAGACAGACAGGCAGACAGAGTGAGAAACACAGAGACAAAGAGAGACAGACAGACAGAGAGAAGAGAAAACAAAAAACACACACGAGCCCGTGCACGCCATTGTGTGCGTATTTATGATTGTATGTTGGTTGATTGGTTGGTTGATTGATTGATTGATTGATTGGCTGGCTGCCTTGGCTGGTTGACTGGTTAGTTGGATGAATGGTTGGTTAGTCTGTTGGTTGGTTGGTTGGTTGGTTGACAGAATGAGGCCACAGGAAAAGAGATAGAAAAGGAAACGAAAACAAAATGAAGATGGCAACTTTGGATAGGCAAACAGTGAGTGCCCGTCACATGAAGCGTACTGCATCCTGCAGTCAACAAAATCAAGTTTCCAAGGAAAACCACCGCATGAGCATATCTCGAGCGGGTATCAATTTGCGGTGTCATCTTTCGTAAAGAGGAAGAATCAAGAGGAAGGGAATCAGTTTACGGTGTGACCAAGGGAGACAAATCTGCTAGCCATCGCCCAGGAAACGAGTTGCTGAAGGACCTGCGCATGCACGTCAACAGGAAGTGGAAGGCAGTAACATGCGCTTAACGTTTGATCCGGTCTCCAATCACTGCACCATCCCGCAGTACACACACACCACACAGATACACACAGACACACAGACCCCACACAACACACACACACACACACACACACACACACACACACACACACACACACAACACACACACACACACACAAACACACAGACAGAGGAGAGAGAGAGAGAGACAGAAAGAGAGAGACAGACAGAGAGACAGAGAGAGAGAGAGTGAAAACACAGACACACACACGACACACACAACACACACACAGACACACACACAGACACACACACATAGATACACACACACACAACACACACACACTGACACACATACAGACACATATGTGTGAGTGTGTATATGCAGGAATCTGGTGGATAGGGTGAGGAAGTCAAAGGGTTAAATCAAAAGACCAGCATTTCTCACCTTTCATGTTTTTAAACCTTTAAAACAGAACCCCTAAAAAGGAAAGTCTCACACACACACAAACCCCACACACCACACACACACACACACACACACAAACACACACACACACACACACACACACACACACACACACACACACACACACACACACAGAGCCAAAGGCGTTTGGCGCTGAAATACCGTATTCAAAAGTGATTCATCGCACTTGGACAACTCATTATGCTCACCACTCAATTTTCCGTACATTATTATCTAGCAGACTCCTTGGGTCTACGCAAAAAAATATATCCGCTTGTAAAGTCGTCGCAATGAAGCTGATGGGAGCAGGGAGAAACAGAATCTACGAAACACTCAGCTGTCACCACTAGAACGTGTTTTTTCTTTCTTTCTTTCTTTCTTTCTTTTTTCTTTCTTTCCTTCCCTTTTTTTTGTTGTTGTTGTAAATAACAAACGTATGAAAAAATAGAACTGGAACGAAGCAAAGTAAAACTTTTGCTCCTATTATCAGCAAAACCAGCAGGAAGGGGAGTGTACTTGACACAAAGACCATTTAATGAAAGAATGAGGAGAGTGTAAGAGAAATGGAAAAGGTGAAAAGAAAAGAATACAAGAAAGAAAGAACAGAAAAGAACACACGAATGCAGAAACGTAGGCGCGCGCGGGCACACATACACAGACATACACATACACACATACATACAAATACACACATATACACACATACACACAACACACACACACACGCACACACACACACACACACACACACACACACACACACACACACACACACACACACACACACACACACATACACAAATATACACACATACTCACACACACACATACACACACTGAGTAACACTCGAACACACACATGGCACAGACACAAACGCAGGCACGATCATAAACGCATACACACGAACACGCATACAAAGACAGAGAGAGAAAGAGGGAGGGAGGGAGGGAGAGAGACAGAAAGGTAGGAGGGAGAGAGAAACAGAGACAGAGACAGAGAGACACAGAGAGACACAGAGAGATACAGAGAGAGAGGAAGACAGAGACAGACAGAGAGACAGAGAGGGAGACAGAGAAACAGAGACATAAAACACAGAGAGACAGAGACGGAGACAAAAGACAGAAAGAACATACAGAAAACAAGAAGAAAAGAAAACAAAAGAAAGAAAACAAATGGACACACATACTTCCCCATCTTCCCAACTCCCCTACCCCCTCCTCATCCCCTCCCATACACTTAAACACCATTGCTTAATTAATGAACAACCTTCAAAT
>JAPXFY010000020.1:37707526-37720026 GCA_030674185.1 Monoplex corrugatus | reverse complement strand
TCCCATCTCCTCTCTCCTCCAACCCCACCCCAGCCCCAACCCAACCCCGTCTATTCCCACCCCCAAATGTGTCAGGCTTGCACTCCGAGAACTGTCCAATGATAAGTTATCGAACCCTGGATCCAACAAAAATCTGATTGTGCTGGGGTGGAGTGCAACCCCAGAGAACTGTGATCCCAATGAAGAGTGTAACCCACCTGTCTCTCTTCCGCCTGCCAACAAGGACGTTAATTCTTACTGGTATGGGGCCTGTATATATTTCGGCAGTTTGAGGAGGTGTAGGGGTGGGGGTGGGGGGGAGGGAGGAGGAGGAAGAGGGGGAGTGAGTGGTAACTATCTGAAAATACACCAATACTCACAGGCTTCGTATCTCAGAAAGCGCTTTATCTGACAGTGTACCTCTTACTCAGAGCCCTGCTTGGCGCAGAGATAGAGCACCCACCTTCCATTTTGCCTGTATCAGTTTGCATAGGTGTGTATCACGGCCGTGGAACTTTCTATGTGCGTGCGTCCTCCAGTCTGTCTACCCAGGTGTGAATGGGGTACCTGACTTTCTTCAAAGTTAGGGGGGGGATAAGGTGAATCAAAACAAAACAAAAAAAAACAAATAAACAAAAAACAACCCTAGGAGAAAAAGCCTAAAACTTCCCTGTTGCTTCATCCGGCGTGAGAAAAGGACTAAAAACTATTTGGTGTTTATTCGTTTGTGATCTTACGTTTACGTTTGACAAGGGCCAGTTGGCCGAAAATTTGCACCTGTCTTATTCTGGTTGTATTAAATACGCGTTCTTATTCTTTTTTCATGTTTTTTTTTTCTGGGTCCTGTTTGCCTGAAGGTGGGCAGTCGCACTTGTTTTGGATTGCTTTATGGGCGCTTACCATTCTGCAATACAAAAATAAATGAAACACACATGCAACACACAACCACCATTTTTACCCATGAACATCATGCACACACATCCACCATTTTTACCCATGAACATCATGCACACACATCCACCATTTTTACCCATGAACATTATGCAACACACATCCACCATTTTTACCCATGAACATCATGCACACACATCCACCATTTTTACCCATGAACATCATGCACACACATCCACCATTTTTACCCATGAACATCATGCACACACAACCACCATTTTTATCCATGAACATTATGCACACACATCCACCATTTTTACCCATGAACATTATGCACACACATCCACCATTTTTACCCATGAACATCATGCAACACACAACCACCATTTTTTACCCATGAACATCATGCAACACACATCCACCATTTTTACCCATGAACATCATGCACACACATCCTCCATTTTTACCCATGAACATCATGCACACACAACCCCATTTTTATCCATGAATATGCACACACATCACCGTTTTTAAGATGGAACATTATGCAAACGAAGCACAATGGCACCATATTATCACAACCAAATGATACAAACAATTATGAACAAACACAACATAACAGAAAACAAGCAACAACCACCCATTTAACCATGAACAATATGCACACACACCACCATTTACCCAAGAACATCAGCAACACACAATCCACCATTTTAACCCATGAACATCAGTCAACACACATACCCATTTTCCCATGAAATTATGCACACAATCCACCATTTTTAATCCTGAACCATTATGCAACACACATCTCCATTTTTACCCGTGGAATTATGCAACTCAACCTCCCCACCACTTTTCCCTGAACTTATGCCCAACACAACCCCATTTTACCCATGAACCATTTGCACCACACCACCAATTTACTTCCATGAATTATGCAACAACTCATTTTACCCATGATCAATAAACATCCCTTTTGACGATGAACCCATGGCAACAACATCACAGTTACCCCCTCTTCTTACCACTGCACAACAAGACCTATTTTTGTATACCTGAACATTATGCAACACATTCACATTTTACCCGATGGAGTTATGCACACAGCACACATTTTGACCTGAATGTCATGCACACAAACCACCATTTCTACCATGAACTTATGCTCAAAACCTTCCACATTTTACCCTATGACATGCCGCAAATACACACCATTTTACCCATGTACATCAGCAATGCAACCACCTTTTTACCCATGATATCTGCCACACATCCACCTTTGTACCATGAATCAGTCACACATCATCCAACATTTTTACCGGGATAAGCATCAACACCAACAACCAAAAAATTTTATGAACCTGAAACATCTGCCCATCCATCCATTTTTACAGAAATCATGCACAAAACATTCACTCATTTTTACCTATGAACATTTGACAACAATGCCACATTTTTACCCATGAACATCATGCACACACACTCCATTTTTTAACACGCTACTATTCATGACCAATTCATCCATTTTTACCCTGCCTGAACTCTGCACATCAAGCACCATTTTTACCCTTGAACATCATGCACAACACAACAACCATTTTACACATGAACATCATCCACACATTACCGTCGTGTAGATTGGTTAGCGCACGGACTACCACTGGAAGGTTTGGGTTCGAAATCCCACAGTCCCTTAAAATTCATTGTTGGATTTTCGGTCTAAGCGGCTTCTACCCGATTGGACTGCCTAAAGTCTTTGAGAAGCCCGGAACCACCGTGGCTCTACCCATTCACGTATGCGTCATTGAGGGTGTGCTCACAATCTTCGAGCCATCACTGCAGTGTCGTATTCCCGGGGCGTGGTTGATGCTAGGATTACTTAT
The DNA here is from genome assembly GCA_030674185.1 of Monoplex corrugatus. Lineage (NCBI taxonomy): Eukaryota > Metazoa > Mollusca > Gastropoda > Littorinimorpha > Ranellidae > Monoplex > Monoplex corrugatus. The sequence continues at coordinate 37,717,270 of JAPXFY010000020.1, read as the reverse complement.
GACAGTAAGCGTGGTACAGCCTGCGACGCAGTCAATCTAGATGGAATGGAACCCATGAACAATTCATCCTCATCACTCTCATCTCATATTCATTTAAAACGGTCTCCAGCTTTGTGAGCCATTGGATAGCGTTCTGAGATTAAAAAGCGTAGAAAATACAAATAAGCATAAAGGTAAAAAGTAACCTCCTTAAGTGCGATGATCCTTGAAAAATAAAAAATAAATAAAAAATCATGCACACACTCTCAGTAACATTCACGTACGACATGCATACAAAAACACACTAAAACATGACGGGGACAGGGTCAGTGTGAATAGAAGGAGTCACGAAAGGTGATTAAGTTGAGTCTTAAAAGGAAAAAGGCTGGGCATGTAAGTGTAGTGATGTTGGCATATCGACATAATGTGAATGCGGTAAAAAAAAAAAAATCCAGTAAATGGAATGTAACACAACACAAAGCGAAGACATGAACGACACGACACGAACACGACACACGACTCCAAACACAGTCACAACACAATGCAGAAAAGTGCATTGCTAAACGACATCGTATGATCATACGAAACGACGCCAGGCAATTTAGCTCAATACACCTCAGTCCAACGCGATATAATACAACTGGCCCGTTTGCTGCCAATCTGAATGTTTCTTATCATTCTCTGAGTTCAGCTCAACGTCTCAAAGGTCTTTCTCCGCCACCATCCCCTCCCCATTTCAAACCCTTGCCAGCGAAGGCTTACAGATTCTGTTATATGCTTGCTGGCAGGTTGGGCGGAGCGCATATCGAGCTGTCTCAGTACCACAAATTCCTTTTGAACAACCTCTAAATTCCGAATATCCGTTTTTTTCCTCTTGCTCTTGTGGAATTTTCAGAGAGTTTCTACCGGATCTGAATTATCCTTCATTTGTTTGTCCAATGAAATTATTAGATTGCATCTTCCAAATCTTGCCATGCTTACGGCAAACCTGGAGGTAATAATTTTATGTCATTTCTTGAAATTGGTGGCTTTCAAATTCCTTGTCTGTTCATGCATCTCTCTATGTCGCTGTTTCTCTTATTCCTCCGTCTGTCTGCCTGCGTCTCTCTCTGTCTCTGTCTATCTGTCTGTCTGTCTGTCTGTCTCTCTCTTGCTCTGTCTTTCCTTCTCTCTCTCTCTGTCTTTGTCTCTGTCTCTCTCTCTCTTCTCTGTCTCTCCTTCTCTCTCTCTCTGCCTTTCTGTCTCTGTGTCTGTCTCTCTCTTGTCTGTCTCTCTCTTGTCTCTGTCTTTGTCAGTCTCTTTGTCTCTATCTCTGTCTCTGTTTGTCTGTCTCTCTTTCTTTCTTTCTCTCTCCTTATCTTGTTTCTTTCTATCTCGTCTATGTCTCTCTCTTTTCTCTCTTTCTCTGTCTCTGTCTCTTTCTGTCTGTCTGTCTCTCTGTCCCTACCTTTCTTCTACCACCTTCTCTCTTTCCCTATCTTTCTCTTTCTCTCTCTCACTCCCTCTCTCTTTCCTTCTGTCGCTCAATATCTCTTTCTTTCTCTATATTTCTCTCTGTCTGTCTGTCTTTGTCTTTTCTTTGTCTGTCTGTCTGTCTGTCTCACTACTCACTCACTCCTCATTCCTCCTCTCTCTCTCTCTCTCTCTCTCTCTCTCTCTCTCTCTCTCTCTCTCTCTCCTCCTCTCTCTCTTACAGTTCGTTCTACGTGCCTCTCCCGTGTCCTTTGAACACACACACACATAATTATATCATCTCATCACTTCCTGGAATTCATTTCTCCATTCCATCACGAATTGCTACTTGACATCTGAGCTGCAGACTATTATGCTGATCTAATACCAACTACAGGCGCCAACTATATTAATGTGCATAATGAGTTGGAGAGTGTGGTATTCATTTGATTTAATGACGGGCTGGTGCTTGTGAATTGATTCTGTTTATTTACATGTGCACACACACACATACGCAACACACACACGCACGTGCGCAGGATCGCGCACACACACACACACACACACACACACACACACCACACACACACACACACACACACACACACACACACTCTCTCTCTCTCTCCACACACACACATACTACACACACACACACACTCTCTCTCTCTCACACACACACACACATACACACACACACACACACACACACACACACACACCACACACACACACACACACACACACACACACACACACACACACACACACACACACACACACACACCGACCTCACAATGCAATTCCAAGAAAAGTTGAAGTCTACCACCTCACTCCCTTACGACTTCAAGGCTACAGGAAAATGTTTACCAACATTTCGAACAGAACATATCGTCGTCTTGAATGTCTTCTGTCCTGTTTTCCCAATCCAACAAATCCCAATAAATCACTCACATCGTATTCTTGAATGTCTTCTGTCCTGTTTTCTCCAATCCAACAAATCCCAATAAATCATTTACATCGTATTCTTGAATGTCTTCTGTCCTGTTTTTCCAGTCCAACAAATCTCAATAAATCATTTACATTGTATTATCAAATGGTCTTTGTCCTGTTTTCCCAATTCTGCTAATCCCAATAAATCATTCACATCGTATCCTTGAATGTCTTCTGTCCTGTTTTCCCACCTCAACTAACCTCAATAAATCATTTGTATCGTCATCTTGATTGGCCTTTGTGCTGTTTTCCTCCCAGTCCAACTAATCTCAATAAAGTATTTACATCGTCATCTTGAATGGTTTCTGTCCTGTTTCCTATTCCAAATAATCTCAATAAATCATTTACATCGTCATCATGAATGGTCGTTCTCCTGTTTTCCCAATCCAACTAATCCTAATAAATCATTTATATCGTATTCTTGAATGGGCTTTGTCCTGTTTTCCCAATCCAGCTAATCTCAATAAATCATTTACACTCTCGTCTTGAATGTCTTCTCTCTCGATTTCATGTCAATAAATCATCTACATCGTCGTCTTAAATGTTTTCTGTCCTGTGTCCCCCACCCCACCCCCACCCCCACCCTCGTCTCCATTCCAAGACCTTGTCAACATTTAGGGTGTTGTACAAGCATAGGAAACCTGTCAGGTAATTGTCGGCAGATTTGGGTGGAGCGCATATGGAATTTTCCGCGTGCGATGAATCTCTCTTGATCAAATTCCACACAAATTGCAGACAACTCAATCCCCACAAACATCGGAAACGAACCCCAACCCTGATAATTATGGATCTTTTTCCCCCATTAAATGGCATTATGCGGAGCTGATGCGTATGGAATTTATTCCGAGCGCGGAAAACGATATCTTTTGAGAGAGAGAGAGAGAGAGAGAGAGAGAGGAGGAGGAGAGAGAGAGAGAGAGAGAGAGAGAAGAGAAGAGAGAGAGAGAGAGACAGAGAAGACAGACAGAGACAGAGAGGCAGAGAGACAGAGAAGACAGAAGACAGACGAGACAGCAGAGGACAGAAGAAAGAGAGAGACAAGACAGCAGACAGAGACAGAGAGACAGACAGATAAAGAGAGACAGAGACAGACGACACACAACAGAAAGACAGAGAGAGAGAGAGTGAGACAGACAGACAGACAGACGAGACGGACGAGACAGGACAGACAGAGAGACAAGACAGAGACAGAGAGAGAGACAGAGACAGAGACAGAGACAGAGAGAGACAGGAGGAAAGACACGAAGAGGAAAGACAGAGAGACGAAGAAATAGAGAGAGAGAGAACAGAGACAGAGAGACAGAGACAGGAGAGAGCGGCAGAGAGAGTGAACCAATGCAAGAAACCAATGCCAGGAATTCATTCATGCATCAAGGCGCAACAGATTAAAAGCACGGAAGCTTCAGGCGCTTGTCAGTGATAAATAAATAGAAATAAATAAATAGACAAATAAATAATATAATAAATAAAATAATAAATAAATAAATAAATAAATAAATAAATAAATAAATAATAAATAAATAAATAAATAAACAAACAAATATATTAAGAAAGAAAGACAAGACAGAAGACAGAAAGAAAGAAAGAAAGAAAAAAGAAAGAAAGAAAGAAAGAAAGAAAGAAAGAAAGAAAGAAAGACAAAAAGAAAAGAAAGAAAGAAAAAAAAACATTTAAAAAAAGAAAATATAATAAAACATATCTGCAAGAGCCAGTCAACGACAAAAATCAACTGAACACAGATTGCAAAGGATGCTGAAACTAAAGATTTTATTCCTTTATAAAGTTTTTTCTTTATTCATTTATTTTTGAGTGTTGTGTTATTACGTTGTTTACGCACTCGTGTCCTCTTCAATTGTTTGTTGTGTTGTGCGTATATGTTTGGTGTGTGTGTGTGTGTGTGTGTGTTCTCTGTGTGTTGTGCGCGCTCTGTGTGTGTGTGTGTGTGTGTGTGCGCGCGCGCGCTCTGCGTATGTGTGTTTGTGGTGTATATGTGTGTTGTGTGTGTGTGTTGTTGTGGGTGTATGTATGTGCCGGTGTGTGCGTGTGTGTGTGCGTGGATGTGTCCGTGCTCGCTGTGTGTATGCATGGTGTATGTGTGTTGTGTATATATGTGTGTCTGTGTGTGTGTGTGTGTGGGTGTGTGTGCATGTGTGGTTGTGCGTGCGCGCGCGCGTGTGTGTATGTGTAGTCTCTGTGAGCGGGGTTTCTTGTATTGTGTGTGTATTGTTGTGTGTGTGGTGTGGTGTGTGTGTGTGTGCGTGTGTGTGTGCATGTGTGTTGTGGTGGGTGGTGTGTGTGTGTGTTGTGAGTGTGTATTGAGTGTGTGTGTGCGTGTGTGTGTTGTGTGTGTGCGCGCGCGTGCGCGGGGTATGTGTACTGTGTGTGTGTGGTATGTGTGTGTGTGTGTGTGTGTGTGGCGCGTGCGCGGGTATGTGTGCGTGTGTGTGTGGTGTGTGTGTGCGGTATGTGTGTGGTGTGTGTGTGTGTGTGTGTGTGTGTGTGTGTGCGTGCGTGTGAGTGTGTGTGTGCGTGTGTGCGTATGTGTGTGTGTGTGTGTGTGGTGTGAGTGTGAGTGTGTGTGTGTGTGTGTGTGTGTGCTGTTGTGTGTGAGTGTGTGTGTGTGGTGTGTGTGGTGTGTGTGTGTGTGTGTGTGTGGTGTGTGGTGTGTGTGTGTTGTGTGTTGTGTGTGTACTAATGCTGCCAGAAACGGAAGGCAAAGTTTGCCAGGAAGACACTTTAGATATTTTATTGCTTTGGAAGGGCTCTCTGGGTTAACAGTTTTTCAGACGTTTTGTTTCTGTTCATTTTTTTCTGTCTCTGTCTTTCTGTCTCTCTACCTCTCTGTCTGTCTGTCTGTCTGTCTGTCTATGTGTCTCGCTCCTCCCCCTATGTCTGTCTGCTGTCTGTCTCTCACAACAACACACACATACCACACACACAACTCACTAAAAAAAAACACACAACAACAAAAAAACCCCACAACACAGCAATTACTACCTACTACACACACACGCACGCGCTCGCTCCGCACATACACACACACACACGCACGCACTACACACACACACCACACACACACACACACACACACACACACACACACCACACACACACACAAAATTCATCCACTTCAAGCTCCCTCCCCTCCTTTCCAGCTCTGTCCGTCTGTCTGTCTGTCTGCCTGCCTGCCTGCCTCGTCTGTCTGTCTGTCTGCCTGCCTATCTGTCTGTCTGCCTTTCTCTGTCTGTCTGTCTGTCTTTGTCTGTCTTCTGTCTGTCTGTCTGTCTGTCTGTCTGTCTCTGTCTGCTTTGTCTGTCTGTCTGTCTATGTCTGTCTGTCTCTCTGTCTGCCTCTTTCTGTCTGTCCTGTCTGTCTGTCTCGTCTCTCTTATGGAACTACTTATACTTCCAGTAATAGCTTGTGACGATAGAACTATTTACATGTTTCCGTCGTTTGGGCTCCTTAGTGCTTCTCTCTCTCTCTCTCTCTCTCTCTCTCTCTCTCTCTCTCCTCTCTCTCCTCTCTCTCTCTCCCTCTCTCTCTCTTTCTCTCTCTGTCGTTTCTCTCTCTGTGTCTCTCTCTCTTTTTCTCTCCCTCCCCCCCCATATCTCTCACTCTCTCAAATTCTTCCCCTTTACAGGCCCATCACCCCGCCCTTCACTTTCTCTTTCAGTCGATGTGAAGCAATCGATCATATCTACACACATATTGCTCTTCGCTTCCTGCACACGCCCACCCAAGCCACAGTTTACGAGGCCAGGCACATAGGCAGCATTCCTTTTTACAAAAAGAAGCATGTATTCCAGAGACGGAGAGAATGCCACCTTGTTGACCCTATGGAAGTTTGCCGATAAATAACAGTTTAAAAAGAGAACAGACAAGACAGTTTATGTCAAAAGAAAAGCTCACGAGACAAGCGTCTATTTAAAAAGATACACATACACACGCACACACACTCACATACATAGACAGGCGCACATGCACACACAAACACATACACACGCACAATTACGCACGCATACACGCATAGACACGTACACATGCTCACACACACACACATCACACACACCCACACACACAACCACACATAGCATAATTTTTAAGACAACAAATTTACGCCAACCTAAAACCGCACAACACACGCACACTCACACACACACACACACACACACACACACACACACACACACACACATCACACACACACACACACACACACAGCCCAACACACACACACACCACACACACACACACACACACACACACACACACACACTACAAACCCCACAACCGTCAGAATTGCCTCACAAGTCCGCACAAAAGCAACATATTCAGACGACGAACAAATGAAGATATACTGAACACATACAACCAGCAGCTATTCACCGCAAAAGAGGCAGGAGCACAACAAAGAATTCATTCCCCGCGTTCCCCCGTAGTGGGAAGTCCATGCCAGACTTAATGAAAATAAATGAGGAGCACTAACTCCCCTGGGCGTGCGAGGCGTTTCCAATATCCGCTGATCTGGGACAAGAGGAAAGAGAGAAGATGGCTAAAAGTCTTTCGCAATGGTGCTAAATCCTTGGTTGAAATTGAAGAGTTTCTTTCGCCTGGTCGAAAGCTTAAGAGTTTCGCCTTTTTTAACAAATACTTATAGGCCTCCTTCGTGTGCTAAGGGAATACCGGTAAACCCGTGGTGTAGTGGTCAGCTGAACTGATTACTGACTGGTAGAATTTAGGTTCGAATCCCCATCGATCTTTTCAAAACCATTTTCGGCCCAAATCGGTTCTTAAGTATGGTTTTGTGTGCTATGGGCTCATTGGGAAGACTGGAATCACACTGTCGAGTCTCATCCACTTCACGGAAATGCGTCATTGAGGGTGTCGTTCAAATCTTCAGACCAATACCGAAGGTGTCTGTATCTTTCGAGCCTGGTTGACGCCTGGATATATCATGATTATAAGCAAGTAGAGTACAGCCTGTCACGCAGTTTCAATCCTACATGGAACTCCGCCTCATCCTCATCGCCATAATCATCATAGCATTGTCAAAACTGTCCTTTCTGTAGCTACTAAAGTGGGCAGAAAATGGGACGCAGAGTCTTTGGCGATGGTGCCAAACCCTTGGTCGCAACTAAAGAGCTTCTTTGCCTGGTTGAGAGCTGTAGAGTTACGCCCTTTTAGAACAAGTGCGGAGTCCATGAGTCGCGCTACATACATTGGTATGGGACAGGCGACTTGATGTGTGCATTCTGTGATATGATCATAGACATGGATAGCTTCTTCCTTTTCTTCTCCTTCTTCAACACCTTCTTCTCCTGTCTTCTTCCTCTCCTCTCCTCCTCTTCTCCTCTTCTTAATCTTCTTCTTCTTTTTCTTCCGCCTTACTCTCTGAAGAATCTTTATCGCAAGCACTAAGGAACTGTCTACCAGATTCCTCCAGCTCTGTTGGTTGTGCGGCAAAGCCTAGGTCTTTTGTAAATAGTTTCTCTGTCCATTTCACAATGTTGTTAGCCCATTTGTTTGTGTCTCCTCCTGGGGGGGGGGGGGGGTATCAAGGCCATTGGATCTTGTTACATGGCCATAGCAGCATAGTTTTCTTGTCAGCAGATCTTCATAATTATCGTCCAGTGTACTGTTTGCTCGTAAGGCACACCTATACACTGGTGACATGAACAAGCGTATGAGTACCTCACGTTCAGTATCTTGCCATAACGTTCTCATTTTCCATGCTGCTTGTTTGATACACTTGCTGACCTATATGTTTTAGATTTCTAAGTTATGTTTAAATTGATATTCAGTATGATTTTTAAATCCCCTGCGTGATAAGTTGGACGGAGTGGACAACGCCAGAGGCATCTCCTCAGGTTATGTGCGCGAATGCATTCTTAATTTTCTTTTCCTTTTCTTTTCCTGTTGAAGTATTGTGTATGTCTTTCAAAAGGCCATAGCCCTGATATGGCTCTACGCAATCGGCCTGGCTTTAAATAAGAAATAACAATAACGATCAAGCGTACCGGTACCTTCATTCAGCATCTTGCGATAACGTTCTCATTTTCCATGCTGTTCGATGGTTCGGGCACACTCGTTGAAGCTATCTTAGGGTAAACCGTTCACTGGGATTGCCAATCTGTGTAACTATTTCGCTTTGTATCTGTGGAAATGGTTCGTGAGTTGTACATTTACCGCCTAGTCAGCTAAAAAGTCCAGCTGACTGACTGACTGGATCGGACTTGGTGGCTTGGACCTAATCGGTTAGTCGTTCATACAGATTGGGAGTCGATGGGGTGTGTCTGGGGCTGATTCCTGTGGGCTTAAGGTAAAGCAGGACAGAGTGAAATGTACGCACGCCAAGAGAGGCCACTAACTCTACTCAGCTTTCTTCTTGGTAATAGGGGGGGGGGGGGGTTCTTTTGATTTTAACCCTTTGACTCCCACACCCTGTCCATCAGCGGTCGTGTATTGTCAACCATGCTAGCAAATCAAAATCTTCACCCTTTGACTCCCTCCCTCACCCTATCCACCAGTTCCTGCAGGAATCTGGTGGACAGGGTAAGGAGTCGAAAGATTTAACTCTTTGCAGTTGGTGGATAGGGTGCAGAAGTCAAAGGGTTAAGATAAAGCAGGACAGAGTGAAATGTACGCACGCCAAGGGAAACCACTGACTCTACTCAGCTCTCTTCTTGGTAATGGGGGGTGGGGAGGGGAGAGTTCTTTTAAGTTTAACCCTTTGACACCCGCAGCCTGTCCACCAGCATTGCTAACCATGCTAGCAAAGCACACACAAAAAAGTAACCCTTTGACTCCCTCACCCTATCAACCAGCTTCTTACTGCAGGAAGCTGGTGGATAGGGTGTGGGAGTGATAGGGCAGGAAGCTAGTAGATAGGGTGAGGGATTCGAAGGGTTAAGATTTTGAAGTTGGTGGATAGGGTGAGGGATTCGAAGGATTAAGTTTTGAAGTTGGTGGATAGGGAGGGATTCGAAGGGTTAAGTTTTTGAAGTTGGTGGATAGGGTGAGGGATTCGAAGGGTTAAGTTTTTGAAGTTGGTGGATAGGGTGAGGGATTCGAAGGGTTAAGTTTTTGAAGTTGGTGGATAGGGTGCGGCAATCAAAGGGTTAAAAAAAAAGGCAGGGTAATTAGGTTAGAACTGGAGATTGAGTCAAAAGACTTGCTGGAACTTCACAGTTCCGAGTTCCGGAGTTTGTTCAAGAGGGATTTATTGCATTCGGACATTTCCATACGTGCTTCACCCAAATCCGCCAGCTATTATCTGGCAGACTCCCCGAGCCTCGTGCAGAACCATATTCGCTGGCAAGG
>JAPXFY010000020.1:37685026-37700026 GCA_030674185.1 Monoplex corrugatus | reverse complement strand
CAGCCCATACACTAGGTGAATATCAAGACCTTGGCAGCGCGCTGGTTACACCTTATGCCGTCACCATTTTTGGATCTTATCCATCACATGACATCTGTGGCATCAGTGCAGGTGGATTTTATTCTGACAGCGGAAGACGCCATCTTGAAAAAACTGAAACTGACGCGAGAGAAGATTAATAAAGTTTAAATTCCGTTTAATGCACATTAATTGTCAGATTAATTCACGTTGTTTTGAGAGATTAGGAAAAGGATGACGTGTGACGTGTGCATGACGTAAAGAAGATTTGTGAAAAAAGGTTTTTAAATGAGGTGATGTTTTCTCGTGTCTCGTTATTTTGTTTGTTTTCGGTGTTTGGTGGGTAATGGGTGGTGATTAGTCAGTTTATGGTTCCCGTTCGTGCAGATGGTTTTGATTAAATGTTTTTGTTTTTGTTTCTGCTTGTTCATTCGTTGGTTGGTTGGTTGGTTGGTTGGTTGGTTGGTTGGTTGGTTGGTTGGTTCGTTGGCTGGTTGGCTGGTTGGCTGGCTTTTAGAATTCCGATTTTTGTCGGATGGGTGCATGCATATTGTTTTGTTCTTTTTGTTTGTTGGTAGGTTGGTTGGTTGGTTGGTTGGTTGGTTTGTTGGTTTGTTGTTTGGTTGGTTGGTTGGTTGGTTGGTTTGTTGGTTGGTTGGTTGGTTGGTTGGTTGGTTTGTTGTTTGGTTGGTTGGTTGGTTGGTTGTTGGTTTGTTGGTTGGTTGGTTGGTTGGTTGGTTGGTTGGTTGGTTGGTTGGTTTGTTGTTTGGTTGGTTGGTTGGTTTTGTTGTTGGTTGGGTTGGTTGGTTGGTTGGTTGGTTGTTGGTTGGTTGGTTGTTTGGTTGGTTGGTTGGTTGGTTGGTTGGTTGGTTGGTTGGTTGGTTGACTGGTTTGGCTGGTTGGCTGGCTTTTAGAATTCGATTTTTTGTCGGATGGATGCATGCATATTGTTTTATTCTTTTTGTTTGTTGGTTGGTTGGTTGGTTGGTTGGTTTGTTGGTTTGTTGTTTGGTTGGTTGGTGTGTTGGTTGGTTTGTTGGTTGTTGTTTGGTTGTTGGTTGGTTGGTTGGTTGGCTGGTTGGTTGGTTGGTTGGTTGATTGATTGATTGATTGATTAATTAATCGATTGATTGATTGATTGGTTAGTTAGCTTCTTGGTTGGTTGGTTGGTTGGTTGGTTGATTGGTTGGTTTTCAGAGTTCTGATTTTCGTCGGATGGGTGTGTGCATGTTGTTTTTGCCACACTGTGCAGGCAGTATTTTGCTGCAGAGTCTGCAAGTTCCATCTTCAATCAGCGTGCATGCTGCTGGGTGTTTGATGTTTCCGTAAGCCATCTGACACTGACATCACCTACATGATCTTTAATGTGCACAATTGATGTGACGTTCTGCGTGCATGTACGTGACATACGAAGGAGGTTTAACCTTTTGACTCCCGCACCCTACCCACCAACTGCAAAAAAACTTAACTTCATCACTCTCTCACCCTTTCCACCAGCTTCCTCAGGAAGCTGATGGGATAGGGTGAGGGAGTCAAAGGGTTAAGTTTTTTGCTTTTCTAGCATGGTTGACGATGCAGGATGCTGGTGGACAGGGTGCAGGAGTCATGGGTTAAGCACTTGAAGGTCTGCACACACGTTGATCTGAGAGACTGAAAAAATTCTTCCACTCTTTGCCCACCAGATGGGAGGTACCAAGGCAAGATCGAACCCAGACCTTCAAATTGGAGATCTGACGTCTTTCCCATCTGACTCTAGCGTCTATCATATCATCATCATCATCATCATCATCATCATCATCATCATCATCATCATCATCATCATCATGATGTGCCCTGCTGCGTGGCGTTGGTGATCATGACCCTCCATACAATCTATCCCTTGTCGTTGCAAGTACATCTCCCACCCTCTCTATCCTCAGCCATCCTGCAAGTCTGTCCAATATCTTCTCCCTGGGTCTACCTGGTGCTCTCTTTCCCTCCAGCTTTCCTGTTGTGACCTGGTGCCCTAATTTCTCTTGCCTCATAAAATGGCCTATAAATGTTGCTTGTCTCTTTCCTAATCTTCTTCATTAATGTTCTTCTTGAGTCTGCCACATTTCAGTTTCCTCAATTTTGTTCTGACTTTGCGTGTTGACTGTCCACGCCTCACAACCGTACAACAGTATCGGTTTATGTTACATTTAAGAACTTTCTTCCTGATGTTAATTGACAGGTATTTGTTTAGTAAGAATGCGTCTATCGTCTGTATCGGTGAATTTCAAGACCATGCCATCACCAAAGTACAGCGCCATTCTTTTTTTTTTTCTGTTCCCCTCTAGCAACACACGAACAACAAACGAAACAGGAAGGAGTGAGTTAAGCGAGGGCAAGGGCCAAAAGGACAAACACAATGAAAGTAATTTATCGCCTTAACCCTTCAACTTCCCCGCCTGAATTAGTGAGATCACGTACAGGTAGGTGGCACGTTTACTTTCCTCCTGCACCCTTTACCAAAAAAAAAAGAGAAAGTTTTCGGAAATGTATCTTCAGTCACAGTTCAACGCAAGAACGAAGACTGGAATCCTCAGCCCTTCCTTCAACTCTTAGGAACTATACATCAAGTGCACACAAGAATGAGCCCTCTCTCTCTCTGTCTGTCTGTCTGTCTCTCTCTTTGTCTGTCTCTCTCTCTCTCTCTTTCTGTCTCTGTCTCTCTCTCTCTTTGTCTGTCTCTCTCTCTCTCTTTCTGTCCTCTCTGTCTCTCTCTCTGTGTCTCTGTGTGTGTTTCTCTCTGTCTCTGTCTGTCTGTCTGTCTGTCTGTCTGTCTCTCTCGTCCTATCCACCAGACACCCACAGGAAGTTAAAGGACAGGGTGAAGCAGTGAAAGTGTTAAAAAAAAAAAAAAAAAAAAAAAGCACTGAAGGGGTATAATTCAGGCGAGGTCAAACCACGAAGAGCCACCGCCATAAATTAAAGCCTGCACGTGAGCAACAACAACACAGCAACCAATGACGAGCCGCTCTCAAACGCGCGCGCGCCTCAGGAAATGAAAGAAGCCAGAATTGGACATGGCCGACTTACGCCATATTGCGCATGCTGGCTCTAGTTCTTGTTCTGCAGAATTCTTGGAGCGGGAAGCTCAAGATGGGAATACAAGATGATCAAGCCATAAAAAAACTTCTTCCCTTTTTTAATGTTTAGAAAAACATTTCCCCTTGATCGATGATAAATGTAATAAAAACTGAGCTTCTCACAAACATATACCTATACAGTGAATCTTTTTGTGTTCGAATACGTATGTACCAAATTTGATTGGTACAAAATTTTCCATAACGAATTGAGAACTCTTTGAAGATGTAATTAGTGTTTGTGACCTCTTCTCCCTTTCCTGCATAAATGTATATATGAACAGAAAACAGTACAAAATGAAACTAAACCAAAACAAAGCCAACAACAAAAACAAATACAACTAAACAGAACAAAAATCCAAAAAACCTCATGTTCAGTGCTTAAGAGACCAAGAAAAAGAGAAAAAGAGAGAGGGGGAGGGAGGGAGGGAGGGAGGGGGAGATAGAGAGAAAGAGACAGAGAGAGAGAGAAAACAGAGAGGCGGATGAGAGAGAGAGAGAGAGAGAGTGAGAGAGAGAGAGAGAGCGAGACAGACAGACAGACAGAGACAGAGTTAGAGAGAGAGATGCGAAGAGACAGACAGATAAACAGACAGACGGGCAGACACACACACACACACACACACACACACACACACACACACACACACATACACACACACACACACACACACACACACACACACACATAGAGAAAAGAAAGACGAAAATGAAAATAATTCAGTGGATATAAAACAGACTCCTCCCTTTCCTCTTTCTTTTTAAATTTAATTTCATGATTTTAAGGATGGGCGAGGGACAAAGTAGCGATGCTTTGAAAAAAAAAAGATAAAAAGAAAAAAAAAAGAAAAGAAAGAGCGAAGGAGAGAGAGAGAGAGAGAGAGAGAGAGAGAGAGACAGACAGACAGACAGACAGACAGACAAACAGAAAGTGAGAGAGAGAGGAGAACCAGAGAGAGAGAGCGAAGGGAGAGAGAGAGAGAGAGAGAGAGAGAGAGGAGAGAGAGAGAGAGAGAAACAGAAAGAGTGAAGGGGAGAGAGATAGATAGATAGAAAGAGAAACAGAGAGAACCAGAGAGCGAAGGGGTGGTGGTGTGTGAGGGGGGGGGGGGGGGGGAGTGAAAGAGAGAAAGAGACAGAGACAGAGAGAGACAGAGACAGAGAGAGACACAGAGACACAGAGACAGGATTTCTGGGTCGGAGAAATGTTTGTGTGTATAACGGAACATAGGTGCAGGAAGTTGAGGAAGAAGGGGGTGGGGGGTGGGGGGGCTTTTGACAGTTTAAAGTGGAGGAGAAGAAGCGATAGGAGAAGGAGGATATGACAGAATAGTGTATGAAGCGGTGCTCAAGCCACTTCACACATCATCACAGGCGAAAAACACCAGATCACATTTCACTGCCGGTGTGCACGTGCCTGCAAATCCTTCACAGTTTAAGAACTCTCAACTGGGTGCACCACAGTGCAACACAAGTTACACACAGACATTGGAAGTAATAATAACAACGGTAATAATAATAATAATGATAATAATAATAATAATAATGATAATTATAATAATGATAATAATACTAATGATAATAATAATAATATCCAGCATCCCCGTGGTGTTTCTTGTTTACTTTACTACTACTACTACTACTACTACTACTGGTAGAAAGAAACTCTAGGGAGAGCTAGACAACAGAAGGTCTTCAGAGAAGTAACCCCCTTTTGACAAGTGTTTCGGCCCTGAATTCCTTACACTCTCGGGGGGCCGGGCCACATCCAGGTCATGACTCCTGGATGCCCTTCTGCTGTTGTCTATTTTTTTTTTCCCACGCCGGGGATCGAACCTGGGCGATTCTGCGCTTCAGAACTGCGGTACGCGGTTTTACCAATGTGCTAACGGGGCACACATCATCTGTAGGGAATTTAATCCTTATGAAGTTCACTTTTTTGGTTCCTCCTTGCCCAGATCCAGCTTGAGCTCCTTTCTGCTGCCTCTGCCATCGCTTTAAGGGCTCTAGTCCTCTTCTTCCCAGAAATGGCGAGTTGTTTCATGAGATCATAAGCGGAGGTGCCCACAAACCCTCTTGCCCCGACCTCTATGGCGAAGATTTTGACCCGCAGACCTGCTTTCTTCAGGGTGCTGGCAAGACCGGCGTATTTTTCGGTCTTGTAGATATGTGCTTCTTCCATTCTGCTTTCGTATGGCACAGTGAGTTCTATCAGAATCACTTGTTTCGAGGAGTCAGAGTGGAGAGCGATGTCTGGTCTCATGCCTGTCTTGCTGATGACATCTGGGTAATTTCTCCACTCTGGGAGGTCTGCTGTACACTCCCAGTCGACTGCTCCATCCAGAAGACCCTTTGGCAATGTGCTGGTTGTCATAGCCCTTTCGGGCCAGACCTGTTTCCCTCCTGCTTTGTAAAACGTTGTCATAGCAATTGGTGCGTTTGGGGTCATGGTTTTTTCGCTAACCACATCTGTGATCACTTTCAGAACTTGGTTGTGCCTCCATGTATACCTTCCTTGGGCTAGCGCTACTTTGCAAGAGCTTAGGACATGTTCCACTGTTTGTTTCTTCTGACAGAGCGGACATGCTGGGTCGTCTGCTTTCCCCCATTTCACTAAGTTTGCATTCGAGGGGAGCAGGTCATATACAGATCTGAGGAGGAAGCTTATCCTTAGAGGAGCCATGTGCCACATATCGTTCCAGCTGAGACTTCTTTGGAGTGCACTGTCCCATGTTGTCCATTGCCCCTGTTGACCTTGCTGGACTGCCTTCTGCACTCTTTTGACATCTTCTTCTTCCTTCAACTCCTGTATGATCATGTCTCTTTTTTCCTTCCCTTTGGCTTTGGACCACCACTGCATTTTCTGTCTGTTGGTTTGCGTGTGTCCAATTATTTCTTTGATGCTGAGGTTTCTCTTGGCATTGTTTACAGCCTCTTGGACTTTCCACTTTCTGCCAGTTCTCAGCTTTGGATGAACTGCTCTCACGATATTGTCCTCCGATTCCTCCAGCATGCTCAACAGTCTTGCTTTTCCAACTTTGTATTCCTCCACTATGGATTTCAGAGGTAGCTTCAGCATTGCTTGACGACAGTAGAATGCAACATCAGTGAGACCAGGTGGGACACCGAGCCATTTTCTTGTGTATTTGTTGATTTTGGCTTCCATTGCTTCGACTGTGCTGGTGCAAATATCATAGATTAGCAGTGGCCACAGCAGCTTTGGTATCAGCATGAACTGTAGACACCAGACTTTGTATTTGCCTGGCAGTCCGCAGTTATCTATTTTCTTCAGGCCTTCTTCTGCTGTTTGCTTGGTTTCACATCCCCTTTGTGTGTCTTTCAGGGAGTCATCATACCATCTTCCGAGACTTTTTACTGGCTCTTCTGTGACAGTGGGGATGGCTTGGTTGGCTACCATGAATTTGACTGAATCTGCCACTTTTCCTTTTCGCAGTGAGAGACTTCGGGATTTCTTAGGTTTGAACCTCATTCTTGAAGAGGCCACCAGCTCATCCAGCTGCTTTAAGATTTGGTGTGTCTCTTCCTCATCCGTGGACAAGACTGTTGTGTCATCCATGAAAGCTTTCAGAGGAGGCATCTGGTATCCATCTCCCAGATTCACTGGACCTGAACTCTTCATTGCAGCTTTCAAGATGACTTCCATTGCCAACACGAACAGTATGGGAGAGATTGCACAGCCCATTGCAATGCCCACCTCTAGGTCTATCCAGTCCGTGGTGTATTCTTTGGTAGAGAACCGCATTGAGAACCCTTGGAAATACTTCCTCAGCATTGTTCGGATGTTTTCTGGGATGTGATACATTTCAAGAGCCAGCTGGATCATATCGTGTGGAACTGATCCATATGCATTCGCCAGATCAAGCCAAACTACGTCAGTGTCTCTCTTCTCTGTTCTTGCTTTTTGGATGGCATCCCAAATCAACGTGGCATGTTCCAAGCATCCAGGCATTCCTGGTATGCCTCCCTTTTGGACTGACATATCCAGATACTTGTTTTCAGTCAGGTATTTTGTCAATCTTGCTGCCATAACAGAGAAGAAGATTTTCCCCTCGACGTTCAGAAGTGATATTGGCCTGAACTGATTGATGCTGCTGGAGTTCTGCTCCTTCGGAATGTACACTCCTTCAGCTCTCATCCATTGGTCGCTGATCTTCTGGTTCCTCCATGCTGATCGAATCATCTTGTGGAGCCACTCGAGCACTTTTGGGCATTTCTTGTAGAGCAGGTATGGTATTCCGTTTGGTCCAGATGCTGACTTGGCTCTGATAATAATAACAATAATAAGAATAATTTCACTTGTATAGCGAAAACAGTCCGCACCTCGTGGTGTTTCTTGTTAACTTTAACAAAAACAAAACAAAAATGATAATAATGATAATAATACACTATTGCTGCTACTAATACTAGTTCTACTACTACTACTACTACTACCAACAACAACAACAACAACAATAATAATAATGATAATAATAATAATAATTTCACGCGTATAGCGAAAACAGTCCGTACCCTTGTGGTGTTTTTTGTTAACTTTAGTAGTAGTAGTAGTAGTAGTAGTAGTAGTAGTAGTAGTAGTAGTAGCAGCAGCAGTAGCAGTAGCAGTAGTAATAGTTGTAGGTTAAGTGGAAATTTGAGCTTGATACTTGAAAACACTTCAATACTCAAGGACAGTAGTAAACAGTTTTGGCAATAGTAGGATATTTTACATTCCAAAAACTACTCTTCGCTTGTGCATCATAGTCTTAATTTTAGCCCTGGACCCTCTTCAAAATAAAACAATATTAATATGGCATGACCACTTTTCAAATTGCTAAATTCAGTTCACTTCCGGTCTGACATCATATTTACTCACAAACACATTATGGTGTCATTTAAGTCAGTTTAGTCGTTTGTCACACTGGTGGAAGCAGCAGGGAAGTTTCAGTCTCTTTCTCCTAATTGTTGTATTTGGTGTTTGTCTGTGATCTTACGCTTGACAAAGGCCAGTTGGCCGAAAATCTGCGCCTGTTTTGTCTGGTTGTATTAAATACATACAGCGTTCTGATTCTATTTTCGTGCTTTTTTCTGGTTCCTGTTTGCTTGAACGCGGGCAGTCACACTTGTTCTTGATTGTGTAATTGTTTGATTAATATTTCGCTTGTTTGTTTGTTATTTATTGTTTGTTTGTTTGATTAATTTTTCGCCTGTTTGTTTGTTTTCGTTGTTTGTTTTTTTTGTTGATATTTGTAAATGTTGCTACCGGTGGCAGAGGTTGTGGCGAGAGTCGTGGCGAGCACATGTTTGCATACATATGGTTCAAATTTAAACCCCGTTGAAAATTGTTTATGAACCTCAAAGAAACCAAAGACATTCCCAAGCGCATTAAAAAAAAAAAGTTCCATGCGCGGAGGAAACATGTCTTAGAGAGCACAGGCATGCGTAATACACATTCACATGGTTCACACCTGTCAGGAACACTTAACTCGCGTGCAGTCTCGTCATTTTGAAATGTCTTGTTCAACTGTAATCTGTGGATTGAGGCCTGGTTGGCGACAGATCTACAGCACTCGTCTTCTTCTAGTCTGCCTGCAAGAGTCTGCACGGTTATACTGTTATTTTTTTTTATATTCCAGCCGAATGCGCAGAGCCATATCTGGGTTGCAACCTATTTTAAAACATACATGCACAATACTTCAACAGGAAGAAAAAAAGGAAAAGAAAATTAAGTACACATATCAATGCATTCGAGCACACAATCTAAGGACACGCCGCTGGCGTTGACCATTCCGTCCAATTTATCGTACAGGGGATTTAAAAAACTGAATACAAATTAAACACAACTAAGGACTCTTAAACATATATAAAAATACCGGACCTAAATGACCTAAAATTACTTCCGCATATCTCATTTCCCTAGAGCCAAAAATCACTTAATACATGTACCCAACTATCAATCCTTAGAGAAAGTACGTAAGACTTTATCGAACACATACAGGTAATGGATCTAGACCACTAAGGCAGAAAATGATAGGAGAAATGACAGAAAGCAAAGGAAGAAGATAGAAACAAAGACAGTGACAGAAAAGAGGAAATTTCTAGCACCGAAGTTCCAGAAGGTGGGGATACTATTTATCACTGGAAGAGCCCCCAGCATCCCCACGGGAGAAGGTAGAGCACATATGAAATTGTCCCACAGGCAGGGGGCGGAGGGGTGGTGTGTGTGTTTGACGGGTGGGAGTTATCACGCCTACAGGACTGTATATGTGTACGTGGGTCCTTCAGTGTACCCAGCTGTCAATGGGGCACGTGGCTTTTTCCATCCAAGTTAGGGAAAGATGAAGCAGAGAGGGAGGGGAGATGGGCACCGCCCTTATAATGCTGGCCCTACGAAAAGTTGAGGTCTCTACCACCTCACTCCCCTACGACCTCTGGGTCATGGAATAACCTAATCTGTATTGTGTTGGTGTGTGTGTGTGTGTGTGTGTGTGTGTGTGTGTGTGTGTGTGTGTGTGTGTGTGTGTGTGTGTGTGTGTGTTGTTGTGTTGTGTGTGTATATATATATATATATTATATATACATAATTATGTATACATACATATCTATCTATATATATGTATATATATACATATATATATATATATATATATATAACATGTACATATGTGTGTGTGTGTGTGTGTTTGTGTGTGTGTTGTGTGTATATATATATACACATATGTATACATACATCTCTATCTATAATAATCTATATGCATATAATATATTATATATCAATATTTTATGTGTGTGTGTGCGTGCGGTGGCGTGCGTGTGTGTGCGTGCATGTGCGTGTACGTGCGCGCGCGCACGCGTTTGTGGTGTGTGTGTGTGGTGTGTGTATAATCGATTGACGTATGAAGTGGATATTTTAATTTAATACTTTTTGTTTTAGTCCTTCTTTAACAATGTATTATATAGTTCATCTGTTGTCATCAAAGCGGTAGGGGTTCATGTTTATATGTTTGTGAATCGGCTAATGCTTCCAGTGGTATGAGATGCTGTGTATGTAGTCGTTATTATTATCATTATCATTATTATTATTAGTAGTAGTAGTAGTAGTAGTACATGTAGTAGTATTGTTGTTGTTGTTGTCATTGTTATTATCATTATCATTATTAGCAGTAGCAGCAGTAGTAGCAGTAGTATTATTATTTATTATTATTAATTATTTATTATATAGTTAGTAGTAGTTAGTAGTAGTAGAAGTAATAGATTTAGTAGTGGTAGTGGTAGTAGTAGTAGTATTGTTGTTGTTGTTGTTGCTGTCGTCGTCGTCGTCGTCGTAGTTGTCATCATCATCATCATCATCATCATTTATTACACACACGCATGCACGTTAGCGCACACACACTTGGAAACATGCTCGAGGAGTTGCATGTGTGTGTGTGTGCGCGCGCCGCGCGCACGCGTGTGTGTGTAGTTGTGTGTGTACATGTGCGTGCGTGCATGCGTGTGTGTGTGTGTGTGTGTGTGTCGCGAGTGTGTGTTGTGTGTGTCGCGCGTGTGTGTGTGTGTGTGTGTGTGTGTTGTACATGTGTAAGTGTGTGTTTTGGGGTGGTGGTGGTGATGGTGGTAAAGGTGGCAGTGTGGGGAATAGTTTGAGGACCCACGCGTGTGAGTGTGAGTGGGTGTGTGTGTATGTTTTGGAGTAATGGTGATGGTGATGGTGGTGATAGTGGTGGTGATGGTGGGGTAACGGTGGCGGTGTGTGGAGAGTAGTGAAAAGGACCCCTGGTGTCTGGAAGCTGTTCTCCAGATGTCTTCCACTTCCTGTAAATGAGGTAGTGAAGAGTGTGCAGGCAACATCCGCTGGCCCCAGTTAACCCCCTGTTTCCTCTGTCTGTGGCTGATGACGATGATGATGATGATGATAATGACGACGATGGCGGTGGTGCTGCTGTTGCTGTTGGAGTGTCGTTTTCTATATCTGTATGTCTGTTATGTCGTTTTCTTTATCTGTATGTCTGTGTGTTGTTTTCTTTATCTGTATGTCTGTGTGTTGTTTTCTGTATCTGTATGTCTGTATGTTGTTTTCTGTATCTGTATGTCTGTATGTTGTTTTCTTTATCTGTATGTCTGTATGTTGTTTTCTGTATCTGTATGTCTGTATGTTGTTTTCTGTATCTGTATGTCTGTATGTTGTTTTCTGTATCTGTATGTCTGTATGTTGTTTTCTGTATCTGTATGTCTGTTGTTGTTTTCTGTATCTGTATGTCTGTATGTTTGTTTTCTGTATCTGTATGTCTGTATGTTGTTTTCTGTATCTGTATGTCTGTATGTTGTTTTCTGTATCTGTATGTCTGTGTGTTGTTTTCTGTATCTGTATGTCTGTATGTTGTTTCTCTGTATCTGTATGTCTGTTGTTGTTTTCTGTATCTGTATGTCTGTTGTTGTTTTCTTTATCTGTATGTCTGTGTGTTGTTTTCTGTATCTGTATGTCTGTATGTTGTTTTCTGTATCTGTATGTCTGTGTGTTGTTTTCTGTATCTGTATGTCTGTGTGTTGTTTTCTGTATCTGTATGTCTGTGTGTGTTTTCTGTATCTGTATGTCTGTGTGTTGTTTTCTGTATCTGTATTTGGTCGTTTTTCTGTATCTGTATGTCTGTGTGTTTTTTTCTGTATCTGTATGTTGTTTTCTGTATCTGTATTGTCGTTTTCTATATCTGTATGTCTGTGTGTTGTTTTCTGTATCTGTATGTCTGTGTGTCGTTTTCTGTATCTGTATGTCTGTGTGTCGTTTTCTATATCTGTATGTCTGTATGTCGTTTTCTGTATCTGTATGTCTGTATGTTGTTTTCTGTATCTGTATGTCTGTGTGTTGTTTTCTGTATCTGTATGTCTGTGTGTTGTTTTCTGTATCTGTATGTCTGTATGTTGTTTTCTGTATCTGTATGTCTGTATGTTGTTTTTCTGTATCTGTGTGTTTGTTTTCTGTATCTGTATGTCTGGGATGTTGTTTTCTTATGTGTATGTCTGTGTGTTGTTTTCTGTATCTGTGTGTTGTTTTCTCTATCTGTATGTCTGTGTGTTGTTTTCTGTATCTGTAGTCGTATGTGTTTTCTGTATCTGTATGTCTGTATGTTGTTTTCTATATCTGTATGTCTGTGTGTTGTTTTCTGTATCTGTATGTCTGTGTGTTGTTTTCTGTATCTGTATGTCTGTGTGTTGTTTTCTGTATCTGTATGTCTGTATGTTGTTTTCTGTATCTGTATGTCTGTGTGTTGTTTTCTTATCTGTATGTCTGTATGTCGTTTTCTGTATCTGTATGTCTGTGTGTTGTTTTCTGTATCTGTATGTCTGTTGTTGTTTTTCTGTATCTGTATGTCTGTATGTTGTTTTCTGTATCTGTATGTCTGTGTGTTGTTTTCTGTATCTGTATGTCTGTATGTTTTTTCTGTATCTGTATGTCTGTGTGTTGTTTTCTGTATCTGTAGTGTTCTGTACTGTTGTTTTCTGTATCTGTATGTCTGTGTGTTGTTTTCTGTATCTGTATGTTGTTTCTTCTGTATCTGTATGTTGTTTTTCTGTATCTGTATGTCTGTATGTTGTTTTCTGTATCTGTATGTCGTTTTCTGTATCTGTATGTCTGTGTTTGTTTTCTGTATCTGTATGTCTGTATGTTGTTTTCTGTATCTGTATGTCTTATGTTGTTTTCTGTATCTGTATGTCTGTAGTTGTTTTCTTATCTGTATGTCTGTATGTTGTTTTCTGTATCTGTATGTCTGTTTTCTTTTCTGTATCTGTATGTTGTTTTCTGTATCTGTGTGTTGTTTTCTGTATCTGTATGTCTGTGTGTTGTTTTCTGTATATGTATGTCTGTATGTGTTTTCTCGTATCTGTATGTCTGTGTGTTGTTTTCTGTATATGTATGTCTGTGTGTTGTTTTCTGTATCTGTATGTTGTTTTCTGTATCTGTATGTACTGTATGTTGTTTTTGTATCTGTATGTCTGTGTGTTGTTTTCTGTATCTGTATGTCTGTGTTGTTTTCTGTATCTGTATGTCTGTATGTCGTTTTCTGTATCTGTATGTTGTTTTCTGTATCTGTATGTCTGTGTGTCTGTGTTGTTTCTGTATCTGTATGTCTGTGTGTTGTTTTCTGTATCTGTATGTTGTTTTCTGTATCTGTATGTCTGTATGTTGTTTTCTGTATCTGTATGTCTTGTGTTGTTTTCTGTATCTGTATGTCTGTATGTTGTTTTCTGTATCTGTATGTTGTTTTCTGTATCTGTATGTTGTTGTTCGTCTAGTTTCTGTATGTCTGGTATGTTGTTTTTCTGTATCTGTATGTTGTTTTCTGTATCTGTATGTCTGTTGTGTTGTTTTTCTGTATCTGTATGTTGTTTTCTTATCTGTATGTCTGTTGTTGTTTTCTGTATCTGTATGTCTGTGTGTTTCTTTCTGTATCTGTATGTTGTTTTCTGTATCTGTATGTCTGTGTGTTGTTTTCTGTATCTGTATGTCTGTGTGTTGTTTTCTTATCTGTATGTCTGTATGTTGTTTTCTGTATCTGTATGTTGTTTTCTGTATCTGTATGTGTTTTTGTTTGTTGTTTGTATTCTGTTGTTTTCTTTCGTATCTGTGTTTGTTTTCTGTATCTGTATGTCTGTTGTTGTTTTCTGTTGATTCTGTATGTTGTTTTCTGTATCTGTATGTGTTTTCTGTATCTGTATGTTTTTCTGTATCTGTATGTCTGTTGTTGTTTTCTGTATCTGTATGTTGTTTTCTGTATTGTATGTCTGTGTGTTGTTTTCTGTATCTGTATTGTCTGTAGTGTTGTTTTCTGTTATCTGTATGTCTGTATGTTGTTTTCTGTTTCTGTATGTCTGTGTGTTGTTTTCTGTATCTGTATGTTCTGTATGTTGTTGTTGTTTTCTGTATCTGTATGTCTGTGTGTTGTTTTCTGTATCTTGTTGTCTGTGATGTTGTTTTCTGTATCTGTATGTCTGTATGTTGTTTTCTGTATCTGTATGTTTTCATGTGTGTTGTTTTCTGTATCTGTATGTCTGTATGTTGTTTTCTGTATCTGTATGTCTGTATGTTGTTTTCTGTATCTGTATTGTCGTTGTTGTTTTCTTTCTGTATTTTGTATGTTTGTTTTCTGTTTGTGTTGTTTATGTTGTTTTCTGTATCTGTATGTCTGTGTGTTGTTTTCTGTATCTGTATGTCTGTTGTTGTTTTCTGTATCTGTATGTCTGTATGTTTTTTTCTGTATCTGTATGTTTTCTGTATTGTGTTGTTGTTCTTTCTGTATGTGCTGTATGTTGTTTCTGTATCTGTATGTCTGTGTGTTGTTTTCTGTATCTGTATGTTGGTTGTGAGTATTGTTGTTGTTCTGTTATCTGTATGTCTGTGTGTTGTTTTCTGTATCTGTATGTCTGTGTTGTGTTGTTTTCTGTATCTGTTGTTCTGTTATCTTGTTCTGTTGTGTTGTTTTCTGTATCTGTATGTCTGTGTGTTGTTTTCTGTATCTGTATGTCTGTGTGTTGTTTTCTGTATCTGTATGTCTGTGTGTTGTTTTCTGTATCTGTTGTGTTTTTCTTATCTGTATGTCTGTGTGTTGTTTTCTGTATCTGTATGTCGTTGTTGTTCTGTATATGTATGTCTGTTGTTGTTTTCTGTATCTGTATGTCTGTGTGTTGTTTTCTGTATCTGTATGTCTGTTGTTGTTTTCTGTATCTGTATGTCTGTTGTTTTTTCTGTATCTGTATGTCTGTATGTGTTTTCGTTTTCTGTATGTCTGTTGTTGTGTTTTCTGTATCTGTATGTCTGTTTGTAGTTGTTGTTTTCTGTATCTGTATGTCTGTGTGTTGTTTTCTGTATCTGTATGTCTGTATG
>JAPXFY010000020.1:37667526-37672526 GCA_030674185.1 Monoplex corrugatus | reverse complement strand
TGTGTGTTGTGTTGTGTTGTGTTGTGTTGTGTGTGTGTTTGTGTTGTGTTGTGTTGTGTTGTGTTGTGTTGTGTTGTGTTGTGTTGTTGTGTGTGTGTTGTGTTGTTGTTGTGTTGTGTTGTGTTGTGTTGTGTTGTGTTGTGTTTGTGTTGTGTTGTGTTGTGTTGTGTTGTGTTGTGTTGTGTTGTGTGTGTATGTGTGTGTGTTTATGCGTGTGTGTGTGTTGTGTTTTGTGTGTATATGTGTATGTGTGTGTGTATTGTGTGTTGTTGTTGTGTGGCGTGTGTGTGTGTGTGTGTGTGTGTGTGTGTGTGTGTGTGTGTGTGTGTGTGTGTGTGTGTGTGCGTGTGTGTGTGGGGGGGGGGGGGGGGGAGCGCGCGAGCGCATGGTGATATATCATCAGATACCACTTTCCTCTTTACAACTTTTAGTCCATTTTGTTGTTGTTAATGTTATTGCTATTGTGTTGTATCTTTGTTGTTATCTTTGATGTGTTTGTTCCCTCCATTTTGATTTGATTTTTCTACCATTGTCTTTTAGAGTTGCGTGTTTGTTGCAGCAGTTATTTTAAAAATGTATTACAGAATATCTTCTTTTCCGTTCTCCTTTACAGCAAGTTTTGTATATTATCGTTTTCACTGTTCCTCTGTCTTGTTTTGATATTGTTAGTTTATATCTGTATGCTCGTTTTATCATTTAACCTTTTTTTAATATCCTCTGAAGTTCAAGAGCTCTCTTAATAGTTGTTTCACAATATTTCCAATTATTATTTTTATTTTTTCCTCTCTTGTTGTTAACATTGTTACCTCTATTTTGTTTGTTTGATTTTATGTTTGTGTGCTCCTTTTCCATTTTTCTCATTTATTTTGATTTTTTTTTGTAACGTCGTCTATTCTGGACAGTTTCAGCCAATTTCTTTTCTCTGAATTACCTCGGAACATTCCTCACCATGGAAAACCCTTTCATTATTATTGTTGCTGCTTTTGTTTGGTCTTCTTGTTCAAGTTTGGTTTCTGATGTTCTTCGTTTATATTTTTGCATCGCTGGATTCTAGAGTTGAGGAATTGTCTTGGCAAATTTCCTTCTTGAATTCACGACGGAATATTTCATATTATTTTGTTTTGCTTTTAATCCGTTTTTATGTGTTATCGTTACCACTGTGTTGCTCTTTCGTTCAATTGTTGGTATTTATGTTTGTTTGTTTGTTTACTCGTTTTGTGTATCACTCTGTTTTAACTATTCTCTGAAGTTTGAATTATCTTTGTTTTTCTCGTCATAGTTTTCAATATTCTCCCATTTTTATCACGTTTGTCGTAACTATTGTTATTTTTGTTTTGTTGTTATTTTTGTGATTTGTTTTTCCTTTACTTTGTTCTCATTCGTGTTAATTTTGTTTAAACCCTATTCAGCTTTGGACATTTTCAGCAAATTTCTTTTGCTTTGGGTTATCAGCGTACAGTTCTTCACTTCGTAAAAACATTTTTGTTTATTATTTCTCTTGTTATTTCGTTGTCGTTTTATAATTTATTTTCTTCTTTCAGGTTTGTTTTCTCCATTTTGATTTTTGTGTCTCTTCATTATAGAGTTGCGTGGTTGTGGTGGTAAATGTCGTTTTTTTTTAAAATAACTATTTCATGGATTACCTCCTCTTTCCTCCTGTCAACCTGTTTTTGTGTTTCACTGTGACCAAAGTTTTGTTGTATTGTTTGTTTCCTCGTTTTACGGATTTGATTTTTTTTCAATGTCGTCGTAAATTTCTAACTTTTTTTGGTGCGTTCGTTTTCTTCAAATATCTCCGAATATTGTGTCAATTTTATCAAATTTTTTTTGCAACTGTTGTTCCTTCTGATTTGATGTTTTCTTTCAGGTTTCCTTATTTTTCCCACTTTTTCGTTTCTTTTTTTTTCTATATTTTGGGAAACCTCTATTTTTAAAGTCATCTCCGAATAGTCTGTACATCTTAATACTTACATGTCTATTTTATTCATAAAATGATGTACAAGCCTGGCTGTATGCATACACTTGTGTCAGACATTTATACAGGCAGCCATTTCATCATTAAATATCACATCTGTCTGTCTGTCTGTCTGTCAGTCTGTCTGTCTGTCAGTCTGTCTGTCTCTGTCTGTTTCTTTGTCTCTTTCTCAGTCTCTGTCTGTCTGTCTGTCTGCTTGCCTGTCTGTCTGTCTCTGAGTCTCTTTGTATGTCTCTCTCTTTCTCTCCCTCCCTCCCCCTCTCTCTGTGTCTCTCTCTGTTCTCTCTCTCTCTCTCTCCCTCTGTGTGTGAGTGTGTGTATGTGTGTGTGTGTGTGTGTGTGTGTGTGTGTGTGTAGTGTGTGTGTGATAGGGCTCTGTTTTATATATATATATATATATTATATATATACATACATACATATATATATATATGTGTGTAAATATATATACATATATATGTATAGATAGATAGATACACATATACATATACATATAGCGCGCGCGTGTATGTGTGTGGTAGGGCTGTGTTATAGCTAGAGTAGCAAGGACTAGCTATAAGACAGGTCCAGTGAGAATGAAGGCAACTGTATTTGAGTAATAAAGTAGTTTGAAGTTTGAAATTTTTTCCCATTGTTGTTTCTGTATTATTGTTATATCGCTTTCAAAACTTTTTTCTCGTTTTTTTTTTTTAACCTTTTGTACTTGGTGCCTTCAAGACTTTTTAGATTGTCCTTTCTTCTTTCTTTCGTATTCATTATCTGTGCATATTTTTGTATCCATTTTGTCTTCATCACTGTCACCCCTATTTTGGTTTTTATATTTTATTTTGTTTTCTTTTATGCTTGTTTGTCCGCTTTGTTTTGTGTTATTTGTTTGCTTGGTTGTTTTCAAAACATTTCCTTATTTGGTCTGGTCTCTGAAGTTCCAGAATGTCTAGGCAAATTGGCGTTCTTAAAATCATCTCCGGATATTCTTCATCTCTTAACACATATTTGTTGTCCTTGCTGCTCTTTTCTTGTTGTGTTTTTTTTTGTCTTAAATTCGTTTCTTGTGTATTTCCCATTTCAATGTACTTTCTGTGCACTTTAATGTTTCAGTGCTGTCTCCTTAAATTTTCTTTTTTTGTACATGTTGTCGTTGCTGCAGTTTTCGTGTTGCTTTCTCTTAAGTTTATTTATTTTGTGTTTCCCACTTCAATATATCATTCTCTGCATTTTAAAGTTTCAGGGTTGTCTCCTTAAATTTCCTTTTTTCTTTCATTATCAACAAATATTTTCCGGAGCTTAATATCCTTGTCCCTGTCATCGTTTTCATTGTTTTTTGGTGTTGTTTTATTTCAAGTAGTTCAAGCCTGTTTGCTTCTACATCGATTTTTGCACTATTTTCGACAAATCTGAGACTGTCTTGGCAAATTTTCTTTTCCTAAACTTCTCTTAAATCGTTCCTGCTTCCTTTTATCTTGTGATCGTTGTTAGTGTTAGCGTCTTTTGTTTTCGTTTTGTTGTTGCTGATGTTGTTACTGTTGTGGTTAATGTTATTTCTTGTTGTTGTGGTTTATGATGATGCTTTTGTTGTTGATGTTGATAATGATGTTCTTGTTGTTGTTGATGATGCTGTTGTTGTTGTTGTTGTTGTTGATATTATTACTGTTGTTGTTGTTGATGATGATGACGATGTTGTTGCTGTTATTGATATGGTTTGTGGTGGTGTTGATGATGTTTTCTATGTTATTGTTGTTGTTGTTTATTTGTTGTTGTTGTTAATGACGATGATGTTGTTGTCGATGTGGTGCTGGTGATGATGACGATGATGTTGTTGTTGTTGATGATGTTGTAGCTGTTGTTGTTGCTGCATATATACATACCACAAATATATACCTATCTATCCATCCATCTATCTATGTATCTATGTATCTATCTATTTATGTATCTATCTATCTGTCTATTTCTTTATCTATCTATGTATCTATCTATGCATCTATCTATGTATCTATCTATGTATCTATCTATCTATGTATCTATGTATCTATGTATCTATGTATCTATCTATCTGTCTGTCTGTCTGACTGTCTATCTATCTATCTATTCATCTATCTATCTACACTATCTATCTATCTATCTATCTATCTATCTATCTATCTTCCAACCTATCTACCTATCTACCTGACTACCTGTTTATCTATAGATAGAGATGTCAATCTATCTATCTATACATCTCTATATTTCTCTGTGGGATTTTTCGGCCCCAGTGAGCTCTGTTCCAGAGTTGTTAGTGCTATGGTCTCGCTGGGAAGATCGGAGCCATACAGACGAGTCTCCACTGTACAGGCGAGAGCAGTGTGGAGATAGTGATACAGGAGCGGTAAGGAAGTTAGAGTATCAAACAAACAAAGAGACAAACAAACAAAAAACCGAACAAACAACAACATCAATCATCAACAACATCAATCATCAACAACATCAACAACAACATCATCATAAAAAAAAAACAAGAGAAAGAGAGAGAGAGACACACAGAGAGAGACAGAGAGACAGAGACAAAGAGACACAGAGAGAGACAGAGACAGAGAGATAGAAACAGACAGAGAGAGAGAGAGAGGAGAGAGAGAGAGAAACAGACAAACAGAGACAGAGACAGAGACAGAGAGAGTGAGAGAGAGAGAGAGGACAGACAGACACAAAGAGAGGCAGAGAGACAGAGAGAGACAGAGAGAGAAACGTCCACGTTATCAACAAGTAAGATTTATGCGCAGGCTTGAGGCTGTGTGTCATAATTACTTTAGATCTTCTCTCATTTTACGAGCGTATCACATTTGCTACACTGGTGCAATGTTCTGGAATTTATTCCTGACGCAATATGCACGTCTTTAGAAAGTCTGAATCTGAAACTGAAGTTGAAGCAAGCCTACACATAAACCAGTTCCACGAATAAAATGTTTTCAAATGGAAAAGGGAGACAGGAAATTGTCCCGGCAACTGTCAATTTAAACAGCTTGGAGCGAAACTCAATCCCCGGTTGTCACTT
>JAPXFY010000020.1:37657526-37660026 GCA_030674185.1 Monoplex corrugatus | reverse complement strand
ACACACACACAGTACACACACACACAAAACACAACACAACAACAACACACACACACACATATATCCATTATATATATATATATATATATAATATATATACAATATATTTATATATACATTATATTGTCATAATAGTGTATATATATTTCTTTTCTTGTCTGATATCACTTCATACTGGAAAACGTTAAATCAAAGAACGAACAAAGATTGCTGTGGACAGAGCAGTAACTCTTGAGCGTCCTGCTGTACTGCTGTGAGACCTGACTACTACGGACGGCACGTGCAACAGCTGGAACTGTTCCACCAAAGATGCTTATGCAAGATCTGCAACATCACGTGACGAAGATCGAGAGTCCAACCTCAAATGTCCTGAAGAAGCATGGTTTGACAGACACTGTCTTGTGGTTATCTCTGGACAGACCAAGGCTAAGGGAGTGAACCCTGACAGAAAACCCATGGCAGGCAACGGGAAACCATCATCGTATATTTCCAAGATAAACATGGCCAGCCAAAAGAGAGACAGCAAAGAAAACAAACAAGACAGCCTTGAAGGAGGCAGATATAAGAAAAAACATTAATAAATAAGATTCGGAAATGACAAGCAACATTTATAGGCCATTTTATGAGGCAAGAGAAATTACAGCACCTAGTCGCAACAGGAAAGCTAGAGGGAAAGAGAGCACCACGTAGACCCAGGGAGAACATATTGGACGGACTTGCAGGGTGGCTGAGGACAGAGAGGGTGGAAGATGTACTTGCAGCGATAAGGGATAGATTCGTATAGAGGACCAACTAATGCCCAGTGAAAATTAGAATTGCCAAATTTTGGAGCCAGCAGACTTTCATAATGTGATCACTAACGTTGGAGAATGTTTTGGGAAAGTCCACGGTGTGGGAATATCGAGTGCCCATCCACTCTGCCACCATTGGCATGCTCTGCGGTTCTTGCGGTCAACACTACAGGGTCCTTATCGTGTCTCTACACCTCCCAAGAGTATCGGGTACAAATCTCTAATGGAGCTGATAATAGAGTACATCAGTAGCACGCGCGCACGTGCATCACTCTAAAAACCCTTAGAGTCAGCAATCTAGCTTCATTATCCTGTCTCTTGACGACAGCAAGGACAGGGTACTAGTCCTTCACGATTGGGTAATATGCAAATACTTGGCTTCCGCACCGCTTTCACTCAAGTGCGCGTGTTCGTAAGAGTATTGTTGCTATTGTTGTTGTTGCTTTTTGGTCAC
Source organism: Monoplex corrugatus (assembly GCA_030674185.1). Classification (NCBI taxonomy): domain Eukaryota; kingdom Metazoa; phylum Mollusca; class Gastropoda; order Littorinimorpha; family Ranellidae; genus Monoplex; species Monoplex corrugatus. The sequence continues at coordinate 37,658,781 of JAPXFY010000020.1, read as the reverse complement.
TGAGAGACAGGTTCAGCCAGGTAGTCATTATATTGTTGTTGTGTTGTTGTTTCTGATATTACTTCTACTTCTGTAACTATTACCTACGCTGGTACGGCCATGTGAAAAGACCCAGTGGCCTTGCTGAATCAATTCACCAGGTAAATGTTGAGGAGAGAGAGAGAGAGAGAGAGAGAGAGAGAGAGAGAGAGAGAGAGAGAGAGAGAGAGAGAGAGAGAGAGACGAAGGGAAAGACAGGGGAAAAAAGATGGATTCACAACGTTGCGGAATGGACAGACAAACCATTTGCAGAGACCCAAGCTTTGGCACACAATCGACACAACTGGAAGAATCTGGTGAACAGTTCTTTAGTGCGGTGCCCCTGTGACTTTTCACGGAGTTAAGAGAAAAGAAGAACTGGAAGAAGAACAAGAACAAGAAGGAAAAGAAGAAAGAGAAGACTCTTCATAGAGTAGAGGGAGAAGAAAAACAAGAAGAACATCATTTCTTCTTCTTCTTCTACTACTACTACTACTACTGCTGCTGCTGCTGCTGCTGCTGCTATCACCACTACTACTGCTACTGCTGCCGTTTGACTCCCTTCTTGCATGAAGCTGGTGGGATAGGGTGAGGGAGTCAAATGGGTTAATTTTTTTGCAGTTGGTGGATAGGGTGCAGGAGACAAAGGGTTAAAAGTGTGGCGATTTTTTTCCCAACCTGTCAGATCAACATGTGTGCAGACCTGTCAATGACTAAATCGCCTTCATGTGTGTATACATGCAGAACAGGAAACATTGAAGTTAAAGATGTTGTCAGTCATGTCAATGGCTGGCATCTTGTGGAAACGGGAAAACGCTTGGTATGGAAGCGGCGGCAAGTTTGAAAAAAAATGCTTTTAGCTAAAAAACTTCTACTGCTGGAAAATAAAGTGCCAGCATCATTATCATTCTCTCTTTCCCTGTCTGTCTGTCTGTCTGTGTTTGTCTGCCTGCATCCCTCTATCTCTCTCTCTCTCTGTTTCTCTCTCTCTCTGTGTTTTTCTCTCTCTCTCTCTGTGTTTCTCTCTCTCTCTTTTCTCTCTGTTTCTCTCTCTCTCTCTCTCTGTTTCTCTCCTCTCTCTCTGTTTTCTCTCTCTCTCTCTCTGTTTCTCTCTCTCTCTCTCTGTTTCTCTCTCTCTCTCTCTCTGTTTCTCTCTCTCTCTCTCTCTGTTTCTCTCTCTCTCTGTTTCTCTCTCTCTCTCTCTGTTTCTCTCTCTCTCTCTGTTTCTCTCTCTCTC
>JAPXFY010000020.1:37630026-37647526 GCA_030674185.1 Monoplex corrugatus | reverse complement strand
CAGGTTGAGGTGACGAGTTATGAAGTAGTTGGTATCTCAGGCGCATCTGTCAGTTTTGCTGGGGGGGGGGGGGTACTGCATCCACCATCCTACCCATCATCCATCCATCCATCATCCATCCATCACATCCATCCATCTCCATCTTCATCCACCCACCACCATCCATCATCCATCCATCCTTCCATCCACCATCCACCATCCATCATCCATCCACCATTCATCACCCACCCACCCATCCATCCATCCATCCATCATCCACCACCACCACCACCATCCATCCATCCATCATCCATCCATCTTCCATCCACCCACCACCACTCACCATCATCCACCCATCCATCCAACCAACCCCACCACCCACCCATCCATCCATCCATCCACCCACCACACCATCCATCCATCCATCCATCCATCCATCCTTCCATCATCATCCACCCCGCCATCCATCCATCCTTCATCCACCACCCACCCATACCATCCATCCATCCATCCAACACCACCCACCATCCATCCATCCACCCACCCACCATCCATCCATCAACCACCCACCATCCATCCAACCACCCACCATCATCATCCATCCATCCACCCACCATCATCCATCCACCCATTCATCCATCCACCCATCCATCCATCCACCCATCATCCATCCATCCATCCATCCATCCATCCATCAACACCCACCCATCCATCATCATCCATCCATCCATCCAACACCATCCATCCATCATCATCCATCCATTGGGATATATATACATATATACATATATATATATAATTAGTTAGATAGATAGACAGATAGACAGACAGACAGACAGACAGACAGATAGACAGACAGATAGACAGACAGATAGACAGACAGATAGACAGACAGATAGACAGACAGATAGATAGATAGATAGATAGATAGATAGACACAAATATAAAATAACTCCTGCAGATCAATTATTCTCTGTAGAGCGTGTGGTTCTATACATGGACACGTCCGATGACAGAACGGCTTTGTTGATACTAAAAATATCACGCTGATTAAAATATAGCTTGTCTAAAAATAGCGACGTGTTTGCCCAACCCTCAAAGTAGCACGTGACCTACAACAATATCTCCCTAATCAGAGCTCTTGTGTCCCCAGCCACTGTTTGTCCGGTTAATGGTAGTCTCCCTCTACAAATAGCTATCCATGGAAAACCCATTGACACCAAATTTGGTGAAATACGAGAACTATTAATACCCCCTTTCCTTTTGTCTGCTTCTCTTGGAGTTTTGTTTGACTGCCTGTCTGCCTTTTGTCGCTCATTTTCTAAAAAAAAAAAAAAAAAAAAAGAAAAAAAAAAGAAGAAAAAGCCTGTGTAGTTCTCTCTTCTTTTTTCTGTCTGTCTGTCTGTCTGTCTGTCTGTCTGTTGATTGTCAGTCAGCCTGCGTGTTTATCTGTGTTTGCGTTTGCGTGTGTGTGTGTGTGTGTGTGTGTGTGTGTGTGTGTGTGTGTGTGTTGTGTAGTGGTTTGAGTGAGTGTGTGTGCATGTGTATGACCTGGGTGTGTGTGTATGTGTGAGTGGGTGTGTGTGTGTGTGAGAGAGAGAGAGAGAAAGAGAGAGAGAGAGAGAGAGAAAGAAAGGGTGTGTTTGAGTGTATGTGTGTATATATGTGTGTGCGTGTGTGTGTGCGGTGTGTGTGTATAAGTGTGAGAGAGAGAGAGAGAAGAGAGAGAAAGGGCAGAGAGAGAGAGAGATAGTTGGAAGTCCATGATCGCCAACGCCATGCGGCAGGGCACCTGATGATGATGTGCGTTAGTGTGTGTGTGTGTGTGTGTGTGAGAGAGAGAGAAAGAAAGAGAGGGTGTGTTTGAGTGTATGTGTGTATATATGTATGTGTGCGTGCGTGAATGCTGTGTGTGTGTGCGCGCGCGCGCACACGCACGCGTGGTGCGTGGTGCGTGTGTGTGGCGCGCGCGTGTGCTGCGTACGTGGCTGCGTGTGTAGATACAGACTATCAATGTCAGCACACCAAGGTATACTATACACACCACATAGTGCTGGATGACTATGGATGGTATGACCATCAACAAAAGTAATTCCTTCCCTTGGGGCATAGTCACAGGACCGGGATGGTACACATCTACAGTACTGTATGTGTTGTACATGATCATGTTTTATGTATATACTTCTTCGTAGTATTGTCTTTCTCTTTATGCCTATTATCGATAATTACACGCACGCACACGCACGTACGCACACACGCACACGCACAGACACAAATACACAAACACACATACACATATACACAATGAAACATAAACTCTCACTAAACAGTGTACATACACGCACAACTCCCTTTCACACACAGAGATATGTTCATGTATTATGTATATATGTTGGTAGTATTATCTTCCTCTTCATTCCTATTATCGACAGTCGTGGTGAGAGTAGAATAGTTAAGCCATTACAATCTTGTTTTGTTTCAAAACACTTTTTTTTTTCTTTTTGGAAGTGGGGGGGGGGGGGGGGGGGGAGGCAAGCATTATCCTTATAACTGATACTTTTTGTTCAAACTTTCATAGATGTAAATCATCGCAATGTTTAAAGCGATTTTTCAAAATCATGTCTGATCGATCGATATCCAAACATCGGTCCTTTACAATCACGTGTTATGTTGTTAAGGACGCTTATTCAATTGAAGGGGAGCTACTCTTAAACAGGAGAAGACTCATTTCATGTTCCACTTTCAGTTTTGTTTTTTTCAGTTGTCTCAACTGTGATCGAAAAATAGATTGATCATGCCAACAGCAGCTTAAGTCCAACACCTGGCGAACTCTTGAGCAAAACGAAGACCATTGTAAATGAATACCAGCCTCCTTTGTCGTTGTTTACCACTATGAAGTCGCCATGGCATAGAATAAAATCTCATCAAAAACTTCTTTTTAAGGATCATTTTTCTAAGTAGTTTCAAATTTGCGCTCAACTATTTTTTGTCCCATTTTCTGCGTAAGCTAAATGAAGTTCCATCTAGGACTGAGACCTCATGACGGTGTTGTACCCTACCCTTACTGTCATAATCTATTCTGGTGTCAGCCAGCCTGAGCGATATAGATACCTGCAGTGTTGGTTAATGAATGACGCATCCCTGAAGTAACTGAAACTCGATGCGTGGTCCCTGCCTTCCCAATGAGCCCATAGCACACTCAACCCTGGGCAGGAACCGTTTGGCACCGAAAAGTAACGGGGGGTTTGAACACATAACTTTCCAGTCAGTACTCCGTTGCGCTAACCACTGCACCCCAACAATTGGTTCACATCCACAACTTGACTGTTTGACGTGTTTCATAGTGTGAGAATCCATCCCATTACATAACAAACACGTAACGTTCACAGCTACCATAACTTCGCAAAGCACAAATATGGACAGAAGTCACAAAAGAGGAAATTTTCATATGTCTTAACTATTCGGAAGATTTCTTGTCTGGTTTGACCATTTGGGAGAATGTTTATGTTTGACTGTTTGGAAGTTTTTTTTATGTGGCTCGACTATTTGGGGGATATTTCGTTTGGCTTGACTCTCGGGAAGAATGTTTATATGGCCTGACTTAATTATGGGAGAATGTTTATATGGCTTGACTATATGGGAGAATGTCATATGCTTGACTATATGGGAGAATGTCATAGGCTTGACTATATGGGAGAATGTTTATATGGCTTGACTGTTTTGTTTTCACTTCTGTTCCACAATACAATATCCGTCAGAGCCCAGTGCGTAATCTAAGGAAATATCACCAGCATTCCCTGGTAAATCACCTGTTTTTTCTGATTTATGTAGGTAGCTTCAAGCTGGCTGTGTGTGTGTGTGTGTGTGTGTGTGTGTGTGTGTGTGTGTGTGTGTGTGGTGCGTGCGTGCGTGTTTTGTGAGTGCGTGTGTGTGTGTATGTGAGTGCGTGCGTGCGTATGTGTGTATGTGTGAGTGTGTGTGTTTTGTTGTGTGTGTGTGTGTTTGCATGTGAGGGTGTGTACGTGTGTGTGGTGTGTGTGTGTGTGTGTGTGTGTGTGTGTGCGCGTGTGTGTGTATGTGTTATGTCACTTACGTGCGTGTAAGGAGTTTGAGTTTTCTAGATGTGTGTGTGTGTGTGTGTGTGTGTGTGATGTGTGTGTGTGTGTGTGTGTGTGTGTGTGTGTGTGTGTGTGTGTGTGTGTGTGTTGAGGTGGGGAAGTTCGAGTGTTCTGTGTGAGTGTGTGAGTGTGTGTGTGAGAGAGTGAGTGTGTGTGCGCGCGCGCGTGCGTGTGTATACTGTGCGTATGTGTGTGTTTGTGTGTGTGTGTGTGAGCGCGCGTGCGTGCATGTGCACGTGCGCGTGTGTGTGTGTGTGTGTGTGGGAAGGTGGGGAGGTTCGAGTGTTTGTGTGTGTGTGTGTGTGTGTGTGTGTGTGTGTGTGTGTGTGTGTGTCTGTGTCTGTCGTGTGGAGAAGTATGTGTGTGTTTGACGGGATGGTGTGTCTGCCTTCCTTCAACGATAACTGAATTGTATGTGGCATGTGTACGACTGTGCGTGGACCGTACACCTTCATCCTTGTCGTCTGTATCTGTCCCTGTCTGTCTGCAATGAGAGCTATAAAAAAAACGACTACTGCATTGCTGCTGAAGGTTCGCGAATGCCAATACCAAATACCTTATTCATAAGGACATCTCCCCTTCTGAAGAGGTTTCACTCACTACCAAGAACAACTACACGAAAGTTAATTCAAGCCATTGTCAAAATGTGTGGTCCTGGCAAACACAGCTGGGCTCAAAAATCAAAACGACGACCAGACTTCAAACAAATAGGAGCCATGCACATAATATGAACATACAATAAGAACGCCTATTCAATAAACAAAACCAAGGCAGGCAGAATTTTTTTTCTGCCAACTGGCCCTTGTCAAATGTTCATTATGGGTTAGGGTTAGTTTATCATGATGGTTCGTCCTCTACTAGATTTGTACTGAAAAAAATTGCAATCAATTACGAAAGTATATCATTATTTTTTTTGTGGATGTTAAAAAACTGATCTGAAAACACATCTCTTGGAGATAGACAGAGAGAGTTGAGAGAGAAAGATTGAGAAAGATAGAGAAAGAGGCTGAGAGAGAGAGAGAGAGACGAGAGCAGACAGAGAAGAGACAGACAGCCCAGAGACAGAAGACAGAGAGGACAGAGACAGAGCAGAGCAGAAGACGCAGACAGACCGAGAGAGACGACGACGAGACGACAGAGACAGAAGCAGACAGCGGGAGACGACAGACAGACAGAAGACAGAGAATGGGGGTGGGGGTGGTGGGGATAAAGAATGAGAGCTTGGCAGGAGTCTTGATCATTTGTTGCCAAAAACATTCATTGCACTTTTGACAAGCCACGTTATAGATCTACATATCATCTTTGCTACAATAAACCGGCACACACAGCAAGCCTTTAAGATGCCAGTTGTATGACGTAGAAAATAAAAGAGACAGAGACAGAGACAGAAGAGAGAGAGAGAAGAGACAGAGACAGAGACAGAGACACACAGACACACAACACAGACACTCAGACACTCAGACTTAGAGATAGAGAGACAAAGACAGAGATAGACAAAGAGACAAACAGAGAGAGGGGAGAGAAACAGAGAAGACAGAGAGAGAGAGAGAGAGAGATAAACAGACAGACAGAGAGAGAGAGAGCGACACACAGGCAGAGAGAAAAGAGAGAGAGATACAGATAGACAGAGACCAAGTGAGAGAGACAGAGGTGAGTGAGAGAGAGAGAGAGAGGAGGGAGAGAGAGGGGGAGAGAGAAAACATAAAGAGAGAGGAGGGGAAGGAGAGAAAAACAGAGAGACAGATATGGACAGAGACAGAGGCAGAGAAGCAGCCAGACAGACAAAGACACAGACATAGACTGACAGACAGACAAAAGACAGACAAATAGAGAGACAGACAGAGACAGAAAGGAAACTTTATCTAGAAATATTTCATTTCACTTCCCAGTGTGTTCCTCTGCTCAATACACTAATTGATATCACCAATATGCTCTATACACAGGTATCAGTGATGCTGTATTCATAAGGTATTGAAGTCATCAGTTCTCCACAATGCAATGAAGGAAATGAATTATACATGTTATATACATACACTATGATACGTGCCAAATGCAACCACCATTCTTCCGTCCTTGAAAAGACCGCTCTCTCTCTTCAGTTTGTCTGTCTGTGTCTGTGGTCTGTTTGTTCCTCTGTCTCTGTGTCTGGTCTGTATGTTTATATTGTATGTATGTATGTGTATGTATATGTATGTATGTATGTATGTATGTATGTATGTATGTGTAGTATGTATGTATGTATGTATGTATGTGTATGTATGTTGTGTATGTATGTTGTGTGTATGTATGTGTGTATTTAATGTATGTATGTATGTGTATGTTATGTATGTATGTACATGTATGTTGTATGCATGTATGTATGTTGTATGTATGCATGTATGTATGTATGCTGCATTGTATGTGTGTATGTGTATGTGTATGTTGTGCATCTGTCTGTCTGTCGTGTGTGTGTGTGTCTCTCTTGTCTCTGCTGTGTGTCTGTTTGTTCCTCTATCAATCTGTGTGTTGTTGTATGTATGTATGTATGTTGTATGTATGTATGTATGTATGTATGTATGTATGTATGTATGTATGCATGTATGTATGCATGTATGTATGTATGTATCATGTTATGTATTATGTATGTATGTATGTAATGTATGTATTGTATGTATGTGTGTATGTATGAATGTGTGATGTATGTGTGTATGTTATGTATGTATGTATGTGTGTTGTATGTATGTATGTATGTATGTATGTATGTATGTATGTATGCTGATGTATGATGATGCATGTATGTGTGTATGTGTATGTCATGTGTATCTGTCTGTCTGTCCGTGTGTCTGTGTGTCTCTCTCTGTCTCTGTCTGTGTGTCTGTCTCTTTCTCTGTCTGTCTGTCTGTCTGTCTCTCTCTTCTTCTTTCTCTGTCTGTCGGTCTGTTTGTCTATCAGTCTCTCTATCTCTGTCTCTCCTTCTGTCTCTCCCTGTCTCTCCTCTCTCTCTCCCTTCTCCCTCTGTCTCTCTGCCTCTCTTTTCTCTCCATTTGTCTATCTTCCTTTGTCTCTGCTTGTTTGTTTATTTGTTCACCAATCTCTCTACCTCCCTCCCTCCCTCCACCCCCCCCACTCTCTCTCTCTCTCTCTTGTTTGACCGTCATTAGTAAGCTATACTATATACGACCAGCCTCTGAGTTCAGAAAGGCCAGCTCGATAATACACGAACGGATAGACCTGTTATTGCATTTGGCACTTGTGGGTATGAATGCATGTGGCATTGGCAATGCATGTATACAGGAGTCCATAAAGAAATCCATAATTCATTAGATCTTTGGGCATCCCGTTTAGCGCTGACTCATCGACAGATTAGGTGTTTTTGTGTAGTGTTCCATCCATAATTACGTGCATTTAGATGGATATTTAGAGGGATACTAAATTAATGCAGGGAAAACTGAAACGTAATATTAAGGATGGAGTTTCTGTTAATTTCATGTTATCAATTTTTGTTTATTTATTTACTTTATTTATTTGTTTGTTTATTTATCATTATTTTATTTTTTTATTTTACTTTATCTGTCTATCTATCTATCTATCTATCTATCTATCTATCTATCTATCTATCTATCTATCTATCTATCTATCTATCTATCTATCTATCTATCTATCTATTTTTCTGTCTGTCTGTCTATTTCTCTCTCTCTATATATTTATATATATATATATATTATATTTTGTGTGTGTGTGTGTGTGTGTGTGTGTGTGTGTGTATCAATGGGTGCATGCACGCGTGCACTGAGAGAGAAAGAGAGACAGACAGACAGAAGACAGACAGAAGAGACAGAGAGAGAGACAGAGACAGAGACAGAGGGAAGGAGATAGGGAGAAACAAAACAAAACAAAAAATAAGAAAAAAACAAAAAGAGAGATAGAGAGACAGAACATTTTTGTCTGTGTGTATGTATGTATGCGGATGTGTGTAAATGTGCATGTGAATGTTTTCGCGTGTGTGCGTTCATGCTGATATCATGCAGTCTACGATCATGTCTGTGTTTATGGCAATGGAGCAGAGACGATCGAACGCTATACATGTCTATCTAGTGGTCACTCATCAAAAACCTTTACGCTACGATGTGTTTTCTGAATTCACAAACACCGACATTTTGACAACAGGTCTCTCTATTCAGATCCACTGACAGAACCGTCAATAACTTGATCAGAAACTTGTGTGGAAGATATGAAAGAGACATTCTGCTCCCTCCCTCCCTCCCTCCCTCCCCCTCCCTCTCTCTCTTTCTGTCTCTCAGTCTGTCTGTTTCTCTCTCCTTTCTGTCTGTCTCTGTCTATCTGTCTCTGTCTCTCTTCTCTGTCTCTTTCTCTTCTCTCTCTCTTTTCTCTCTCTCTCTCTCTCTTCTCTCCCTCTCTCTTTCTCTCTCTGTCTTGTCTCCCCTCTCTTTCTCTCTCTCTCTCCTTTCTAACTCTCCCTCAATCATTCTTTTCTCTTTATTTCTTTGTCTCTGTCTATGTGTCTGTGAGCCTGTCCGGCTTTCTGTCTCCCCTCTTCTCCCCCTCTCTCTCCTCTCTCTCCTCTCTCCCTCTCTCTCTCCTCCCCCCTCTCTTTTCTTTTCTCAAGTCCCTCCCCACTTTCCCCATTTCTATAAGATGACTATTCCAGTTAGCATTATCACCTGAGGTGGTTGCTGATGTAATGTCGAATCAAAACATTTGTGTGTGTGTGTGTGTGTGTGTGTGTGTGTGGTGTGTGTGTGTGTGTGTGTGTGTGAGTGTGTGTGTGTGTGTGTGTAGTGTTTGCTGTGAGTGTTTGTATGTGTGTGTGTTTGTGTGTTTGTGTGTGTGTGAGTGTTTGTATGTGTGTGTGTGTTTGTGTGTGTGTGTGTTCGTCTGTCTGTATACGCGTGAATGTAGGTGACTATGTGTGTGGGTGCACGTGTGAGTGTGTATGTATGTGTGTGTGATTGTATGTGTGTGTCTATGTGTGTGTCAATTGAGTGTCTGAGTGTACGAAAGTGCATGTGTGTGTGTGTTGTGGTGGGTTGTGTGTGGTCCATGTTTGTGTGTGTTTGCGCGGACGTGCGCGTGGGTATGCGTACATGTGTGTATGCATCCATCCATCTATCCACAAAATCAATCGAGCATCTAACGTAGCTGAACACAATCCATTTTTGACAAAACCGTACAGGGTAGATCGTGTTTGCTGACATCACAGAACTTGACATTTCCAAACAGGTGTCCCTTACACATCTGCTGACAGAGCCGTCAATACAAGTCAATAGTTTGGACACAACTTGGATGGAAGATTTGGACGTGGCGTCCTGCTTGCTCTCTGTCTCTCTCTCTCTTGTCTCTCTCTGTGTTTCTGTCTCCCTCTCTTTATTTCTATCTGTCTCTCTCTTTCTCTCATTCTCTCTCTCTCTCTCTCTCTCTCTCTCTCACCTCTCTTCGTTCTCTCTCTGTATCTCTGTCTCTGTCTTTGTCTCTGTCTGTCTGTCTGTCTCTCTTTCCCTTACTCTTTCTCTCTCTCGCTTTCTCTCTCTCTCGCTTTTTCTCTCTCTCGCTTTTCTCTCTCTCTCGCTCTCTCTCTCTCTCGCTTTCTCTCTTTCCCCCTCTCTCTTTCTGTCTTTCTCTTTTTCTTTGTCTCGCTCTCTCTCTGTCTCTGTCTGTCTGTCTGTCGTCTCTCTGTGTATCTTTGTCTCTGTCTTTGCCTCTTTCTCTGTCTCTGTCTGTCTCTGTTTCCTTCTTTCTCTCTCTCTCTCTCTCGTTCTCTCTCTCTCTTTGTCTCTGTCTCTCTCTCTCTTTGTGTCTGTCTCTGTCTCTGTCTGTCTGTCCCTGTCTCTCTCTCTCTCTGACAGAGCCATCAATATAAGTCAATAGTTTGGACACAGCTTGGGTGGAGGATCTGGACGAGGCATATTGCACTCTGTGCGTGAGCGCGCGCGTGCGCGTGTATGTGTATGTGTGTGTGTGTGTGTGTATGTGTGTGTGGGTATGTATGGTGTGTGTGTGTGTGTGTGTGTGTGTGTGTGTGTGTGTGTGTGTGTGGGCGCGGTGGTGCGCGTGTGTACAGCTTTAAAAGGGATACTTTTTAAAAACTGAAGACTGATCCAGTGAATTTCAGAACACACATTCTAACACCGAACGTGCATGCACTCAATTCCATTAGATGCTTGACTGATCGCCCTGACAGATGGATGGATGTCTGCACACATTCTGCGATTTTCAGTAAAAACACACGAGGACCTACAGCGTACATATTATTGATGGGTGAGTGCGTGATAGACGTCTAAGGTGTTCGATCGCTTGCTCAAGTTTCACCAGCGCGCGCGTGCACGCAGACACTCACACAGACACACACGCACGCACGCAGACACATACAGACAAACAGAGACATACACAAAACACAACACACACACACACACACACACAAACAGCACACACACACACACACTACACAACACACACACACACAGAGAAAGAGAGAGAGATGGAGAGGAGAGAGAGAGAGAGAGAGAGAGAGAGAAGAGAAAAAAGAGACGAGACAAGACAGAGACACAGATAGAACAGAGAAGAGAGAAGACAGACAGACTAGACACAGAAGACAGACAGACACACAGACACACAGACAGACACACAGACAGACAGGCAAACAGACTAGCAATGACGACGTGTAGAAAAACGGTATGTTTTTATAGACAGACAGACAGACACACAGACAGAGACACAGTGAAAGAGAGAGAGACACACAGATAGACAGACAGAGACAGAGATAGAAACACAGACAGACAGACAGACACACAGACACACAGACAGACACACAGATAGACAGACAGAGACAGAGATAGAAACACAGACAGACAGACAACAGACACACAGACAGACACACAGATAGACAGACAGAGACAGAGATAGAACACAGACAGACAGACAGACAGACAGCACACAGACAGACACACAGACAGAACAGCGATGACGACGTGTAGAAAAACGGTGTGTTTTTATCGACAGCTGGCGCAACACGTATTGTATCTTTTCCAAACGGCAAACTACCTACACTGCTAATAACCTGTGTACCTTGGCACAATGCCCACTTTCAGTTCAGCCTGCTTATACTACAAGTAAAGATTTTTCGCCTTCCCCAACAGTTGGGGATATAGCTCAGTGGTAGAGCATTCGACTGCAGATCGAGAGGTCCCCGGTTCGAACCCGGGTGTCCCCTTTATTTTTTTTTTCTATTTATTTCAATTGTACAAAATGGATTTTTATGTGTGGTCAAATTACTAATGTGTATTATATGTTTTTGTCCTTTGTGCCCAGTTATTTTGCTTTATGATTGATAACTTGTATAGTTTTTTTTCCCTTATGACTGATAAATTTTAGTGTGGCGTATTGCATGGTGGTGCTGTTTATAAATGTTTGTCGTGGGCGGATTGGTTCTTTTGACTGAGCCTTGCACACAAGATCTGATATCTTGAGTTCAATCCCAGCCAACGACATTCAAAATTGGCCTGCTCGCTGCCCATCCTGATTTTCTTGTTGTCACTCTGGTGGTGTCTGCTTAATGTTTCATGTGGGCATGTGCATGTGTGTGTATGTGTGCGCGTGCGTGTTTGTATGCATGAAAGACAAGGACAGGGAAACAGAGATAGAGAGAGAGAGAGAGGGGGGAGAGAGACATACACACAGACAGAGTGAGAAGGAGAGAGAGAGAGAGAGACAGACAGACAGACAGACAGAGACAGAGATAGAGAGAGAAAGAGAGAGACAGAGAGAAAGAGAGAGAGACAAGAGACAGACAGACAGAGACAGAGACGGAGAGACAGAGAAAGACAGAGAGAGAAAGAGAGAGAAAGAGAGAGAAAGAGAGAGAGAGAGAGGAAGAGAGAGAGAGAGAGAAACTGAAACTGAAACTGAAACTGAAACTGAAAATGGTTTATTGCCATTGACATTTTTGTCCTTGTAGCAAGGAGCATAAAACAAAGTCATTATTTTACGGCGACTTTTTCACGAAATAAAGATTTATAAATATAGTCATGTCTGACATTACACCATTATAATTTTTTTTCCTAATGAGAGAGAGAGAGACAGAACAGAGAGAGAGAGAGACAGAGACAAAGAGAGAGAGAGAAAGAGAGAGATGGAGAATAAATACAAGATCACACGAACAATTATTTTGATTTCTGAGGGTAAAGGCATAAGCGCAATAATGCTTGTTAACATCGAGCTTTCGCCCATAAAAGACTTTCAGCAATATAAAATGAGAGAGGGAGAGAGATAAGAGAGACAGAGAGAGAGGGAGGGAGAGAGAGAGAGAGACCGAGACAGAGACAGAGAGAAACAGAGACAGACAGACAGACAGACAGTAGAGAATAAATAGAAGATCACAAGAACAATTATTTTGATTTTTGGAGGGTAATGGAATAAGCGCAATAATGCTTGTTAACATCTAGCTTTCGGCCATAAAAGATCTTCAGTAATATCAACAACAATAATGAGAGAAAGAGAGATTGAAAGAGACAGAGACAAGAGGCGGAGAGACAGACAGAGACGAGACCGAGGCAGACAATAAAAGCATGTAAGACCAGATAAAGACGGACAGACCATATACCGAGACAGACACACAAACACGCAAACATATACAGAATAAACTCAGCGTAGGACTTCAGAGGAAGGGAAAACAGACGAAAAGACCCCGCTGATGTATTACATCAAACGGTAGAGAACAATCAACGAATGTTATTTTCAGCAAAAGGCATCCAAACTCTCTTATGTAAGCTGAGGGAGCTGCTTGCCATTTCGACAAACTAATTCTTTCTCGTCTTTTTTTTTCTTTTTCATTATTTGCTCGCCCTTTTGCTTTGTTTCTAGTTTTGTTTGTTTGTTGTTTGTTTGTTTGTTTGTTTGTTTGTTGTTTGTGTTTGTTTGTTTGTTTGTTTGTTTGTTTGTTTTTTGCTTGTGACATGTTGTTTGTTTAGGTTTTCTGCTCGAGAAAAGTGTTGTTTTATGGGTTTCCTAAGATTTCCTTTCTTTTTTCTTTTCTTTTTCTTTCTTTCTTTCTTTTCTTTTCTTTCTTTCTTTTTTTCTTTCTTTCTTTCTTTCTTTCTTTTCTTTTCTTTCTTTCTCTTCTTTTCTCTTTCTTTCTCTCTGTCTCTATGTCTCTCTCTCTGTCTTCTCTGTTCGTCGTCTGTCTTTCTCTCTCTGTCACTGTCTCTGTCTGTCTCTCACTCTCTGTCTCTCTCTCTCAATATATATATATATATATATATATATATATATATATGTCTCTCTCTGTCTCTCTTTCTCTCTCTGTCTCTGTCTCGTCTCTCTGTCTCTCTCTCTGCTACAGAAGTCTTTCTTTCGTTTTCTTTCTATCTCTTTCTCTCTCTGTCCCTGTCTTTTTGTCTGTCTGTCTTTTTGTCTGTCTGTCTGTCTGTCTGTCTATCCGTCTCTCTCTCTCTCTCTCTCTCTCTCTCTCTCTCTCTCTCTCTTTGTCTTCTTTCATTTTTTTTCAAATTCCCTTAAAAAAGAGATTGTTTCATGTCGACCAGAGAGAAGTCTTTCTTTCTTTACTTTTCTGTCTTTTTTCTGTTTTTCTGTCTTTTCTTTTCTTTTTCTTTTGTCGGTTGAAAATAAATGATTTTGTTTTGACTTTTGGTCATACAAGCCTTTTTTTGTTTCTTTGTTTTTCTGTCTTTCCTTCTGTCTTTGTTTCTGTCTTTTTTTTTTTTATCTGTCTTTCTTGCTTTTTTCATTATTTGCTCTTTTCTCCTCTCTTTCTGTTTCTTTTTCCTTTTTTCTTTCCTTCTTTTCCTTTTTTTGTTTTTTTTTGTTTTTTTTGCTTTGTTTTCTTCTCTTTGTGCTTCCTTATGACCTATGTTCTTTCTTTTTCATTTCTTTGTTTCTTTTC
This sequence comes from Monoplex corrugatus, assembly GCA_030674185.1. Taxonomy (NCBI): domain Eukaryota; kingdom Metazoa; phylum Mollusca; class Gastropoda; order Littorinimorpha; family Ranellidae; genus Monoplex; species Monoplex corrugatus. The sequence continues at coordinate 37,633,534 of JAPXFY010000020.1, read as the reverse complement.
TACCGTTCTTCTTTCTTTTCTTTATTTTTTTTTCTTTCTTTCTTTCTTTCTTTCGTTCTTTCTTTCTTTCTTTCATTCGTTCTTTCGTTCTTTCTTTCTTTCATTCTTTCTTTCTTTCTTTCTTTCTTTCTTTCTTTCGTTCTTTCTTTCTTTCTTTCTTTCTTTCATTGTTTCTTTCCATACTATTTTTCTTTCTTTTTTTCTTTCTTTCACACTTTCATTCATTTCTTCTTTATTTCTCTTATTCTCTATTTTCTTCTTCTTCTTTCTTTTTCGTCGACAGAAAACGGATGGTTTTGTTTAGGTGTTCAAGGTTGCTGTTGCCTTTCTGGATTTGGAGACCAGGGTAACCATTGCAGACCTTATGGGTAGTAGGCCTACTGGGTTTTGAAGCTTTGACAGTTAGCGTGGCAACGTTTGTTTACTTTTAGTTGTTTCTTTTGTGTAAACTTGGCTGCTGTAAACACAATAGCCTCACGCACGGACTTATTCGTGCATGTATTTTATTGTTTAAATCGTTAATTATGGTAACGTCATATGTTAGTTTTTCCTTCCCCTTCACGAAACATTTGTTTTCTGGTTCATCATTTTTCAAGACTCTTTTCAAGTATCTTGTTCATTCCTCCTCTATCCCCACATTTTTTTTTCTATTTTCGTTTTCTTTTCTTTTTTCTTTTTTTTTTTTCTTTCTTTTTTTTCTTCTAAAATCACTTTAACGAATAGACATTAAATCAATGACCACCACATGCATATATACAGGCAAGCACTCACATGGACACAAGACACACAGACACACACAAAGATAGACACCACACATACGCGCGCGCGCCACCACACACACGCACACACGCACACACACAAAACACACACGCACACACACACACACGCACACACACCACACACACACACGCACACACACGCACACCACCACACCACACCACACACACAACAAACACACACACACACACAACACACACACACACACACACACACACACACACACACACACACACACACAACACACACACACACACACAACACTGCAGATACAGATCTAGCATTCCCACTGAGTCCTGATCTATGTTCTTAGGAATTTACCTCACATGCGTTTTTGTCTCTCTGTCTATCTGTCTGTCTGTCTGTCTGTCTTCCTCTGTCTATCTGTCCATCGCTGTCTGTCTGTCTCTTCCCCTCTCTCTATCTCTGGCATCTGTTGTTTTCCTGCTCTCTTTCGTAATAGATGCAAGATTGTATCTTGTATTTTACATTTTGTGTTTTGTACAATCTGTTTTGTATCGTGTCTGTGTCTGATTATCTTTCTCTCTTTTTCTACAAGATATTTTTTTTATTTTGCATTTTCTATCGTCTGTTTTATATTTTGTCTCTGTTCATCTCTCTTTCTCTGTCCGTCTGTCTCTTTCTCTCTATACTCTCTCTCTCTCTCTGTCACTTTCTCTCTCTCTCTTGCTTTCTTCCTCTCTCTGTTTTTTTGTCTTTATTGTTTCCTCTCTCTATCTCACTCTCTCACTCTCTCTCTCTGTTTCTCTCTCTCTCTGTTTCTCTCACTATCTCCTTCTCTTTTTTGTTGTCTTTCTCTCTCTCATTCCTTCTCTCTCTCTCTTCTGTTTCTCTCTCTCTCACTCTCTCTCTCTCTCTGTGTTTCTCTCTCTCTATCTCTGTTTCTCTCTCTCTATCTCTCTGTTTCTCTCTCTCTCTCTCACTCTCTTTCTCTTTCTTGCTGTCTTTCTCTCTCTCATTCCTTCTCTCTCTCTCTCTCTCTCACACACACACACACACACGCACGCACACACACACACACACACACACACACACACACACACACACACACACACCCCACACACACACATACACACTCCTTATTTAACATTCTCTCTCTCTTCTTTTCTCTTTCTTGTCTCTTTCTTTTTTTTTTTTTTTTCCTTTTTCTTCTTATCTTCCTTTCATTCTCTCTCTTGGTCTCTCTTTCACTCCATATTTTCCCTTTATTTTCTTTCCATTTCTTTCCTTTCTTTCTACTTTCGTCGCCCGTAGAATACGGATTGTTATGTTTAGACGTTCAGGGCTGCTTGAAACCTTTCAGGTTTGTAGAGACAAGGATATATACATAGGAGTCTTCACTGCTGGGTATTGTAGCATTGGGGAGTTAGCCTGGCACTGTTTGTTTACACTTTTTGGCTTACCTCTACGTTTACTCCCCTTGTCGTAAACACAAAAAGCCACACATGCACAGATCCGGCGTTCCCCCTGGTATGGGGCCAGGTGCCTTGTGTATGTGGGAATGTGGATTTATCTCACACATGCCTTTCTGTCTCTGTGTCTGTTTCTGTCTGTCTGTCTGTCTGTCTGTCTGTCTCTCTGTCTGTCTGCGTTTGTCTGTCTGTCTGTCTCTGTCTGTCTGTCTGTTTCTGTCTGTCTCTGTTTTCTCTGCCTGTTTGTCAGTCTGTCTCTCTCTCTGTGTCTCTCTCTCTCCATTTCTCTGTATGTATATATATATATATATGTGTGTGTGTGTGTGTGTGTGTGTGTGTGTGTGTGTGTGTGTGTGTGTGTGTGTGTGTGTGTTTATCACCATCTCTCTCTCCCCCCTCTCTGTCTCTCTGTCTCTGTCTCTGTCTGTCTGTCTGTCTGTCTCTCTCTCTTTACCTGCCTGCCTGCCTGCCTTTCTGTCTGCCTTTCTCTCTGTCTGTATGTCTGTCTGTTTGTGTCTGTCTGTCTCTCTGTCTGTTTATCTTTCTGTATGTGTGTGTGTGTTGTCTCTGTCTCTCTGCGTCTGTTTGTCTCTCTCTCTCTCTCTCTCTCTCGCGCACTCTATCTCACTGTCCCTCTCTCTCTCTCTCTCTCTCTCTCTCTCTCTCTCTCTCTCTCTCTCTCTCTCCCCCCCCCCCCCCCGTGTCTCTGTCCCCGTGTCTGTATTTTTCTCTCTGTTTCTGTTTTCTCAGTGCCTCTCTTTCTGTCTGTATGTCTGTCTGCCTGTCTGTCTCATTGTCTCTCTGTCTGTCTGTCTCTCGTCCATTTTGTCTCTGAATTTCTCAACAACACATAGCGAACGTGCACTCAAAGACATACACAGATGCACACACACACACACACACACACACACACACACACACACACACACACACACACACACACACACACACACACACACACACACACACACACACACACACACACACACACACCACACACACACACACACAAACATACACAAGACAAACCCATTCCGCCACGCACACACTCACTCACAAACACACACACACACACATACACACATACACACACACACACACACACATACACACACACACACACATACACACATACACACACACACACACACACACACACACACATACACAACACAGCACACACATACACACAGTGACACACAAACACACAGACACACACACACAGTGACACACAAACACAGTGACACACAAACACACACACACACACACAGTGACACACGAACACACACACACATGCA
>JAPXFY010000020.1:37617526-37622526 GCA_030674185.1 Monoplex corrugatus | reverse complement strand
TGTGTGTGTGTGTGTGTGTGTGTTAGTGAGTGAGTGAGTGTGTGAGTGAGTTAGTGTGTGAGTGTGTGTGCGCGTGTGCGTGTGTCTGTGTGGTGTTCAGTAATTAAGGAAACTCTTTTGTGTGAAAATTTGTCAATTGTACGCAAACATCAAGTTCCATAGAAGGCGAGTTTGTGCGTACACGCACACGAACCGTAGAATATGAATACACACATCACCACACACACTACACACACATACCACACCATCACACACACACAACACACACAAACACACACACACACACACACACACACACACACACACACACACACACAACACACACACAACACAACACACACACACAACACACACACCAACACACACACACACACACACACACACACACCAATCACACACAACACACACACCAACACAACCACACACACACACACACACACACACACACACACCACACACACACCACACACACACCAACACACACACACACACACACACACACACACACACACACACACACACACACACATACACACATACACACATACACACATACACACACAACACACACACACACACACAACACACACACACACACACACCACACACACACACACACACACACACACACACACACACACACACACACACACACACACACACACACACACACACACGTGCTGTGAGATGCTGCACGTGCAAACTCACTCTGGATTACTCACCGCTCTTTTTCACTTCCTCTTCGTTCTCTGGAATTCCTCCCGCTTCCTCCAAGCACATGGCATGCGGTTTCTGTATTTTTTTTATTACATATTTTTATTCTTCAGTGTTTATGCTAGACTTCCTTCCTTTTCTTTCTGAAATAGTATGACATATTGTTCACATCCTCAGCAAGCCTTTTAATATTTTTTTTTTTCGTAAGAGAAGTAAAAGAAACAAACAAATCAAAGAAATGGAATAAAACGAAAGAAAGAAAGAGCAAAATAAAATAAAAAAGGAAAGAGGTTGGAAATTGTTCCAGGGGGATTCATCGCACTAGGACAAGTCCATATGCGCCCCTACCCAAATCTGCCCGCAATTTACTGGCAAGAATTTTACTTCTAAACACTTGTTTTAGTCAAGCCATATGTCTGTCTGTCTCACTGTCACTGCCACTGTCTGTGTCTGTCTTAGTCTGTCTCTGTCTCTCTCTTCCTCTCTGTGTCTCTCTGTGTCTCTCTCTTTCTCTCTCCCTCTCTCTGTGTCTCTGTCTCTCTGTGTCTCTCTCTTTCTCTCTCCCTCTTTCTCTCTGTGTGTGTGTCTCTCTCTTTCTCTTTTAAACCCGAACCCCTCCCCTCCCCTTCCCCATGCATGTATTGTGGCCTAAATCCGATGTACAATAAACATTTTCTGAGTTCTTAGAGTTCTCTCTCTCTCTCTCTCTCTATCTCTCTATCTCTCTATCTATCTATCTATCTATCTATCTATCTATCTATCTATCTCTTTCTCTCTCAGCCCAAAAGATAGTCCAGTTCTGCATTATTCTGAAATCTTTATGCCATTAGAGTTCATTTCTATTAGCGCAGAGATTTCACAGCTTTTGTGATACTCTTGTATAGACATAGACCCACTGTGCGACGAGGGCCGGATGTAAAACAGACTTTTTCTAAAGTCATCTCCCTTGTAAACTAAACACGTGATCTGATCGTTGTTCTTGTTCCTTCCTTGTTCCATCTACAATATTGACAATGACAATTTTCTTACACCTATTTCGTCTTCTGTTTCTTTCCTCTCTTCCTCTTCTCTTACCTTCTTCTCTTCTTCCTTCTTATTTTCATATCAGTGTGACTCTGGTAGGAATTGCAGTGGTTTATTTTTTTTCATACCTAGTAGCCACGACGAGAACAAAATATGACAGCATTAGTGATGGCAAGTGCCAAACTGACACCAATTTGTACTATAGTGTATGTGCTACAGTGCTTCATGTGTTTCCCCTTTCGTCTTAGTCTATGTTTCTTTTATCATTGTCTTTGTCTTTTTCAAAGTGAGATTAGTTCACATCAGCCACAGGGTGAGGAGTGTGTCTGTGTGTGAGATAAATGTGTAAACGAGGTGTTCTTAGTTGTTGTTTTTTATCATACTGGTGTCGCAGATGTGATCTGTTGAAGACTATTGAAAGCTTTAGTTTTGTCAAGGTGATTGAAAAAAAAAAAGAAAGAAAAACAAAACAAAAAAAAGAAGAAAAACAAAACAAAAAAAAGAAGAAAAACAAAACAAAAAAAGAAAGAAAAACAAACGAACAAACAAACAAACAAAAACCGCCCACTGTCAACAATTTTTGAGGAAGGTGTATGAGCAAAATGTTCTCAAGAACTTCTAATATTTTATTTGTGTTTTCACTGTTTGTGTCAATCTAATCTATGAATCTCCTCACGTCACATTAAGTTTCATTTCATCTGAAGCTTATTCAAGGTCAGAGTGATCTTCAGAAGGAAAAAGATCCCTTACGAAAGAAAAATATTGAAAAAAAATCTGGAGATTCTATAAGATTTATTCTATATAAAAAGAGATCATAAGGATGGCTTGATCATCTGGTTTTTATCCCCAGTAGCCATGACGAGAGCAAATATGATGGCAGTTAGTGGAGGGAGAGCGGACTTACACCAAATTGTGTCACACGTATGATGACACATCATCTGCTTCTTTCTTTCTTGCCTTTTCTTTTCTATTTTTTCTTTCTTTCTTTCCTTTCTTTGTTGTTTGTTTCTTTCTTTGTTGTTTGTTCCTTTCTTTGTTGTTTGTTCCTTTCTTTGTTGTTTGTTCCTTTCTTTGTTGTTTGTTTCTTTCTTTGTTGTTTGTTTCTTTCTTTGTTGTTTGTTTCTTTCTTTGTTGTTTGTTTCTTTCTTTGTTGTTTGTTTCTTTCTTTGTTGTTTGTTTCTTTCTTTGTTGTTTGTTTCTTTCTTTGTTGTTTGTTTCTTTCTTTGTTGTTTGTTTCTTTCTTTGTTGTTTGTTTCTTTCTTTGTTGTTTGTTTCTTTCTTTGTTGTTTGTTTCTTTCTTTGTTGTTTGTTTCTTTCTTTGTTGTTTGTTTCTTTCTTTGTTGTTTGTTTCTTTCTTTTTTGTTTTTTCTTTCTTTGTTGTTTGTTTCTTTCTTTGTTGTTGTTTCTTTCTTTGTTGTTTGTTTCTTTCTTTGTTGTTTGTTTCTTTCTTTGTTGTTTGTTTCTTTCTTTGTTGTTTGTTTCTTTCTTTGTTGTTTGTTTCTTTCTTTGTTGTTTGTTTCTTTCTTTGTTGTTTGTTTCTTTCTTTGTTGTTTGTTTCTTTCTTTGTTGTTTGTTTCTTTCTTTGTTGTTTGTTTCTTTCTTTGTTGTTTGTTTCTTTCTTTGTTGTTTGTTTCTTTCTTTGTTGTTTGTTTCTTTCTTTGTTGTTTGTTTCTTTCTTTGTTGTTTGTTTCTTTCTTTGTTGTTTGTTTCTTTCTTTGTTGTTTGTTTGCTTTTTTTGTTTGTTTTTTCTTTCTTTGTTGTTTCGTTCTTTTTGTTGTTTGTTCTTTCTTTGTTGTTTGTTTCTTTCTTTGTTGTTTGTTTCTTTCTTTGTTGTTTGTTTCTTTCTTTGTTGTTTTTTGTTGTTTGTTTGTTTCTTTCTTTGTTGTTTGTTTCTTTCTTTGTTGTTTGTTTCTTTCTTTGTTTGTTTGTTTCTTTCTTTGTTGTTTGTTTCTTTCTTTGTTTGTTTTTTCTTTGTTTTTGTTTTTTTGTTTTCTTTCTTTGTTGTTTGTTTCTTTCTTTGTTGTTTGTTTCTTTCTTTGTTGTTTGTTTCTTTCTTTCTTTTTGTGTTTTTTCTTTTTGTTTTTTCTTGTTTTCTTTCTTTTGTTTTTGTTTTCTTTTTTCTTTGTTGTTTGTTTCTTTCTTTCTTTCTTTGTTGTTTGTTTCTTTCTTTCTTCTTTGTTGTTTGTTTCTTTCTTTCTTTCTTTGGTTGTTTCTCGTTTCTTTCTTTCTTTCTTTGTTGTTTTTTCTTTCTTTGTGTTTGTTTCTTCTTTGTTTCTTCTTTGTTGTTTTTTTTTTTCTTTCTTTGTTGTTTTGTTTCTTTCTTTCTTTCTTTGTTGTTTTCTTTCTTTTTTTTGTTTTGTTTCTTTTTTGTTTCTTTCTTTGTTGTTTGTTTCTTTCTTCTTTCTTTGTTGTTTGTTTCTTTCTTGTTGTTTGTTTCTTTTGTTGTTTGTTTCTTTCTTTGTTTGTTTCTTTTTTGTTGTTTGTTTCTTTCTTTGTTGTTTGTTTCTTTCTTTGTTGTTTGTTTCTTTTCTTTTTGTTTTTTCTTTCTGTGTTGTTTCTTTCTTTGTTGTTTGTTTCTTTCTTTGTTGTTTGTTTCTTTCTTTGTTGTTTGTTTCTTTCTTTGTTGTTTGTTTCTTTCTTTGTTGTTTGTTTCTTTCTTTGTTGTTTGTTTCTTTCTTTGTTGTTTGTTTCTTTCTTTGTTGTTTGTTTCTTTCTTTGTTGTTTGTTTCTTTCTTTGTTGTTTGTTTCTTTCTTTGTTGTTTGTTTCTTTCTTTGTTGTTTGTTTCTTTCTTTGTTGTTTGTTTCTTTCTTTGTTGTTTGTTTCTTTCTTTGTTGTTTGTTCTTTCTTGTGTTTGTTTCTTTCTTTGTTGTTTGTTTCTTTCTTTGTTTGTCTTGTGTTTCTTTCTTTCTGTTGTTTGTTTCTTTCTTTGTTGTTTGTTTCTTTCTTTGTTGTTTGTTTCTTTCTTTGTTGTTGTTTTTGTTTGTTTCTTTCTTTGTTGTTTGTTTCTTTCTTTGTTGTTTGTTTCTTTCTTTGTTGTTTGTTTCTTTCTTTGTTGTTTGTTTCTTTCTTTGTTGTTTGTTTCTTTCTTTGTTGTTTGTTTCTTTCTTTGTTGTTTGTTTCTTTCTTTGTTGTTTGTTTCTTTCTTTGTTGTTTGTTTCTTTCTTTGTTGTTTGTTTCTTTCTTTGTTGTTTGTTTCTTTCTTTGTTGTTTGTTTCTTTCTTTGTTGTTTGTTTCTTTCTTTGTTGTTTGTTTCTTTCTTTGT
>JAPXFY010000020.1:37602526-37612526 GCA_030674185.1 Monoplex corrugatus | reverse complement strand
CTTCACTTTCGTTGTTTTTGCCTTATTGCTTTGTTTTCTGTCATTTTTTTCCCAGTCACTTTCTGCCTAGCTGGTCCATTCACCTGTATGTGTTCGATAAAGTCTTACGTACTTTTTCTTGGGTACATGTACTAAGTGCATTTGGCTCTAGGGAATTCAGATATACGTAAGCAATTTTAGGCAATTAGGCCCGTTTGTATATATGATTTAGTGTCCTTATTATGTTTAAATTTGTATTCAGGTGTGTTTTTTTAAAATCCCCTGGGGTGATAAATAGGACGGAGTGGTCAACGCCAAGGGCATTTACTTGGATTATGTGCACGAATGCGGTAATATGTGTACTTAATTATCTCCCGCCCCCCCCCCCCCCCGTTTTTTTTTTTCCTATGAAGTACTGTATGCGTATTAAAATGGTTATCGCCTTGATATGGCTCTACACAGTCGGCTGGGCTTTCAACACAACAACAACAACACAAAAAAAACAACAACAACAACAACACAACAAACAACAAAAAATAACAGTAGCAATAATAATAAGAAAAAAATAACCACAAGTTTAAGGAAAGAAAACAAAAGACGAGAAAAACAGAAAAAAAATGGCTGACGAAAAGACACGACAGAAGGGACAGCACAAATGAAGGAAGCAGATCAAAAGAAAGTCTCAGTCACATGGGAAATGACAATGCATTGATCAAGAGCTTTGTCTTCTCTGTGTGTGTGCTGAGGAGTTGGGGAAAGGGGGAGGTGGGAGGAGGAGGGTTGGGGGAGGGTTGTGACTGCCTATGAGTGTATGTGGTGTGTCTTTGTGTTTGAGAGTATGTGTGTGTGGGGAGGGGAAATATATATATATTATATATATATATGCGCGCGTGCGCGCGTGCGCGCGCGCGCGTGTGTGTGTGTGTCACTGTGTGTGTGTGTGTGTTTGTGAGAGCATGGGTATGTGTGTGTATGGGGGGGGGGGGGCGAGTGTGTGTGTGCGTGCGTGTGCGTGTGTGTGTGCGTGCGTGTTGTGTGTGTGTGTGTGTGTGTGTGTGTGTGTGTTGAAAGCTGCGTTGGTCCTCATCAATCCATTCCTCCCCACCACCACCACCCTTCCATACACACATACACACACATACACACACATACACACACATACACAACCACACACAATACACACACACACACAAAACACCACAAACCACGCACAACTACACACACACACACACACACACACACACATATACACACACACACAAAACCACGCACAACTACACACACACACACACACACACACACACACACACACACACACACACACACACACACACTGCACGTGTGCTTGTCTTGTCTTATTATATCAAATACGAGCTCTGACCTTCTTGTCTTTGTCTTGTCTTATCTTGGGTCTTGTCTTGTATTGTCTTGTTATCCAGAAATAAGACATTCTGGTTCATTTTTGAGCATTTTCTGATTCCCTATTTGCTTGTACGCTAGCAGTAAATTTTGGTTAAGATTTCCACTGGAACTAGTTGGCAAAACTACCAGCACCAAAAACCCAAATCACAAACCACAAAACAAAGGGCCACAATCATCACCAGACGCCAACATACTCCCCCCCCCCTTACCTACCAACACCACTCATCACACACAGCTCCCTATAGCAGTAATAATAACAGTAAAAAGCGTCCCACAAACACGACGATAAAGCAAAATTATCGCCTACACGCTATTATCTGCCACCGGAGCAGACAACACAGGCAAAGTAATTCTGGTTCCCAAGACGTTTTCCTAATCCGCAATTATTCTGCATAGTATAGCGACCTCGGGCGGTTGCCCCCTACGTGGTGAATTGATTCTGCAATTGTTCTGCGTAGTGTATCTATATCTATATCTACATGTATGCTCAGATGTCTATCTATATCTCTATATCTACTATTCTATATCTACATGTATATCTATGTATATGTGTAATACACATGTACATATTTATATATATATATATATATATATATATATATATATATATTGTGGTGTGTGTGTGTGTGTGTGTGTGTGTGTGTGGCGTATCTATATCTATCTATATATATATCTATGTATCTATCTACATATCTATTTGTCCGTTTTCTCTCTCTCTTTTATTTTTTGTTTTGTTTTTTTGTTTGTTTCTATCTACGTATGTATCTTTCTCTCTATTAGAAATATAAAACGAATTGTACAAGGCTTATTATTCCCTTAGATGTTGCAAGTGCCTGATGGCTAAGTGGTTCAGACATCAGTCACAAAGGTGACTTGACCTTGAGACGACCGACACCTTGAAGGCACGGTTCGAATCCAGGAGGAGGGGAAAGAAAATGGTAACAGCAGAGGGGCATCCAGGAGTCGTGACCTGAATGTTCAACCGTCTTGAGAGTGCAAGGAATTTAGGGCCGAAACAATTTTTTTAAAACTGCTTTTTTAATTTTTTGTTTTACAATACACAGACATCGACATACAATGTAGTAATGAAAAATATTAATTCATATATACAGGAAAAAGTATTGCTGACGTATGAACACCATATAACATACAGAATATACATATATTAAACAGTGAAGGTTTAGAGGTGATCAAGATTTAAGTAGCTAGTGTCAATAGAGTTCCTTAAAAGGTTTTTCAAGTACACTTAAAAGCTTTTTTAATTACATCTTTTTGATGTGCGATAATCAAACATCAACGAACAATGTGTAACAGAAGTTACATCAATTTAGGAAAAAATATTGTTGACATACGAACACATATAACAGACAGAACACGATATGACAGTAGTCTAAACAATGAAGGCATTTATTGCGTACATCAAGATATGAAAACATGTCTTGAAGAAGCTCCGTTTTCTGCAGGGAAAACATTAGTGTACAGGCGTTCCACTAAGCATTCATCCATCCCAGGCATTCATCCTACCAAGGTGGATCAGGAGAACCGAATAAAGCATCAGTTTCTCACAATGCTCTAAAATCATTGTAGGCTTTTGCAAAAATTTCTTCGCTAGTCCTCGTATACTCTGAGAGTGGTAGGACTTTAAAACTTCTAAACTCACTCACTCACTAAGCATTAAAAATGGACAAGTGAAAATTTATTCTGGCATTATACTGTTCAGTTTTGAACCTCAATTTTAGCACTCTTTGGAAAAGATCTACATTTAGAAAGGGCCGAAGCACTTGCTAGAGAGCAGCTTCTCTGAGGACCTTCCGCTGTCCAGCTCTCCCCAGAGTTCCTTGCTATGAGCGTGCGGCCTCCAGTCCACCGATCTAGCAATGGGACAGCTTAGCTTTTTCACAGTTGGAGAAGGTAAAGCACAAAGGAGAGGAGACGGCCGATTGCATATTCAGCAACCAACCAGGAGGGTCCCTCAAGGTATTGTCTTAATTCTACAAAGTTGAATATTTATGCATCATATACAGCGACACAGTGATTTGGACGTCTCGAGATGTCATACTGGTCCACAGCTGTTTTGAATAGTATATCAAATTTGTCTGGTGAATCTGATTGCATGGACAATACTGGCACTGCTGCTGTTATGATGATTGTATTGTTTGTGTGTTGTGTTATATGGTGTGGTGTGGTGTGGTGTGATTTGGTGTGGTACTGAGTGACTGACTGATTGACTCACTGACTGCTGGTTGGTCGGTCGGTCGGTTGATCGATCGATCGATCGATAATCGATTGATCGATCGATCAATTGGTTGATTGATTAGTTGATTAGTGATTAATTGATGAGTGAGTGAGTGAGCGAATGAACGAACGAAAAAATGAATGAATGAATGAATGAATGAATAAACGAATGAACGAATGAATGAATGATTGATTGAGTGAGTGGGTGAGTGAGTGAGTGAGTGAGTGATTGATTGATTGATTGGATTGATTGATTGATTGATTGATTGACTGATTGATTGATTGACTGCTCACTCGTTCGATCGCTCGCTCGCTCGTCGATCGATCGATCGATCGATCGATCGACGGTTGATTTATTAATTGATTTTCTGTATGAAGGTAGACATGATTGAGAAAAAGCTAATCATTTATTGTATAGGCAAAAACTACGCTCGTAAAACGCCTCGCAGCAGTAGTGTCTATAAGCCATCACATATCAGAATAATACCAAAATGAAAACCCTACCACCCCACCCAGCTTTACCTCTTTTCCACCCTCCCTAACCACCCACCACCCACCACCCACCACCCCACCCACTTATGCTGCAAATGCATGCGGAGTTTGCCTGTATAGCAGAAAGCTTCATATTACTCTCATGTAGACGTGATGTGCATAATTACGCACCATTGTGGAATAAGTGTGTGGATAGTGTATATCAATGAACGCTCTCTTGGGACAAAAAGGAGAACAGTGGCAGAATGGTTCAGACGTTCACCTGCCAGTAACTGAACGTCGAGGTTCCATGGTTCGTTTCCTCTTGAAGCCTCGACTTTTCTCCTCAGTTTGAACAGAAAATCCAGCTGAACTTCTAGTCCTTCGGAAGGGGACGAAAAACGAGTCGGACCTCTGTGTGTGTGTGTGTGTGTGTGCCTTCTGGCCTGCGCACACTAAAGATTCCAAGGCAGTTGAAAAACGTGAAGTGCAGGGCTTTCGCATGGCTGCCGTGGTATAAAACATTTGAATGATAGGTTGATTTCCCAGGTCCACTTAGCCTTCTTGCCTTTCTTGGTTTAAAAAAATTAAGTGGCGCTGCACTGCGGCGACACGCTGTCAAAGAAGAGAGCAGCCCGATTGTAACATGGCAATTCCACTGTGTCAAAAGAAATGAATGTGATTATGAGTATGAACATGAAACGCTTGTCATCCGCAAAGTTTGTGCTGACACATACGTGTGTGTGTCTAGGTAAGGAAAGTGAGGGGGTGAGGGTTGTAAGCAGGCGGGTGGAGGTTGTATGTCTGTGTGTGTGTGTGTGTGTATGTGTGGTGTGTGTGTGTGTGTGTGTGTGTGTGTGTGTGTGTGTGTGTGTGTGTGTGTGTGTGTGTGTGCGTGTGTATTTGAAAGGAGAGTTGCAGGTGAGTGAACACGTGGATGTGTGTATGAGAGGGAGAAAGGGGTAAAAAAAAAAAGAGAGAGACAGACAGACAGATAGACAGACAGACGACAGACAGACAGAGAAGTAGAGAGAGAGAGGTTGCAATACTACGCAGAATAATTGCAGAATCAATACACCAAACAGGGACCAAAGAGTCGCTATACCGCGCAGAATAACAAAGGCATTAAAACACTACCTTGGGGGGACACCGATATCACCAATCGCTATACTATGCAGAATAATTGTGGATTAGGAAAAACATCTTGGGATTCACAACTACCACCTGCGTTGCCCTGGATGCTGGCAAATGACAGCGATGAAGGCGGTAATGCTGTTTTATCGCCTGTGTTTGGACACTTTCATTGATATTAGGTTGTGGAAGTTATTAGTGGTAGGATAGTGATGGCCTATTGCTGATTGTTTGTTTCATGGGTTGTTTGTTGTTGTGTTGTTGTTGTATCTTACGCTTGACAAAATCAGTTGACCGAAATTTTGTCCTGTCTTGTTTTGTATTAATTACGCGTTCGTATCTTCTTTCGTGTTTTTTTCTGGTTCCTGTTTGTTTAAAACGCGGGCAGTACTTCTTGTTTTCGTGTTTTGTTGTTGTTGTTGTTTGTTTGTGTGTTTTTGTGTTGTTGTTGTTGTTGTTGTTGTTGTTGCTGCTGCTGTGTGTGTGTGTGTTGTTGTTGTTGTTGTTGTTGTGTTGTTGTTGTGGTGTGTTGTTGCTGGTGGTGGTGATGGTAATAGTGGTTGAGCTGGTTGGTTGATGATATGAACAATGTTTGCAGCGCCAGAATGGAGTGTGTAGCGTATTGTTATAAATCGTTGTTTGTGTGTGTGTGAGTGGGTATACCTATGTCTGTCTGTCTGTCCATCTATCTGTCTGTTGTCAGAGACAGAGGCAAGGAGAAAGAGAGACAGAGAGACAGAGACAAAGAGAGAGAGAGAAAGAGACAGAGACAGAGAGAGAAAGACAGAGAGGCACACAGACAGACAGACAGGATAGATAGATAGATAGATAGATAGATAGATAGATAGATAGATATATAGAGAGAGAGACAGAGAGAGGCAGAGAGAGACAGAGAGAGGCAGAGAGAGACAGAGAGAGAAGTAGAGAGCGAGAGGTTGCAATACTACGCAGAATAATTGCAGAATCAATACACCAAACAGGGACCAGAGAGTAGCTATACCGCGCAGAATAACAAAGGAATTAAGACACTACCTTAGGGGACACCGAGATAGCCAGTCGCTATCATCATCATCATCATCATCATTATCAGGTGGCTTGCCACATGGCGTTGGCGATTATGGACTTCCATCTGTCTCTATCTCTTGTTGCCTCAAGCATCTCTTCCACCCTCCTCGTCTTCAGCCATTCTGCAAGTCCGTCTAGTATCTTCTCCCTGGGTCTACCCGGTGCTCTCCTTCCCTCCAGCTTTCCTGTTGTGACCAGGTGTTCCAATTCCCCTTTCCTCATAAAATGGCCTATAAATGTTGCCTGCCTTTTCCTAATCTTCCTTGTGAATGATCTACTTGTGTCTGCCTCCATAAAGACTGTCTCGTTTGTTTTCTTTGCTGTCCATGGAACTCTCAACATCCTTCTCAGTAACCACATCTCGGCTGCCTCAATCTTGTTCTAGCTTTGCTTGTTGTTGACTGTCCACGCCTCGCAACCGTACAACAGTATTGGTTCTATACAACATTCAAGAACTCTCGCTATACTATGCAGAATAACTGTGGATTAGGAAAAACATCTTGGGATTCACAACTACCGCCTGCGTTGCCCTGGATGCTGGCAAATGACAGCGATGTAGGCAGTAATGCTGGTTTATCGCCTGTGTTTGTGGACACTTTTATTGATATTACGGTTGTGGTAGGTAGCGATGGCCTATTGCTGATTGTATTGTTTCATGGGTTGTTGTTGTTGTGTTGTTGTTGTTGTTGTTGTTGTTGTTGGTGGTGGTGGTGGTGGTAGTAATAGTGGGTGAACTGGTTGGTTGATGACATGAACAGTGGTTGTAGCGTCATAATGGAGGGCTGTGGCGTATTGTTGTTATAAATCGTTCTTTGTGTGTGTGTTTGGGGGGGGGTATATCTATTTTCTGTCTGTCTATCCATCTATCTGTCTGTTGTCAGAGACAGAGACAGAGAGAAAAGAGAGAGGGTGGGACGGAGGGAGGGGTTCCTGATCAATTATTGATATTTCCCGTAAGAATCAGATTTTTTTTATCAGATTTCTTAACTTGTGGATCGTGTCTTGGAACCTGCTGTTTTCTCTGTTTCTTTCATTCTTCCTTGCTTTTTTCCGTTTTTCTTTTTTTTTTTTCCTTTAATCATTTCTGTCTTTCTTCTTATTGTCAAATCACACGCGAATGTGATTTCCTTTGATCAGATTTTCTAACTTATGATGACTCGCTGTGGTGTATTGAGTCTGCCATTTCCTCTGCTTCTTCTGTCCATTCTTCCTTCGCTTCTTCCTTCCTTCATTCATTCATTCATTCACTCATTCATTCGTTCTTTTCATCCTTTGTCTTTTCTATTCTCATTGTCATACTTGTCATACTTTGTATTGTCTCGCTGCTATCATCTGTAAGCTCCACTGCATCCTCATTTCCTCTGTGTCTTCTTTCCTTTCTTTTATCATCTCTGTCTGTGTCTGTCTCTTTCTCTGTGTGTGTGTGTCTCTCTCTGTCTGTCTGTTTGTCTGTCTGTCTCTCTCTTTCTTTCTCTCTCTCTCTCTGTATGTGTGTGTGTTTTCTGTCTGTCTATCTGTCTGTTAGTTTGTCAGTCTGTCTGGCTGGATGTCTGTCTCTTCTCTCTTTCTCTTTCTCTGTCTATCTATCTATCTGTCTCTGTCTGTCTGTCTGTTCTCTCTCTCCCTCCCTTTGTGTGTGTCTGTCTATCTATCTGTGTGTCTGTTTGTGTCTCCCAATGTCTCTCTGTCTCTGTCTGTCTGTTTCTCTCTCTGTCTGTCTCTCCTCTCTCTCTTCTCTCTCTCTCTCTCTGGTCAAAGTAGAACAATAAGAAAGATTGTGATTCATCAGACTGGTACAGTAAGAATGATGGTGATTGGTAAGAGTGGAGCAGTGAACGTAACTGTGATTGGTCAGACTTGGAGAGTAAGAATGAAGGTGGTTGGTCAGGGTGGAACAGTAAAAGTAATTGTGCTGGACAGACTGGAGACGTAAGAATGATTGTGAGCAGATACAGTGTAAAAGTAAGATTGGTTATGACCGATCCGAGTGGCACAGTGAACATGATTGTGGTTGGCTAAACGGATAAAGTAAAAGTGATCGTAACTGGTCAGACCGGTTCAGCAAAAATGAATGTGATTTATCGGAGGGAGTGATTATAGTTTTTAAAAAAAATTGTGATTGGTCAACGGATTACAGTATAAGCGATCGTGATTGGTCAACAAGGTTGCGTAAGAATGATTTTGATTTTGATTTGTAAGAATGGTGCAGTAAGAGTGATTTTGATTGGATAGAATGGTAAAGTAAGAATCATTATGATAGGTCAGACGCGTTCGGAGAGAGTTATTGCGATTGGCTGGAGCGGTGGGTGGCCAACACTGAGGGCAAACCGGATATCACATGTCGACCTCACAACGAGGTCAGAGCACGTGAAGTTCGTGGGATGCTGTCAAGCATGTGACGCAATTTGGTGTGAGGTATCCATGCCTTACTAAGTGCTCTCATATTTGGTCGCTAGGCAGATATTAGACACAGAGGGGATTGGTGATACTGGTGGTGGAAGTGGGAGTTGGAAGCGAAAGTACTTTTATAGGTACCAGCTATAAGTTATAACAGTGACGTGCGTAAAAATAAGGTGTGGGGGGGGGGGGGGGGGGACATGAAACGAGGAGGAGGTGTGGCGTAAGAAGAGAAGAGGAGAAGAAGAAGAGACAGAGAAAGGAAAAAAAAAAAGAAGGAAGTTACATAGTGAGTGAGAGAAGAACAGAGAGAAAGGAAGAGACAGAGAGAAGAAGTAAAGAGAAGAGAGAGAGAGAGACAGACAGACAGACAAACAGACAGACAGACAGACAGACAGATAAAGACAGAGAGGGAGAGGACTACGACAGATTTCTTCTTTGAGCTTCTTTTTCTTCTTCATTCTTCGTCGTCGTGGACATCACTGTCGTCATCGTTATCGTTGAGCTCATCGTCACACTCAAAATCATCATCGTCATCATCGTCCTTTCCTTTTTTCTTGTTCTTCTTTTTCTACATTTGGTCTGTAGTTTTGTTTTCTTCTTCTTCTTCCTTCTCCTTCTTCTTCTTCTTCGTCTTCTTCCTTGTTTGTAAGTTGATCTGTTTAAAGCTTATATCTTTTTTTTTCCCCATTTTCTTCTTTATCTTATATTTTCCCCCTTCGTTCGTTTTCTTTTCTCTCATTTCCTTCCTGTTTCCATTGCCCCTTTTTTCAAATTATTTGTAATCGTTCTGTCAGTGTTGTTGTTGTGGTTTCGTCTTGGCCTCATTTTTTTTTTCTCTCCTTTTCTTTCATGCAATCTTTCCAAAGTATAAGATGCTGAAATGAACAATATGACACAAATGTTTTTAAAAAGGGAAGGAAGGAAGTTCTGTATAAACATTGCAGACGTAAAAAGAAACAATAATAAAGGAAGCTGTAGGTTGGCCTGTGTCTGGAGGAAGTTTACAGAAATTCCAGAGCGTCAAAGAGGAAGTGAAAAAAAAAGCAAGGAGTAACTCACTGTGAATTAAAACACACACACACACACGCCGCGCGCGCGCACGCACGCACGTACGCACACACACACACACACAGAATTGTGCGCACGTGCGCGCACACACACACTCATATACACATACGTGCCCGCATACATACGTGTACATGAACGCGCGCGCACACACACACACACACACACACACACACACACACACACACACACACACACACACACACACACGCGCGCGCGCGCGCGCGCTCTC
>JAPXFY010000020.1:37595026-37597526 GCA_030674185.1 Monoplex corrugatus | reverse complement strand
CAGACAGACAGAGACAGACAGACAGAGACAGACAGACAGACAGAGACAGACAGACAGACAGAGACAGACAGACAGACAGAGACAGACAGAGACAGACAGACAGACAGAGACAGACAGACAGACAGACAGACAGACAGACAGACAGACAGACAGAGACAGACAGACAGACAGAGACAGACAGAGACAGACAGAGACAGACAGACAGACAGACAGACAGACAGACAGACAGAGAGAACACATCAGACAGTGATCATCAGTTTGTGTCTGATCCTGTCACCTGTCATGTCCAAGAGACACGGACAAAAGACATGATGAAGGGCACAGGAAAGGGGGACGAGGATAGAGAGTTCTTCTCTTGTGGGGGACTGGGTGTGGGAGGGGGGGGGTAAGGTGAAAAATGTCTCAGAAGGAAAAAGGAAAGGTTAAGGATGCCAATCTTGCGGTCCATTGGCAGATCTCTCGGCTCCTTATCCACCACCACCACCCTAACTCCCTTTCACCCACCCACCCTCCTCTCCTGCCCAAATCCGGTGAATATTCTTGTTGGTGGACCCTAGCTTTTGTGAAAGATTCTCTTTATACTATTATCTATCAGATCACTAAATAGATACATGTGAAATATATGTGCACAGTTTGACTAACATTTTCTTTACTTGAAAGTTGGTGTCTTCAGGTTTGCCCAATATCTTGATTTGAAAGTGTCTTCATGTATTCTGATAATGGATTAAATAAACTTTATATCCTGACCACGTACACGACGAACGAAAGGAAAAGAGGAAGACAGAATGACAGCATCCTTTTCAGGAGAAACCACATCTTATTCGTAATACAGTTAGTCCCGAATTGATAGAAGAATGCAGACATACGTAAAATGAAATTGGTTTTCTTTTTCTTCTTCTTTTCTTTCCATGTAATCCTCTACTCTACATTAAAGACAACAGAATCTGGATTATTTTCATTACAACGCCATCCTGAAGACGATGGGAAATACAATCATGATGCTATGGAGTCCATCTAGGATTGAGACTGCGTGACAGAGCTTACTCTATAATACATCTGGCGTCAACCAGGCTCGGGAGATACAGACACCTGCGTTCTCAATCGGGACATTCGAACAACACTCTAAATGACGCAACCGTGTATTGGACGAGACTCGATTGTGTGATCCCAATCTTTCCTACGAGCCTTCAGCACACTCAACTCTGGGAAACAGCCAGTTGGGGCTGGAAAAAATACCATAATCATTTACACAGGAATCATGGGATTCGAACTCTAACCTTCTAGTCTTTAGTCTGTTGCGCTAACCACTGCACCATAGCAACAAGTTTGAAAAAAAAACACACACACACACAAAAAAAAACCAAGTAGCATTCTCAATTCAAAGTACAACACTTTAGAAGATTAGCAACAAGAACTTCAGTCAGAGCGGTGACAGCACCATTTATCAGCAGACCACATGTTATTTACAATACAACGAATCTCCAGAGCTTCACACGTAGTACCAAAGGAAAAGAAATCTGTTCAGCCCCGAACAGAATCAGCGACGGACGAGGAAAGATTGATGAGACCCTCGAGAATCTTAGAGCTGACAGCCGCATTTGTCAGCAGCAGACAAAGCCATCCGCCACCATCCTTCAGTGCCTTCGAATAAAGGTTTCTCCAGACCGGAGACCTGAAGAAGGAGAATGAGTTTTAAGACAGCTAGCTGTAAGTCACCACATCACTCGTTGGCTCATGGGTTGTGTTGGACAGCGGAGGTGGTTTGTGATGGGTTGCCCATGATTTTTTAAGGATCATGGCACTCAGGGAGGTTACCTTTGTGCTCATCTTTTTTTCTTTTTTCGTCCCATTTTCTACACAACATTAATGGCCACAGAAGTTGAACAGTGTTTAGCAATGCGATGATGATGATGATGTCGATGAGGATGATAATCATGATGATATAGAGTTCCATCTGGGCTTGAGACTGTGTGACAGGGCTATACTCCACGCTTAGTATCATAATATATCCTGGCGTCAACCAGGCCTGAAAGATACAGACAACTGCGGTGCTGGTCAGAAGATTTGAGCAACACCCTCAATGACGCAGCCGTCAAGTAGATGAGACTCGACTATGTGGTCTTCTTAATGAGCCCATACCACGCCCAACTCTGGGTAGGAGCCGGTTAGAGCCGAAAAATCCCATAATGATTTTTGAAGGGACTGAAGTGGGATTCGAACCCACAACCTTCGAGTGGTAGTCCGTTGCGTTAACCACTACACCACGGCGACTGGTATGGGTGGGTTTCTGTAATATGAATATTTGGGGCGATGTACCTACAGAAGAGTCATTTCTTTTCAAAGATAGATATCAGAAAACCTGTAATAAATAGCTACATCGGCCATGTAACCTGCAACACACACCAATACGACCCTGATGACAACAAGTTCTGCAAGGAAAAAGTTGAGTCCAAAAGAAATCCGGGCAGACTGCTTGGTGGGGAAAGATTCGAGGTCAAGA
>JAPXFY010000020.1:37572526-37577526 GCA_030674185.1 Monoplex corrugatus | reverse complement strand
T
Organism: Monoplex corrugatus; assembly: GCA_030674185.1. NCBI lineage: Eukaryota > Metazoa > Mollusca > Gastropoda > Littorinimorpha > Ranellidae > Monoplex > Monoplex corrugatus. Next base: position 37,577,525 of record JAPXFY010000020.1, on the reverse strand, counting down.
CGTTACTTACTTACTTACCTGTCTATGTTAAGAAAATATTGTCTTCACCTTGTTGATAGACGGCTGAGCATTTGGGCATTGACTAGGAAGGGGGGGGGGGGTGTCTGCCATGTGAGACGAGTTTATACAGAATAGCTAGTTGTGTTGTGATTCAGACCATCAATTATTTATATATTTACTTTATGTATATATTCCTTTTTTGAAACTAAGATACACACATACACATGTCATTTACATGTAACCAAGATTATTCCAGTGGTAGGCTGATAAAATACCAGTGTAAAATATAGACTAGGTAAAACATAGTTTAGGTAGGGCTCAGGACCTGGCCAGTTCATGGGTTTATGTGCAGGTTTAAGGCTTGTGCCACGGTCACCATACACGTGGCACCTGTGACGTTAGTGCATATGGAATTAGCTCCGAGCGAGGAGACGTCATCTTGAGAAACTGACACAAACTGAAACTGAAATTTACGTCGGAGCAGTTCGCTGTTCTCCGTATCCATCCATATCTATGCAACCCGCTTAGCATAGAGTTCTCTTTGCATTGCCAAAGCGAGCAGTGTTGGCAAAACAGATGTGCCTAATTAACATTTTCTCAAAGTGCTTCTGTTAAATAAACCGCCTGCAGTAAAAGCCATTTGCCAGCGGAAAATACACAGACACAACACAACACACACACACACACACCACACACACAGCACACACACACACACACACACCACACACACACACCACACAGACAAACACACACACACACAGACACACACACACACACAACACACACACACACACAGACAACACAGCACACACAGACACACACACACACACACAGACACACACAGACAGACACACACAGACACACACACACACAACAAAGAGGCACACCACACACACACACACACACACACATACGCACACCACACACATACGCACACACACACAACAAACGACCACACACACACACACACACACACACACACACACAACACATGTCATTAATAATATCCATGCTTCCCTGACATTGTATAAAACAAACATTTTTTAAAAGTGACCAGACCGGGAGAAACAAGTACGCTTGTACGTCGATTAGTTCACGCACACGCTACACACTGTAGTAAATTCAACACACCACACACAAAATACACACACACACACACACACACACACACACACACACACACACACACACACACACACACACACACACACACACACACACACACACACACACACACACGTGCGACGCAAATGCCTGCACATTTGGCTGTATATGCACGACCACACAGACATTAGTAATTAGGCATAAGCACACAAACACGTTTGCACAGGTAAAGTAGCATACAGTGAAAGACACATACAGCATACAGAATGACAGACGCAGTGAGACAGACAGACAGAGACAGACCAAGAGAGCCACAGAGACACAGAGTGGGGGGGGAGAAAGAGAGAAGAGAAGAGAGAGAGAGAAAAGAGGAGAGGAGAGAGAGAAAGAGAGAGAGAGAGAAGAGAAGAGAGAAGAGAGAGAGAGAAAGACAGACAGACAGACAGACAGACACAAACAGACAGATAGACAAAGACAGCGATAGAGATGGAGACTGACAGAGAGACACGGAGACGAAGACAGATAGAGAAAGAGAAAGACATAGAAAGACAGAGAGAGAGAGGCAGACAGAGACAGAGAAACAGGCAGAGAGAGAGAGAGAGACACAGAGAAGAGAGAGAGATAGACAGAGAGAGAAGAGAGAGAGAGAGAGAGAGAGAGAGAGAGAGAGAGAGACAGGCAGAGAGAGAGAGAGAAAAAACAATGAGACAGTTAGACAAGAGTGGCACACACATACATATTAAACCCAAACATACATAACAAGTAGGCTGCACGCACACACACAATAGATCACGCACACACCCATGCATGATTGAAGTGGAACAACAAACACACACGCCATGCAGGGACACAGTAACAAACGCACCAGAAGGAGGGTTTGAGTCGTAGAACACGAAAGAGAAGGAGACAGAGAGAAAGACATAGGGAGAAAAACAGAGAGAGAGAGAGAGAGGAGAGAGAGAGAGAGAGAGAGAGTAGAAAAAGACAGACACAGAAAGGAATGGAGACAGAGACGGAGAGAAAAAAGACACAAAGATAAGCGGACAGACACAGAGGCAGATAGACAGACAGGCATACACATAGACAGAAAATATAGACAGACAAACAAACAGACAGACAGTAAAAGAGTGTCACGAAAGCTTTTAAGCAAGCAAGCAAGCGCGCTCACACACACACACACCACACACACACACACACACACACACACACACACACACACACACCACACACACACACACACACACATCGATGACAGAGAGAGAAAGGCAGAGATGAGAAAGAGAGAGACAGAGACAGAGAAAGACAGACAGACAGAGAAAGACATACAGACAGAGACAGAGAGACAAAGAGAGACACAGAAATAGACAGAGACAGGAGAGAAGGGGGAGAGAGAGAGAGAGAGAGAGAGAGAGAGAGAGAGAGAGAGAGAGAGAGAGAGAGAGAATAATACAGACAAAGAAAAGAAGGGAGAGAGAAAGAGAAAGAGACAGAACACAGAAGGAGAGAGAATATCAAATAGAAAGACACAGAGAGAGATTGAGACAGAAACAGAGAGACAGAGACAGACAGACAGACAGACAGAAGAAACACACACAACACGGTCACATGCACCCACCACCACAGCAACCCAAAGCACCACCACGCACACCTCATAACTATACACACAGCAAACATGCCAAAAATCCCTTACCTTATGCGCAAGACCAGAGAAATGGGAACTGGCACTATCTGCACGATGGCTGCCCTGTGTATATCCATCCTCGTGGCTGCTGGGGGAAACGGAAGTGGCACGGCTATAGTGTGAGTATCCATCACTCAGTCCCATATCGTTGTCCAAATCATGCCGCTCACTGAAAATCCCATACATGATGAAAAGATCCAAGATATTGTCTTTATAAATCCTGAATATCTTGTCACAGCTGTGATAAATCCAATGTTAATTGTCCGTTGGAATATTTCCACAAGGTCTGTTGTCACATTAGTTTGAAAAAAGAAAAAAGAAAAAAAAAGCTGTAAATCACTAGTTCTCAATGAATGGCCACAGTTGTCATAACTCCAACACTTTTTTTCTCGTGTGAATGTCTGCACAATATTTGTCACATCGACTCAAAAAAACAGATATAACAAAGTTTGAGTTATCTAAATCCTTTCCGTGTCAAGGTTTCAAGGAATATGTTTGTCACACAAAACAAGAAGCACTAAAAGTATATAAATATATATAAATGATTAAAAACTACATGTGAATTATCACAGCCTTGAGAAATCTAATCCTTTTCGCATCGGTGCTTAAGAATTATGCTCGTCACACTAGAAGAGAACCACTGAACCTTTTCACAAATCAGTAGATTAAACAAATCTTGACAGTAACTCCTCAAAATCTTGACAAATGCAACTTCTTCTGTATCAATATTCCAAAATTATTCTTTTTCCAAACGTCAAAAATATAGAAAGTTATGTAAGTCACCCCAATCCAAAAATGAAATCAGTTTCTTCTGGACGAAAAATTAGAACGATTCTCGTAGTTAACACTCCAGGCTTTAAGAAATTATTCCAAGTATGGCATGTCACGAATTGAACTTTACAGAAAAACGGTCACATGTGGTGCCAGAAGTGGCTGGACCATGCAGATGTTGAACACGAAAAGAAGTCACAATCAGGGGAATATATCTGACTCCTGTTTGTTTCGGTTATTTCCAGAACTTAGTTCCTTTGAACGTCACACTTTGAGAATATAAGTTAATTATCACGATCCTACAGACGTAATCCCGTTGTGTGTCAGTGTTTCCAGCATATCAATCGCACGAAGTTCTGAAAATTAATCCAAGAATTTGCCACAAACTTGAAACATGTACTCCTTTCCGAATCACACGTAGGTTGCTTCAAACGTCAGATTCCAGAAAAATACATGTATAGTGTCACAATCCGAGCACTACGATTTTTTTCTTTCGTGTTAATATTTCAAGAACTTTCTCACATCAAACTCTGAAAAACTTTCCTGTGAACCGTCACAATCTCAGAAATATTCGTCACATCAAATTCTGAAAAAATAATTTGCTGTGAATCGTCACAATCTGAAAAATGTGGTATATATTTCCGTGTCAATAATTCCACAAGTGTTCTCGCATCAAACGTGAACTATGGGAAAATCGCCACAATCTGAATCGTCACTACGCGAAGAAATGTAGTCCTTTCTGTGGTCAATGATTTTGCAAATCTTGTCACATCAAACCACAAACCTGTACAAATGCCACAGGTGTAAAACGTAACAATACGAAGTATGTAGTTCCTTTACGTCTTTTGCATACAACTCCCAACTCCAAAGTTAGACCACTCTGGAAGTAGCTGCACAATCAAAACAAACAAAACAAATTTAAAAATTGAAGTTTGTTAAAACAAAAGATTCATTGCATTCGGACATTTCCATGTGCGCTCCACCCAAACCTGCGGTAATTATCTGTTAGACTCCTTAAAGAAACATGAAAACACATGGCATGCATGACCAAAGACAGAATATGTACACTGTGCAACTACAGAAATGAAAACATGAAAAACATCCGACATTCACACACCCCACTTGTAACGGAGTTTGCAGACTCTGCAGAAACACACCGTCTGCGCAGTGTGAGCAAAACAAAACAACGTGCATACACACATCCGAAAAACACTGAAGGCAACAATAAAATATTCAAAAACAAGCACACAAACAAACAAAGCAACACCATGTTTCACGTTATCGAACCTGCTTTGATGTTTCACATTATCGAACCTACTTTGATGTTTCACAATATCGAACCTACTTTGATGTTTCATATTATCAACCTACTCTGATGTTTCATATTATCGAATATAATGTATGGCTATAATGCTAATGATCACGGTCTTTCCTCTACTGAAC
>JAPXFY010000020.1:37547526-37550026 GCA_030674185.1 Monoplex corrugatus | reverse complement strand
TCTTCTTCTCTTCTTCTTCTTCTTCTTCTTCTTCTTCTTCGCATTTCTTCTTCTTCTTCTTTCTTCTTCTTCTTCTTCTTCTTCTTCTTCTTCTTCTTCTTCTTCTTTCTTCTTCTTCTTCTTCTTTTCTTCTTCTTTCTTCTTCTTCTTCATTCTTCTTCTTCTTCTTCTTCTTCTTCTTCTTCTCTTCTTCTTCTTCTTCTTCTTCTTCTTCTCTTGCATTCTTCTTCTTCTTCTTCGCATTCTTCTTCTTCTCTTCTTCTTCTTCTTCTTCTTCTTCTTGCTTCTTCTTCTTCTTCTTCCTTCTTCGCATTCTTCTTCTTCTTCTTCTTCTTCTTCTCTTCTTCTTCTCTTCTTCTTCGCTTCTTCTCTTCTTACTTCTTCGCAATTCTTCTTCTTCTTCTCTTCTTCTTCGCAATTCTTTCTTCTCTTCTTCTTCGCAATTCTTCTTCTTCTTCTTCTTCTTCTTCTTCTTCTTCGCAATTCTTCTCTTTCTTCGCAATTCTTCTTCTTCTTCGCAATTCTTTCTTCTTCTTCTTCTTCCTTCTTCGCAATTCTTCTTCTTCTTCTCGCAATTCTTCTTCTTTCATTCTTTTCTTCTTCTTCTTCGCAATTCTTCTTCTCTCGCAATTCCTTCCTTCTTCTTCTTTTCTTCCTTCTTCTTTCTTTCTTCTTCTTCTTCTTCTTCTTCCTTCTTCTTCTCTGCAATTCTTCTTTCTTCTTCGCAACTTTTCTTCTCTCTTCTCGCAATTCTTCTTCTTCTTCGCAATTCTTCTTCTCTTCTTCTTCTTCGCAATCTTCTTCTTCTTCTTCGCATTCTTCTCTTCTTCTTCTTTTCTTCGCAATTCTTCTTCTTCTTCTTCTCATTCTTCTTCTTCTTCGCAATTCTTCTTCTTCTTCGCAATTCTTCTTCTTCGCATTCTCTCTTCTTAATTCTTCTTCTGCATTCTCTCCTTCTTCTTTCTTCTCTTTCGCTTCTTCTTCTTCTTCTCTTCTTCTTCCTTCTTCTTCTTCCTTCCTTCTTTCATCTTCTTCTTGCATTTCTTCTTCTTCTTTCCTTTTCTTCTTCTTCTTCTTCTTCCTTCTTCTCTTCTTCATTTCTTCTTCTCTTCTTTCTTTCTTCTTCTCTTCTTTCTTCTTTCTCTTCTTCTTCTTTCTTCTTCTTCTTCTTCACTCATCTTACAGCGCCACTTGCAATCTGTTGTGCGATTTTCTTCTTCTTCCAGTTCCTTCAGCTCTAATCGGGAGTTTTCATTCAATCCATTCTCTCTGTATATCCGTCGTACTTTCTTCTATTCTTCTCGTTTGTTCGCACCACATCTTACATAAGGAATTCTTGAGCCCCTGTGATTGGCCGATTTGTGTTCACTTCCCTTCTGCTGCCAAAAGCGCAAAGACATGTTATGAATATAATCATCTCGGTCTCGCATAATACTGTGCTAAACCATTTGCGTTATGCATGTATTTTCCAAATCCATAATATATTTTTCATGTGGTACATCAGAGAACTCTCCATGCTACTGTAACGGCTGACCACATTCCTCTATTTGCTTGCACAGTATCTTTTAACTAAATAGTCTGGTGTTTTCTCAATTCTTCTCTAAGTCGCATCAACTAATGCTGATTCATTTCAAACGCAATCTCTTTAACATGCATAGTCGATATTCTGCATCCGTATATCCAAAACAAGTGTGACTGCCCGCGTTCAAGCAAACAGGAACCAGAAAAAAAAAAAAAAAAAACACGAAAGAAGAATACGAACGCGTATTTAATACAACAAGACAAGACAGGCGCAAATTTTCGGCCAACTGGCCTTTGTCAAGCGTAAGATTACATACAAACAAACACCAGATACACCAATTTTGAGAAAAAGACTGAAACTTCCCTGCTGCTGTGTCCAATGTGAGAAAAGGAAACGTATACACATGCGCTGAGCTTGCCCAAAACCATATGCGCTAGCCAGAAGTTTAAATAGAAGCACACAAGTCGAGGGTGGGGTAGGGAGGGATACTTATAAATCACTAATGTGATACCACCAGGACAATTGAAGCATCAAATTAAGATGGGCAGCGAACGAGGCCATCTGACGCGGGCTGGGACTGAACTCGAGATACAATAATTTCTGTTATAAAGCGCCAACAGTCCATGTCCTAAGCATGCTCGTTGCGCTTTGGAATGATAAAACATTACTCAACTTTAAATCAAGTAAAAACTTGACACTGGCAAAGCATCCAAAACAAGTGTGACTGCCCGCGTCCAAGCAAACAGGAACCAGAAGAACAAGAAAACCAATATAAGCGCGTATCCAACAAAACAAAACAGTTGTTTTGTTGGATACGCGCTTATATTGGTTTTCTTGTTCTTCTGGTTCCTACTGGCAAAGCAGGAAACAAAAATGAATATTAGGGACCATAATAACATTATTACATTTCAGATCAAGTCAATTTGGATGCTGACAAAACATGATATGAAAACGAATGTCAGGAACCATAATAACATG
>JAPXFY010000020.1:37530026-37532526 GCA_030674185.1 Monoplex corrugatus | reverse complement strand
AGAGACAGACAGACAGACGGACAGACAGGGACAGAGAGACAGAGACAAAGACAGGGACAGAGAGACAGAAAGCGACAGTGACGCAGAGAGAGAGAGAGAGAGAGACAGAGACAAAGACAGAGACAGAAGACAGAAAGAGACGGAGACGCACACAGAGAGAGAGAGAGAGAGAGAGAGAGAGAGACAGACAGACAGGCAGACAGACAGGACAGACAGACAGACAGGCAGACAGACAGAGAGAGAGAGAGAGAGAAAACAAGATGAACAAGAACATGAACACTTTTTTTTACTGTCAGGGATCGTGGAGTAAACATATTAATACATGTTTACACCCACCCCTCGTTCACGGAAGATCTACACTTATTTGACAGAGAGACAGACAGACAGACAGATAGACAGACAGACAGAGAGGGAAGGAGAGATAGAGAAGGAGGCCGAGGGAGGGAGAGAGAGAGAGAGAGAGAGAGGCAGAGAAGAGAGAGGAGACAGGACAGACAACACGAGACGACAGAGAAAGATAACACACACACAACACAACACACACACACAACGACACACACACACACACACACACAACACACACACACACAACACAACGTACACAAACACAACAATACACACACACACAAACACACACACACACAAGCACACACACACACACACACCAACCACGCCAGAAGAGAGAAAAGCTTCCACACACAGCAGTGGATGTCCCCATCAGACAATTCTAACGATAATAACGACTTCTAATCACCTTTGCCATCATCAGACATTGTCCTGTTCTCTGTAATCTGTCAGTCTAATCGTCTCCCTTTACCACCCTGTTCCACCCTCACCCCCACCCCTTGTGTCCCTCCTCCCTCTCCTGTTCTTCTGCATCCTTCCCCCGTTCATCCACATAAACGATATAGCATTCTGCTTTTTGTTTCAACAGATAACCAATCGTTTGTCGGTATGAATCATTCTGACAGAGATAGAAACAGAGGGTGAAGAGAGATGAGAGAGAGAGAGAGAGAGAGAGAGAGAGAGAGACAGACAGACAGACAGACAGAGACAGACAGAGACAGAGAGACAGAGACAGAGAGAAAGGAATTAGAGACAGACAGACAGACAGATAATAAGAAAGAGGGAGAGAGAAAGACACACAGCAAAAAACAAGAACACATTTTTATTTTGAGGGTAGTTTATGTTGTAACATAGGTATCTCAATGTTTTATTATATTCAGCCATCCTCCATGGACGATGTACATTATCTTGCGAGACAGGCAGACAGACAGACAGACAGACACGCGCACAGAAACAGAGACAGCCTAAGAGAGACAGCGAGAGAAAAGGAGAGAGAGAGAGACAGAGAGAGAGGAGAGAGAGAGAAGAGAGAGAGAGAGGGAGAGAGAGAGAGAGACATACGCACAGAAACAGAGAGCCCAAGAGAGAGAGAGCGAGAGAAAGGGAGAGAGAGGGAGAGAGAGAGACACACACATACACACACACACACACAGAGACACAGAGAGAGACACAGAGAGAGAGAAGGAAGAGAGAGAGAGAAGAGAGAGACAGAGAGCCAGGAAGAGAGAGAGAGAGGGAGAGGGAGAGAGGCGCAAAGACACTAATAATGATAATAATTTATTTTCCAACGGTAGAAATAGTTGGATACAATCCATTGTTCAGGCTTGTCCTGAAGTCGCTATTTCATAATTATCTGCCTAGAACTAGGAACACTGGAAATAAAATACACCAACAAAATTAAGACAAATGCAGAAAAGACAGAGAGAGGGAGATTAGAGACAGGGAAAGAGAGGGACAGGGGAACAGAGACACAGAGAAACAGACACACAGCTACAAGCCAACAGAATATTAGCTGGTCTTTTTTGGCGCCTGACTGGTTTTTATCCAGATTTGAGCGTGTTAAGAACTCATGGGAAAACTGGGACCACACAGTCGAAATTCATCCATTTGCGGATGTGTCAGGAGGGATTCCTCAAATTTTCTTGACCAACACCCGCAAGTGTCTGTGTCTCTCTGGCCTGGTTGACCTCAGGATATAATATAGTTAAGAAAAAAGGAAGTGGAGAGTACAGCCTTGTTTTACAGGTTCAATCCAGAACAGAATTCAATATCATGTCCATTGTCATAAGGAAGATTAGGAAAAGACAAGCAACGTTTATAGGCCATTTTATGAGGAAAGGGAAATTAGAGCACCTGGTCACAACAGGAAAGCTGGAGGGAAAGAGAACATCAGGTAGACCTAGGAGAAAATATTGGACGGACTTGCAGGGTGGCTGAGGACAGAGAGGGTGGAAGATGTGCTTGCAGTAACAAGAGATAGATGCATATGGAGGGCCATGATCGCCTACGCCATGCGGCAGGGCACAGTGTGATGATGATGATGATGATGATGATGATGATGATGATGATGATGATGACGTCCATTGTCAATGGAATAAAATCCACATGCACAAACTCCGCTGATGCCATGTGATGGACAAGACTCAACGTGATC
>JAPXFY010000020.1:37505026-37520026 GCA_030674185.1 Monoplex corrugatus | reverse complement strand
ACAACAAGACACAAAAAGCACCTCCCAGCTGTCAACACTACACAAAAGAACACAACCAGAACATGCAAACATGAGCATGTGCTCCACACTTCCTGAAATTGATTGACGCGACGTGGCTGAACGTGACGATAACAGACAGGCGATTGTTGAAAGTGACAAGCGGCAATCTCTCTGTGGAACTGACCTAGTCCTATTCCAGTAGCCAGCAATGTCACTATGTTTATCATTGATTAATGAGTTGTGGAGTTCAGGTAAAAGCTCGTATTCCGCTATCCTACCCACAATTTGATGAAAGATTCAATAACCTGTTTCAGGCTGGACCGTTCTGTTGATTAATCCTACATCACTGGCCACTCATTTTGTGAGACTTTTGTTTTCCATAATGTGATGATAATGTTATCATAAGATACAAAACCCACGCGCTACATAAGATCTCATGACCTGGCGTTCGTTCGTTGCTTGATTTAACGTCTTTTCACTATAAGTGATATTAGACGAGGAAAAATGGCATGGAGGATGAAATAAGGGGGGGGGGGGGTGGAGGGGAGAGGGGAACAGAGTAAGGGACGTAAAAAAAATTAAAAGGAAGCGGCAAGGTCTTAAGAAAAAGGATATGGATGAACAGAGAAATGAAACTAGAACAACGCTAACATCAATAGTGTAACAGAAAAATCGTCATAAAAACAAAACAAAACAAAAATAATCATAATTATAATAATAATCTTAAAGTAACGCATTAACAGGACTGTGAACCAATGATTCTGAAATTTTAACTAACAAAACTTGATCCGATACTACTTCTTTAAAATGCGTTTCAAGATAGTTTCCTTGTGTAAACATCTTTGGTAAAAAGGAACGAAGCTTTCTGCAGTAAAACAAACAGTGATACAATGTGAATTGTTCGCCGCAAATACATAAAACGTTGTTACAATATTTTTCAAAGCGTTCAGTTGAATGCGAAAATATGTCATAACAATTAATCTCAAATGATATAACGAGGAATACTGCAAGTTTTTACAGATATTTTGAACTGAAAGTTTGATTCTTTTTTGAGACACAAATTTTTCATTTAAATGTTCATGAAATCGAATCCATGATGCTAATTCTAGCGAGTTGTAAGCTTCTTTTACCGAGGTGTTAACATGTAATTCTATGGAATTTTCAAGATGGAGGGCACCGGATTTAGCTGCTCTGTCAACTACGTTGTTGCCATGAAGACCAACATGAGAAGGCACCCAGCATAAATTGATTTCCGAGCCATTTATCTTTAAACAATGTATTAGATGATTTGCCTCAATAATTAAGTCAGGTCTTGTGTCTGTATCAAAAGACTGTAAGGCATATAATACAGATTTTGAATCAACAAAGAGAACTACTTTGAATGACACAGGCCGAAGGCTTATTAAATAATGCAACGCTTGAACAACAGCGACCAATTCTGCTGTATATATAGATACATTTGCCCCAATGAAAAAAGACTTTTTAATGTTAAATTTTGGAACATAAAAGGCTGCTCCAACGCTCTGATTTGCTAAGACTGACCCATCGGTAAAAATGTGGAGGTGGGTACGGTACTTTTCATCGATGTGTTCACAAGCTGTGGATAGCGTAATGTTGACATTATCATCTTTTTTAACTTTTGCATAATCGAGATCAAATGTGGCCTTTAGCATTTCCCATGTAGGGATAGGCGTTATCGTTGGTTTCTCGGCTATTTCATCCATTGTTATGTTGGACTGTTTGATCAGGCCAGATATGTAAGTTGCGGCAATAATTTGTGATGAAATGTTTTTTGCTCGTTTTGGAAAGTCAGTATCAGACCTGATCTTAATTTCTTTGCTCACAAAATTATCCGCTTGTGAAGTAGTTCTAATTGCAAACTTTGCTGTAGCTAACTCACGATGGTTGTTTAAAGGTAGAATTCCAGCAACTTTGTACGTTTCCAGAGTAGAAGCATGAGTTGGTACACCTAGTGCAATTTTAAGACTTTTGCAGTCCAAGCTCTGAATCTTTTTTAGTAAATATTTGGGTGCATTGAAGAAAACTTCTTGCGCGTAGGATAATTTAGACCTGACCAGCGCTGTTGACAGATGAATCAGTACATTTGTATCCATTCCCAGGGTAATTTGCTTATTATCTTTAGAAAATTTAAGGTTTTTCGCGCTTTTGTTAAAATATAATCAAAATGGACATTCCAGCTTAATTTGGACGTGATGTAAACTCCTTTGTGGGTTTATGTGCATGCTTAAGGCTTGAACCATGATCACTTTGGATCTCCTCCACCCCCTCCTCTTTTTCTTATCTTCTTCTTCTTCTTCTTCTTCTTCCTTTGCTCGGTGAAGAGTCACAGGGACGCCTCTCTATAGAACTGTTCACCAGATTTCTCCAGCTCTGTCAGCTGTGTGCAAAATCCTGTTTCAGCAAACGGATTCTCCGTCACTGTACTAGTGAATAAAAGAAACACTAGACTGTACCTTTATATTTATGGCCCTCTTGGGCAATCGATCAGTAGATAAAATCTGATTCTATGGCTAAGGATGTAAGAGAGGGCTAGGATTTAAGACAAAGACCGATCATTTCATTTGTACAAAAGAAATTTCAATCAAGAGAGAGAGAGACAGACAGACAGACAGACAGAGAGAGAGAGACAGAGAGAGACAGAAACAGAGACAGAGACAGAGACAGACAGACAGACAGACACAGAGTGAGTGATGGAGGAGGAGGAGGAGGAAAAGAGAGAGAGAGTGAGAGAGAGAGAGAGAAACAGACAGACAGACAGAGAAGAGGCTGAGACAGTGAAACAGGCAAAGACAGAGACGGAGAGAGAGAGACAGAGAGAGAGAGAGAGAGCTAAACAGCAGTTTTACCTCATTTCCTTATATTTGTCAGAGTTCGTAATTTTACTTCACTTCATCGTAACATTTCATTTGTCAGACGCTCGATAATTTGTGCAGAAATGGATGACAGGCAGCAGAGTTCTCAGGCATTCTCTGAGAACTGGGCACGCTTGTGCAAGAATCAATATGGAAATATCGGCAATTGCAAAATCTGCGCTGGTCAAAGATCACCAGGTTTCGGAATGAAACAATATGAGGACTTGGCGGCAGTGATATTGTCAAAGAAAGAGAAAAATGGGGTAGGGTGTGTGTGTGTGTGTGTGTGTGTGTGTGTGTGTGTGTGTGTGTGTGTGTGTGTTGTGTGTGCGAGAGAGACAGACACAGAAAGAGAGAGCGAGAGAGAGACGGACAAAGAGAAAGAGAGAGAGAGAGAGAGAGAGAGAGAGAGAGAGAGAAGACAGAGAGAGAGTTCATACTGCAGTATACATTATTTCTCAAGGATGCCAGCATCTGCTTCATTAGACATTTTTGTTACAGCTGTCTTACAGCTAGTTCTTGCTTTAGAGAGAGAGAGAAAGAGAGAGAGAGAGACAAACAGAGAGAGAAACACAGATAGAAACAGAGAGAGAAACACAGATAGAAACAGAGAGAGAAACACAGATAGAAACAGAGAGAGAAACACAGATAGAAACAGAGAGAGAAACACAGATAGAAACAGAGAGAGAAACACAGATAGAAACAGAGAGAGAGAGAGAGAGAGAGAGACAAACAGAGAGAGAAACACAGATAGAAACAGAGAGAGAAACACAGATAGAAACAGAGAGAGAAACACAGATAGAAACAGAGAGAGAAACACAGATAGAAACAGAGAGAGAGAGAGAGAGAGATAGAAACAGAGAGAGAAACACAGATAGAAACAGAGAGAGAGAGAGAGAGACAAACAGAGAGAGAAACACAGATAGAAACAGAGAGAGAAACACAGATAGAAACAGAGAGAGAAACACAGATAGAAACAGAGAGAGAAACACAGATAGAAACAGAGAGAGAGAGAGAGAGAGAAACACAGATAGAAACAGAGACAGAGAGAGAGACAAACAGAGAGAGAAACACAGATAGAAACAGAGAGAGAAACACAGATAGAAACAGAGAGAGAGAGAGAGAGAGAGAGAGAGAGAGAGAGAAACACAGATAGAAACAGAGAGTGAGAGAGAGAGAGAGAGAAACACAGATAGAAACAGAGAGTGAGAGAGAGAGAGAGAGAAACACAGATAGAAACAGAGGGGAGAGAGAGAGAGAGAGAGAGAGAGAAACACAGATAGAAACAGAGAGTGTGAGAGAGAGAGAGAGAGAAACACAGATAGAAACAGAGAGAGAGAGAGAGAGAGAGAGAGAGAGAAACACAGATAGAAACAGAGAGTGAGAGAGAGAGAGAGAGAGAAACACAGATAGAAACAGAGAGAGAGAGAGAGAGAGGGAAACACAGATAGAAACAGAGAGTGAGAGAGAGAGAGAACTGGTTGCTGTCGTCCTGTTATTGGGTTTTCTTTGGAAATGTTTGTTCAGCGTCCCCGTGGACATGGTAAAAGAAAGGAAGCGAGGTCCGGGGACTCAGGAGATAGAGAGAGGAGAGGTGTCGAAGTGATCAGAATTTTATCAAGTCTGAAGCATGCAGTGTATGCCAGAAGGAATCATCACACTCGGTCATTCCCATACGTATTCCACCCAAAACTGCCAGCAGTTTTATTGGCAGACCCCTTTAGCCTGCGCCTCCCCCAATTCTGTGCTAGAAATTTCTTCTTTTCTGTTACTCTCTTCGTTTCTACCTTATTCCTTTGCTTTCTGTCATTTCTTCCTATTATTCCATGCTTTGTTGATCCATTCACCTGTGTATGTGTTCGATAAAAAGTCTTACTCACTTTTTCTTAGGAGAGATAACTGGGTACATATATTTAAGTGCATTTTTGGCTTCTAGGGATGTGAGACATGTGGAAGCAATTTTAGGTAATTTAGGCCCGTTTTATTTTTTATATATATATGTTTTAGTGTCCTTCTTTATGTGTACATTTGTATTCATGTTTGTTTTTTAAATCCCCTGTGCGATAAACTGGACGGAGTGGTCAACGCTGGATGATAATTAGTAGAACGCTCAGGCAAGTTCTGTCAAATGGAGACACCACAAAGGAAATATCAATCATTGCAAATTTGCGCTGGTCAAAGATCATCCAGTTCAGGAATAAAACGATATAGACAGATAGATAGACAGGCAGGCAGGCAGACAGGCAGGCAGGCAGACAGACAGACAGATAGATAGATAGACAAATAGATAGATAGATAGATAGATAGATAGATAGATAATAGATAAATTAGATAGATAGATAGATAATAGATAAATACATAGACTGATAGATAGATTGATATACTGATAGATACACAGACACATACATACATACATACATATATATGTATATATTACATACATACATAATACATACATACATCCATCCAAACATACATACATACATACTAGCTGTGTATATGTGTGTATGTATATATATATATATATATATATATATATATATATATATATATATGTGTGTGTGTGTGTGTGTGTGTGTGTGTGTGTGTGTGTGTATACACAGAGAGAGAGAGAGAGAGAGAGAGAGAGAGAAAGACAGACAGACAGAGGCAGAGACAGACAGACAATCAGTCAGACAGACAGACAGACAATCAGTCAGACAGACAGACAGACAGAGACAGAGACAGAGAGACAGACAGACAGAGACAGACAAACAAACAAACAAAAAAGAGACAGCTAGATGGTGGCTGCCGTAAATGCTTTTGAATTTTTTCGGGAAATATTTGTTCAACGTTCCGATGGATATGTTAAATGGATATGTTAAGAGACACAGAAAGAGGCCTGGAGGTCTGTGAAAAGAGAGAGAGAGAGAGAGAGAGAGAGAGGAGAGAGAGAGAGAGAGAGAGAGGGAGAGAGAGAGAGAGAAGACGATAAAATAATCCTAAACTGGAATATCAATAATACTGAGAGAGAGAGAGAGAGAGAGAGGGGGGGTGGAGGACAGAGAGAGAGAGGAAGTATAGTGAGAGAGAGCGAGAAAGAGAGAGCGAGAGAGAGAGAAGAAAACAGAGAGAGAGAGAGAGAAGAAAACAGGAGAGAGAGAGAGAGGGGAGAGAGAGAGAGAGAGAGAGACAGAGAGAGAGAGAGAGAGAGAGAGAACGAGAGACAGAGACAGAGAGAGACAGAAAGGGACATAGAGAGAGTGGGGAGAAAGGAGGGAGGGAGGGAGGGAGGAAGGGAAGGAGGAAGAGGCGGTATAGAAGCCTCTGGGATTTTATTGGTAAAAATGGAATGATGTGAATTACGCTCAAACTCGTTCCGTGTTTACTCTCTGCGATTTGAAGTTGTCTCTAAACATCCCTCTTAGACATAGGCCTGGCTGCAATGTCATCATGTACACGTTTCTATGGATTCAATGTTTTGTAAACGAGAGGGGTGAGATGGTGATGGGACTTTGTAAACATCCCTTCTGTTCCACCTTTCCCCTTCTCCCACTGTCTCTCTCTCTGTCTTTGTCTGTCTGTCTGTCTGTGTTTGTGTGTCTCTCTTTCTCTTTCTCTCTCTGTCTCTCTCTTTGTCTCTGTTTCTCTGTCTCTGTCTCTGTCCCTGTCTCTCTCTCCATCTCCGTCTGTCTGTCTGTCCGTCTCTGTCTGTCTGTCAATCTGTCTCTCTCTGTCTCTCTCTCTGTCTCTCTGTCTGATTAAATATATGTCTTTCTCTCTGTCTCTGTCTCTCTGTCTCTGATGATATATATGTCTTTCTCTCTGTCTCTGTCACTCTCTCTGTCTCGGTCTGTCTGTCTGTCTGTCTCTGTCTCTGTCTCTGTCTCTCTGTCTCTCTGTCTGTCTGTCTCTGTCTGTCTGTCTGTCTGTCTCTCTCTCTTCTTTCATTTTTTCGCTTCTTAACACACACACACACACACACACACACACACACACACACACACACACACACACACACACACACACATACATACATACATACACACACGCACGCACACACATACACACACACTCACACACTGTGACGGATGTGTTGTATATACTTTCATAGTACATTTCCACTTTTGTATAGAGTTTTGGCTCATTTTTTGCTTTTGTGGACTGGAGCACCCAGTGTTGGTTTTGGTGTCTTTATTCTGATTGGCTGTGAAGTAAAAGCGTGGAGTGCACGGAGCGTGGAATGCCTGGAGCGTGGAATTCGTGTAGCGTTGTGTGCGTGTCGAAAATCTGTGAACTAAAAAGTCAGTTCTACAGAGATTTCCAGGTGGAGCGGTCGCTTATCTTTGCCACCTGAAGAGAACTAAATCTGTTTGTCTTAAGCTGCTATGTTAGCAGGTTGGTGAATCTTTTGATATATATATTTACCAAAAATTGAGACATGTAGAGATTGTGAAGAAACGTAATTGTGTAAAAGTGAAGTGAATTATTTTGGCAGTCAAGAGTTGTATTGAGTTGTAGTTCTTGATTTAATGTTTTATGAATTACTGTTTTGTGGTTTCGATCTTTAAATGATGTGCAGTCAGTGTGAACTTTATGGATAATTATATGTATTAAGAGTTTGGACTTTTGAACCATGAATGGCGAATATTGTTTTAAATTCTTTATTGTAAGATGTTATTTTGTTAAATGAATATGAAGCTAAGTTAGTGGTCATTTTTTGGAAATTGAGGTTAGTGTAGAATATTTGCTGCATGGCACTGTGAATGTAATTTGCCTTCGAGCTTTTAAAAGGCAAACAATATTACTTTGGGATAAACGTTTGTCAATCATATAATATAAAATTATGGTGTGGCCATTGACCCGATACATTTTATTGACAATTTTGTAGATGGAAGTACTTAGCAAATTCTTTCCTATCTACAGCTTCTGACGTGGGGAGCTGTCTGGTCTGATTAGCTCACGAGGGAGCCACATACGTACGTGACTTTGTTTTGAGGGGTGGATGCCTGATCCAGTCCCTGGTCCTAAGCTGTTAGGACTCTGCTGAATACCTGCTGTTTTGAGGGGTGGATGCCTGATCCAGTCCCTGGTCCTAAGCTGTTAGGACTCTGCTGAATACCTGCTGTTTTGAGGGGTGGATGCCTGATCCAGTCCCTGGTCCTACGCTGTTAGGACTCTGCTGAATACCTGCTGTTTTAAGGGGTGGATGCCTGATCCAGTCCCTGGTCCTAAGCTGTTAGGACTGCTGAATACCTGCTGTGGGCGTGTCCGGTTACTGACGCCTCTGTTTCGTCTTGCTCCCCAGGATTGTGTGGTAACTATGTTTATATAGAATGATGAACTGAATTCTGAACAATGATTTCGATGCTGTGAAACAAACTGAAGTGCTGACGCAGTGAAAATTCCTGTGAAAAGACTGTTTGGGACGGACACCTGAATCCATTATTTTTTATTGAACAGTGGTCAATGAACATTTATTTCTGACTTATGTGTTTGTTGATCCAGTTGGATGAAAATTGAACTGATGATATTTGATTAATTATAAATATTTAAATATACTAATTTGTTTACAGAGGTTGTTTAAGTGACTGAGTGGAAGGTTGTGTATGGTTGGGGAAAACACATAGAACACGCACCTAGATATACACAATCTACTTTCATCCTATTTCTGTCAGTCACACATAAACCGACTTCTGTAACACACACACACATGCCTGTGCGCGCGCACACACACACATGCACAGTACACACACATACACAGCAAGACAGACATAAATTTTCGGCCATCTGGCCTTTGTCTCACGTACACAAACAACAACAAAGAATGAACACCATGAACATTAGGGAAAAAAAAAACAGCAGAAAGACTTCCTTTTTTGTTTATTTGTTTGTTTGTTCAGCAGAAGACAGACGTAAATTTTCGGCCAAATGGGCTTTGTCTCACGTACACAAAAGACAGTAAAGAATGAATACACGAACCTTAGGGAGGAAAAAAAACCAGCACAAAAACTTCTCAGATATTTCGTTCTGTAGAAGAAAAAATGAAGTACACGCCATTCGCTCTGTACCTTCAGTTATACACACAACAGCAGTTCTTCGGTCAGTGCAAACTATACAGTAATATTTCCGGGTCATCAGTTCTGCAGGAGAGAAAACAAACACCAATGTCGTTAACCTCCTACCATCAGTTATACACACAGCAGTTCTTCTGCCAGTGCAAAACTATACAAAACTATCTCCGGTTCATCAGTTCTCTGCATTCAGTTATTCACACCAAATGGACTTTCCGTGCTGATGGCGCTTCGCCACTGGTCATCTCCATAATCATCATAAAAATTCCGAGAGAAGGGGGTTGGGGGTTGGGGTGTAAGGATAGGGCGGACAGAGAGATAGGAGGAGGAGGAAACCTGAAGGAAGGAATGAAGAGGGGAGAAAAAAGTGACAAACAGACAGACACAGAGACACAGAGAGACAGAGACAGACACAGAGACAGAGACAGAGCGACAGAGGCAGAGAGACAGAGACACAGAGCGACAGACAGACAGATAGACAGTACAGAGACAGAGACAGAGACAGAAACAGAGTACTGATGATACGAAGTGGTCATGTCTATTCTCCTGTTTGTAAATAAACGTACACGTGAACAATGGAAAATAATTATTTTAAGCTTTGTGGTAACAACGACTAGAGGAGCACGAGAGAGAGAGAGAGAGAGAGAGAGAGAGAGAGAGGGAGAGAGGAGAAAGAGAGAGAGAGAGGGAGAGAGGAGAAAGAGAGAGAGAGAGAGAGACAGACAGAGAAAGAGCGAGCGAGAGAGAGAGAGAGAGAGAAACAGAGAGAGAGAAGAATACAGGGGAGAGATAGATAGATAGATAACAGATAGAGAGAGAGAGAGAGAGAGAGAGAGAGGAGAGAGAGAGAGAGAGACAGAGACTGAGACTGAGACAGAGACAGAGAGAGAAGCAGACAGACCGAGGGACACACACAGACAGATACAAACAGAAACAGAGACAGAGACCGAGAGACAAGGAAAGACAGACAGGCAGACAGAGACACAGAGAGAGATAAACAACATAGGAGAGAAACAGACAGAGGCAGATAAACAGACACACACACACACACACACACACACACGAACACACACACACACACACACACACACACACACACACACACACACACACACACACACACACACACACACACACACACACATTCACACAGACACAAACACACAAAGAGAGAACATGAGGGAAGCTTTGAGATGTGATGGACTGTCTGACTACCAACTACCCAAGATGCAATCAAAGATAAAATGTCTGTTTTCCATACTTATTCAATTTGTTAGTCTGGCTTTAGAGAGATTGCAAGCAACGTGCATACGTGTGTGTGCGTGTGTGTGTGTGTGTGTGTGTGTGTGTGTGTGTGTGTGTGTGTGTGTGTGTGTGTGTGTGTGTGTGTGTGTGCTCACGTGGGAGAGAGACAGACAGACAGACACACAGAGATAGACAGAGACAGACAGACAGACAGACAGACAAACGGACGGACGGTCAGAGACAGACAGAAAGAGACAGACATACAGACAGACAGACAGAGAGAAACGCCAAGGGGCCCATTTGAATGCAAGGCTCTTTAGTATTGTATATGAAATTTCTCTTTTCTCTCTCTCTCTCTTTCTTTCTCCCTCTCTCTTCTCTCTCTTCTTTCTCCCTCTCTCTCTCTCTCTTTCTTTCTCCTCTCTCTCTCTTTCTTTCTCCCTCTCTCTCTCTCTTTCTTTCTTTCTCCCTCTCTCTCTCTCTTTTCTCCCTCTCCCTCTCTCTCTCTCTCTCTTCTCCCTCTCTCTATTTTTCTCTTTCTCTCTCCGCCCTCTCTCTCTCTCTCCCTGCCACCAATACGTTTTTCTCCCTTCATCTCCATCCCCCTTTCCCTCACACACTCCTCTCTCCATCTACTCCTCTCTCGCACTCTAGAGCTTTAACGATGATCAAGCTAGCAGGCCACTGTAGTTTGGAGTTTGTTTAACCCTTTGACTCCCTCACCCTATCCACCAGCTTCCTGTATTGTCAACTATGCTAGCAAAGCAGAAACTTAACCCTTTGACTCCCTCACCCTATCCACCACCATCCTGTATTGTCAACTATGCTAGCAAAGCAGAAACTTGACCCTTTGACTCTCACCCTCTCCACCAGCTTCCTGCCCTGTATGCCTCACTCCTGCAGAAAGCTTGTGGCTTGGGTGAGGGAGTCAAGGGTTAAGTTATTGCGGCTGCTGGGTGAGGCGCGGGCACCAAAAGGTTAATTAAGAGGAATTCTTGGACAATTCCATATGCGCTCCACCCACATCTGGCAGACACCTCGAGCCTGCGCAAAACTCTATGTGCTGGCAAGGTTTCTGTGGGTGGGGAATCTATTATGAAACTCTACGCCACCAAAATGATGGTGTAGCACTAACTGCAAGGAAAATTTGTTTTCTATCAATAACTGAAGAGTAGAAAACTGATGGCCCGTACATATCGTACAGTCTGCACTGACACAAGCACTGAGTGTACATCTTTAATGTAGTTTGCTTTATGGGCTTTCTGTTGCTGGTGGTGGTGGTGGTGGTGGTGATGCCGGTGGTTTTGGTAGTTGTAGTTTTGAAACGAAATCAAGAGAGATATAACACACACACACACACACACACACACACACACACACACACACACACACACACACACACACACACACACACACACACACACACACACACACACACTGTACATATTTTGATTTTTCTCAGATACGTGTAAACACATTGCTTTGCCCACAGTGCGCAACCAGCATGTTGCTGCACAGTTTACATATTCTGTCCTCGGTAGGCATGCATGCTGGGTGTACTTATGTTTCTGTTCGCCTCAGGGCACAGACATGAATCACAGAATCTTTAACGCGTGCATTTGATGTTCTGCGGTGAGCACACACATACGATGGGGGCTTGATTTAGCACAAACAGACCTGCCCCCCCCCCCCCCACTTTTTTTTCATTAAGTACTTACAGACTTGCCCATTTCTTTGATTAAGCTCTAACAGAACAAACATGCCCTTTTTTTTTTTTTATTAAGCACTAACAGAACAAACATGCCCATTTGTTGGTTACGCACTAACAGAACAATTCTCCCCATTTCTGATTAAGCACTAACAGAACAGACCTGCCCATTTTGTTGGATTAAGCACTAACAGACCTGCCCATTTTTTTTCGATTAAGCACAAACAGACCTGCCCACTTTTTGATTAAGCCGTAACAGACCTGCCCACTTTTTGATTAATCACTAACGGACCTGCCCATTTTTTTGATTAAGCCGTAACAGACCAGCCCATCTTTTTGATTAAGCCGTAACAGACCTGCCCATCTTTTTGATTAAGCCGTAACAGACCTGCCCATCTTTTTGATTAAGCCGTAACAGACCTGCCCATCTTTTTGATTAAGCACTAGCAGACCTGCCCATCTTTTTGATTAAGCCGTAACAGACCTGCCCATCTTTTTGATTAAGCCGTAACAGACCTGCCCATCTTTTTGATTAAGCACTAACAGA
Source organism: Monoplex corrugatus (assembly GCA_030674185.1). Lineage (NCBI taxonomy): Eukaryota > Metazoa > Mollusca > Gastropoda > Littorinimorpha > Ranellidae > Monoplex > Monoplex corrugatus. Next base: position 37,507,600 of record JAPXFY010000020.1, on the reverse strand, counting down.
TCTACCCATCTTTTTGATTAAACACTAGCAGACCTGCCCATCTTTTTGATTAAGCCGTAACAGACCTGCCCATCTTTTTGATTAAGCTGTAACAGACCTGCCCATCTTTTTGATTAAGCCGTAACAGACCTGCCCATCTTTTTGATTAAGCACTAACAGACCTGCCCACTTTTTGATTAAGCACTAGCAGACCTGCCCATCTTTTTAATTAAGCCGTAACAGACCTGCCCATCTTTTTGATTAAGCACTAACAGACCTGCCCATCTTTTTAATTAAGCCGTAACAGACCTGCCCATCTTTTTGATTAAGCACTAACAGATCTGCCCATTTCTTGATTAAGCACTAACAGATCTGCCCATTTCTTGATTAAGCACTAGCAGATCTGCCCATTTCTTGATTAAGCACTAGCAGATCTACCCAATGTGCTGACCTGGGAGATCGGAGAAAAATCTCCACCCTTTACCCCACCAGGCTGGAAGTACCCAGGCAGGATCGAACCCCAGACCTTCCCATTAGAAGTCTAAGGTCTTAACCAATTGACTCTCGCACTCGGTGGACAGATAAATAGAAAACAAGAGACAACAGAGGGAAACTGAAGGGAGGTGTCAACGATTGGCAATGCTAGCCACGTCTTTAAAGCTCTCGCTTGCAAACAGTTGATTCTCTTCCCCCCTTGTGTTTATAGAACCATATTCGTATCTCAACAGATTCCCAAGTGGGAGGAACGGAGGTTTAAAGACAACTTCAAATTTCTGAGAGTAAACATGCAATGATCCTAGCGATGATTTACATATTCGATTTGTGCCATAAAATCTAATGACCTCAATATCTTCCCTTCTGTCTCTGTCTCTGTGTCTTCCTCCACCTTCTCTCTCTGTCTGTCTGTCTGTCTGTCTGTCTGTCTATCTGTCTCTCTGTCTCTCTGTCACTGTCTCTGTTTCTTCTCTCTTTGTGTGTCTCTCTCTGTCTCTCTCTCTCTTTTTGATTATCTCTCTCTGTCACTGTCACTGTCATTGTCTCTGTCTCTGTCTCTCTGTCTCTCTGTCTCTATCTATCTGTCTGTCTGTCTGTCTCTCTCTCTCTCTCTCTGATTCTCTGTCTTTCTGTCACTGTCTCTCTGTCACACACACACACACACACACACACTCTCTCTCTCTCTCTTTCTGATTCTCTGTCTTTCTGTCACTGTCTCTCTGTCACTCTCTCTCTCTCTATCTCTCTCTCTCTCTCTTCTCTTCTCTTTCTCTTTCTCTCTCTTTGTCTCTATCTTTCTTTCTTTGCATATTTCTCTCTGCCTCTGTGATTATCAATCTCTCTTTACCTTTCTGTCTCTCTCTCTTTCTATCTGTCTCTCTATCTCTGTCTGTCTATCTGTTTCTCTCTCTCTCTCTCTCTCTCTCTCTCTCTCTCTCTCTCTCTCTCTCTTGAGCACGTCCCATCAGATCGCTGAACAAACATTTCCCTGGAAAACCCAATTGCATCGACGACAGCAATCGGCTCCCGCCCCCACCTCTCTCCCTCCCTCCCTCCCCTCCCTTTCTCTCTCTCAATTTCTGCTTCTCTGGATAGCAATACCACGACCACGTCACCCACCCGCCATCCGGGTCCCCATATTGTTTTATTCCTAAACTGGCTGATCTTTGACCGGCGCGGTTTGGCAATGGCCGATATTTTCCCTATTGATTTAAGCACGCGCTCACGCGCTCTCGCGCGCGAGCGCAGTTCTCACAGCCTCGCATGAGCGCCATGCGATCTGTCATCCATCTTGTGCCAAACTTAGCGCCACAAGAATTCTTGAGGGATGGGAGAATGGGAGTGGAAGAGAAGAGAAGGGGGCTACGATGGTGTAGAGTGGGGGGTGGGGGGGAGATGGTGTGAAATGTCTTCGTCCATCCGTAAAGCCTCTTTCACAGAGAGAGGCTCGGAATTTGGATATCCTTAATGATTTAAGTAGAGATTTTCAATTCGTCAGAAACGAAAAGAAAAAAGAAAAACGGCGATGTAAACACACACGAACGTGCGTGCGCACACATACACACACATACACACACATACACACACATACACACACATACACACAAGCAGAGAGAGAGAGAGAGAGAGAGAGAGAGAAACCAGACCCGTGAGAGAGAGGGGGGAGAGAGTGAAAGATACAGAGAGACAGACAGACGGACAGATAGACAGACATAGAGAGACAGACAAAGAAACAGACTGACAGACAGACAGAGTGACAGAGAGATGGTGATATAAAGGGAAGAGAAAGGGGAGAGAGAAAGAGACAGAGCAGAGAGGAATCAGAGAGACCAGACAGGTAGACAGAGACAGAGAAAGAAAGAGACAGACATGAGATGAGAGAGAGACAGACAGACAGACAGACAGAGACAGAGAGATAGAGAAGAGAGGGTCACAGAGAGAAAGACACAGAGAACACAAGATAGATAGAAAGAGAGTTAAACAGACAGATGAACACATCGAAAGATTGAGATAGAGAGAGAGGAGAAAGAGACAAGACAGAGAGAAAGACAGACAGAGCAAAATAAAGAGAGACTAGACAGAAACACGGGGACAAACAGA
>JAPXFY010000020.1:37495026-37500026 GCA_030674185.1 Monoplex corrugatus | reverse complement strand
GCAAGAGACAGCATCTCACACATAAACAGCAGTCCTTGCACGTGCATAATGGTTTTTCCATCTGGCTTGTGCAATGTGTTCAGGCAGAACGGTCCAAAACAAGGTCCTTTTTCGCAAGTTTCCGCTTTTCCGTTTGCGGTCAAGCTCAGTAGTAGAGAATCCCATGCAATTTTCGCACTAACACAACATCGCCCACTTACAGCTGAACAAGAATTCATAACAATTTGGCTGGACTGAGAAATAAATAACAGTAGCGAACTGAGTTTATTACGCACCTGTTTTCTCATAGTGATCCTTAACTTTTTGTGCGTAGCTTATATATAGTGTCATATATCAGAGATACACACATACACGCGCGCGCACACACGCACACACACAGACACACAAACACACACACACAGAGACTAATACAGAAACAGACAGACAGACAGAGGCACAGAGAGAGGCAGACAGATAAACACACATACACACGCGCGCGCGCACACACACTCACACACACACACACACAAACACACACACACACACACAAACACTAACATAGAGACAGAAATAACGAAGGAACGAACACACGCACACACACACACCACACACACACACACACACACACACACACACACACACACACACACACACACACACACACACACACACACACACACACACACACACATACCCACACTAACATGAACAATAACACTAACACCAACACTAACACAGACTACACATGACACATGCTGTCAACTGGTCCTCCTCTCAGATGCCCTTCTTGACACTCACCATGACTGAGAAGTGGATGAGATCACAAGAGTATGTCATATTAATGTGCAGACCAATTTGCATTAATTGACAATGAGAGGAAAAAACCATAGACAGCATAAATACAGTGTTTCACATAACAGAGACACAGAGATTATCTCATATCAATGTGCACAATGTTTTACAACCGATTTGCATTAAATGACAATGAGAAGAAACCATAGACATCATAGATACAGTGTCACATAACAGAGATACACAGAGAGACAGACAGACACACACACGCATACACGCATACACGCACACATACACGCATACACACACACACACACTCACAAGAACATACACGCATACATACGTACACACGCATACACACATACACACACGTATGTGAAATAGACGTTAAAAGAAATAACGAACGAACGAACACACATTCATACGCATATGCACACATACCCACACACACGCACGCACACACACACACACACACACACACACACACACACACACACACACACACTCTCTCTCTCTCTCTCTCTCTCTCTCTATTCCGTCTAATATCACTTATAGTGAAAAGACGTTAAATCAAAGAACGAACGAACACACACTCTCTCTCACACACACACACACTCACACACACACTTACACACACACACACACACACACACACACACACACACACACACACCACTTACACAGACACACACACACACACACACACACACACACACACACACACACACACACACACGCACGCACACACTCATTCTCACACACCATATATATTGACACTACAGATGCTGTGTGATAAAGAAGATCAAGAAAGATCACTCCTTGAGCCATATGCCTGTACATAAGCCCTTCGCACTGGCACGCTCTGAAGGTCCAACTCAGGGTAAGGGAATGAAAGCGTTAAAGAGACAGGATTACTGAACATCATAACGACGTGAAGAGGTGAGAATATTGGATATTAAAATCGACTCGAGCTTCGATAACTGGATCTTGATCACAACGACTTCACTGGAATTGGATATTTTGAATAGCGAGGCGAGCTGAGAAATCTTATTACGGGGAAATCCATTCTGTTTATGGACCAGTCGCTCACGAAGGCCTAAGTGGGTTGATATTTTCCTTCTTCTCTCTTAATTCCGTGAACAGTCAATGGGGCAGCCCACTACACACTTTTTTACCACTCTTCCAGCTCTATCAGTTGTGTGCCATAGCCTGGGTCTCTCCAGATGGTTTCTCCGTCCATTCTGCAATATTGTCAGTCCCTCTTTTTTTTTTCTTTTTTCTCTGTCTTCCCTTCGTCTCTCTTCCTCAACAGTTTTCTGGAAAACTGATTTAGCAAGACCAGTGGATCTTCTTACATGGCTCTACCAACATAGCGGTCTTTTTCTTAAGTGAAGTCAGCAGATCTTCATATGGTCCAGTACGCTGCATGATGGTCTGGCGCAGTGGTTCATTGGTCAGTGTACCTGATGTTTTAATATCTTGCGATAACTACCTCATCTCCACGGCTTGGATTCGTCTGTCCAACTCCACTGTGAGGGTCTATTGTCTCGCATGTATACAGGAAGATGAAATATACCAGTGCATATTTAATCCTTTGACTCCCACACGCTATCCACCAACTGCAAAAACTTAACCCTTTGACTCCCTCACCCTATCCATCAGTTTCCTGCAGAAAGCTGTTGGATAGGGTGAGGGAATCAAAGGGTTAAGTTTTTGCTTTTCTAGCGTGGTTGACAATGCAGGATGCTGCTAGACAGGGCGCGGGAGTCAAAGAGGTGAAGCCAGCAATGTAGAGGAGAATGCTAAACATCAAATTTAAAAGATAGAATTGGAAACGCCACCATTTGGCAAAGAACCCACACAGCGATAGACATAGTTGAACATGGCACAAACTCAAAACGGAAATGGGCTGAGCACATTGCTGGCATGAAAGACAATAGATAGACGACCAAAAGCACAAAATGACAGATAATGGAGGGCACAAGATCAGTAGGAAAACCGAAAAGTCGTCGGAGATATTACATTAGATGGCAACAAGGACCAACATGGTCGAGTACAGCAACAGACAGAGAAAGTTGGAGGACTTTGGCAGAAGACTACTTCCTGCAGTCGAAGGACATAGCCTACAAAGAAAGAAAGAAAGAAAGAAAGGAAAAAAGCAAAAAAGAAAGAAAGAAGGAAGGAAAAAAGAAAGAAAGAAAGAAAGAAGGAAGGAAGGAAAAAAGAAAGAAAGAAAGAAAGAAGGAAGGAAAAAAGAAAGAAAGAAAGAAAGAAGGAAGGAAAAAAGAAAGAAAGAAAGAAAGAAAGGAAAAAAGCAAGAGAAGAAAGAAAGAAGAAAGAAGAGAAAAAAGAAAGAAAGAAAGAAAGAAGGAAGGAAAAAAGAAAGAAAGAAAGAAAGAAAGAAAGGAAAAAAAACAAGAAAGAAAGAAAGAAGAAAGGAAAAAAGAAAGAAAGAAAGAAAAAGAAAGGAAAAAAAGAAAGAAAGAAAGAAGGAGAGGAAAAAAGAAAGAAAGAAAGAAGAAAGGAAAAAAGAAAGAAAGAAAGAGAAGAAGGAAGGAAAAGAAGAAAGAAAGAAAGAAAGAAAGAAAGAAAAGAAAAAAAAAAGAAAAAAGAAAAGAAAAGAAAAAGGAAAGAAAGAAAGAAAAGAAGAAAGGAAAAAAGCAAGAAAGAAAGAAAGAAGAAGGAAAAAAAGAAAGAAAGAAAGAAAGAAGGAAGGAAAAAAAGAAAGAAAGAAAGAAAGAAGGAAGGAAAAAAAAGAAAGAAAGAAAGAAAGAAGAAAAAAGAAGAAAAGAAGAAAGAAAGAAAGAAAGAAAGAAAAAAGAAAAAGAAAGAAAGAAAGAAGAAAGAAAGAAAAGAAAAGAAGAAAGAAAGAAAGAAAGAAAGAAAAAAGAAAAAGAAAGAAAAAAGAAAGAAGAAAAAAAAAGAAAAAAGAAGAAAGAAAGAAAGAAAGAAAGAAAGAAACGACAGGAAGAAAGAAAGAGAGCATATGATCGGTGTACAGAAAGAAAGAGCTTGATCGGTGGTTTCATGTCGTGTACAGCAAAGACAAGAAAGAAAGTTAGAGGACTCTGGTGAGGGCTACTCTGCAGTGGAAGAGAGAAAGAAAAAAGAAAAAAAGAAAGAAAGAAAAAAAAAGAAAGAAGAAAGAAAAGAAAAGGAAAAGAAAGAAAGAAGACAAAATAATAGTATAGAAAAGGAAGAAAAAAGAAAGAAAAAAGTAAAAGAGAAAGACAGAAAAGAGGGAAAGAAAGGAAGAAAAAAGGACAGACAGACAGACAGACAGAAAGAAAGAAAGAAAGAAAGGAAGGAAGGAAGGAAGAAAAAAGACAGAAAGAAAGAAAAAAGAAAGAAAGACAGAAAGAAAGGAAGAAAGAAAAGCAAAGAAAGAAAGAACCTGGTCGCGTGTTTCATGGAACTGTTCTTGTCCTTTCATACAGATTTCAGCCTGATGTTGTGTTTGCTGCTCTCAAAAGGATTTCAGGATTACTGAATGTCAAAACGACACGGAGGGACGAGAAGTTGGAGATTAAAATGGACTCGAGCTTTCAAAACTGGATCTTCATCACAATGACTTCATTTAAATTAGATTTTTGGAATAGCGAGACAAGCCAGGAATATCTTATTACTGGACATCTATGCTGTTTATGACCCAGTTGCCCGCGAAGGCCTTCACAGAGTTGATATTATTATTGGGTAATAACTCAATTTACAGGCAATAGCAAAGCTAATTAAAGAGATTTCATTCCTGAATATGAAAAAGATTTTAAGAGAATCGATGATTAGCTATTAACAAGATTCGAAGACATTTCGTTAAGAGACATGAAAACAAGATGGTTGAGCCATTCTAACAATTTCCCTTTTCATATAGAATTACCACAAAAAGAAATCCAGATAGTGTGCTTCTTAAGGTCACTATGAGGTAAGACGAGAACGATGGTAGACTATCACAACGATGGAAACATACTCCAAAGGTGACAGATGTTCCTGAGAAAATATCGTTCACATAGCTCCATTCAATCATTTTAATTTAAGGCAGTTTCTTCTTTTCTTTCTCTGTCTGTCTGTCTGTCTGTCTGTCTGTCTCTCTCTCTCTATCTATCTATCTACCTATCTATCTATCTATCTATCTATCTATCTATCTATCTATCTATCTATCTATCTATCTATCTATCTGTCTGTTTGTCTGCTGTCTGTCTGTCTATATATCTACCTACCTATCTGTGTCTTTC
>JAPXFY010000020.1:37472526-37480026 GCA_030674185.1 Monoplex corrugatus | reverse complement strand
GAAGAATGCGAAGAAGAAAAGAAGAATGCGAAGAATGCGAAGAAGAAGATGCGAAGAAGAAATGCGAAGAAGAAGCGAAGAATGCGAAAGAGAAGAATGCGAAGAAGAAGAATGCGAAGAAGATGAAGAATGCGAAGAGAAGAAGAATGCGAAGAAGAAGAATGCGAAGAAGATGCGAAGAGAAGAATGCAAGAAGAAGAATGCGAAGAAGAAGAGAATGCGAAGAATGCGAAGAAGAAGAATGCGAAGAGAAAAGCGAAGAAGAATGCGAAGAAGAAGAAGCGAAGAAGAAGAATGCGAAGAAGAATGCGAAGAAATGGAGATGCGAAGAAGAAGAATGCGAAGAAGAAGAATGCGAAGAAGAAGAATGGAAGAAGAAGAAGAAGAAGAAGAAGAATGCGAAGAAATGCGAAGAATGAAGAAGGAAGAAGAATGCGAAGAAGAAGAATCGAGAATGCGAAGAAGAGAAGGAAGAAATGCGAAGAAGAAGAATGCGAAGAAGAAGAAGAAGAAGAAGAAGAATGCAAGAAGAAGAATGCGAAGAAGAAGAATGCGAAGAAGAGAATGCGAAAGAAGAGCAAGAGAAGAAGAAGAAGAAGAGAAGAAGGAAGAAGAAGGAAGAGAAGAAGGAAGAAAAGAAGAGAAGAAGAGAAGAAGGAAGAAGAAGAAGAGATGCGAAAGGAAGAAGAAGAAGAGAAGAAGAAGATGGAAGAAGGAAAAAGAGAAGAATGAGAAGAGAAGAAGAAGAAGAAGAAGCGAGAAGGAAGCGAAGAAGAAGAAGCTAAAGAAGAGAAGAAGAGCGAAGAGAAAAGAAGAAGAAGAGGAGGAAGAAGAGGAAGAAGGAAGAGAAGAAAATGGAAAAAAGGAAGAAGAAGAAGGAAGAAGAAGAAAGGAAGAGAGGAAGAAAAAGGAAGAAGAAGAAGAAGAAGAAGGAAGAAGAAAAGAAGGAGAAAGAAGAAGAAGGAGAAAGAAGAATGAAGAGAAGAAAAGAAGAAGCGAAGAAGAAGAAGAAGAAGAGAGAAGGAAAAGAAAAGAAGAAGAAAGCAATCAAGATGAACGAAAAAGAAATGCAAAAAGATATCAAAAAAATCAAAACAATCAAGAAAAAATGCAAAAAAATGCCAAGAATAAATGCAAAAAAGAATGCAAGAAATATGCAAAGAATCAGAATGAAGATGCGGTGCGAGAATCAATAATATTCCTAAATCGAGTAACGGTGCGAGAGAAGAAAAGCAATAGAGAGAATCGAGGGAAAAGGAAGAGGGGGAAGGAAATGGAAGATAGAGGGTGCGAGGGTGCAAAGAAGGAGAATGGAGGAGGTTAGAGTGGGGAAGGAATTAGAAGTTGGAAGATTTTGCGAAAAAAAATGCACAAGAATGCAAGTGCGAAGAAAATGCGAAGAAGAAGAATGCGAAGAAGAATGCGAAGAATGCGAGAAGAAGGAACGAAGGAAGAATGCGAAGAAGAATGCGAGAATGCGAAAGAATGCGAAGAAGAATGCGAAGAAGAAGGAAGATGCGAAGAATGCGAAAAGAGAGAGAATGCGAAGAAGAAGAATGCGAAGAAGAAGAAGAATGCGAAGAAGAAGAAGAATGCGAAAAGAAAAGAAGAATGCGAAGAAGGAAAAAATATGCGAAGAATGCGAAGAAGAAGAATGCGAAGAATGCGAAGAAGAAGAATGCGAAGAATGCGAAGAATGCGAGGAAGAATGGAAGAATGCGAAGAAGAATGAAGAATGCGAAGAAAAGACAAGAAGAAGAAGAATGCGAAGAAAGAAGAAGAATGCGAAGAAGAAGAATGCGAAGGAAGAATGCGAAGAAGAAGAAGAAGGGAAGATGCGAAGAAAGAAGAAGAAGAAGAAGAAGAAGAACGAAGAATGCGAAGAAATGAAGGAAAGAATGCGAAGAATGCGAAGAAGAAGAATGCGAAAAAAGAGAATGCGAAGAAGAAGAATGCGAGAAGAATGCGAAGAAGAAGAAGCGAAGAAAAAGAATGCGAAGAAGAGAAGAATGCGAGAAGAAGAAGAAATGCGAAAGAAGAAGAATGCGAAGAAGAATGCGAAGAAAAAGAAGCGAAGAAGAAAGGGAAGAAAGAAGAAGAAGAAGAAGAAGAATGAGAAGAAGAAGAGGAAAAAAGAAGAAGGAAGAAAGAGGAAGAAGAAGAAGGAAGAGGAAGAAGGAAGAAGAGGAAGAAGAAGAAGAGGAAGAAGAAGAATGCGAGAAGAAGAATGAAGAAGAGAATGCGAAGAAGAAATGCGAAGAAGAAGTGAAGAATGAGAAGAAGAAGAATGAAGAAGGAAGGAAGCGAAGGGAAGAAGAATGGAAGAAAGAAGAGGAAGAAGAAGCGAAGAGAAAAGGAAAAGAAGAGGAGAGCGAGAAGAGCAAGGGAAGAAGAAGAGAAAAGGAAAAGAAGAAAGGAAGAAGAAGAATGGAAGAAGAGAATGGAAGAAAGAAGGAAGAAGAAGAAGGAAGAAGAAGAAGGAAGAAGAAGAAAGAAGGAAGAAGAAGAAGAGAAGAAAAGGAGAAGAGAAGAATGAAGAATGAAGAGAAGAAGGAAGAAGAAGAAGAAAGAATGCAGACAGAAGAAGAACGAGAAAGAATGCGAAAAGAGATCGAAGAAGAAAGCAATCACAGAAGTAACGAAAAACGAAAGCTGACGAGAAACATCCAGATAAACAATCACCTCCCCTACAGTATACATACATATGCAAACAACACACCTCCACAGAAAAAATGCAAAACACACACCCTCACAGTATCATATAGCATAAACACATCAGCAATCAGAAGTCTCTTTGATGTGTAATGAATGAAATCTGCTGTCGCTCGACCCCTGAGATCTTAATTCAATTCACCTCCCTCCCTCCCCCTCCCTCCCTCCTTTCTAATTCTCCTTTGAAGTTCCACGGACTGTCGTGGTTTCCGTGTGAGTATGGAATGAAAATGCAAATAGGAGTTCTGAGACTACTTCTGATGGGGAACAAAGGGGAAAGGGAGGGGGAGAGGGAAATGGAGGAGACTAGAGGTGGTGTCGTGGGTTGGGCCAAATGTATCTAGGGGGATGAATGGATGGGGAGGGGTTTAGAGTTGGGGGAAGGTAATTAGATTAGTTGGGATCACTGTCATTCTCGTTGATTACTTTGAAAACAAACTATGAACCACCATCACTGCCACCTCCATGACCAACACCGCCAGTAAATACTGAAACCATCATCATCACCATCAACACCACCACCATCAACAACACCACCATCAACACCATCACCATCAACACATCACCATCAAAACCACCACCATCAACACACACCATCACCATCAACACCAACCATCAACACCACCACCATCAACAACAACACCATCAACACCACCACCATCAACCCACCACCATCAACACCATCACCATAAACACCATCACCATAAACACCATCACCATAAACACCATCACCATCAACACCATCACCACAAACACCATCACTATCAACAACAACACCATCAACAACACCATCAACAACAACACCATCAACACCACCAACATCAACATCACCAACATCAACACCACCACCATCAACACCACCATCAACAGCACCACCATCAACACCACAACCATCAACACCACCACCATCAACACCACACTCACCACAATCAACACCACCACCATCAACACCACACCACCATCAACACCACCATCATCAACACCATCATCATCAACACCATCACCATCAACACCACCACCATCAACACACCATCAACACCACCACCATCAACACCACCACCATCAACACCATCAACAACAACACCATCAACAACAACACCATCAACACCACCACCATCAACAACAACACCATCAACACCACCACATCAACACCACCACCATCAACAACAACACCATAATATCATCAGCAAACACCAGAATCACCAGCAAATGTCACTATCAACAATTCATAGAATCCATCAGGACGCACCATTTTGTGACTTTGTGGCTTTTGCGCACATACTGTGTGTTTTAGAGTGCGTTTGCGCACGATACTGTGTGTTTTAGAGTGGCGTTTTGCTGCTCGATACTGTGTGTTTTAGAGTGGCGTTTTGCTGCACGATACTGTGTGTTTTAGAGTGGCGTTTTGCTGCACGATACTGTGTGTTTTAGAGTGGCGTTTTGCTGCACGATACTGTGTGTTTTAGAGTGGCGTTTTGCTGCACGATACTGTGTGTTTTAGAGTGGCGTTTTGCTGCACGATACTGTGTGTTTTAGAGTGGCGTTTTGTGCACATACTGTGTTAATAGAGTGGCGTTTTGCTGCACGATACTGGATTTTAAGTTGCTTTTGCGCACGATACTGTGTGTTTTAGAGTGGCGTTTTAAATGGTATAAAAATATGAGACGTACTTGGCAATTATAAAACATGTGAGACATACCTGGCATTTTACTGTTTCCATCCACTTATAGCAGGACGTGTCGTGAGGAGATGAAGTTTGCGAGGTGGCAGATAGATGGAGCGCCTGGCGTACAGTCATAGTGTAGATGTGGAATGTGTTTGTCTCTCCCATCTTACACTGCCGTGGTCTTCCACTGGCTTTGAGGCATAAACATCAGGTATTGTTGGCTCACAAAAGCTGGCGATTAAGTAGTATCCTGGCCAAGTGGATAAACACTTGATCTTTACTGTTGTGGGATATAAGGATTGACATATATTGTTCCAAAGGTTACGTTAATATGAACACCTGAATAAAAAAATCAAAGTGGAACAACTTCACCAACTTTCAGAGTTTAGGTATTTCAGAAGCGTATTCGAAAAAGATGGAAAAAATTGACGAAAAAAAAATCCCCACAACAAAACACTCACCTGTCTCCTCTGTCAGTGTCACCAGGTTCAGTGTTGGCCACTGCACTCTGAGACGCAGCCACTCTCCCCCAATTGGCTCAACTGCACAAAAATAACAACAACAAAAAAAAACTCTGAACTGCCACTTTCACCTTTTCTGAAATACACAAGCATCCCTACGGAAACTAAAGTCAGGCTTATCAGTACAATCGTGATATCCACACTGACTTACCAATGACAGATCTGACTAAACACAAAACCCTTGCAAGAAAGATCACAACCTGTGCGATGAAATGCCTCGGAAGATCAGCAGGCAAGACCGGAAGAGACATGATTAGGAACTGAAGAGATCTAAGATATGGTTGGACTGTTGTGAGAACAGAGGTGAAAATGTAACGATGAAATTTCAGCAGCTGTTCCAGCCTTTCATTTGCAGACGTGCATTTTCGAAACACTGGTATCTCATCACCTGATTAAATTGCCGGAAGCAAGATGGAGTTTTATTTCCATCCTGCTTTCCAGTTTAAAGCTTTTGCACCTGAATTAACCAACCAAATGGACATCTTTGTCCTTATGCATAGAGCAGACGAGTTATTTAAACCCTTTTCCATCAAACGACCAGAACCAGTTAACAATTAATGGACACTGTGATTTAAAGTGAATAAAAATCACCAAGCGTGTTTGAAATATTTCATGCCATCCCACTTTCAAAAAGAGTTCCTGTTTGTTTGTTGGTTGGTGTTGTTTTTTTTGTTGTTGGTTTGTTTGTTGATTTGTTTGTTTGTTTGATTTGGTTTGAGTTGGATTTGAGTTTGCTGTTGGTTGTTGTTTGGTATTTGGTTGCGTTTGGGTTGGGTTTGGTTTGGGCGTTGGTTTGAGGTTGTGTGGTTGTTGGGGTTGTTGGTTTGGTTTTGGTTGGTTGGTTTGGTTTGTTTGGTTGGTTGGTTGTTGTTGGTGGTTTTTTGGTTTGTTGGTTGGGTTGGTTTGGGTTGGTTGGTTTGGTTTGGTTTGGTTTGGTTGGTGGTTTGGTTGGTTGGTGGTTTGGTTTGGTTGTTTGGTTTGGTTGGTTTGGTTGGTTGTTGGTTTGGTTGTTTGGTTTGGTTTGGTTTGGTTTGGTTTGGTTTGGTTGGTTTGGTTTGGTGTTTGGTTTGGTTTGGTTTGGTTTGGTTTGGTTTGGTTTTGGTTTGGTTTGGTTTGGTTTGGTTGGTGTTTGGTTTGGTTTGGTTGGGCTGGTTTGGTTTGGTTTGGTTTGGTTTGGTTTGGTTTGGTTTGGTTTGGTTTGGTTTGGTTGGTTTGGTTTGGTTTGGTTTGGTTTGGTTTGGTTGGTTTGGTTTGGTTGGTTTGGTTTGGTTTGGTTTGGTTTGGTTTTGGCTGGTTTGGTTTGGTTTGGTTTGGGTTTGGTTTGGTTTGGTGGTTTGGTTTGGTTGGTTTGGTTTGGTTTGTTGTGGGCTGTTTTGTTTGGTTTTTGTTGTGGTTTGGTTTGGTTTGGTTTGGTTTGGTTTGGTTTGGTTTGGTTTGGTTTGGTTTGGTTTGGTTTGGTTTGGTTTGGGTTTGGTTTGGTTTGTTTTTGGGTTTGGTTGGTTTGGTTTGGTTTGGTTTGGTTTGGTTTGGTTTGGTTGGGTTTGGTTGGTTTGGTTTGGTTTGGTTGGTTTGGTTGGTTTGGTTTGGTTGGGTTGGTTTTGGTTTGGTTTGGTTTGGTTTGGTTTGGTTTGGTGTGGTTGTTGTTGGTTTTGGTTTGGTTTGGTTGGTGTTGGTTTGGTTTGGTTTGGTTTGGTTTGGTTTGGTTGGTGGTTGGTTTGGTTGTTTGGTTTGTGTGGTTGGGGGTTGGTTTGGTTGTTGGTTGGGTTGGTTGGTTTGGTTTGGTTTGGTTTGGTTGGTTTGGTTGGTTTGGTTTGTTTGTTGGTTTGGTTTGGTTTGGTTGGTTTGGTTTGGTTTGGTTTGGTTTGGTTTGTTGGTTTGGTTTGGTTTGGTTTGGTGTGGTTGTGGTTTTTGGTTTGGTTTGGTTTGGTTTGGTTTTGTGGTTTGGTTTGGTTTGGGTTTGGTTGGTTGGTTTGGTTTGGTTTGGTTTGGGTGTATTTCATGCGTGATTGCGTGTTACTATGCCTGCATTGTAGAGGTGGTATACTGCTGCACAGTCTTGCATACTCCATGTTAGGTGGGCGTACATGGTGGATGTTTTCAAGTTTCCGTAAACCATCATCAAACATTCACATGACTTAAAGGATCTTTAACGCCCGTACTTGATGTTCTTCGTGCGTTACACACAAAGTCAGGTGAAGCATAAACAGGTCTGTAAACATGTGGACCTGGGAGATCAGAAAAACTTCACCCTTTAATCCTTGAGCAAGATGACACCAGGCAGGATCAAACCCCAAACCTTCCAATAAGAAATCTGACGTCTTCCCACTCGACCACTGCACCAATCTTGACCTTCACCGATTTGCACATTTAGAGTAAAAAAAATTGAGAATCCTCTGGCCCCCTGCTGAAATATGAAATCCTAAAATATTGCCCAGTTTATGAATACTAATTGACATGGCCACGCTTTTTGTGTTAGTGTCAAAATAATCTGAAAATGACAGAGCAATTGGCAAACTGGAACTCAAGTGTGAAAGAGATTTGATAAAATTAATGCAGTTACATTCAAAACAACAACATTATTTTTTGCATCACATCATACAG
>JAPXFY010000020.1:37455026-37462526 GCA_030674185.1 Monoplex corrugatus | reverse complement strand
GCATAGAAGTGGTGTTTTATAGAGTGGGAGTTGATGATGGTGGACAGGGGGGAGGTGTAAAGAGTGAAAAGAACAGGGCCAAGGACAGATCCTTGTGGAACACCACAGGTCAGGTATGCAGGTTGAGAGTAAGTGCCATTGATGAGAACAGTTTGTTTTCTGTTTGATAGGTATGAAGTGAACCAGGACAGAGCAATGTCAGAGATGCCAAAAGTATGATGAAGTCTAGAAAGGAGAATACCATGATCAATGGTGTCAAAGGCTGCAGACAGATCAAGGAGTGTGAGGAGAGAGACTTTGCCAGTATCAGTTGCAAGGAGGAGATTGTTGAGAATGTGTAGTAGGGCAGTTTCAGTGCTATGGCACTGGCGGTAGGCTGACTGGAAAGGATTGAGGAGATTGTTGGCAGACAGGTGAGAGTTCAGCTGGTTGAGGACGACTTTTTCAAGGAGTTTCGACAAGAAAGAGAGATTAGACAGTTGACAGTAGTTGTGGTGGTAGTAGTGGTGGTGGTGGTGGTGGTGGTGGTGGTGGTGGTAATGGTGGTGGTAGTGTAACGGTGGTGTAATGGTGGTGGTGGGGATGGTGGTGATGGTGATGATAGTGGTGTGATTGTGGTGATGGTGGTTATTGTGATGGTGGGGATAGTGGTGGTAGTAGTAGGTGTGGTGATGGTGGACCGCTGGTGACGTTATGTTGGTTCCTCAAAATGCGCCCTATAGATGTTGTCTGTGAGGCATACAAATGTAGATAAAAAGCTTACACCATCGTTGCTACAAAAGCAACATTATAATGAAAGGGGGTTAAAATCGATCAACCTGCAACAGAAAGAATCAATAATCACAGAATAGAACCATCGATTTTCCTGTAGCAGTGACAATGATTCTTGGCGGTGATAGTTGTGGTGGTGGTGGTGAGGTGTATATTTCATCTTCAAAGAACTCGATGAGAAAGATAGAGATTCCAACTGGTCTTGTGGTCTCGTCTCCTACCATAATCTAAAGCCCCCCCCCCCCATCCCTTTATCCTTCCTTTTTCGTCCTCTCCCTTCCCACTCCAACATCGCCCCCCCCCCCCCACCTTCCCTTGAGACGAATCTGAAGAGCCCCTATTTGCATAGTCATTCCATACTCGCCTTGGAACCATGCCTGTACCCTGGGAACTCCGGGGATAAGAATTTTAAAAGGGAAGAATGGGAAGGGGGAAGATCAGGAATTAAAAATCTCAGCGGTCGAAACGACACCACAAATTTCATTCATTAGCGCATCAAAGAAGCGCTCGTGTGTGTTAAGAATAAATACACGACAGGGGAGTGGGTAAGGGTAGGGGCTGCGCTCAGTGGGGGGGGGGGGGTGTGGAGGGATATGGAGGAGGGGTAAGATGTCAGGTTCAGTCTGTTATCTTGTGATTGTCTCGTCTTTGTTCATTTTTGGGTTTGTTGCTGTTGTTGTTGTTGTTGTTGTTGATGTTGTTGTTTTCTTTCTTCTTCGCTTTTGCAGTTGGATATGAAGGATGTAAGAGGAGGTTCAACCTTTCAACCTATGGTATATCAAAGGCTTGCTGTCTCTTTCATACTATCTAGACTGGACTATTGTAACTCTCTATTCGCAGGTCTCCATGACAATCAACTATCTAAACTTCAGCGCATACAGAACCACGCGGCTCGCCTTGTTCTCCGCAAGCCCAGGCGTGAGAGTGCAAAATCTCTGCTTAGAACACTTCATTGGCTCCCGGTAAAGGCTAGGATTCAATATAAAGTTGCCTGTCTCTGCTTTCAGTGTATCTATCACGAGAACATGCCATCCTATCTTGCCAACCTCCTGCAGGTTACAAACCTTCTCGAACGCTCCGCTCTTCTGACACCTCACTGTTGACTGTTCCTCGCTTCTCTCTAGACACCTTTGGTAATAAATCTTTCTCTGTCTTTGGCCCAAATGTATGGAACTCTCTACCACTGTCTCTCAGAAAAACTAAGTGTTTCTCAACCTTCAAACGGCACCTGAAAACCCACCTCTTTCAAACTCATCTAACCTGAAGAGCCTTAGTTTGCAAGTCTGTCATCAGACTAATCTCTCCTGCCTGTATAACAGTATTTTGTATAAGGGCCTATAGAGCAAGGTGTGTGTGTGCGTGCATGTGTGTATGTGTGTGTGTGTGTGTGTGTGTGTGTGTGTGTGTGTGTGTGTGTGTGTGTGTGTGTGTGTGTGTGTGCTTGAGTGAGCATGTGTGTGTATCACTGTATGTGTACAGCTGAGGAAGGGATAGGGGAGAAATTGAGAGGGAAAGAGACTGAAATACTTTAAGAAACTTTTTCAAATCTTTGTTTGTATGTAAATTGTGATGTATGATATGCGAATAGTTCATAATTTGTGAGGAATTTTGATTGTCAAGGTATTAATGCTGTAATACTGAAGTTGTTATGTTTTTCCTGTATATGGATTAGAATTTTTCTGTTTTTATCTTCATTCAAAATATTGATTATAATTTTATGTACAACTATTGCATGCATAAACAACACACACGCATGCAAACATAGCACACGCACACACACACACACACACTCTCTCTCTCCTCTCTCTCTCCACACACACACACACACACACACACACACACACACACACACACACACACATTCTTACAAACACACGCGCACAGCAACGCACACGCACGCACACACACATGTACACACACACGTACGCAAGCACACACACGCAGCAATATATAAACACAGTATGCCTCTTTATTCATATGAAAAATCTGTTAATCTTTCTTCATTACATAAGTCAGTGTTTAAATTTTAATATTCTGTGGTTTCTTATGTGTCTTCTTACTTGTATAGCTTTAATGTTTGTTGTTATCTTATTGTGTATGTAATTGTGAACATTTTTTATCACCTTTTGCCTTTCTTGCGAAATGTAAAGCGCTGGTGAGCATGTTTTTATATGGAATATGCGCTATACAAATAAACATTATTATTATTATTATTATATATTGGAATGGAATGATTGTGTGTGTGTATGTGTGCGTGCGTGTGTGTGTGTGTGTGTGTGTGTGTGTGTGTGTCTGTGTCTGTGTGTCTGTGTGTGAGCGTGCGTGCGTGTGTGTGTGTGTGTGCGTGCGTGCGCGCGCGTGTGTGCGTCTGTGTGTACTTGAGAGTGCACGTGTGTGCATATGTATATGTAGGAATGGGTATATATGAGTGCGTGTATATAATGATCGTGTGCGTTAGCGTGTGATTTTGATTGAGCTTATTCAAGCAAGCACATGGTTTGTGCTACCACCTACTGCCATTCTTTCTGTCTCTCCTTCTCTCTGTCTGTCTGTCTGCCTGTCTCTCTCTTTCTCTTTCTCTCTCTGTCTGTCTCTGTCTGTCTGACTCAGTCTGTTTGTCTGTCTGTCTCTGTCTCTGTCTGTCTCTCTCTCTCTCTCTCTTTCTGTCTGTCTTTCTCTCTCTGCCTGTTTTTCTGTCTGTCTGTTTGTCTGTATGTATGTCTGTTTATCTGTCTGTCTGTCGGTCTGTCTGTCTGTCTCTCTCTCTCTCTTCTCTCTCTCTCTCTCTCTCTCTCTCTCTCTCTCTCTCCTGTCATCTCCCCATCAGGCACGATGACTATGTCTCTACTAGCGATTTCAGTTCACACTAACGAGGTGGACTAACGATGGTCCTCATAGTGACAAGTCTGTTGTCAATAGGACTGGTTGGTGACCTTGAAGATTATTGACAAACACGGTTTTAGTTGATTTCCTTTTTGTTAAAAAAAAGTCAAAGGGAGCGGTGGGGAAATTGTTCATGTCGACCAGAGAGATTGTGTGTCTTTGTCTGTGTTGTCGTGACATTAAAAAAAACAGTGTTAGCAAGATTTTCTCTTTACCAAGTTTAGGTCAAAGATGTAGACTTCTAATTGGGTCATGAAAGCGTAAAGATGGAAGATTAAGTTTCCAAAATGAAAATGGTATAAACCTAAAAAAAAAAAAAAGTGTCTGAAGCCACCACTTATTAGAGATTTGTGAATGGCACGTTTTCAGAAATTTCTGAAAATGTTTTAAATTTCTCTTCACTTTTGTGACAGGATACATATGGTTATGCCTGCGTGTGCGCCTTTAATGGATATTTCTGATGTCATTCTTCTTCTTCTTCTGTTTTTCTTCTTCTTCTCTTTTTCTTCTTCTTTTTTCTTCTTCCTCTTCTTCTTCTTCTTTTTTCTTCTTCTTCTTCTTCTTCTTCTTCTTCTTCTTCTTCTTCTTCTTCTTCTTCTTCTTCTTCTTCTTCTTCTTCTTCTTCTTCTTCTTCTTCTTCTTCTTCTTTCTTCTTCTTTCTTCTTTCTTCTTCTTCTTCTTTCCTTCTTCTTCTTCTTTTTCCTGCTCTTCCTTCTCCTCCTCCTCCTCAGTCTTTTTCTTTTCCTTTTCTTATTTTCTTTCTTTTTCTTCTTTTTCCTTTGTAATCATGAATGCAATGTATACTTCGATTGTATTGTCACCTTTCAGAGATCTGAAACTGTAAGTAGGCGTACAAAGGAAAGACGTCTTCGAAGAGGGAAAAACCGATTTCTTTATTCATGAGCAGGATAAAATTCTCAACAGACTATATTGAGAAATCTGTTTGCCCGTGCCAAGTTTGGTAATAGAGCAAAAGAGCGACTGGTTTATTTATGCATTAAATACGCAATCTGAATCATCAGGACTGTAAACGTCCATGTAGACAGAAACCAGATGCGCAAGATACGGGTAGATAACTGACAAAAAAAAAAGTATTGTAACATGATATTCTTTTGTTATACGGGTAGATAATTGACACAAAGTATGTAATATGACATTCTTTTGTCAAATGGGGAAAAACCTTACTGTCAGACAATCAATTGTCCTAGATGGTGTTTTTTTTTAATTTTTTTTAGAAACTATACAAGTTCTATCCTATGAGCAAGGTATTAATGGAAATGCGTCGCCTGAAGCGAACTTGGCAGTTTGAAACTAGATATTTTGATTTTGTTTTTAATCCGAAAATGCCCTTTAGCCTAGAGCCAAAGTTATTATACAGGCAGCAGCCAGCATGATAGACTGCCTTCGAATAATAAATATCCCAATGTCACACAATCATTTGCTTTAAACCCTGCTCAGTTTTGCCACATCCTCTTTCAACATCTGGTAGACGGCATTGACAGGACGTCTGATTATTGCAGCCTGGAAGTTCGGAGCGAGTGCTTTCCCTTTGACAGCAAATCCGAAAATAGACAAACAAAATTCATCGATTCTTTTTTTTGTTTTTGTTGTTGTTGTTGTCTTTCTGGAGGGACAGAGTAGCACTTTCTCTCTGTCTCTGTCTCTGTTTCTCTGTCTCTGTGCCTTTGCCTCTGTCTCTTTGTCTCTCTCTGTCTCTGATTGTGTCTCTGTGTCTCTCTCTCTCTCTCTGTTTCTCTCTTTGTGTCTTGTCTGTGTCTCCGTGTTTCTGTCTGTTTGTCAGTCTGCCGGTCTGCCCGTCTATCTGTCCGTCTATCAGTCTGTCTGCCTATCTCTCCCTCTCTGTCTGTCTGTCTGTCTGTTGTCTGTCTGTCTGTCTGTCTGTCTGTCTGTCTCTCTCTCTCTCTCTCTCTCTCTCTCTCTTCTCAAATCTTGTAAGATGGTAGACTGGGTAGTGGAGGTTGTTTTCGTGAGCAGGCCATGGTTTAAGTATTGACAAAAACTTCCCAAGCGCTGCAAAGACTCACAAGAGAACTGGGTGGATTGACAGAGCTTGACACGCGAAACAGTCAAGTGGCTAGGGTATCGATCGTCTACTCAGAGCGTCCAGAGTTGATTCTACCCAGTAGCTCTCGCCTGAGGGTAAAGGTTGGAAAATTTTTCCGATTTCGCAAGTCAACATGCGTGCAGACCTGTTAGTACATGAACTCTCTTCGCGTTTATGGCCAGGCAAAACGTCAAGTGTGAATGGGAGTTATGTCAGTATCTGGTGGCTGGTGGATCCTGTTAGTCATGTCAGCTGGTAAATCCTGTAAGTCATGTCAACTGATGAATCCTGTAATTCATGACAATTTGATGGATCCTGTAAGTCATGTCAACTGACGGATCTTGTAAGTCATGTCAGCTGATGACTTACAGGATTTACCAGCTGACATGACTTACAGGATCCGCCAGCCGCCAGATCTGCCATAACTCCCATGTCAGCTGATGGACCCCTGATGGATCCTGTAAGTCATGTCAGTTGATGGATCCTGTAAGTCATGTCAGTTGATGGATCATGTAAGTCATGTCAGCTGATGGATCCTGTAAGTCATGTCAGTTGATGGATCCTGTAAGTCATGTCAGCTGATGGATCCTGTAAGTCATGTCAGTTGATGGATCCTGTAAGTCATGTCAGCTGATGGATCTGTAAGTCATGTCAGTTGATGGATCCTGTAAGTCATGTCAGTTGATGGATCATGTAAGTCATGTCAGCTGATGGATCCTGTAAGTCATGTCATCTATGGATCCTGTAAGTCATGTCAGCTGATGGATCCTGTAAGTCATGTCAGCTGATGGATCCTGTAAGTCATGTCAAGTTGATGGATCCTGTAAGTCATGTCAGTGATGGATCCTGTAAGTCATGTCAGTTGATGGATCCTGTAAGTCATGTCAGTTGATGGATCATGTAAGTCATGTCAGCTGATGGATCCTGTAAGTCATGTCAGCTAATGGATCCTGTAAGTCATGTCAGCTGATGGATCCTGTAAGTCATGTCAGTTGATAGATCCTGTAAGTCAATGTCAGCTGATGGATCCCGTAAGTCATGTCAATGTGGATCCTGTAAGTCATGTCAGCTGATGGATCCTGTAAGTCATGTCAGCTGATGGATCCTGTAAGTCATGTCAGCTGATGGATCCTGTAAGTCATGTCAGCTGATGGATCTGTAAGTCATTGTCAGGTTGATGGATCCTGTAAGTCATGTCAGTTGATGATCATGTAAGTCATGTCAGCTGATGGATCCTGTAAGTCATGTCATCTGATGGATCCTGTAAGTCATGTCAGCTGATGGATCCTGTAAGTCATGAGAGCTAAAGGATGCTGTAAGTCATTTAAGCTGATGGATCCTGTATGTCATGTCAGTTGATGGATCCTGTAAGTCATGTCATCTGATGGATCCTGTAAGTCATGTCAGCTGATGGATCCTGTAAGTCATGTCAGTTGATGGATCCTGTAAGTCATTTAAGCTGATGGATCCTGTAAGTCATGTCATCTGATGGATCCTGTAAGTCATGTCAGCTGATGGATCCTGTAAGTCATGTCATCTGATGGATCCTGTAAGTCATGTCATCTGATGGATCCTGTAAGTCATGTCATCTGATGGATCCTGTAAGTCATGTCATCTGATGGATCCTGTAAGTCATGTCATCTGATGGATCCTGTAAGTCATGTCATCTGATGGATCAAGTGAGTCATGATGAATCCTTTAAGTCATGTCAACTTATGGATCCTATAAGTCATGTCAGTTAACAGATCCTGTAAGTCATGTCAGTTAACAGATCCTGTAAG
>JAPXFY010000020.1:37440026-37452526 GCA_030674185.1 Monoplex corrugatus | reverse complement strand
AGATTTCACACTGAAACAGACTATAGCTCTAATTAGATACAGCTTTAGGAAGATTTCACACTGAACCAGACTGGGAAGATTTCATACTGAAACAGACTATAGTTCTAAATTAGATACAGCTTTAGGAAGATTTCACACTGTTTCACAGACTATAGCTCTAAATTAGATACAGCTTTGGGAAGATTTCACACTGAATCAGACTATAACTCTAAATTAGATACAGCTTTGGAAAGATTTCACACTGAAACAGATTATAGCTCTACATTAGAGACAGCTTTGGGAAGATTTCACACTGAAGCAGACTATAGCTCCAAATTAGAGACAGCTTTGGGAAGATTTCACACTGAAGCACACTGTACATGTAGCTCTACATCAGATAGTTTTGGGGAAATTTCACACTGAAGCACACTGTACATGTAGCTCTACATCAGATAGTTTTGGGGAAATTTCACACAGAAGCACACTG
Source organism: Monoplex corrugatus (assembly GCA_030674185.1). Taxonomy (NCBI): domain Eukaryota; kingdom Metazoa; phylum Mollusca; class Gastropoda; order Littorinimorpha; family Ranellidae; genus Monoplex; species Monoplex corrugatus. Next base: position 37,452,060 of record JAPXFY010000020.1, on the reverse strand, counting down.
TATATGTAGCTCTACATCAGATAGTTTTGGGGAAATTTCACACGGAAACAGATTGCACCTCTTCGATAGATAGTGCTTTGAAAATAATAATAATAATAATTACAATATTTATATAGCGCAAAATCTTGATAAAATCAAATCTAAGCGCTGAAGCAGACACACACGCACGCACGCACGCACGCACGCACGCACGCACGCACACGCACACACACACACACACACACACACACACACACACACACACACGCATGGCTATAAATGGGGAGAAAGAATAAAAGCAATAAAAGCAATAAAAGCAAGAATAAAAGCAATGGAAAATTATAGAGAGCATAGCATATACAATTATATATTATAACCATGTGATTCCCCTCCGAGCGGAGACAGGCTGCAGAGGGGGGAGGGAGGGTTGAGTGAGGTTAGGATTTTATGCAGAGGAGAAAAGGTGGGTTTTGAGAGCGGACTTGAAGGAGACAAAAGTAGGTTGCTGACGGACTGAGAGAGGAAGTTTGTTCCAGGAGAGTGGACCAGAAACAGAGAAGGCTCGTGGACCAACTACAGTTCTACATTAGATGCACGTTTGAGAACATTTAACTCTGAAACAGACTGTAGTTCTACATTAGATTGAGCGTTTGGGCAGACTTCACTTTCGTACAGACTATAGCCTTCTATAGGTAGAACTCTGGCCAGCCACTACCTTGAGAGAGACAATAACTCTCCGGTAGAAGAAGCTTAGAACAAACGCTTCTTTCAGACAGTCTAAAGCCCTCTGTTAGATCGTGTTTTGGGCAGATCTCACCTTGAGACAGATTGTAGCTCTTAATTAAATACAGCTTTGGATAGATTTCACTCTGAGACAGAGTACATCTTTTCGTTACATAGTGCTTTCGGAAGTTTTCGACCTAAGACAGACAAAAGTCCTTCTTTGATGGACCTTTGGATAGAGTTTTGTTGTTTTTGTTGTTGTTGCTAATGTTGTTGTTATCGTGTTGTTGTTGTTGTTGTTGTTGTTGTTGATGTTGTTGCTGCTGTTGTGTTGTTGTTGTTTTTCGTCGGTTGATTTCAATCGCAAGCACTTTTATACACATGTACACCCGTATAATTTACCATGCAGATTATGTCTACTTTACATAATTTACCATGCAGATTATGTCTACTTTACATACAACTATGTCTTGTTTTACTTCGAATTAAATTGAGGAAAACTAAGAAATGAATTACAAGTGATAATACATATCACTAAACCACATCTGTAACATGACCCTACATTAAAAAATATTTGTTAAATAGCTGGATGTTTTAACACATACTGGCCTGTGAACCTGTGTTAGTCTGGGTTTTTGTGTTTATTTGTTTGTTTGTTTGTTTGTTTGTTCGTTCGTTCGTTCGTTCGTTCGTTCGTTTGTTTGTTTGTTTGTTTTCCTTTTAATTGATTATCGGTTTTACTTCATTTTCCATTTCTTTGATTATTGCTTGATGATACTTCAAAATCTCGAGTTTTGTTTTAATCAATTACGCTCGTAATATGTTAAATCTATATTTTTACACAACCATTTAGAAAATATTCATTCACACCAAACTGCGATTTCTGAGAATAACCACTTACCAAAGATACAGCTTTGGCAGACTATACCCTGAGACTGATTTCAATCTCTTCATTAGAAGAGAGCCCTCGGCGACACCACGCTGAGACAGACTTACACTCACTGACTCGTTTCCCTTTTTTTTAAACCTCTCACCGCCATTTGCATTTTAAACCACAAGCTGCGTCATTTCCGGTCCTCCATTTCCGCCTGCTAACCTCTACCAAGTACAGTTTAAATAAACAGGCCAAGCACGGTGTGCTGAACTCTGATGGCTTGTAAACAAACGTATAGACCTTCACAGTGCAGGTTTTAGAAGATCGATAGGTTCCTGCTGTTTTCACTGGATTGGTTTCCTGCCAATGAATTGTGTATTTCGACTTCCAGTTCTAAAGAAAAAATAACCGCTTTATATCAACGGATGAGATCAATAAGATTGTCTATAGGAATGGATTAACAAAGTTAATAATTCATGGTGATGTTTGGATTTTATATTTTGGCGGTGTGGGGGTTAAGATGAAAAATTACGTAGTCGGGCCATAATGTCATGTGCGCACACAGACATACAGAAATATACACACAGACATACAGAAATATGCACATAGACATATAGAAATATGCACACAGACATACAGAAATATGCACACAGACATACAGAAATATGCACACAGACATACAGAAATATGCACACAGACATACAGAAATATGCACACAGACATACAGAAATATGCACACAGACATACAGAAATATGCACACAGACATACAGAAATATGCACACAGACATACAGAAATATGCACACAGACATACAGAAATATGCACACAGACATACAGAAATATGCACACAGACATACAGAAATATGCACACAGACATGTAGAAATATGCACACAGACATACAGAAATATGCACACAGACATACAGAAATAGGCACACAGACATACAGAAATATACACACAGACATACAGAAATATGCACACAGACATACAGAAATATGCACACAGACATACAGAAATATGCACACAGACATACAGAAATATGCACACAGACATACAGAAATATGCACACAGACATACAGAAATATGCACACAGACATACAGAAATATGCACACAGACATACAGAAATATGCACACAGACATACAGAAATATGCACACAGACATACAGAAATATGCACACAGACATACAGAAATATGCACACAGACATACAGAAATATGCACACAGACATACAGAAATATGCACACAGACATACAGAAATATGCACACAGACATACAGAAATATGCACACAGACATACAGAAATATGCACATAGACATACAGAAATATGCACACAGACATACAGAAATATGCACACAGACATACAGAAATATGCACACAGACATACAGAAATATGCACACAGACATACAGAAATATGCACACAGACATACAGAAATATGCACATAGACATACAGAAATATGCACACAGACATACAGAAATATGCACACAGACATACAGAAATATGCACACAGACATACAGAAATATGCACACAGACATACAGAAATATGCACACAGACATACAGAAATATGCACACAGACATACAGAAATATGCACACAGACATACAGAAATATGCACACAGACATGCAGAAATATGCACACAGACATACAGAAATATGCACACAGACATACAGAAATATGCACATAGACATACAGAAATATGCACACAGACATACAGAAATATGCACATAGGCATACAGAAATATGCACACAGACATACAGAAATATGCACACAGACATACAGAAATATGCACACAGACATACAGAAATATGCACACAGACATACAGAAATATGCACACAGACATACAGAAATATGCACATAGGCATACAGAAATATGCACACAGACATACAGAAATATGCACACAGACATACAGAAATATGCACATAGGCATACAGAAATATGCACACAGACATACAGAAATATGCACACAGACATACAGAAATATGCACATAGACATACAGAAATATGCACATAGGCATACAGAAATATGCACACAGACATACAGAAATATGCACATAGACATACAGACATATGCACACAGACATACAGAAATATGCACACAGACATACAGAAATATGCACACAGACATACAGAAATATGCACACAGACATACAGAAATATGCACATAGGCATACAGAAATATGCACACAGACATACAGAAATATGCACACAGACATACAGACATATGCACATAGACATACAGAAATATGCACATAGACATACAGAAATATGCACACAGACATACAGAAATATGCACATAGACGTACAGAAATATGCACATAGACATACAGAAATATGCACATAGACATACAGAAATATGCGCATAGACATACAGAAATATGCACATAGACCTACAGAAATATGCACATAGACATACAGAAATATGCACACAGACCTACAGAAATATGCACATAGACATACAGAAATATGCACACAGACCTACAGAAATATGCACATAGACATACAGAAATATGCACACAGACCTACAGAAATATGCACATAGACATACAGAAATATGCACACAGACATACAGAAATATGCACACAGACATTATCACATAGACCTACAGAAATATGCACATAGACATACAGAAATATGCACACACAGACATTATGCACATAGACATACAGAAATATGCACGTAGACATACAGAAATATGCACATAGACATACAGAAATATGCACATAGACATACAGAAATATGCACATAGACACCAGAGATATGCACACAGACATACAGAAATATGCACGTAGACATACAGAAATATGCACATAGACTACAGAAATATGCACATAGACATACAGAAATATGCACACAGACATTATGCACATAGACATACAGAAATATGCACATAGACGTACAGAAATATGCACATAGACACAGAGATATGCACACAGACATACAGAAATATGCACATAGACATACAGAAATATGCACACAGACATACAGAAATATGCACAACAGACATACAGAAATATGCACACAGACATACAGAAATATGCACATAGACACAGAGATATGCACACAGACGTACAGAAATATGCACATAGACGTACAGAAATATGCACACAGACATACAGAAATATGCACATAGACATATAGAAATATGCACATAGACATACAGAACTATACACACAGACATCAGAAATATGCACTAGACATATAGAAATATGCACACAGACATACAGAAATAAAGAAACAAAACAAAAACACAAAAACACAGAAAGCTAAACAGTTCAGTAACTACGAACCTGAAAACAATTATTCTGCTTGACGGAGGGAATAAAGAAATGAATGATGCAGAAAGGACAGAAAAAAGAGAAGCAAACAATGATGGAGGAAAGAAAGGAAAAAAAAAGAAGCAAACAAACTCATAGGTAAATAAATAAAACAAATAAATGAATAAATGAAACACGAAGATAGATAGATAGATAGATAGATAGATAGATAGATAGATAGACAATAGATAGGATAGATAGATAGATAGATAGATAAATAAACAAACAAACAAACAAACAATCAAAGATACAAACGAATAAAGAATTTAAGAAAAACGAAATAAAGCGAAGCAGACACCAACAGTTCAATAACTAAACAAGCTGGAAAATAATCATTCCCTTGACTAAACGCCAGTACAAGGAGAGCTTCCGAGATGAGCCCAGGCTGCAGCCGGGAAAACCTTTCATTCCCCACATTCGGTGCCAATGCTCTGTCCTCTATAGTCTTTGATAGACCACCCTCCACCACTCTCAACCCCCACCACGAAGGCCGTCATTTCTGGCACTCCTCTCTTGCCTTGTATACAGATGACCAGCAGTCCCTGTAACTGATCACCATTGACCGTGAGCTAACCACTCCCATGTCCTGTAACTGACCGCCTCGTTGCATGCAGAGTGCCTCCCCTTGGATTGAATCTAGCATCTGCATTGTGGGATAGATAGGTGATGTGTAGTTTGCCATGTGTGGTGTATATATATAGCGGTGGTGGCCCAATGGCTAGAGCGGTCCTCTGAGGTCTGGGAGATTCTGTGGTTCAGTTCCTAGTTTCTGAGTGTGTGTGTGTGTGTGTGTGTGTGTGTGTGTGTGTGTGTGTGTGGTGTGTGTGGTGTGTGTGTGTGTGTGTGTGTGTTGTGTGTGTGGTGTGTGTTAAGTTAGTTTTGTTTTGGTTTTGGTTTTTGGTTTTGTTTGTTGTTTTGGTTTTTTGTTGTTTGGTTTGGTTTGGTTCGGTTTGGTTTGGTTGTTTTGGTTGTTTTGTTTTGTTCTGTCTTGTTTTGTTTTGGTTTGATTTGCATTTTGCTGTTCGTTGTACCAGCCACGCACAATCCATGTACATCAGCCTTATCTCTCACAATCGTATTTCTTCCATTCATTCGACCACGTATCTCCTCTCTCTCTCTTCTCTCTCTCTCTCTCTCCTCTCTTCCTTCCTTCTATATATTATAATATATATATATTTATATATATATTGCACTGTGTGTATATAATATATATATATATATATATATATATATATATATATATATGTTGAGAGAGAGAGAGAGAGAGAGATGTATGTATATATACATACATATACATATTTCCCTCCAGACGAGACTCATATAGCACTTTATGGTTCATTAATTTTCAGTATCTACTTTCCAATATTTCAAAGCTAAAGCCCTGAGAAGTCAGCTTAAAACAACATTTACAGGGCATGACCACTTTCATGTTGTAGAATACTTTTTTGTCTCCCCTGTTTCTTAGTTACCAATATACAACATCTGTCATTTTCTCCTGCTGAACGCCACGTTTGGGAAGTTGCCAACAGTGTTTGTTTGTTTGTTTGTTTGTTTGTTTGTTTGTTTGTTTGTTTGTTTGTTTGTTTTTATGCTCAGTGAAGTACAATTATTCTTTGCTGTGTTTTGTATACGCTTGACAAAGACCAATTGGCACATCTATATACATACATATATACTTACTTATCTGTCTATGTATCTGTATATCAGTGTTGTTATGTCTCCTCTCTCCTATGTACATACATATACTACTTATACTATGTATCTTATATCAGTGTTGTTATGTCTCTCTCTCTATGTACATACATATACTTACTTATCTATCTATGTATCTATATATCAGTGTTGTTATGTCTCTCTCTCTCTATGTACATACATATACATACTTATCTATCTATGTATCTATATATCAGTGTTGTTATGTCTCTCTCTCTCTATGTACATACATATACATACTTATCTATCTATGTATCTTATATCAGTGTTGTTATGTCTCTCTCTCTCTATGTACATACATATACATACTTATCTATCTATGTATCTTATATCAGTGTTGTTATGTCTCTCTCTTATGTACATACATAACATACTTATCTATCTATGTATCTGTATATCAGTGTTGTTATGTCTCTCTCTTATGTACATACATACATACTTATCTGATCTATGTATCTATATATCAGTGTTGTTATGTCTCTCTCTCTCTATGTACTAATACATATACATACTTATCTATCTATGTATCTATATATCAGTGTTGTTATGTCGCTTCACATCTTCCTATCTGTCTCTCTCTCTATGTACATACATATACATACTTATCTATCTATGTATCTGTATATCAGTGTTGTTATGTTCTCTCTATGCACATACATATACATACTTATCTATCTATGTATCTATATATCAGTGTTGTTATGTCTCTCTCTCTATGTACATACATATACATACTTATCTATCTATGTACCTGTATATCAGTGTTGTTATGTCCTCTCTATGTACATACATACATACTTATCTATCTATGTATCTGTATATCAGTGTTGTTATGTCTCTCTCTCTCTATGTCTACTACATACTTATCTTCTATGTCTATATCATGTTGTTATGTCTATCTCTCTATCTATCTATCTATATCCTATCTATCTATCTATCTATCTATCCATCTATCTATCCGTCTATCTATCCATCTATATATCTATCTATCCATCTATCTATCTATCTGTCTATCTATCTATCTATCTAGTATGTTTCTCTATCTATATCTATCTATCTATCTATTATATATATATATATATATATTATATGTATATCTATCTATCTACTAATATCTATTTCTATCTATCTATCTATGTTTCTCTCTCTATCTGTCTATCTATCTATCTATCTATCTATATATTTATACATATACATATATGTACATATATACATATTTGTGGTTGTATGTGTGTGCGTATGTATGTTTGTTTATGTGTCTGTCTATCTGTCTGTCTGTCTATGTTTGCTTGCGTGTGTATATGTATGTGTGTGCTTGTGCGCCTCTGTGGGTGTATGGGTGGTGTGTAAGTGTACACACAAAAAAACCAACAAAAAAAAACCGAAGGCGGTGCCTCTGATTGATGAAGAAACACTTGTTCCTTGGTAGGTCTGGGCCCAGCAGGTAGAGCCTTTGATTACATGTATCGTTAGATTGGATATTTACCTGGGTGAGCGGGTGGTTTGATTCTGTTGGTTCTGGTGTGGGTTTCAGTGATAGACAGTGGGTGAGGGTTGTGGGGTTGAAGGTGGGGACTTCAGCATACGCGTGTGTGTGTGTGTTATGTATGTATGTGTGTGTGTGTGTTACGTGTGTGTGTGTGTGTGTGTGTGTGTGTGGTGTTTGTGTGTGGTTGATGTGGTGTATGTGTATGTATTTGTTTGTTGTGTGTGTGTGTGTGTGTGTGTGTGTGTGTGTGTGTGTGTGTGTGCGAGCGCGGGCGTGTGCGTGTATGTGCATGTGTATGTGTGTGTATGTGTGTGTGCATATGTGTGTATGTGTGTATGTGTGTGTATGTGTGTGTATGTGTGTGTGTATGTGTGTGGTGTATGCTTGTGTGTATGAAATAATATTATATGTGAATGGTGTGTGTGTATGTTGTGTGTGTGTGTGCGCGCGTGTGTGGTGTATGTGTGTGTGTATGAAATATATGTGAATGGTGTGTGTGTGTGGGCGCGCGCGTGTGTGATGTATGTGTGTGTGTGTGCGTGTGAGTGTGTGTGTGCATGTGTGTGCGCGCATGCCCGCGTGTGTGTGTGTGTGTGCGCGCATGCGCGCGCGTGTGTGTGTGTATGTGTGCACGCGTTTGTGTGTGTGTGTGTGTGTGTGTCTGTGTGTATGTGTGTGTGTGTGTGTGTGTGTGTGTGTCTGTGTGTGTTTTGTGTGTGTGTGTGTGTGTGTGTGTGTGTGTGTGTGTGTACAGACAGAAAACAAGGCAGTGTCTCAAACCGAGGGAATGACACTGACTCCTTGGTTGATCTAAGTTTGTATGTGCGCGTGTGTGTTTTTATATATTAAACAAGTTTTGTGTCGCTGTAAGTTAGAAAATAAACACCCGTTACTGAAGTTTACACACGTACAACGTCTCTGCGACCGTCATTCTAGAGTTTGACATTAAAGAAATCTGAACAGAAACTTCAAAACTTCTTCATGAACAAAAAGTCAAGTGTCGTCTCAAAACTGCTGACTTTCTTCCTTTTTTTCTGAAAAGTTTTCGTATTAATTTGTAGGGAACTCTGTGCATACGCTTTTAATGGATGCATTGGCGATGTTTTATTAAATTTTGTCTGCGAGTCTGTAGAAACAGCGAGCCATCGAAAAAGAATTATGAAATCCTTGTTAACACATTTCGTTTATAACAAATCGGATAAAAAGGAGGAAATGGAGGCTATAGAGGAAGAACGGGAAGAGAGTAAAGGGAACGGAGGAGGGAGAGATTGAGTCAAAGTGGGTATGTAAGAGCGAGTATGCTTTTGAGGAAGAATTTTCTCAGAACGTTGGAGACAACAGTTTCAGCAATTGGCTTACTCTCTTTGGTTTCAGTTTCAGTTTCTCCAGATGACGTCTCCGCGCTCGGAACGAATTCTATATGCTCAAACGTCACAGGTGCCACGTGTATGATGACCGTGGCACATGCCTTAAGCCTGCACACAAACCCATGAGCTGGCCGGGTCCTGAGGCCCTACTTAGACTATGTTTTAATTAGTCTATATTTTATACTGGTATTTTATCAGCCTATCACTGGAATAAACTTGGTTACATGTAAATGACATGTGTATGTGTGCATCTTACCTTCAAAAAAGGAACATATATATATAAAGTCCAAAAAATAAGTAAAGGTCTGAATCACAACACAACTAGCTATTCTGTACAAACCAGTCTCACATGACAGAACGCCCCCCCCCCCCCCCCCCCCCGCCGCCCCTCTAGCCAACGCCCAAATGCTCAGCCGTCTATCAACTGAGTGTGTGTGTGGCGTGTGTGTGTGTGTTCTTTGATTTAACGTCTTTTCACTATGAGTGATATTAGACGAATGTGTGTGTGCGTGTGCGTGCGTGCATGTGCGTGCGTGTGTGTGTGCGTGTGTGAGACAACACAGGCGTTGATTAGTCCTGTTTTTATATTGCAGGCTGGGATTGAACTCAAGAGATCAGATTTTGATCCCATTGTGCTGTCCACTGAGCCAAACGGACCGCTGCGCTTCAGAAAACGAACTTAACGCGGTAGGATGATAATTTTTCACGAGTCTGATGATGATGATGATGATGACGATAATGATGATGATGATAGTGGTGATGATAGCGCCGGCAATGTCTTGAAACCGAGAGAAGGGACCCATGAAACGCTAAACTGACAGCACCAGAGTGATGGAAACACATTCAAATGGGCAGCCAACACGCCTGTAGCTGTGTTTTAATTAACTCTTTGACTCCCGCACCCTGTCCAACAGCATCTTGCAATATCAACCATACTAGCAAAGCAAAAACTTTACCATTTGATTCCTTCACCCTATCCACCAGCTTCCTGTGAGGGGGTCAAAAGGTTACGTTTTTGTAGTTGGTGGATAGGGTGCGGGTATCAAAGGGTTAAACTTGAAATCGAGATATAGATATAGATAAGGATATAGATATAGTTACATAGATATAGATATAGATATATATAATATAGATATAAAACGGTCGCATTCATTCCCAAATGTGGCTTGACCATGTAGACGACGAATGGAAACAGAAAAAAAAAGAAGTGAGCTGAAAATACGGCAGATATCGACTCAGGTTAATGATCCCTAGGTCATGATTTGCATAAGTAGGGCTCCTGTTTTGTGGAGTGGTGTGAAAAAGAAGGGGAGACAATTGACAGAGTGAGAACAAATTGATTATAGGATGTCTTGAAGTATGGAAATAGGACAACCAGATCTGCTTTCTCTTCCAAGCTTAATTTAAACCTGTCTTTAGTAAATTATGGATCTCTGAATGTGATGGGATTTTTTTTGAAAATTTATTTCTTGAAGGTAATAGAAGCCTAGTTGGATCAGAGGCTGATTTTTGTTTTTGTTTTTTTGTCTTGCCTAAGGTCTGCGCAGCTTCAGCAGTTTTAAACTCACACCTCTCATTCCAGCTCTACATCACACCACCAAACACCAAGTATAGTCAGTCGAAATTTCAGTACAAGGAAGCCACGGGAGTCAGAGAGACGTTAAGCCGCCATAGGGCCACCCGTTAGAGGGGACTCTGCACTACTGTTAGGTCACCACTCGAGTTTCGACGGTGCCTAGTCTTATCCAACTGTACTAAGGACAGACAGATTACCACGCCACCTATCCAGGCCAGCTGATGTTGTCAAAGAACCAGACTGAGACATTCATAATTAACCCTTTGACTCTAGCACCTTGTCCATCAGTACCCTGCATTGTCCACCATGCCAGAAAACAAAAACCTCACCATTTGATTCCCTTACCCTATCCACCTGCTTCCTGCAAAAGGCTGGTGGATAGGATGAGGGAGTCAAGGGAAGGGGTTAATTTTTGCAGTTGATGGATTGGGTCGGGAGTCAAAGGGTTAAGGAGACCACCACCACCACCACCACCACCACCGCCACCACCACCATTCACCATCACCATCACCACCACACCATCACCACCACCACCACCATCACCACCACCATCACCATCACCACCACCACCATCACCACCACCATCACCACCACCATCACCACACCACCACCACCACCACCAACATCACCACCACCACGGCCCTGTAACGAGGTAGATCCCCGTGAACCACCACACCAAAGACCCCAACTTGAATTCACTTCAGTCATGGAAGAGGTGGTTGTTGTTATTATTGTTGCTTAAAGCTCAGCCGACTGCGTAGAGCTTTATCGGGGCTACATGGAAGAGGTGAAGGAAACCTGAAACTGAGATCACCAAGAAATCGGGGCATGAAGGGCCACTGAATCTGAGGGGGGGGGGGGGGGGGGGGGGCTGGGAGGGGAGGTAATCTTCACAGTAGCACAGGTAGATTTTTTTTCCCTTTAACACGCTGGCAAACTCCTTTAAAAGGACCGTGGACTTCAAGGTATCATGTAAACCCATCGCTCAACAGT
>JAPXFY010000020.1:37430026-37435026 GCA_030674185.1 Monoplex corrugatus | reverse complement strand
GGGAAGAATCGAGGGGGGGGGGGAGGAGAAGAGAAGAAAGCTGCGAAAAGGTAGCTAGCGAGCCAGCCTGCGAGAGAGAGAGAGGGAGGGGGGAGACAGAGACAGACAGAGACAGAGACAGACAGAGAGAGCCAGAGAGATGATGATGATGATGATGATGATGATGATGATGATGATGATGATGATGGCGACAGGAACAGACAGAAAGAGATGGGAAGTAAGTGGGAATGGTAGAGAAGGAGAGATATAGAAAAGGCTTGAGAGAAAGAGAGAGAGAAGAGAGAGAGAGAGAGAGAGAGAGAGAGAGAGAGAAAGATAAAGAGAGAGAGAGACAAGGAGAAAGAGAGAGAGAGAGATAAAAAGAGAGAGAGAAATAGAGAAGAAGAAAGAGAGAGAGAGTGTGTGTGTGTATGTGTGTGTGTGTGTGTGTGTGTGTCTGTGTGTGTGTGTCTGTGTCTAGTTGTGTGTCTGTGTCTGTGTGCGCGCGTGCGTGTGCATGTATGTGTATGCATGTGTAGTGTGTGCTTGAATGTAGTGTGTGTGTGTGTGTGTGTGTGTGTGTGTGTGTGTGTGTGTGTGTGTGTGTGTGTGTGTGTGTGTGTGTGTGTGTGTGCACGTATTTGTACGCGCGAGTGCAGTATGTGTATGTGTGAGTGCGCATGTGTATGCATATGCATGTGTTTTATGTGTATGTATATGTTTATGTATATGTGTATGTGTGTGTACGTATATGCATAATGTGTATGTGCACGTGTATGTGTATGTGTACGTGTATGCATACATGTATGTATGCGTGTTTGTGTATGTATGCTCAGTCATTTGATACACTGTCGGACAGCGTCTAATGAATCTATCATCACGATTGACATGCTATTTCAAACTCTTTCTTTTATAAATTTTTAACTTATTGCTGCAATAGTGCTGACGCCATGATAAACATTACAACAACAACAACAGCAACAACAACAGCAATCCAACGACAACAAATAAACAAACGAAGCATCAACAACAAACAAAATCATCATCATCGTCCTACTCTTCATCATCGTCGTCGTCAATCCAGCCACATGGTTGTCTGCGTATGTACCGTGGCTATGTATGCGTATTTGTAATTCTGTGTGTGTGTGTGTGTGTGTGTGTGTGTGTGTGTGTGTGTGTGTGTGTGTGTGTGTGTATGTGTGTGTGTGTGTGTGTGTGTGTGTGTGTGTGTGTGTGTGTATGTGTGTGTGTGTGTGTGTGTGTGTGTGTGTCTGTATCTGTGTGTGTGTGTGTCTGTGTATGTGTGTGTCTGTGTCTGTGACCGAAATTGCAAAATCGCATGTGTATAGAACACCAGATCTATATATCACTGGGACAAAGTTCTCCGACGTTGAGACAGATTTACTTTCATTGACTTACTTCCCTTTCCAAACTCTGGCCGCCATCTGCATTTTAATCTAAACCACGAGCTGAGTTATTTCCGGTTTCAACTTCCGCCCATCAACCTCTGCCAAATGTGATCCGTTCTCAGAAAAGCACCCATAAACTGCATTTTTGCACATTTTTGGCATTCTGTATAAGGGAAAAAGTACAGACTGTGCAGTTTAATGGCATCAAATTTATTTCTCTGCTATAAAAATTAACGGAAATGTGGTTTTAAAAAAAAGTTGCAAATGCACGATCAGCCATTTTGAGAAAACAAGCGATAAAGATTTGATCACATGCTGATTGAAGTCCTTAGCAACAGGTCTAAACCTCAACGACACTTACTAAAACTTTTTAATGAGATAAAAAATAATACAATGTGCAATTTTTATGGATTCAATCAACTTTGGTGTCTTTCGTTAATTTATTTTTAGCTATCAAGATAATAGAACTCCAGGCATCGAAAACAGCAAATCAGCATTAAACATAATTTTTGCAACATTTGTGTTTTCTTTTACGAAGCATGTGGACATGAAATAACAGAAACGATCCTCAAACTGCAAAAATCCCAAAATTTCACCTTTTTTACTCCTGATCGCCTTTCCGTGCCCTAGTGCAACTCGTCCTCTGCGACTTATGGGTGATTTTGTCAGAGCGGGTCACACATGTCGCGTGTTATCTGCCAGAATGGCGTATATCGAAAGGAATCAAATAGGTAGGCATTCCTCTTTTGCTTGAAAAACCTCGATATGTTTTAAGAAAACGGTCGTCGAAGTTATAGTTTACATAACTTTGGTGGCCTGCAAACAAACCCGTAGGCGTCCGTATTACAGGTTTCAGCGATCGATAATTCCCTGCTGGTCTCTCTGAAGTGATTTCCTGGCTCTGAATTCTTTTTATTCCGATAACTGACTAAAGTTTGATAAGTTTGTAAACAAAGAGATTGGCGTCTGTTTGCACTGGGACTTCGAATAAATGAACTGGGTTTTGCGGTGTGTTGTGGAGACGGAGAACTCGAGTGGAGCACGCAAAATTCAAATGGAGCACAAAGAAATGATATGGAGCATGGAGAACTCAAGTGGTGCACGCAGAACTCAAGTGGAGCACGTAGAACTCATGTGGAGCACGTAGAACTCAGGTAGAGCGCGTAGAACTCAAGTGGAGCACAGAGAACTTAAATGGAGCACGCAGAGCTCAAGTGGAGCACAGAGAACTTAAATGGAGCACGCAGAACTCAAGTGGTGCGCGTAGAACTCATGTGGAGCACGTAGAACTCAAGTAGAGCGCGTAGAACTCAAAGTGGAGCACAGAGAACTTAAATGGAGCACGCAGAGCTCAAGTGGAGCACAGGAACTTAAATGGAGCACGCAGAACTCAAGTGGTGCGCGTAGAACTCAGTGGAGCACGTAGAACTCATGTGGAGCACGTAGAACTCATGTGGAGCACATGAGAACTCATGTAGAACGCGATAGAACTCAAGTGGACACATGAACTTAATGGAGCACGCAGAACTACGTGACGCGAGAACTCAAGTGGAAGCACAGAAACTGAATGGAGCACGCAGACTCAATTTTGGAGCACAGAGAACTTATAAATGGAGCACGTAAACTCAATGGAGCACAGAGAACTTAAATGGAGCACGCAGAACTCAAGTGGAGCACAGAGAACTTAAATGGAGCACGCAGAACTCAAGTGGAGCACAGAGAACTTAAATGGAGCACGTAGAACTCAAATGGAGCGCGCAGAACTCAAGTGGAGCGCGTAGAACTCAAGTGGAACACAGAGAACTCAAATGGAGCACGCAGAACTCAAGTGGAGCGCGTAGAACTCAAGTGGAACACAGAGAACTCAAATGGAGCACGCAGAACTGACGTGGAACATGGAGAAGTCACGTGGAGAATGGAGAACTCGAGCAGAACATCATCATCATCATCATCATGTGCCCTGCTGCATGGCGTTGGCGATCATGGCCCTCCATATGCATCTATCACTTGTCGCCGCAAGCACATCTTCCACCCTCTCTGTCTTCAGCCACTCTGCAAGTCCGTCCAATATTTTCTCCCTGGGTCTACCTGGTGCTCTCTTTCCTTCCAGCTTTCCTGTTGCGACCAAGTACTCTAATGCCCCTTTCCTCATAAAATGGCCCATAAATGTTGCTTGTCTTTTCCTAATCTTCCTTATGAATGATCTTCTTGTGTCTGCCTCCACAAGACTGTCTCGTTTGTTTTCTTTGCTGTCCATGGAATATTCAACGTTCTTCTTGAAACCACGTCTCGGCTGCCTCAATCTTGTTCTGACTTTGCTTGTTGACTGTCCACGTCCTCACAACCGTACAACATTATCGGTTGTATATGCATTCAAGAACTCTCTTCCTGATGTTAATTGATTGGCATTTGTTGGCTAGGATGCTTGTCTCTTCTTTAATGCTGTTTTCGAGCATAAGAAGTCAACCTTTCATGGAAAGTTGACTAAAGGGGATCTAAACCAAACCAAACCAAACAAAATCAAAATTCAGACCGCAACAAACATAAATCAGGAAGAATAACGGAATTAGAAAAGAAGAAAAAAAGGGCAGACAGACAGACAGACAGACGACAGAAGACAGAAAGAAAGAAAGAAAGAAAAAAAACACAAAAAAAACAAACATCAAGAAAAGAGATAGACTAAAGAACGAAAAAGGCTCAAAGAATATTTAGATAAACAAAGACAAAAAAGAAAGAAAGGAAAGGAAGGAAGGAAGGAAAGCAAGTAAGAGTGAATGAGTAAATAAATGATTGAAGCAAGGAAAGAAAAAAAGGGGCAAAGAGCAAAGGAAAACAGAAGGAAGAGAAAATCAAATGAAACAGACATGACAGACAGACAAACAGACAAAAAGGAACAGTTTAATAACTATACAATCTAATGAAAACAGACAGATAGACAGGCAGACAGACAGACAGACGCAGACAAACAGACAAGAAGAAACAAGTTTAGTAACTACACAATCTAAATAAAAGAAAAGGAACAGACGGGATAGCAAGACAGACAGACAGACAAACAGACAAAAAAAACAGTTTATAATACACTACACAATTTGAAAACAATTATTCTTCTTGACCGCCAGAAATAAGGAAGGAAGGAGTGAAGAAAAACAACAGACAGACAGACGGACAGACGGACAAACAGGCAGGCAGGCAGGAAGACAGACAGATAGAAGAAAAAAAAAAGACAGAAAGACAGAAAGTAAACAGCTCAATAACTACACAACCCGAAAACAATTATTGTATCTGGCAGACAGAATTAAGGAAGCAAGAACCGAATAAGAAATGAATAAATATTTGAAGAAAAAATAAAGAAAAAAGACCAAAAAATCAAGAAAGCAAGACCATCTCCCGCCCGAAGAAAAAGAAAGAAAGAAAGGAGGAGAAAGAAAACAGAGAAAGAAAAATAATAATCACAGAAAAAAAGGAACGAAAGAAAAAGACAGAAAGGATATAAGGAAGACAAATAGACTGAAAGACAGTCAGACAAACAGAGGAAAGAAAGAAAAAAAAGACTGGAAGAAAGAAAAAAAAAAGAGAAAAGACAAAAGAAGGAAAAATGAGAAAAAAAAAAAA
>JAPXFY010000020.1:37415026-37425026 GCA_030674185.1 Monoplex corrugatus | reverse complement strand
AACAGAGACAGAGACAGAGAAAATCAAACAAGGACTACTACTCTTCCAGCTCAGACACGAAAAGAGAAAACAACAAATGGAACAAATTCCTTTGTTTGTCTAGTTTCGATTTAGCGGTCAAAGAAGGAAGAGCACTCTCCGCCAGTTTCCTGGCTACGGGCAAACGTTTGTGCCTGTGTCGTTTGCCAGATGTTGAAAGAGGATACGGCAGAGCTGAATGGAGCCTAGGACAATTGATTTACGTGACGGTGAGGTAATAGAATTAGAAAACAGGCTATCATACTGGGATACTTTTTTTTTTTTAGCCTCAAGCATTTAATATTTAATATTGTCATTCGAGGGCATCTTTTCAGTTATATTGGATATTGTTTTCTATTCATCAGTTACAGGACCTGTTGGGATTTTTATTTTTAAATTATTGTCCCGTCTGTTTCTGGTTTCTGTTTGCATAAACGCTGGCACTTTCTTCAATTTAGATTCCGTGTTCGTTATAAACGATTTCGTTGAAAACGATTGCTAGATTGCGTGTTCGTTAGAAACGATTTCGTTGAAAACGATTGCTAATCATTTTAGTTTATACTCTTTTAGCACAGTTGTTTGAGCGCCATCTCGTAACGCAGAGATTGTGGACTTAACCTTAAGGCGGTCGCTTTTCTTTTTCTTTTTTTTTTTTCTTTTTTCTGCCATACACTCACGATCTGAGATCTTGAGTTCAATCCCAGCTTGCTACATAAAAATGGCCTGTTTACTGACCACCTTAATGTTTCTATCATTCTGGTGGTGCCATCCTAGTGTTTCAACATCCCTCTTGCCCCTATCTCCCCATTTCAAGACCTTGCTGGTGCATACCGTTTTGCGCAGGCGGAAGGAGTCTGCCTGGTAATGGAAAGAAACTGGGTGGAAGGCATATGAAATTGTTCGAGTGTAATGAATCCTTTTTTTTGAATAAACTCCAGACTCTGAACTCTACTGTCAAACTTGCTATGGGTGAAGAGTTTCAAACTAGTTTTCTGTCAACTTCGACGCACTTAAAAAGAAAATTCTCCTTTTACATTTTACGTTTCCTCTTGTCTGCTTCAGGTTTCTACAGCCTGACAAAAATAACCGAACTCAACAACGTGATCACACAGAACAGATTGAGGAAGAAGGTTTTTTTTTTATTTAGTTCGCTTGCTTGTTGTTTGTTTGTTTGGTTGGTTGGTTGGTTGGTTAGTTGGTTGGTTGGTTGGTTGGTTTGTTGATTGGCTGGTTGGTTGGTTGGTTTGTTGATTGGCTGTTTGGTTGTTGGTTGGTTGGTTGGTTGGTTGATTGGCTGTTTGGTTGGTTGGTTGGTTGGTTGGTTGGTTGGTTGGTTGGTTTGTTGTTGGCTGTTTGGTTGGTTGGTGGTTGGTTGGTTGGTTGGTTGGTTGGTTGGTTGGTTGGTTGGTTGGTTGTTGGTTGGTTGTTTGGTTGGTTGGTTGGTTGGTTGGTTGGTTGTGGTTGGTTGGTTGGTTTGTTGATTGGTTGTTGGTTGGTTGGTTGGTTGGTTGGTTGTTGTTGGTGGTTTGGTTGGTTGGTTTGGTTGGGTTGTTGGTTGGTTTGTTGGTTGTTGGTGTTGGTTGGTTGTTTGGTTGTTGGTTGTTGGTTGGTTGGTGTTTGGTTGGTTGGTTGGTATTTGTTTGTTTGTTGTTTGTTTGTTTGTTTTTATCTGTTTGGTTGCTTGCTTGCTTGTTTTGTTGTTTGTTCGTTTTTTTGTTTGTTGTTTTTGTTGCTCCTTGTTTGTTTTTGTTTTGTTTGTTTGTTGTTTTGTATTTGTTTGTTTTTTTGTCTGTTTGTTAGTTATTTCGTTTGTTTGTTTTGTTTTTCTGTCTGTTTGTTTGTTTGTTTTGTTTTGTTTGTTTGTTTGTGTTGTTGTTGTTGTTTCCGTTTTTCTACGCGTATACAAAAGACAACAAGGAAGAAAAATACACAATGCTTAACAAAAAAGAAAACAGAAAATTGACAACTTGCCCCAAATGTGGCGTTTAGCAGGGGAAATGCTATTGTGTGTGGTGGTGTGTGTGTGTGTGTGTATGTAGTGTGTGTGTGTGTATGTGTGTGTGTGTGTGTGTGGTGTGTGTGTGTGTGGCGCGCGCGCACGTGTGTATGTGTGTGTGTGTGTGTGTGCGTGCGTGCACGTGCGCGTGTGCGTGTGTTTTGGTTTTCTGATTCGTGTTTGCTCGTATCCTGTTAGTTCCTTTGAGTCTGTGGTGGAACATTTAGCAGCAGGACACATGACTGTCTTGATCACAGAGGGTGCAGAACAATGCAGCATGACTAAGCATGAAGAAAAGAAGTCATATGATCCACGTAACGTTAGGCTATCGCTCAAAGAACTCCTTCGGTTTCGAATCAGATTTCGCTGACAGTAGGAAATTGGAACTCTTGAATGTTTCGTTTTTAAGTCGATGGATTTCAGCCGTCCTAGCTTGTCTACGCGCACACACCGTCGCACCACCACACACAACACAACTACACGACACACCGCATCACACACACACACGACCACACGCAACACACAAGCATTACCACATGCACACACGCACACGCACCGCAACACACACCACAGCACACACACACCACCACACACACACACACATACCATACATGTCTATCCTCTTCCTGATAGAGAGAGAGAGAGAGTTGGAGGGAGGGAGAAAGAGAAAGAGAGAGAGAGAGAGAGAGACACACACACACACACACACACTTCCTATCCTGCTCCTCATACACAGAGAGCGAGAGAGAGAGAGAGAGAGAGAGAGAAGCGAAACAAAGTGAGAGACAGAGCGAGAGAGAAGACAGACAGACAGACGGACAGAGACACAGAGAGAGAGACACAGAGAGAGACAGAGACCGAGACACAGAGACAGCGTGAGAAGAGAGGAGAGACACAGAAGAGAAGAGAGAGAGACAGAGACAGAGAGAGACACAGAGAGAGAGAGAAGCGAAACAAAGCAAGAGACAGAGACAGACAGACAGACGAACGGACAGACAGAGAACAGAGACAGAGACAGACAGACAGACAGACACACAGACACACAGACAGGAGAGAGAGAGATAGACAGACAGATAGACAGAGACAGAGAGAGACAGAGAGACAAAAACAGACAGAGGCAGAGATAACTCCCAATAAAAACAAAGCCAGCTAAACAAACTTCAAAAGCATAGATCTAGCAGCGGCTCCAAACCAGACGGTCGAGAAAACACGACCCATGTAGATAAAAGTCGAAACAATAAACTTTTTCTCTGCTACCAAGATGTTGAACAAAACTTCCTCATCGGCATCATCCGCCGTGGCTTCCTGCTCGAATCTGTATTAGTTTCTTATTCTAATGTTAAGCATCTTCCTATCGCCATCTTTATCGTTTAGTGAACTTGAATGACCCTTCTTCCTTAGTCTTTCGATTGTTATCAATAACCAGAGGATCAAGTCTTAGACAAACTGTGCTAAGTGAGCAGTGCAGTGGGCAGTGCAGTGGGCAGTGCAGT
This sequence comes from Monoplex corrugatus, assembly GCA_030674185.1. Classification (NCBI taxonomy): domain Eukaryota; kingdom Metazoa; phylum Mollusca; class Gastropoda; order Littorinimorpha; family Ranellidae; genus Monoplex; species Monoplex corrugatus. Next base: position 37,421,519 of record JAPXFY010000020.1, on the reverse strand, counting down.
GGCAAGTAAAGCACCTCTTGATACTGAGGTAACTGCATGTCTCCAAGGTTAGTTTTGTCTTTGGAAGTTTTTGTTTTGTTTTTTTGTTGTTTTTTTAAAGGATCATCGCACTCAGGGAGGTTACTCTGTGCTCACCTTTATTTTTTTCAATCCCATTTTCTACGCTACCTTAAAGGCTACAGAAGCTGGAACAGATTTGATAATGCGATGATGACGATGTCGATGAGGATGGTAATTATGATGCTGTAGTGTTCCATCTAGGATTGAGACTGCGTGACAGGGCTGTATTCTACGCTTATTATCGTAATGTATCCTGGCCTCGACCAGGCCCGAGAGATACAGACACCTGCGGTGCTGGTCAGAAGATTTGACAAACACCCTCAATGACGGCATCCGTGAAGTGGATGAGACTCGTCTGTGTGGTCCCAGTCTTCCCAATGAACCCATAGCACGCCCAACTCTGGGTAGGAGCGGTTAGAGCCGAAAAATCCCACACTGATTTTTGAAGGGACTGATGGGGCTTCAAACCTACATTCTACCAGTCGGTAGTCTATTGCGCTAACCACTACACCATGGCGACTGATTTGTCTTTGGAAGGTTGACCACGAGGTAGTGGCATCAGGTTCAAGTTCATAATGCTTATAGCCCAGCCGACTTCGAGTACCATATCAGGGCTAATTCCACGTTAAAAACGACACCCAGGTTAAAATCGAGAAAAAGACAACAGTTACCAATCAAGCTCACCATTATCTTTGCAAGTCTAAAAATACGTTTAAAGAATAAGCATACTCGTACATAAAATCATATCAGGTGAAATCTATTATCTCTTGTAAAAGAAAACTGGAAAATTGTTTCCGGAGGGACGTCTCTGAAGAGGTTCTTTAAGGAGTCTGCCGTGTAGTGCTTCTGTCTCACGTCGTACAAGTTCCAGCATTTAAGAAGAAGGTGTCTGATGCTCAACGGCTTGTCACGTGGTATACACCACGGTGCTTCTTCATTTTTTTTTAAAGGTACAAGGTAGTGGCACGCAAGACCACGATATTAGACTGGCCATAAAGATTGATGTGTACACAGCAGTAGTCCTGACCGTCCTGCTATACATGTACTACTGCTGACTTCTGCTGCTGCCACTGCCACTGCCACTACAACGATTACGATGTGGACGACCACCACTATCACCACCACCACCACGACTACCGCTGCGGCTGCTTATGCTGCTTCAACTACTACTACTACTACTGCTGCTGCTGCTGCTGCTGCTGCTGCTACTACTACTACTACTACTACTATCTGCTGCTGCGCTACTACTACTACACTACTACTACTACTGCTGCTGCTGCTACTACTACGACTACTACTATTACTACTATCGTACTATGTTATTATCATTACATTTTATATTATCATATCATCATTACTATTATTATTATCATTATTATTATCATCATCATCATCATTGTTCATCATCATCATCATCACCATCATATCATCATTATTATTATTATTTATATTATTATCATCATTATTATTATTATCGTCATTATTATTATTATTATTATTATTATCATTATTATCATTATTATTATTATTATATTATTATTATTATTGTTTTATTATCGTATCGTTGTCGTCATCATCACATCATTATTTATGTTACTATGATCATCACAGCACTGCACAGCAGATATTACTAATCATCATAATTTCATCATCACATCATCATCTACATTATATTGTTATTATTATTATTATTATTTATAGCGCTATTTCCAGATTCATTCGATACACAACATATTACACATTGTACAAGACACAACGTAATATATTACAGACATTAATAATACATCAGACGTACACACACACACACACACACACACACACACACACACACACACACACACACACACACACACACACACACACACACACACACACACACACAGATAAGAATACATACATTGGTACACATGCACAAACTGATAAAGGCACTAACATTATCAAACCATACATACACATACAACTATGGTCACATTAGTATACATACATAAATAATTTAACGATGATGATGATGATGACGACGACAACGATGATGATGATAATGACGACGACGATGACGACGACGACGATGATGATGATAATGACGACGACGACGACGACGACAATGACGATGACGACGACGACGATGATGATGGTCTGATGGAAGAGATACCCCAAGCTCCACATAAGAACCACTGCAGATGTTGCTGACAGGGATTCTTGCCTAGACACAGCGTGTGATCAGTCTTAACTCCAACATATTTGACAGGCGTTTGGACACCAACGATTGTAGACTCACTGCGTACCAATCCAAACGGAATGATACCAACAGACATCTCTCCTGTATTGTCTGCCTTTCACTTTAGTCTCTTACTATGGCCTTCATCCGAGACAACACCTCAGCAATATTTGTCTAAACGCTACTATAAACGGTCGAAAACTTACTACGTGAAGAACTTTTTGACAGTTCAGTATCATCTGTATATTTATGACTATCTACAGCAGGATCAGCCGCTAATCGTCTTACAGTGTTTGACGCTAGCAGATGAAACAGAAGGTCAGAGTGTCAGGACTTGAATCGGAATTTTGATTTAAACTGATATTTGTAACTTCTCTGGAAATGCTGCTACCTGTAAATGCCTACTAATGTGATTCTTTTCTTCTTGTTACGATGTTATTTGGAAACACCTACCTGACAGGTTACAAGCCTTTTTAAGAACGAAAATTCGAAAATACCTGTGCTAACAACTAATAACCCCTTCAGTTTTTACAATAGGCCCATTAAACTCCACACGTGCGATTAATAGGTTTGCAGACTTTCATAACTTTGGGTCTTGGTTGCTAAAGAAATATTACCACTAAAATTGTTCTTCGAGTTTCCGTTGTTTTCTCAAAATTGTGAATCAGAAGGGTACTATCTTCCAAAGCCCTAATCTCACAAAATGGATATCTGATTTTAAAACGATGTTCACCATTAGAAAGATCATACAATTTACATTTAGAATCTGAAATAAAACAAAACATTATTCTTTAGTGACGTGCGACTCGTCTCGTGGTAGAGGGTCATATTCGTAAAAATCTCAATTTTGTAGAGCAGTTACCCCAGACAGGTTATGAATATAGTGTAAACAGAACAGGTCCTAGCACAGAACCTTGTAGTATACTATGCAAAAGACGTTGAGGAGCAGACAGATTGCTGTTAGCAATGACAGATAGGGAGCGCTCACAGACGTACTAAGCAGACAACTTCACGACATTATTTTGACCGTGAATAAACAGAGTAACTTTGTTAGGATAAAAGAGAAGAATGAGAGAGAGAGAGAGAGAGAGAGAGAGAGAGAGACAGACAGACAGACAGACAGATAGAGAGAGACAGAGAGAGACAAAGACAGAGAGAGACAGAGACAGAGATAGACAGAGACAGAGACAGACAGACAGACAGACAGAGACAGAGAAAAAGAAAGACAGACAGACAGACAACACACACACACACACACACACACACACTACACACACACACACACACACACACACACACACACACAGAACGAGAGAGACACAGAGAGAGAGGGAGAGAGAGAAAGAAAGAAAGACAGACAGACAGGGAGAAAGAAAGAAAGAGAGACAAATAGACAGAGAGAAAGAGAGTGAGAGAGATAGGCAGAGGCAGAGACAGAGGGAGGAGACAGACAGACAGACAGACAGAGACATAGACAGAGGGAGGGAGACAGACAGACAGACAGACAGACAGACAGACAGACATAGACAGAGACAGAGACAGAGACAGAGACAGAGAGAGAAACAGAGAGACAGTATTTGGTAAGGGTATACAAAAGACAACGAAGAAGAACTGCACAACAGACAGACAAACAGGCACAGCGATTCAAACTCAGAATGATTTCAATGTGTGGCAACAAAAGGTTAAACGTTAGTCAGAAAAGTACAGAAAAAAATGTCAAATAAACATACAATAAACTTGAGAGACAGAGAGAGACAGAGAGACAGCAGACCCAAACTGATTTAGTTGTCCTTTACAAAATGTTAAACGTAAGTTAGAATACAAAACACACACACACACACACACACACACACACACACACACACACACACACACACACACACACACACACCCCAATATGTCAAGTAATCATACGAAAAAAGAAACAGACTGAGAGGGGGGAAGAGGGAGGAAGAGACAAAGAGATAGACAGACAGAAACTGACACAGTGAGAAAGAGAAAGAAGAGAGAGAGACAGACAGACAGACAGACACAGAGAGAGACACAGAGAGAGAGAGAGACAGAGAGACACAGAGAGAGACAGACAGACAGACAGACAGACAGAGACACAGAGAGAGAAAGACAGACAAACAAACGAACTGAGAGAGAGAGGGGAGAGAGAGAGGGAGGGAGGGAGGGAGGGAGACTCAAATTCACTTACTCGCTTGTATTGCCATTTTCTTTCTAGAAAGTAATACGAGCTCGCACAGTTACGAAACGTTTACAGTACAAAACCCATTCAATGTAGTTGCAGGGAAAACAGAACTAAGCAAGGAAACTTCGAGTACTTCTGTGACAGTTCGGATCTGGTGATGTCTGATTAAATGGGAGTATAATATCAGTGAATGTGCTCTTTCGCTTCTTTAAACAACAACTGTAAATGCATTGGTAGCTAAACAGGGATGCTCTCGTGAACACACGGAACATATTTGGAGTTTCTGAAACATTTAACCCTTTGCCTCACGCGCCCTGTCCACCATCTGATAAAACTTAACCCTTTGACTCCCTCACCCTATCCACCAGCTTCCTGCAGTTTTTTTGTTTTGCTAACACGATTGACAATGAAGGATGCTGATGGACAGGGCGTAGGAGGCAAAGTGTTAAGACAAACTCCTAACGGGAAAACGTTCCGTATAATTCTGATATGATCATACCCTGGCATAAACATATTGGAGAGACAGGCATATTTCCCTGGTCCCTCCCCTTGAAGCCCAGTCAGCCTTCTTGCCTTTTTGAAGTTTTGGTGAGAAAGAAAACAAAAGACGGCAATACCGAAAGGAAATAAGAGGGAAGCAGGGAGAATTTTGAATATCAACTAAGTAACATAACCCTTGAGAGTCACGGAGTTATCTCCCATGTAGAATTTCTCAAACCCAACACAGTTTGCGCTACCCATTCAGCTAGCATAGACGCAGCCACAAAGCATAAAGTGGTAAGCTCAGAACATTCCTGAATGGTAGCGCAAACTTGAGAAATTCTATATGGGAGATAACTCCGTGACTCTCAAGAGTTATGTTACTTAAATTAAAAGGCTGCAAGACAGAGAGTGATTAAAAGAGAAAGTGAGTAACAGACGGAAGGAGAAAGAGAAGAGAAAAAGAGAGAGAGCATGTTGGAAAAGTTGGGGGGAGGGTGTGTGTGTGTGTGTTTGTGTGTGTGTGTGTGGTGTGTGTGGTGTGTGTGTGTGTGTGTGGTGTGTGTGTGTGTGTGTGTGTGTTTATATATATATATGTGTGTGTGTGTGTGTGTGTGTGTGTGTGTGTGTGTGTGTGTGTGTGTGTGTGTGTGTGTGTGTGTGTGTGTTGTGTTGTGTTGTGTACAGCAGGATGATAACTTAGGTCAAGGGTCACATCACTCGTCTAACAAACCTGAGCGTACCGTAGCTCAGCATCTTGTGACACAGAGAGAAGAGAGAGAGAGAGAGAGAGAGAGAGAGAAAACAGAGACAGAGACAAAGACAGAGACAGATAGACAGAGAGAGAGAAGAGAAGAGAGAGTGAGAGACGGACAGACAGACAGACAGAGACAGAGATACACAGAGACAGACAGACAGACAGACAGACAGATAGACAGGACAGACAGACAGACAGACACAGACAGACAGACAGACAGAGACAGACAGACAGACAGACAGAGGGAGGACAACGGCATGGACCAGGGGTCACACAGCCCACTCCCCTCCTGTCTTCCCCCCTTGCAGTTGGCGTGTACTTTGTGCCCTGGAGATTTGGCTGTTGTTGGTGATTGCTTTGCTGAATGATGAGAGTGCGCCTTGGTTTCATCTTTGAGTCAAGACTTGACGCTTTATAAATGTCCTTGTGATATACTGTCGTTACTATGATTAGATATTAGATGCTCTCATCAAATATGTATTTGGTGTCAATAACATTCTGTTACTTATTATTATTATTATTGTTGTTGTTTTTGTTATTATTATTTATTATTATTATCATTATTTTATTATTATTATTATTTTTTTGTTGTTGTTGTTGTCGTCGTCGTTCATATGAATGATTATGATGATGATGATGATGATGTATTATATATATAGTATTATTATATTATATCATTAAACATTATTATATTATTATTATTATTATTATATTATATTATATTGTTGTTGTGTTGTTGTTGTTATTGTTGTCGTCATCAACACATCATCATCATCATTATTATTAT
>JAPXFY010000020.1:37410026-37412526 GCA_030674185.1 Monoplex corrugatus | reverse complement strand
AACTTTCGCTTCAAAAAAAAAAAAAGGGGGGGGGGGGGGAGAAGAACTATCGCTGGGAATTTTTGTCGGTTTCCTGTTGACTGCTGCTGTTATTAGGCGTTCGTTCCAAGTGCTCAGCGAGTTTCTTTCGTGTTATTTCTTTTCTATTTTTTTTTTTTTTCGTTTACCTTGTCATGTGTTTCTTTGTTTCTGTTCTTTCTCCTTTCTTACTTCTTGGCTGTTGATCTTTTTCTTTTTTTTTTTTTTTTTTTTTTTGTCTCTTATCTGTTTATTGTTTTCTTGTTCATTCCTTTCCTCTCTCTTTTTTCTCTCACTCCCACTCTCTCTCTCTCTCTCTCTCTCTCTCTCTCTCTCTCTCTCTTGCTTCTCTCTTTCTTTCTGTTTCCTCCTCTTGCTCTTTCTCTCTCTCTCTCTCCTCCCTTCTCTCTCTTTCTCTGCCTCTCTCTCGTTCTCTCTCTCTCCCTTCTCTCTCTTTCTCTGCCTCTCTCTCTCCCTTCTCTCTCTTTCTCTGCCTCTCTCCTCTCTCTCTCTCCCTTCTCTCTCTTTCTCTGCCTTCTTTTCTCTCTCTTCTCTCTCTTCTTCTTCTTTCTCTGTCTCTTTCTCGCTCTCTCTCTCTCCCTTCTTCTCTCTTCTCTCTTCTTCTCTTTTCTCTCTTCTCTCCTTCTTTCTCTCTTTCTCTTCTCTTTGCTCTTCTCTTCTTCCTCTCTTTCTCTCCTCTTCTTCTCTCTTTCTCTTCTGCCTTCTTCTCTCTCTCTCTCTTTCCTCTTTCTCTCTCTCTCTCTCCCTTCTCTCTCTTTCTCTGCCTCTCTCGCTCTCTCTCTCCCTTCTCTCTCTTTCTCTGCCTCTCTCTCTCTCTCTCTCTCCTTCTCTGCTCTTTCCTCTCTCTCTCCTCTCTCCTCTTCCTTCTCTCTCTCTCTCTCTCTCTGCCTCTCTCGCTTCTCTGCTCTCTCTCTCCCTTCTCTCTCTTTTCCTCCTGCCTCTCTCTCTCTCTCTCTCTCTCTCTCTCTCTCTCTCTTCTCTGCTCTCTCTTTCTCTTCTCTCTCTCCCTCCTCTTCTCTTTCTCTGCCTCTCTCTCTCTCTCTCCCTTCTCTCTCTTTCTCTGCCTCTCTCTCTCTCTCTCTCTCTCTCTCTCTCTCCTCTCTCTCTTTCTCTGCCTCTCTCTCTCTCTCTCCTTTCTCTCTCTTTCTCTCTCTCTCTCTCTCTCTCTCTCTCTCTCTCTCTCTCCATCATTTTGTTTTTTGTTATTCTTTTGTGCTTTTTCCTTAATTCTGTATTTCTCTTTTTCGATTTTTTTCCTTATCATTTTCTCATTTATTCTTTTTTTTCTTTTTTCTTTCTTTCTTTGTGTCTTTCAATTCTTTTACATTTTTCTAATATTCTTTGTTTATTTTCTTCGTTGTTTTCCTCTTTCTTTCTTTCTTTCTTTTCTTCTCTTTCTTCTCTCTCTCTCTCTCTCTCTCTCCTCTCTGTCTCTCTCTTCTGTCTCTGTCTCTCTTTCTTCCTTCCGTTCTTTTTAGATCCACATCAATTTAATGTAACTGTCAGATGAATAATGCTGTACTGACAAAGAAACAAATGTGTTAAGGAGAATTTTGCTTGAATATTTCATGCGAAAAGCTGGAGGGAGAGAGAACACCAGGCAGACCCAGGGAGAAAATAATGGACGGACTTGCAGGGTGGCTGAGCACAGAGAGGGTGGGAGATGTACTTGCAGCGACAGGGGATAGATTTGAGTGGAGAGCCATAACGCCAGCGCCATGCGGCAGGGCACATGATGATGATGATGATGATGATGATGATGATGATGATGATGATGATGATGATGATGATCTCATGCGGAAATGCCTATATACTAAAACGCGTTTTTATGGGGGTGGGGTGGGGGTGGTGGTGGTGAGGTTTTTTGTAGTATTGTTAGTTTTGTTGTTGTTGTTATTGTTGTTTTATCAAACAAATTTAATGTACACAATGATGATGATGATGATGATGATAAGAAAGAATTATCATGATAATGATGGTGGTGGTAGTAGTAGTAGCAGCAGCAGCAGCAGTAATAGTAGTAGTAGTAGGAGGAGGAGGAGGAGGAGGACGAGGAGTAGTAGTAGTAGTAGTAGTAGTAGTGGTGGTGGTGGTGGTAGTAGTAGTAGTAGTAGTAGTAGTAGTGATGATGATGTGATGATGATGATGATGATGATGATGATGATGATGATGAGATGATGATGATGATGATGATGATGATGATGATGAAGAATAATGAACTTACCTAGCGCTAACGGGCCATGTCAAAAGCGTGCTCGTTGCTCTTTACGGTGGCAACCATCTATCCAGAAACGAGAGAGAAATGTTGTATTGTATGTCTCAGTCTGACGAAATGGGCCTAGTATGTTGTTCATTTTGGAAATAGTGCATCTCACCCGTTGTTTTATGGTTTTGCCCCTCCGTTAGGTTTCATATCGCATTTCTTTGCTCCTTGTTTTGCAGATTTCGATTCTTAGCTTGG
>JAPXFY010000020.1:37347526-37367526 GCA_030674185.1 Monoplex corrugatus | reverse complement strand
CCAGACATGCTTAGATTCAGAGAGATTTCTGCGACCAGACATACTTAGGCATACTTAGACTCAGAAATACATCTGCGATCAGACATACTTAGACTCAGAAAGACTTCTGAGACCAGACATACTTAAGCATACTTGTACTCAGAAAGACTGCTGTGACCAGACATACTTGGGCATACTTAGACTCAGTAAGATTTCTGCTACCAGACATACTTTGGCATACTTAGACTCAGAAAGATTTATGCCACAAGACATACTTTGGGATACTTAGACTCAAAAAGACCTCTGGGACCAGATATACTTAGACTCAGAAGTTCTCACGCCTCGAGGCTCATAAGGTAGCCACAACTTTAATCCGTGGCCGAACGCAGAATATTGTCAAATATTTGTGCTTATGGGTAATAATCATGATTCACCATCTTGTCAGCTGTGTTTTCTGTAAGAACTATCTTTATAGTCCTATTTCCTACGCCGCAAAATCTGGAACATTTTTTTTTTCATGATGAAATGATGATGATGATGATGACGATGGGGATGATAATCATGATGCTGTTGAGTCCCATTCCGGATTAAGACTGTGTGACAGGGCTGTACTATATACCCTTAATGTCATGATATATCCTGGCATCAACTGGGTCTGAGAGATACACATACCTGCGGTACTGGTCAGGACATTTGAGCAACAACTTCTATAATGTATGACATTTGACTGAGTGGTCGAAGTCTTCAATACGTGCTCACAGCACACTCAACTCTGGATGGGAATCGCTTCGGGCCAAAAAAGTCCCACAATGATTGTTACCAGACCGATGGATTCGAACCCACAACCCTCCACTTGGTAATTCATTGCGCTAACCACTGCACCACTGCGAATAGAATTGTTTTTTTCCTGCAGGAAATGATGAATCAGAGCGTGAAGCGATTCCCACATGCAAGAGTATCTTCACTAGGTCAATGGAACACTGCTGTTGTTTTTATAGAATTATTCCTTTTTTTCTTCTTCTTCTTGTTTACATCCCCTTATCATAGGCACCTGCTGTCTGTGCTGTTTTTATTGTTTGTTTTTACAGCTAAGAACAGTGATTTCTGATAATCGTATAACTCACATTATTGTCGGTAGCTTGGGAGGTGACTGTCTGGAGAGTGGAAAGGCATTCGTGCTCTGTGCCCGATCCTCATCATTTCTTGTTAACTTATATAACTCATATTAGCCTGATCATAACCCCGACTAAATACAGATCTAACCCACACCCAGGCAATACGAGGAATCTGCAATTATGAGCCCATCAAAAAGAGTGACAAGTTGAAAACGTACTTGTTTAGTTTTACTACTAATAATAATACCAATCATCATCGTCGTCGTTGTCGTCGTCCGTCGTCATCATCGTCATAGTTATCATAATCATCGTCGTCGTCATCATCATCAACATCGTCATCATCGTTAACATTATCGTAATCACCATTATCATTATCATCGTCATCATCATCGTCGTCGTCATCATCGTTATCATTATCATCTGCACCATCATCAGTATCATCATTGTCATCACCATCATCAGTATCATCATCGTCATCACCATCATCGTCATTGTCATCATCATCGTCGTCATCATCATCACTACTACCACTATAATCACCATCGTTATCATTGCACAACAAGAAGAAAAAAAAACGAGAAGACGACTTGATCTTTTGCTTTCTGTCATCTCTTCATTTCCCATTTTCTGCCTTGCTGATCGGTTCACTTGTATGGGTTTTATTTCCATTTAATTAAACATTCATACTTCTATTTATTAGGACTGATAATTGTTTACATATGTTAACTGCATTTTTAGCTGTAAGGAAATGCCAGTTGCTGAGTGGCAATTCTAGGTACTATAGACCAATTTCCGTGTATATCCTTGAGTACTTAGTTATGTTCATGCATTTGTGGCCAGGTTTTTATGTATTTTTTGAGTGCTTAGTTATATGAATGCATTTGTGTTCAGGTTTGTGCTTTTAATCTTCTGGCGATAAATTGGGCGGAATGGCCAAGGCCAGGGGTATTATCCTCGGATAATTTACGTTAAATTAGTGCAATGATATATGTTTCAGTCTTTTTCCCCAACTGGACGAAGCAGCAGGGAAGTTTTAGTCTTTTTTTTTTTTTTATCCTAATTAGTGTATTTTGTTGATTGTTCTTTTGTGATCTTACTTTTATACTGGAGAAAGGCCAGTTGGCCAAGCATTTTCGCCTGTCTTGTCTAGTAGTACCATATACGTGTTCTGCTTCTATTTTCGTGTTTTTTTTTTCTGATTCCCATATGTATTTAATTTTCCTTTTCAGCCAGGTTTTCTTCTTTGTTAGATACGTATGCTTTTTTTTGAGACGTTGTATCCCTGATACGGTTCTGTGCAGTCGGCTGGGTTATATAATCTTATGATAATAATAAAAACAACATTTACGGAGTTTCAGAAGTTCCCACTCTTTGACACCCCGTATAGCAGACATTCCTTAAATTGAAAAGGTGCCAGACATACATTAGTGTAAATTAATTACGCTTAACACCCCTTAGCGTGGTTTTTTTTTTTTTTTTTTTTTTTTCGAGTTCCAGAGAATGGTGTCTCTCAGTGCAAAGAGAAGAGGGAAATTCTCCACGCGCAAGATTATTCTCTCTCGGTCACAGTAATGTTATTGATGCCATGTTGCTTAAAAGACAACCAGAACAACAACAACAACGACGACGACGACGACGACGACACAACAACAACAGCAACAACAGCAACTCCCTGTTACTGGCGTTTGATGTTGATTCTTCTAGAGTGTGTGTGTGTGTGGTGTGTGTGTGTGTGTGTGTGTGTGTGTGTGTGTGTGTGTGTGTGTGTGTGTTGTGTGTGTGTGTATGTGTGTGTGTGTGAGTGTGTGTGTGTGTGTGTGTGGTGTGTGTGTGGTTTTCTTTTTTGTTTTGTTTTGTTTTGTTTGTATTTGGGGGGGAGACACACACACACACACACACACACCACACACACACACACACACACACACACACACACACACACACACACACACAACAACACACAGAGGATGCTCAGCTAAGGTACACTCAAGCCTGTTCGGCGAATGACCCTTGATCCAACGTGTCGTATTTTCTGTCACACGCACAGATACATATTCTGTCTTTTTTTCTAGTTTTTTTTTTTTATCAGCCATTTTGTCTTGCTCAACAGAACGTCAGGAACGTCTTGCTCCTCTCTCTCTCTCTCTCTCTCTCTCTCTCTCCTCTCTCTCTCTCTCTCTCTCTCTCTCTCTCTCTCTCTCTTTTTTTTTTTTTTTTTTCTTTTTTTTTTCTTTTAAACTTACGTATATTTGTTCTCTGTTGTCTTTTGTGTATGCTGACAAAAGCCAGTTGGCAGCAAATTTTGCGTCTGTCTTGTTTTATGAAACAAATGCACGTTCTGATTCTATCTTCCTGTGTTTCTCGTTCCTAATTGCTTGAACAGTGGCAGTCATTTTGTTTAACCCTTTGACTCCCACGCCCTATACTCTAGCTGCCGAAAACAACATTAACCCTTTCAGTCCTCTACCCTATTCACAGGAAGTTGGTGGATAGGGTGAGGGATTAACAGGGTTAAGTTTTTGGTTTGCAGTGATGGCTGACAGTGCAGAAAGCTGATATGTATACATCTATATGTATATATAAGAGAGTGAGACAGACAGACAGACAGATAGATAGATAGATAGATACATAGATAGAGATGGATAGATAGATAGAGTAGATAGATAGATATATAGATAGATAGATAGATTGAGATAGATACAGACAGACAGATAGACAGATAGATAGATATAGATAGATAGATATCTGGATAGATAGATAGATAGATAGATAGATAGATAGATTAGATTAGATGAGTAGATAGATAGATAGATAGAAAGATTGAGATAGATACAGACAGATATAGATAATGATAGATAGATGATAGATTAGATGGATAGATAGATAAATGATAGATAATAGATAGATTAGATGATAGATAGATAGATAGATGGATGGATAGATGGATAGATGGATAGATGGATAGATAGATAGATAAATAGATAAATAGATAGACAAATAGATTAGATAGATAGACAGATAGACAGACAGACAGACAGAGAGAGGAAGACAGAGAGAGAGAGGGAGGGAGGAGTCAAAGGGTTAAAAGAAGCATTAATTTCACAGTCTGCACTTTTCCCCGCCGCTGTTTTGTTTGTGAGGAAGTGATTTATACGTTGTAATAATCCTCTCCAACTGCTTTTAACTTCCATGGACATACCGCGTTACGAGCTGAGCACCATCTCAAGAACAGACACGCCTTAAATTAGACACAGAGGTTGGCCAGACTGGAACACTACTTTAAAACTAATGATGCCTTGGGAGCAAAGTCCATGACAGAGCAATCTTGTCGAGTGTGTTTTCAGCAGGAAATTATTAAGTGTTATACGTGAGTGACGCCATTTCTGCATCGCTTGCAAGGGTATCCTCTCTGTCTCTGTCCTCTGCCCTTTCTTGTCACAGCCGTCGTCAGAGACACACAGATGCAAACATACAGATATATATATATACAGACGGTCAGACCATCGCCAGGCATATACAAACAGAGACACAGAAAGACACAAACATACAAACGCACAGATGCACAGACACTCAGGTGCACACACAGACACAGATGTACATATGAAACTCACACATACACACACACAAGCCCATACAAAAACGCACTCACGCACGCACGCACACACACACATACACACACGCACGCACGCACGTACACGCACGCATGCACACACGCACACACACACACACGCACGCACGCACACAAACACACATACACACACACACACACACACACAGATGTACATATGCAAACTCACACATACACACACACAAGCCCACACAAAAACGCACGCACGCACGCACGCACACACACATACACACACGCACGCACGCAACCACACACACGCACGCACACACACGCACGCACGCACCACACTACACACACACACACACACACAATATCGTTCATACTAAAAAGACATTAAATGAAAGAACATCTCATGGTTGATATGATTTAAAAGGAAGATTAATAAATAAAATAAAATATCAAACAGATCACGCACAGCGTATCTCCTAAAACGACACAAAGGAATATGCAAACATGATTATCTTGAAATCCAGAACATGAATATTCATGAGACAGAGTATGGAAATTTGATTATGATCTTGTTTATCGTGGGATGTGTCAGCAAATTCTGGTTTGATATTGTTACGCATACGCGGGCGCCAAGGCACACATTTACAAACATACACACGCATGCACACAATTCCCCTCATAGTCACACGTACATACACAAACATATACATGCACACACGCACACGCGCACGCATAGAGAAAGAAAGAGACATAGACAGAGAGAAACACATACAAACACACACACACACACACATATCCAAGCGCACACATACACATGCACGCTCACATCTTTCATGCATAAAATGATGCGAAATTACATATACACACAAACCTATGCATACACAGCATTCATATTCTCACACACACACACACACACACACCAACACCACACACACTCACACCACACACATAGCATCACACAACACACACACACACACAACACACACACACAATCACTCACACAAACACACACACACAACACACACACACCACACAAAACAAACACACACACACAACACAAACACACACCCAGATATAAATATGCACCGCCAACACACACACAGCACACACACACACACACACACAAACACACACACACACACAAAGAAACACACACCCACATATAAATATGCACGCGCCAACACACACACACACGGACACACATGAATACAATGATGTAATGTTAAATGTACACAAAAACCTATGTGTACACATCAATCTCATACTCATATCATGTGAATGAAAGGTCAGATAAGTAGTCTTTCCACTTTCCAGTTTTGTGCCTTATCTTTTTTTATTATTATTATTATTATTACATTATATTTATTATTATTATTATCATTATTATAGTAGTAGTAGTAGTAGCAGTAGTAGTAGTAGTATATTGTTGTCTTTCTACACACTTGACAAATCCAGTGGCCAAGAATTTGCAACCTGTCTTGCGTTGTGTCGTGTTGTGTTGTGTTGTGTGTTGTGTCGTGTTGTGTGTGTGTTGTGTTTGTGTTGTGTTGTGTTGTGTTGTCTTGTCTTGTCTTGTCTTGTCTTGTCTTGTCTTGTCTCCCAAAACGAGAATGATTGCCCGCGTTCAAGCAAACAGGAACCAGAAAAAACACGAAAAAAGAATTAGAACGCGTATTTAATACAAGACAAGACAGGCACAAATTTTCGGCCAACTGGCCTTTTTCAGTCTTTCTCAGCCAAGCTTTGTATCTAGTGATTGTTTGTTAGTGATCTTACGCTTGACAAAGCCTGTTTGTCTTGTTGGATTAAATACAGTTCTTGTCTTGTCTTGGTTTTTCTTTTTTTTATTTGTTGTCTTTTTACATGTTCTCCACCTAGTCTGTCATCTGTGTTTTCTGGCAGGCTTTTTGAGCCTCAACATAAACCCAGTGTCCCTGCAAGGTCTTGAAATGGAAAGACGAGGGTGGGGGCGAGGCAGCATTGGTGGGGGGAGGGGGATAAGAGTTATAAAACAGCTCAACTGACACCATCAGAACAATGGAAATATTAAGGTGGGCTACAAACAGGCACGTGTTTTGTTTTGGTTTTTTTGTTGGTTTTTTGTTGTTGTTTTTTGTTTTGTTTTGTTTTTTGGTTGTTTGCTGGGACTGAACTCTAGATATCAGATCTGGAGTCCACGGCTCTTTCACAAGACCTTGAACAGATAATTTCTAATGTCAAACCACCATGAGGCCACCCACCAGAAGGGTCCTGCACTGCTGCTGGTTCGCTATAATGGTGTCGAACAGTAATTCTAGCTGGACGGGAAATAAGTAAATCTAATGTCCTTAGTGTCCTCCGCAATTTTGTTCATGAGAGTATAACTGTTGTAATAGTCATCTATCATTTTCAAAAGAAAAAAAAGAACAACTTTTCATTGCCAAACTGGATTAAACAAACAAAAAACAAAAACATCGTCGACATTCAAATCTTGCGCGTAAGGCAAATTCTCACCTGAAGGACCAAAACGGTTATATGACTGGACCGACCCGGGCAGTTCAGGAAGCATGGTGCCCTTGACGGCCTGTGGGGGAAGTCGTCCTTCATCGGAACAGTGGTACAGAAACCGGTTTCTGTTGAGAGGCGGGCGGTTTTCAGGTTGGGGAAGTTTGATTTATGTCTTTCAGCCCGCTCGCCGACACGCTCTTCGGAAATGTTTACGGACAGAAACGAATGTTTTAAATAATTACTTCGCTGCAGAAAAATGGTGAGTCTGGCTTTTACAGCTGTGGGAAATAGCGAGGAAATCAAGATAGAAAGCCATTGTAACATTCTTCTTTCTTCTACATTAAATACTGTTGTTGTTGTTGTTGTTGTTGTTGTTGTTTTGTTTGTTGGTTGTTGGTTGGTTGGTTGGTTGGTTGGTTGGTTGGTTGGTTGGATGGTTGGTTGGTTGGTTGGTTGGTTGGTTGGTTTTTGTTGTTGTTGTTGTGGTTTTTGTTTTGTTTTGTTTTGTTTTGTTTTGTTTTTGTTTAGTGTGTTCCTCTTTTTTCGGATGCATGTATGTGTGTCGATTTCCCCACACTGTGCAGGCAGTGTTTGCTGCATAGTCTCCATGCTCCGTCTTCTGTTTACGAAGATGTAGAAAGTTCGGAAGTTTGGGGGATTTTTTTTTCTCAGGAGCAATTCGTCATACTCGGATAATGCCATAAGCGTTCCACCCAAATCTGTCGGCAAATTTTCAGGCCAACCCCTTGATCCTGCCCAGAACCTTATGCACTGGCAAAGTTTTGAAAAGGGGAAGGGAACAGCACAAAAGAAACACTGACACACCAGAATGATTCAATGGTAAAAATTAAGAAGGGCTGCAAACAAGCTAGCTTTTATTTGTGGGCTGGGATTGAACTGGAGACGTGTGTTAACGCCCTATCGGTATTATCAGCCCTATCGGCATACCCAGCCCTATCAGTATACCCAGCCCTATCGTATACCCAGCCCTATCGGTTTTGCAGGCCTCTATCTGTGTTTGTTGTTGTTTGTCTTGTCTTGTCTTGTCTTGTCTTGTCTTGTCGTGTCTTCCAAAACAAGTGTGACTGCCCGTTCAAACAAACAAGAACCAGAGTAAAATACGAAAAAAGAATAAGAACGCGTATTTAATACAAGACAAGACAGGCGCAAATTTTCGGCCAACTGGCCTTTTTCAGTCTTTCTCTGCTAATGTTTGTATCTAGTGATTGTTTGTTAGTGATCTTACGCTTGACAAAGGCCAGTTGACCGAAAATTTGCGCCTGTCTTGTCTTGTTGGATTAAATACGCGTTCTTGTCTTGTCTTGGTTTTTCTTTGTTTTTATTTGTTGCCTTTTTTTACATATGTTCTCCACCTAGTCTGTCATCTGTGTTTTCTGGCAGGCTTTTTGAGCCTCAACAAAAACCCAATATCCCTGAAAGATCTTGAAATGAAAAGACGAGGGTGGGGACGAGGTAGCATGGGGGGGGGGGAGGTAAGGTTTATAAAACAGCTCAACTGACACCATCAGAACAATGGAAATATTAAGGTGGGCCACAAACAGGCAGATTTTTATGTTGCCTGCTGGGACTGAACTTTAGATATCAGATCTGGAGTCCACGGCTCTTTCACAAGACCTTGAACAGCTAATTTCTAATGTCAAACCACCATGAGGCCACCCACCAGAGAGGGTCCTGCACTGCTGCTGGGTCACTATAATGGTGTTGAACAGTAATTCTAGCTGGACAGGAAATAAGTAAACCTAATGTCCTTAGTGTCCGCAATTTGTTCATGAGAGTATAACTGTTGTAATAGTCATCTATCATTTTCAAAAGAAAAAAAACACTTTTCATTGCCAAACCGGATTAAGCAAAAAACAAAAAAACAAAAAAACAAAAACAAAAAAAACTTATTGACATTCAAATCTTGCGCGTAAGGCAAATTCTCACCTGATGGACCAAAACGGTTATATGACTAGACCGACCCGGGCAGTTCAGGAAGCATGGTGCCCTTGACGGCCTGTGGGGGAAACCGTCCATTATCGGAACAGTGGAACAGAAACCGGTTTCTGTTGAGAGGCGGGCGGTTTTCGGGTTGGGGAAGTTTGATTTATGTCTCTCAGCCCGCTCGCCGACACGCTCTTCGGAAATGTTTACGGACAGAACGAATGTTTTAAATAATTACTTCTCTGCAGAAAAATGGTGAGTCTGGCTTTTACAGCTGTGGGAAATAGCGAGGAAATCAAGATAGATAATAATAATAATAATGAACATTTATAAGCGCAAACCTCCAGTACGGGGCCGGAGCTCGTGACGCTGCACACTAATAACATCACACACACACAGACACGCAGGCACACACACACACACACACACACACACACACACACACACACACACACACACACACACACACACACAGACACGCACACACACACACACACACACGGACCCACACACACACACACACACACACACACACACACACGCGCGCGCGTGCGGACGAGAACAAAGAGTGTCCACACAGTTACTACCTAGTCGGGAAAATAGGATTTAAATTGGAAAGTTTTGAGGGCAGTCTTGAAAGAAGTAATAGATTCAATGTAGCGAATTTCACGGGGCAGAGAATTCCAAAAAGTTGGTGCTGAATATGAAAAGGTGCAGTGACCGAAGGTTTTAGTTCTTACTCTGGGAATGCACAGTAGTCTTAAGTCAGAAGAGGAGCGAAGATTTCTGGAAGGTGAGTAGACGGATAGGAGATCAGAAATGTAACAAGGGGACGTTCCAGAGAAAAATGAATGACAGAGAATCGCAAGTTTGAATTCGATACGAGCTTGTACAGAAGCCAGTGGAGGCGTTTTAGCAGAGGAGAGACATGATCTCGCTTACGGGATTTAAAAACAAGCCGAGCTGCAGAATTTTGCACTTTCTGTAGTTTATCTATTTGATCTTTTGAACATCCAGAAAGAAGTGAATTGCAATAATCCAGTCTTGAGAGAATGAAAGCAGAAACCAGAGTTTTTGTAGCATCAACAGAAAGAAGATGACGCAAGGAACTGATTTGGCGGAGATTGATGTAAGCAGTGCGACAGGTGTTGTTTACATGAAGTTCAACACTCATGTTGTCAGTGAAGTAGAAACCAAGATTCCCAGCTGAGGAGGAGAAAGGAATTTCAGTCTGATCAATGGTAATGGTAGTAGGTTTGGGAGATGGGGAGGTTTTGAAAGGAGAGGACAAAAAGAGAGCTTCAGTTTTGTCATCATTTAACTTTAATTTATTTTCTAGCATCCAGGTCTTGATATCTGAGATACAGTCTTCTAAGACTGGGATAGCAGAGTAGATATCAGAAGGAGGAGAATCAATTTCAAGTTGGATGTCATCTGCAAAGGATTGATGCTCAATGGAATGTGATTTTATCAAATCGGAGAGTGGCTTTGTGTAACATTCTTCTTTCTTCTACATTAAATACTGTTGTTTGTTGTTGTTGTTGTTGTTGTTGTTGTTGTTGTTGTTGTTGTTGTTGTTGTTAATGTTGTTGTTTGTTGTTGCTGTTTTTGTTTGTTTGTTGGTTGGTTGTTTGTTTGGTTGGTTGGTTGGTTGGTTGTTGTTTTTTGTTGGTGGTGGTTTTTTGTTTGTTTTTTGTTTTGTTTTTTGTTTTTGTTTAGTGTGTTCCTCTTTTTTCGGATACATGTATGTGTGTCGATTTCCCCACACTGTGCAGGCAGTGTATTGCTGCATAGTCTCCATGCTCCATCTTCTGTGTCTACGAAGATGTAGAAAGTTCGGAAGTTTGGGGGATTTTTTTTTCTCAAGAGGGATTCATCGTTCTCGGATAATGCCATATGTGTTCCACCCAAATCTGTCAGCAAATTTTCAGGCCTACTCCTTGATCCTGCCCCAGAACCTTGTACACTGGCAAAGTGTTGATAATGGGAAGAGAACGGCACACAAGAAACACTGACACACCAGACTGATTCAATGGTAAGAATAAGAAGGGTGGCAAACAAGCTAGCTTTTATCTGTGGGCTGGGATTGAACTCGAGACGTGTGTTAACGCCGTATCGGTATTCTCAGCCCTATCGGTATTCTCAGCCCTATCGATATACCCAGCCCTATCGGTATACCCAGCCCTAACGGTATACCCAGCCCTAACGGTATACCCAGTCCTATTGGTATACCCAGCCCTATCGATATACTCAGCCTTATCGGTATAGTCAGCCCTTTCCACTCAGCCTTATCGGTATACTCAGCTCTATCGGTATACTCAGCCTTATCGGTATACTCAGCCCTATCGGTATACTCAGCCCTATCGGTATACTCAGCCTTATCGGTATAATCAGCCCTTTCCACTCAGCCTTATCCGTATACTCAAGCCCTATCGGTATACTCAGCCCTATCCACTCAGCCCTATCGGTATACCCAGCCCTATTGGCATGCCCAGCCTTATGGCATGCCCAGCCTTATCGGTATACCCAGCCCTATCGGTATACTCAGTCCTATCGGTACACTCAGCCCTATCGGTATACTCAGTCCTATCGGTACACTCAGCCCTATCGGTATGGGAGCAGGTGTTTTCCATCCCATACATCCCCACTAACAACTCCTCCCCCAGGAGCACTTAGCACTAGCGACAGGGTCTGTTACTTGTATCTGATCACTGGCACTGGTGGTCAGCGCGCAAAATTAATACATACCATTTTATATATGTTATGTGCATACCTTCCGTTTTAGAAACATCACAAATTTGTTCATATTAGAATGAATTAATCATATTTTCTTTTGTGCACTTTATATTGAAATAGGACTGTCTACCGAAATGATGAAATGGTTTTGAATATATTTGTTTGGGGTGCAAAAAAATGTATCACTATTCGCTGTAAAAGCAATCGAAACCAAAGGTACGTCGGGATAGAAAGGCCAAATTGTACCAAGATTTTTAATAAGGGCATTTCTAACTTAATCGTGATCTTTTAATTTTCATTGTCTACACTATGTTGAAATGTCATGCTTTAGATTTCGTAGATATTGTTGTGTATGCTGTTTCAACGAAATATACTGATAGGGCTGTGTATACCGATAGCGCGTTAACACATGTGAGATCTTCAATCTATGGTTCTATCGTAAGATCCAGCATGCTCGCAGAAAATTAACCTCTTGACTCCCGCACCCTGTCCACCAGCTATCCTGCATTGTCAACCATGCCAGCAAAGCAAAAACGTAACCCTTTGACTCCCTCACTCCATCCATCAGATTCGCAAGGAAGTTGGTTAGTATGTGCTGGTGGATAGGGTGAGTGAGTCAAAGGGTTAAGGTGTTTTTTTGTTGGTTTTTGTTTGTTTGGTTGGTTTTTGTTTGTTTGTTTGTTTTTTGTTTGTTGTTGTTGTTGTTTTTTTGTTTGTTTTTTGCAGTTGATGGATGGGGTACGGGAGTTAAGAACACGAAACCAGACAGCGAACGCAAAGAACTTGAAAAACACTTGTTAAAACAGCAACTTGAGCGTCTTGTACCGCCCCGTTACGCAATGGCGTCAGGCCACTGGTCAGCCTGTATCCGCTCGTGTGCAGGTCAGTACATTAGTCTAGTCGTTTGCACTAATTGGGTAGAGTTCATCTATATGACAAAGCAGTCTCATCCGGGCATTCTCTTTACCGCCAGCAGCCATCATTTTTAGCTCAGTTTGGTGCATTCCTTGATTTGTTTTCGATTATTTTGTTAAGTTTCGTTGACCCAGAAAAGAATCAATATGTCTGGTTTTGACAGAGACAGCTCAGCTAGCATGACAGTGGTCGAATTATTCGCCCCACACAGATGTACAGACAATGTAGATGTAGATGATCAATACATTGTAGATAATCAAAGACAATATAGATGTAGATAATCAATACATTGTAGATAATCAAAGACAATGTAGATGTAGATAATCAATACATTGTAGATAATCAATACATTGTAGAAAATCAAAGACACAATATAGATGTAGATAATCAATACATTGTAGATAATCAAAGACAATATAGATGTAGATAATCAATACATTGTAGATAATCAAAGACAATATAGATGTAGATAATCAATACATTGTAGATAATCAAAGACAATATAGATGTAGATAATCAATACATTGTAGATAATCAAAGACAATATAGATGTAGATAATCAATACATTGTAGATAATCAAAGACAATGTAGATGTAGATAATCAATACATTGTAGATAATCAAAGACCATATAGATGTAGATAATCAATACATTGTAGATAATCAAAGACAATGTAGATGTAGATAATCAATACATTGTAGATAATCAAAGACAATGTAGATGTAGATAATCAATACATTGTAGATAATCAAAGACAATATAGATGTAGATAATCAATACATTGTAGATAATCAAAGACAATATAGATGTAGATAATCAATACATTGTAGATAATCAAAGACAATATAGATGTAGATAATCAATACATTGTAGATAATCAAAGACAATATAGATGTAGATAATCAATACATTGTAGATAATCAAAGACAATATAGATGTAGATAATCAAAGACAATATAGATGTAGATAATCAATACATTGGAGATAATCAAACACAATATAGATGTAGATAATCAATACATTGTAGATAATCAAAGACAATATAGATGTAGATAATCAATACATTGTAGATAATCAAAGACAATGTAGATGTAGATAATCAATACATTGTAGATAATCAAAGACAATATAGATGTAGATAATCAATACATTGTAGATAATCAAAGACAATATAGATGTAGATAATCAATACATTGTAGATAATCAAAGACAATATAGATGTAGATAATCAATACATTGTAGATAATCAAAGACAATATAGATGTAGATAATCAATACATTGTGGATAATCAAAGACAATATAGATGTAGATAATCAATACATTGTAGATAATCAAAGACAATATAGATGTAGATAATCAATACATTGTAGATAATCAAAGACAATATAGATGTAGATAATCAATACATTGTAGATAATCAAAGACAATATAGATGTAGATAATCAATACATTGTAGATAATCAAAGACAATATAGATGTAGATAATCAAAGACAATATAGATGTAGATAATCAATACATTGGAGATAATCAAACACAATATAGATGTAGATAATCAATACATTGTAGATAATCAAAGACAATATAGATGTAGATAATCAATACATTGTAGATAATCAAAGACAATGTAGATGTAGATAATCAATACATTGTAGATAATCAAAGACAATATAGATGTAGATAATCAATACATTGTAGATAATCAAAGACAATATAGATGTAGATAATCAATACATTGTAGATAATCAAAGACAATATAGATGTAGATAATCAATACATTGTAGATAATCAAAGACAATATAGATGTAGATAATCAATACATTGTGGATAATCAAAGACAATATAGATGTAGATAATCAATACATTGTAGATAATCAATGACAATGTAGATGTAGATAATCAATACATTGTAGATAATCAAAGACAATATAGATGTAGATAATCAATACATTGTAGATAATCAAAGACAATATAGATGTAGATAATCAATACATTGTAGATAATCAATGACAATATAGATGTAGATAATCAATACATTGTAGATAATCAAAGACAATATAGATGTAGATAATCAATACATTGTAGATAATCAAAGACAATATAGATGTAGATAATCAATACATTGTAGATAATCAATGACAATGTAGATGTAGATAATCAATACATTGTAGATAATCAAAGACAATATAGATGTAGATAATCAATACATTGTAGATAATCAAAGACAATATAGATGTAGATAATCAATACATTGTAGATAATCAATGACAATGTAGATGTAGATAATCAATACATTGTAGATAATCAAAGACAATATAGATGTAGATAATCAATACATTGTAGATAATCAAAGACAATATAGATGTAGATAATCAATACATTGTAGATAATCAAAGACACAATATAGATGTAGATAATCAATACATTGTAGATAATCAATGACAATGTAGATGTAGATAATCAATACATTGTAGATAATCAAAGACAATATAGATGTAGATAATCAATACATTGTAGATAATCAAAGACAATATAGATGTAGATAATCAATACATTGTAGATAATCAAAGACACAATATAGATGTAGATAATCAATACATTGTAGATAATCAATGACAATGTAGATGTAGATAATCAATACATTGTAGATAATCAAAGACAGTATAGATGTAGATAATCAATACATTGTAGATAATCAATGACAATGTAGATGTAGATAATCAATACATTGTAGATAATCAAAGACACAATATAGATGTAGATAATCAATACATTGTAGAAAATCAAAGACAATATAGATGTAGATAATCAATACATTGTAGATAATCAATGACAATATAGATGTAGATAATCAATACATTGTAGAAAATCAAAGACACAATATAGATGTAGATAATCAATACATTGTAGATAATCAAAGACACAATATAGATGTAGATAATCAATACATTGTAGATAATCAAAGACAATATAGATGTAGATAATCAATACATTGTAGATAATCAAAGACAATGTAGATGTAGATAATCAATACATTGTAGATAATCAAAGACAATATAGATGTAGATAATCAATACATTGTAGATAATCAAGACAATATAGATGTAGATAATCAATACATTGTAGATAATCAAAGACAATATAGATGTAGATAATCAATACATTGTAGATAATCAAAGACAATATAGATGTAGATAATCAATACATTGTAGATAATCAATGACAATGTAGATGTAGATAATCAATCTGACATTAGTGTGGACGTATTGTACAATCCAGCAGACAGTGATCATGTGCTTACTTCTAGTGACAATAGTGACGATACCGACGATGACAGTGACATAGGTGACGACGGCAACGCAGGTGTGGCGAACTTTTGTGGATGTGTACAGTCATCGCAGTGGTCAAACATCGAGTTTCCACAGAAACTTTATGTTTTTGGTGCATACAGGGGTCCTCCACGTCCACAGGTGAGGTTGTAGAGCATACTTTGATTATTTTTCACTCGTTTTTCCCGTGGACGCGTATCGGATCATGTGCTACTCAAACCAACCTGTATGCCAGACAAAGGCTCATGGCGTCGGGTATTCCAGAGGATAGGGTAGGGGGATCATTTTGAGCCTACCACTGTGGATGAAATGAAAGGATACATTGGTATTCTCATGTACATGAATTTTGCCCCCTTCCTCAGCGTACACTCTGTTGGAATAACAGGTATTCCACACATAATAGTTGGATCTCATCCATCATGTCAAAATATAGGTTTGAGCACCTGTGGAAGTATTTTCACCTTGCTGATTCCAGCATTCTTACCAACAAATGTCTATTAATTAACATCAGGAAGAGAGTTTTTGAATGTTATATAGAACCGATAATGTTACACAGTTGTGAGGCGTGACAGTCAACACGCAAAGTTAGAACTAGATTGAGGCAGCTGAGATGTTTCTAAGAAGAATGCTGAGAGTTCCATGGACAGCAAAGAAAACAATCGAGACAGTCTTGATGGAGGCAGACACAAGACGATCATTGTTAAGGAAGATTTGGAAAAGACAGGTAACATGTATAGACCATTTTATGAGGAAAGGGAATTAGAGCACCTGGTCACAACAGGAAAGCTGGAGGGAAAGAGAACACCAGGTAGACCCAGGGAAAAATATTTGACGGACTTGCAGGGTGGCTGAGGACAGACAGGGTGGAGGATGTGCTTGCGGCAACAAGGGATAGATCCATCCATATGGCGGGCCATGATCGCCAACGCCATGCGGCAGGGCACATGATGATGATGATGATTCCAGCAAGGCTGTTCTAAGAGGTCAAGAGGGCTATGACCCCCTTTTCCAAGTCAGACCTCTCATTTCTCTGACTCAGTTTCTGCCTGGTCAAAACCTCACAGTGGATGAGGCAATGATCAAGTTGAAGGGTCGTTGTGGGTTTTTGCAGTACAATCCAGCAAAGCCCACAAAGTGAGGAATGAAAGTTTGGGCGTTGTGTGATGCTGATTCTTTCCATATGCTGAACTTTTCAGTGTATACCGGGAAGACCTATGTTGTGGCTGCTGGTCAAGGTGATGCGCTTGGGGACTGTGTTGTGAAACACATGACACAGCCCTACCTCAACAAGCGGCGCAGCATCTATTTTGACAATTATTTCACGTCAGTCCCCAGCTGGAATATTTGTTTTCAGAAAACACTCTGGAATGTGGCACTATACGTAATAATACGAAAGGTTTGCCTGAAGGTATGAAACCAGCCAAGTGTGTCAGAAAGTCTGGTGACACTTTTCGTTGTTTTTTTTCCTATTCGTTCTGATGAGCAGGAGGGTAAATTTCAGGCGATTGCTTGGTTCGACCGTCGCAAGGTCACCCTTCTTTCTTCCGCCCATGATGGATTTGATGGAGAGGTGGTCAGACTAGGTCCAGGAGGTGTAGTAAAAGCCAGGTACTCCAGACCTCTGGTGGTTGAGGAGTATAACAAAACCTACATTCATAAGGAAGATCAGGAAAAGACAGGCAACATTTATAGGCCATTGTATGAGGAAAAGGGAATTAGCGCACCTGGTCACAACAGGAAAGCTGGAGGGAAAGAGAGCACCAGGTTAAACCCAGGGAGAAAATATTGTACGGACTTGCAGGGTGGCTGAGGACAGACAGGGTGGGAGATGTACTTGCAGCGACAAGGGATAGATACATATGAAAGGCAATGATCGCCAACTCCATGTGGCAGGGCACTTGATGATGATACAATGGTGTGGATAAGCACGATCAAATGTGTTCCTACCACGGGTCTTCTCTGAAGTTTACAAAGTGATGGAAAGATGTCCTTGTCTTCGGCCTCGACACAGCTGCAGTGAATGCTTACATCCTCTACAAGCAACACTACACCAGTCCCACAGTTGAAAAACATGGATTTTCAGATGGAAATCATCATGGGCATAGTGAATGACTTCAAGGGTCGCAAACGAATCTGCCGTCTGATCGTTTGAAATGTTGGTGAGAAGAACAAGTACACACCTCCCATAATCCAGTCTTCCAGGGGGTAGAGGGATTGTGTGTTGTGCAAAACACAGGATAGACAAACTGTAGCAGGCAATGCCATCCAGTCAACATATGAGTGTTCATCTGTCAGGGAGCTTTGTGCAGGGATCGCGGATGCTTCCACACTTTCCATCAGCCGTAGGTTCCAGCACACTCTTTCTTGGCAGCCAAACCTGAACTTTGACTCCTGACTACCATAAGCTGGACTTTGTCATAAATGTTGTAGTAAAAAAAAAAGACTGTTTCTGGGTTGATGATATCTCTCTCTCTCTCTCTCTCTCTCTCTCTCTCTCTCTCTCTCTCTCTCTCTCTCTCTCTCTCTCTCTCTCTCTCTGTGTGTGTGTGTGTATATATATACATATATCTATATATATATGTATATATTATATATGTACATGTACATATATATATACATATATATACATATATTAAAGAAATACATATATTCATATATAAAGTGCTGCAAACTATTGTCTAGATTTGATGAGTACCATAAAAAGGACCAGACAAAATTACCAGACATATTACTACAGAGATGATTGAAGCCCTGGCGGAATTTGGTATTGAAAAGATAACAATCCTCCTAAATGAAATTTATGACGTCAGAAAAATCCCTAAAAATATGTCAAAATCAATTTCATTGCTGTTCCAAAAAAACAAGGGCTATAGAATGCGAACTCCATCGCACAATCAGTTTGATGAGCCATGTAACAAAAATCCTATTAAGAATAATCATGATGAGGACAAGAAATAGAATCAAAAGAGAAATAGCAGAAGAACAGTGTGGATTTGTGGAAGGGAAAGGAACTATTAATGCCATATACATCCTAAGAACTATCATAGAGAGGTCAGTCGAGTTGAATAAGGATTTGTATTTATGCTTTGTTGATTAAACCAAGGATATCAATCGGGTAAGACATGAAGAATTGATCAACCAACTAGAAAGACTCAATATTGATGGAAAGGATCTACGAATAATCAGAAATGTGTATTGGGAACAAACAGCTGCAATGAGAATAGAAAACGATATAAGCTCTTTCCAAACATCAAAAGAGGAGTCAGACAAGGTTGTGTTTTGTCTCCAGATCTGTTTTCATTTTACAGAGAAAACATCATGAAAAAACCTAGAAGAATACCCTTGATTAAAGGTTGGATGAAAAATTATAAACATCATTCGTTACGCAGACGACACCGTGCTAATTGCAGAAAATGAAAGGGACCTACAAAACCTTGAGAATATAATATGAATAGAAAGCAAAAATAAAGGGTTGGAGCTAAATAAGCAAGAAGACGGAAGTCATGGTGATCAGTGAAAAACATGAAATCCCCTCATGCGATAATAACAGCAAACGGCACAACCTTGAGACAGGTTGATAAATTGAACTATCTGGGAACGATTATCTCACCAGACGGCAGATGCACATCAGAAATAGCCAGCAGAATCGGCCAAGCCAAAACAACATTCAAGAAGATGAAAAGCATTCTTACCAACAAATACCAATCAGTTAACATCAGGAAGAGAGTTCTTAATGTTATATAGAACCGATAATGTTATACGGTTGTGAGGCGTGGATAGTCAACAAGCAAAGCCAGAACAAGATTGTGGCAGCCGAGATGTGGTTTCTAAGAAGAATGTTGAGGTAGCCATGGACAGCAAAGAAAACAAACGAGACAGTCTCGATAGAGGTAGACACAAGAAGATCATTCATAAGGA
>JAPXFY010000020.1:37305026-37332526 GCA_030674185.1 Monoplex corrugatus | reverse complement strand
TAGCCATCAGAAAAAGAGAAGATAAAACAACATGAGTCACTCCAGCTGTTACACAACATGCCTTTTGTGCTTTTTTTTTTTTTCGTTTTAAAAAATCTGTGGGGATGAGACAGATTTTCGTTTACCACAGAGTGATCGAGGGTGTCTGTCTGTCTGTGTGTCTGTCTGTGTGTCCGCCCGTCCGTCCGTCAGTCTGTCTGTCTGTTTGTCTTAGTGTCCCTGTCTGTCTGTTTGTCTGTCTGTCTATATGTCTGTCTGTCTGAGTGTCTGTCTGAATGTCTGAGTGTCTGAGTGTCTGTCTGTTTGGCAACTATCAGTCTTTCTGCCTGCCTGTCAGGTCTATGTCTGTTCGTTGTTGTAAGAATGAATAGTAGTATCAAATACGTATCGGATGTATTAATTTCAAATTCTTTGTTTTCATCATCACAAAGCTCTCTCTCTCTCTCTCTCTCTCTCTCTCTCTTCTTCTCTCTCTCTCTCTCTCCCTTTCTCTCTCTCTCTCTCTCTTCTCTCTCTCTGTCTCTCTCTGTCTGTCTGTCTTCTCTCTCCTCTCTTCTCTCTCTCTCTCTCTCTCTGTCTGTCTGTCTGTCTGTCTGTCTGTCTCTCTCTCTCTCTCTCTCTCTCTCTCTCTCTCTCTCTCTCTCTCTCTTTTGTCGCTCCAGAGTTTGTTCTTCGTTGAGGCCCCGACTTTTTCTTCTCAGTTTGGCCGGAACCAAACGTCTTGTCCTTCAGATGGGGACAAAAAACTAAGTAGGACCCATGTGCCTTCTGTGCACGCTAAAGATCCGCGGCAGTTGAAAATCATGAAGAGCAGGGGATTCGCCCGACTGCCCTGGTATAAAACATTAGAAAGATAGACTGATTTCCCAGGTCCCTCCCCTTGAAAGCCAATTAGTCTTCTTGCCTTTTTGAAGTCTTGGTCAAAACAAAAATGGGTGGTGCTGCACTGCGGCGACGTATTCACAAAGTGGAGAGCAGCCCGAGTTTCCCATTGTAAATCCATTGTGGCCAAAAATAAAAAAAATTGATGTGAATATGAATATGAACTTTATCAACTTTGGATCACAGTTATATCCATGTATATATCACTTCTCGTAAGTGTTAAAGTTTTGAATGATGACAACCCGGTTTCAGTGCCAAAATGAAGCAGAGCCTATCTTAAGCGCTGACAACAGAGAGAAAATTTATGTGGTTTGACTGTTCTGTTTTCCTTATTGCGACGAATACTTTTCGCAGTTATGACTGGTAGGCGGTGTCGATCTTGAGTTTCTTCCCCCTGCAAATGCAATCCTATTTTGAAGTTTGTTTGTTTGTTTGTTTGTTGTTTGTTTGTTTGTTTGTTTGCTTGTTTGTTTGTTTGTTTGTTTGTTTGTTTGTTTGTTGCTTTTTCTTGTTGTTTGTTGTTTGTTTGTTGTTGCGTTTGTTGTTTTTTTTTTCTGTATTTAAATTAGCTGGCATCCATCCATCCTCTTTTCCTATGTTCTTGTCTCTTGTCCTGTATTTAAATTCCATTTTACTTTTATCCCATCACTATCATCTCATCATATTCAGTAGTAGTATGTCATGGTCCTAGCTGGGAAATACACTATATATTATAATCAGAATTACAGCGACACCCGCATGCTTACCTGAGAACATATTTTTAAAGGGGAGAAAGGTCAGTTCGTTTACCGGGCGATGAACATGTTGGTTTGTTTTTGATGTTGGTTTCATTTGCGGGGAGGGTTTGTTTGGTGGTTTTTGTTTGTTTGTTTGTTTGTTTGTTTGTTTGTTTGTTTGTTTGTTTTCTTTTTAGTTTTTGTTTTGTTTGTTTTATTTTGGTTTTGTTATTTTAGCCCGGTCAGCTTAGTGGGTAAGGCATCTGACTTTAAATCTGAAGATCAAAAGTTCGTATCCATTATTGGGATCTCCAAATCTTCTGACCTTAAATGTTATAATTTATCATCCTGTTGGTGGTCTGTATTTCGTAAACCCCGTTCGTGTCAGCCAATAGGGTTTTGCGCAAGCTCAAGGATTTCCAACATACCTACTGATAGACTTCATACTGGGTGGACCTCATACAGAATTCTCCGAATGTAATGACTTTAGAGTGGCAGAATGGTTCAGACGTTCGCCTGCCAATAATTAAACTCGAGGTTCCAGGGTTTGTTCCCTGTAGAGGCCTTGACTTTTCTCCTCAGTTTGACCGGAAAATCAAACTGAACGGCTTGTCCTTCGGAAGAGGACAAAAAAAGAGTCAAACCTGTGTGCCTTCTGGCCCGTGCAAGCTAAAGATCCCACGGCGATTGAAAATAGATAGATAGACAGACAGACAGACAGACAGATAGATAGATAGATAGATAGATAGACAAATGAGAGAGAGAGACAGAGAGAGAGGGGAGAGAGACAGAGAGAGAGTTAGAGAAGTGAGTAAGAGAGAGAGAGAGACAGAAAAGACGAAGACAGAGAGAGACGGAGGGAGAGACAGCGACAGAGAGAGACGGAGGGAGAGACAGAGAGGGTCAGAGAGGAATAGGAGAGAGAGAGAGAGCAGAGACAGAAAGAGAGAAATGGGGAAGAAACAGAGAGACATAGACAACAATAGAAATATCTGGCCGGGGTGACATTTTCTCAACAGGGAACACATCATTCCTTGGCTCCGGCACAATCAGGTGAAGTTTGGCACACCCAAGGGAAATGAGTAATAGACTTCCGCGGGTTTTTGACGCTGCCTCCGACTCATTTCATTACACTCAGAAACACGTTTAAACTTAATCCTCAGAGACTTAACCTCTGAATGATTTACAGGAATTCATCACTGCCGAGTCTAGACTTCAAATTTAATACGATTTCATTTTCTGTGAGATTAGTTGTAGACTGTCTAGCTGTAAATTGACAGAGGTTGTTTGTTTGGTTTGTTTGTTTGTTTTTTGTGTTGTTTTTGTTTTTGTTTTTTTTCGTTGTTTGTAAATATAAATGAAAGATGTTTCATCATCGTTAGAGGTTTTTTTGTATGTGTGTGAGTTAAGAAAGTTTGGAATATTTGTAAACTGAAACCGTTTCATTTTCGTCAGAGTCCATAAATTAAAAAGGGTTTTTATCGTCATTTGGAAATGTGAGTTTTAAAAAAAGTTGACAATAGTTATTGGCGAGGAAACAATGCCAGCTATCAACTTGCCACACTCGAGAAACACCCCCAACATCCCTGCTGAAAGAGAACCCAAACTCGTCAGTTCCATTTCCATCCCTACCCTGACTTACCAGTGCCAGACCTGAGCACAGACTAAACCCCACATCTCACCTGTCTCACCTGTCGGCGTCACCAGGTTCAGTGTTGGCTGTTGCACTCTGTGACACAGCCACCCTCCTCCAACTGGCTCTGTCTTGACTTTTGTGGACAGCTTCTGGAATATTTAGGCCAGTGAAGTTGGTTATGTTCTCGATGTATGAGATTTGGAGGTCTGCCTTTCTTCCTTTTGCCTCTGTTTTTCCTTGAAGAATGGTTGCCATGAGGTCGGTGTTCTTGCTACGTGACACATGGCCAGTGTATCTTAGTCTTTTCTGGTTGATGTCAGCAAGTAATTTTCAGGTGGTGTCAAGTTCTTCCAGGACACTTTCATTAGTTCTTCTATCTGTCTATTTGACACGTAGTAGTCTCCGATAA
This sequence comes from Monoplex corrugatus, assembly GCA_030674185.1. Classification (NCBI taxonomy): domain Eukaryota; kingdom Metazoa; phylum Mollusca; class Gastropoda; order Littorinimorpha; family Ranellidae; genus Monoplex; species Monoplex corrugatus. The sequence continues at coordinate 37,328,883 of JAPXFY010000020.1, read as the reverse complement.
AACTACATCTCTGCTGCCTAAATCCCTACAGCACAAAATTATCGCTTGTGAGATGTGTTGTTTGAGAAGAACTGTCAACAAGACTTAGACACGACAGGCTCAGAAACACCACGATCAGAGAAATGGTGGAAACAATGCCAGTCCACCATCGTATTCATCAACAGAGAATTTAGTTTTGGCTGTCTGGAAAATGTTCGTAAAAAGAATAACAGAATTTAGTGGTTTGGTTGTCTGGAAATGTTTGTAAAAATAAGAATTCGAAAAAGAAAAAAAAACAGAAGAGAGAAAGAAAGCAGGAATGAAAAGAAGATTTAAAGATAAAAGAAAACAAGAAAGAAAGAAAGAGAATGAAAAACAGAAAGACAGAAAGTAGGAAGGAAAGAAAGAAAGAGAAGAAAAACACAGAAAGAAAGAAAAGAAAGGAAAGAAAGACAGACAGACAGACAGACAGACAGAAATAAAAGAAATATTCATTTTCATACGTAAACAAAAAATGCACGCCTACCAGAAAAAGAAAAGGTGGCGCTGTACCATGGCAATGTGCTTTTTTCCAGAAACAGCGAATCAACATTTTACGTGGAAAATTCCGTTATTACAAACATTTAATCCAGTAAAATTTAGTTTCATACAAGCACATACGCGCACCCTACCCTCTGAACACACACACACACACACACACACACACACACACACACACACACACACACACACACACACACACACACACACACACATAAATAATACATACATACTACATACATATACATACATACATGCATACATACACTACATACATCACATACATACGCACATCACATAGCACAACCACACACACACACACACACACACACACACACACACACAACTTCACTTCCCTAAACACAACACACGCTCACACACATGCACACATCCCTCTCTAAACACAAACACACACACACACACACACACACACACACACACAACACACACACACACACACACACACAACAACACAACCACACACACAACAACACACACACCCAAAAACACACATACAACACACACACACACACACACACACACACACACACACACACACAACACACACACACACAAAACACACACACACACACACACACACACACACACACACACACACACACACCACACACACAACACAACAAACAAACACAAACAAACAAACAAACAAACAAACACACACACACAACCCCGAGAAATACAGACACCCTCTCCTGTCTTAAATCATTGCACACTTTTGGCCAAGAAACAAACAACAACAACAACAAAATCGAGACCATAACTTAGATTCAGAAAACATAATTTCAAAGGTGCTTGAAAAAACACACCACTCTTCAAGAAACAAAGAAAGAAGGGAAAAAATGAGAACATCAAATTAAGAAACAAATTTTTCAAAGACGCTTGAAGAAAATCCCCACAATTTGAGACAAGGCGAGAGAATGTGAACTCTACAGAGGCAGAGAGACAGGCAGGCAGTCAGAGACAACTTGCAGGCACGATGCCAAAGAGCTGTGTTTGTGGCAGGGAAATTTGTCAGATCATAGACATGAATAGCAAGATTGGCAACATAACAGTGTTTCGCTGACGATCGCAACCTCTGTTTTTTGTGTGTTTTTTTTTGTTTTGTTTTGTTTTCTGTTGTTTTTTGTTTGTTTTTGTCTTTGTTTTTGTTTTTGCTGATTTCTTATAATGTTGTAGTGTATTCCTACTTTGAGCGAGGGTTACACGTAAATACACACACATACACACACATACACACATATATACACGTACAGATACACATACAGATACACACACACACACACACACACACACACACACACACACACACACACACACACATACACACACAATCGTACGTAACAAAAAATACACATACACACTCATATAATATACACTCACACACCCATACACACATACACACACATACACATGCATAAACCACATACACACACGTGCACATACACACACATATACACTCACTCACAGATGCATGCACACACACACACACACACACACACGCAACACACACACACACACATACATAATCACACATACACAGACATACACACCTGCATACACACACACATGCACGAGCACACACGCATACATACACACAAACACACACATGCATCATCGTAGCATTATGAACATTTGTCCCAGATCTGTTGCTAGTAAAACATCGTAGAAATCGGGCGAAAATTAATTAATTAATTAATACATAAATAAATAAATCAGTGAATAAACAAACAGATTAATAAACAAACAATAAATAGATAAATAAAATAAACGAATAAATAAATAAATAGATAATAAATAAACAAATAGATAGATAAATAAATAAATATATATATGTATGCAAATAAATATATATGTATGCAAATAAATAGATTAACAAACGAATCAATGAATGAATAAATACATTAAATAAATAAACAAATAAGTAGAGACAGGCTACTTACTCTCTTGAGCTCTTGTGATATATAATTATACTCGCGTCGCTATGGCTCAAGTTCATGTTCATATTGCTTCTAGCCCAATCGTCTACTACACCCATATCAGGGCTAACACCACGTCAAAAACCACAACCCGGTTAAGATAAAAGACAACGGTTAGAAACCATGCTCACCACTAACCTTGCAAACTTAAAATGCAATTAAAGGAAAACTGCCGTAAAATCATATCAGGTGAAATCTATTGATCTCTTGTAAAAACTGGAAAATTGCATCAGGAGGGACGCATCGGAAGAGGTTCTTAAAGGAGTCCGCCGTGTAGTGCTTTTGTCTCACATCGCACAAGTCCCAGCAATCGAGGAGAAGGTGTTTGATGCTCAACGGCTCGTCAATAGTATACACCACGGTGCGTCGCTATGACATAAGGTTCGCGATCACACAAAGCTTTATAACATTGTTGTGTTCTTCAACAGTCCTGAAGCAGGCAGACACAAGAAGAACAATAAGCAGCGTTTATAAGACATTTTGCGAGGCAAGAGAAATTACAGTACCTAGTCACAACAGGAAAGCTGGAGGCAAAGAGAGCTCCAGGTAGACCCAGGGAGAAAATACTGGACGGACTTGTGGGTGGCTGAAGACAGAGAGGGTGGGAGATGTACTTGCAGCAACAAGGGATAGATTCGTATGGAAGATCCTGATCGCAAACGCCATGTGGCAGGCACCTCCTGATGATGATGATGATGATGATGATGATGTGATGATGATGATGATGATGATGATGTGTCCTTCATCTACCCAGTTTAAACGTATGTCAGTTTTCAGTGGGCAAGCTGGCTCTGGCTTGTATCAGAGACGTGGACTACAATAATACATACATACATACATACATACATATAAACATACATACATACATACATATATACATATAAACATACATACATACATATAAACATACATACATACATATAAACATACATACATACATATAACATACATACATACATACATACATATAAACATACATACATACATACATATATACATACATACATATAAACATACATACATACATATAAACATACATATATACTAAAACATACATACATACAATAACATACATACATACATACATACATATAAACATACATACATACATAATATACATACATACATATAACATACAACATACTACATCATACATTAAACTACATACATCTCGCTCTCTCTCGCTCCTCTCTCTCTCTCTCCTCTCTCTCTCCCTCTCTCTTTCTCTCTCTCTTTCTCTCTCGCTCTCTCTCTCTCTGTCTGTCTGTATCTCTCTCTCAAGATTTGATGGCTTGAGTTCAACCCCAACCCCCAACAGTATAAACTGGCCTGTATGCCTCCCGTCTTAATGCCCTGATCATTCTGGTGATGCCAGTTTAGTGTTTTATAATTCCCGTTTCCACCACCACCCTCCTCCTCCTCGAATCCCCCCCCCCCCCACTCCATGTCAAGGCTTAACAAAATCATACATAGAGTTTTGCGTAGGCTTAAGGAGTCTTCCAGATAACAGAAGGTAGATTGGGTAGAGCGGTATGGAATTGTCCGGGTACGATTAGATTGCCAGTCTATGTAACTATGAACGTCTGTGGTGATTGTGTAGGGTCGGACCAATTACCCGGAGCGGTGACAGGGGAACAGCAAAGGGCGATCACCGTTATAACTCTTTTCTTTGTGGAGGTTAAGTTCACTTTGGCTTTCATTTCCACTGCCTCTTTGTTGCCTTTGTTTTGTTCTTTTTTCTTTCTTTTTTTTTTCTTCTTTTCCGTTCTCTCTCTTTCTCTCTCTCTGTCTCTCTCTCTGTCTGTCTGTCTGTCTGTCTCTCTCTCTCTCTCTCTCTCTCTCTCTCTCTCTCTCTCTCTTTTGAGGGGAGAGGTGTTACCGATTTCAGTTTTGAAAAACAAAAACAAAAATGATCGTTTCACATTGACCGGAGGTATGTGTGTGTTTGCGTGCGTGTGTGCGTGCCTGCTTGCGTGTGAATGCATGTAGACTCGTGTGTGTGTGTGTGTGTTGTGTGTGTGTGTGTGTGTGTGTGTGTGTGTGTGTGTGTGTGTGTGTGTGTGTGTGTGTGAGTGTGTGTGTGAGTGTGTGTGTGTGTGTGTGTGTGTGTGTGTGTGTGTGTGTGTGTGTGTGTGTGTGTTCAGTGCCTCTGTTGGGATGGGGGGTAGGGATCGAGTGGGATTGTGTGTATAAGTGTGAGTCAGACAGACAGAGACAGAGAAGAGAGAGAGAGAGAGAGAGAGAGAGAGAGAGAAACAGAGAGAGACAGAGAGAGAGACAGAGAGACAGAGACAGAGAGAGACACACAGAGAGACACAGAGAGTGTGTGTGTGTGTGTGTCTGTGTGTGTGTCTGTATAGATCTATGTGTGCCTACGTGTGTGAAAGGGTGTGTGAGTGCGTGTGTGAGTGTGTATATGAAAGAAAGACAGGCAGGTTATGTATAGATGTGTATGAGTATGTGGGAGTGTATATGTATATCTGTATATCTGTATATGTGTGTGTGTGTGTGTGTGTGTGTGTGTGTGTGTGTGTGTGTGCGAGCGCGCGCGCGTTAGAATATGTTTGTGTGTGTGTGTGTGCGTGTGTGTGTGTGTGGTGTATGTGTGTGTGCGTGTGTGTCTGTGTGTCTGTGTGTGTGTGTGTGTATTTGTATGTGTGTGTGTGTGTGTGCGTGCGTATGTGTATGTGTGTGTGTATGTGTGTGTGTTTCTATGTGTGTGTGTGCGTGCGCGCGTGTTAGAATTTGTACATGAGTGTGTGTGTTTGTGTGTGTGTGAGTGGGGGGGGGGGGGATTTAGCAACTTTGGCGTGTGTTTTCATTTCCTGAGCTTGTTGCCATTGTCGTTTCTTTGAAAAGACTTGATTGTGTTTTTGCAGCAATGTCAGTTTGGAGAGACGGTGGTATTTGTGGAGTGGAGCCAGACAGTCGACTTGTTTCGTCTTTGGCTTTGGTGATGAGAGGACTTTGAATTTTACTTCGATATTTTCTGACTTTGAGTGTGTGTGTGTGTGTGTATGTGTGTGTTGTGTGTGTGTGTGTGTGTGTGTGTGTGTGTGTGTGTGTGTGTGTGTGTGTGTGTGTGTGCGTGCGTGCGTGTGTGTGTGTGTGTGTGTGTGTGTGTGTGTGTTGGGAGAGAAGGTGTGTGTGTGTATGTGTATTTGTCTGTCTGTCTGTTTGTCTCTCTCTCTCTCTCTGTCTCTCTCTCTATCTCTATCTCTTTCTCTCTCTCTCTCTCTCTCTCTCTCTCTCTCTCTCTCTCTCTCTCTCTCGCTCTGTGTATCTCTCTCCCTCTCTTCCTCTTTCTTTCTCTCTGTCTCTGTCTCTGCAACCCCTCTCTCTCTCTATCTATCTATCTACCACCACCCCCGCACATACTCACATATGTACACACAACACACACACACAAACACACACACACACACATATATATATATATATATATATATATATATATATATATATATATATATATACTACACAAACACATGCACACACACACACACAGATTTAGTTAATAGTCAGACTGAACTGGATTTGGTTAGCAGTCAGACTGAACTGGATTTAGTTAGCAGTCAGACCGAACTGGATTTATTTAGCAGTCAGTCTGAACTGGATTTAGTTAGCAGTCAGACTGAACTGGATTTATTTAGCAGTCAGACTAAACTGGATTTATATAGCAGTCAGCCTGAACTGGATTTAGTTAGCAGTCAGACTGAACTGGATTTAGTTAGCAGTCAGACTAAACTGGATTTAGTTAGCAGTCAGACTGAATTGGATTTAGTTAGCAGTCAGACTGAACTGGATTTAGATAGCAGTCAGACTGAACTGGATTTATTTAGCAGTCAGACTAAACTGGATTTAGTTAGCAGTCAGACTAAACTGGATTTATTTAGCAGTCAGACTAAACTGGATTTAGTTAGCAGTCAGACTAAACTGGATTTATTTAGCAGTCAGACTAAACTGGATTTAGTTAGCAGTCAGACTGAACTGGATTTAGTTAGCAGTCAGACTAAACTGGATTTAGTTAGCAGTCAGACTAAACTGGATTTAGTTAGCAGTCAGACTAAACTGGATTTAGATAGCAGTCAGACTAAACTGGATTTAGTTAGCAGTCAGACTAAACTGGATTTAGTTAGCAGTCAGACTAAACTGGATTTAGATAGCAGTCAGACTAAACTGGATTTAGTTAGCAGTCAGACTAAACTGGATTTATTTAGCAGTCAGACTAAACTGGATTTAGTTAGCAGTCAGACTAAACTGGATTTATTTAGCAGTCAGACTAAACTGGATTTAGTTAGCAGTCAGACTGAACTGGATTTAGATAGCAGTCAGACTAAACTGGATTTAGTTAGCAGTCAGACTGAACTGGATTTAGTTAGCAGTCAGACTAAACTGGATTTAGTTAGCAGTCAGACTGAACTGGATTTAGTTAGCAGTCAGACTAATAGACTGAACTGGATTTAGTTAGCAGTCAGTCTAAACTGGATGTATTTAGCAGTCAGACTGATAGACTGAACTGGATTTAGTTAGCAGTCAGACTGATAGACTAAACTGGATTTAGTTAGCAGTCAGACTAATAGACTGAACTGGATTTATCAGTCTGACTAAACTGGATTTAGCGGTCTGACTAAACTGGATTTAGTTAGCAGTCAGACTGAACTGGATTTAGTTAGCAGTCAGACTAAACTGGATTTAGCAGTCAGACTAAACTGGATTTAGTTAGCAGTCAGACTAAACTGGATTTAGCAGTCTGACTAAACTGGATTTAGATAGCAGTCAGACTAAACTGGATTTAGCAGTCTGACTAAACTGGATTTAGTTAGCAGTCTGACTAAACTGGATTTAGTTAGCAGTCTGACTAAACTGGATTTAGTTAGCAGTCAGACTAAACTGGATTTAGTTAGCAGTCAGACTGAACTGGATTTAGTTAGCAGTCAGACTAAACTGGATTTAGTTAGCAATCAGACTAAACTGGATTTAGTTAGCAGTCAGACTAAACTGGATTTAGTTAGCAGTCTGACTAAAGTGGATTTAGTTAGCAGTCAGACTAAACTGGATTTAGCAGTCAGACTAAACTGGATTTAGTTAGCAGTCAGACTAAACTGGATTTAGCAGTCTGACTAAACTGGATTTAGTTAGCAGTCAGACTAAACTGGATTTAGCAGTCTGACTAAACTGGATTTAGATAGCAGTCAGACTGAACTGGATTTAGTTAGCAGTCAGACTAAACTGGATTTAGATAGCAGTCAGACTGAACTGGATTTAGTTAGCAGTCAGACTAAACTGGATTTAGATAGCAGTCAGACTAAACTGGATTTAGATAGCAGTCAGACTAAACTGGATTTAGTTAGCAGTCAAACTGAACTGGATTTAGTTAGCAGTCAGACTGAACTGGATTTAGTTAGCAGTCAGACTGAACTGGATTTAGCAGACTGAACTGGATTCAGTTAGCAGTCAGTCTGAACTGGATTTAGTTAGCAGTCAGACTGAACTGGATTTAGTTAGCAGTCAGACTGAACTGGATTTAGTTAGCAGTCAGACTGAACTGGATTCAATTAGCAGTCAGACTGAACTGGATTTAGTTAGCAGTCAGACTGAACTGGATTCAATTAGCAGTCAGACTGAACTGGATTCAGTTAGCAGTCAGTCTGAACTGGATTCAATTAGCAGTCAGACTGAACTGGATTTAGTTAGCAGTCAGACTAAACTGGATTTGGAATCACAGGAGCTATGTACTTTGTTTTAATGTAGTTAAGGCTTCCTCTTTCCTGCCTTCCAGATCATTCACCTGTATTTCTTCCAGATTCTCTGCTTAGACCCCCCCATAGACGGCGTATGAATGCCTTTAAGGTGGGATAACGAACGACCATTCAGAGATAACAAAGAAGGGCAGTAATTACAGCGAGGAAAGAACAGATAACTCGCTCGCACGCCCAACTTTCATTACCAGGGATATCAAAGACACGCGCAGAAAATCCTTCATGTCTAATACTGCTTCTTCCGTCACTGAGGTCTTCGTTCTTATCACTTCCGATTAATTATGAAAGTGAAGAAGATGTAAAGATGTGTTCTTTGGTCTTAGTTCTTATTACTTCCGAGACTCTAAGTGAGAGAGAGAGAGAGAGAGAGAGAGAGAGAGAAGAGAGAGAGAGAGAGAGAGAAGAGAGAGAGAGAGAGAGAGAGAGAGAAGAGAGAGAGAGAGAGAGAGAGAGAGAGAAGGGTTTCTTCTGTAGTTTTCATTCCTTTCATGTCCGAATATCATTTCTCTTACAGGGTCTGCTTGGTTCCTTTTACAAAGCCGTGGACTCAGAATCTGATGTCTCGAGTTCAATCCCAGGCTTACAACATTAAATACTGGCCTATTCGTTGCTCATCTTAACTTTGACTCCCGGACCCTATCCACCAACTGCAAAAATACTTAGCCCTTTGACTCCCTCCCCCTTTCCACCAGCTTCCTGCAGAAAGCTGGTGTAGAGGGTGAGGGAGTCAAAGGGTTAGGTTTTTGCTTTGCTACCATTTTTGACAATGCAGAATGCTGGTTGACTGGGTGCGGGAGTACACAGGGTTAATGTTTCCATTATTCTGGTGGTATTAGTTTAGTGTTTCGTCAGTCCCCTCGCCACCCGTTCCCCATTTCAACACCTTGCTGGTGCGTAGGGTTTTGCGTAGGCTCAAGGCGTCTGTCAGATAATTGCTTGCAGATGTAGGTAAAGCTCATATGGAATTGTCCTAGTATGATGAACCGCTCTTGAACTAAACATTAAACTCCCAGCTCCGGCAAACAAAACCTAAAAGGGAGAAGAATTTCTTCCTTGGTTTTTATTTCTATTACTTCCGAATGTCAAAATGAAGATGAATGTAAAGATGTGTTCTTTGGTCACATTTTCATTAAGTCCAAAAAACGAACTCAGAAAGGAAAAAAAAAAGAATTTTTTACCTTGGTTTTCATTGCTATTATTTATGTACACCAAAGAGAAGAAGAGACAATGGTTTGTCCCTTCGGTCTTAGGACTTTATCAGTTGATTGATTGATTGATTGATTGATTGATTGATTGATTGACTGACTGATTGATTTAGTTCAGTTTATACGTCGGCACCCACCTCATATGATATGGCCGACGGGGATAACCATCCCAGAGAATTGGGGTAAAAGGGAACTGATCTAATCCTATACTGACACCACCAGAACAGCAATGATGTTGAGATCGGACAGTGAGAAGGCCAGTTTGAATGTAGCGCACTCCGGGACTCGAACCCGCAACCATTAGCATGTGAATCCGACGCTCAAACCAACTGAGCTACTGGGGCTCGCGTCCTTATCAGTTCTGAGCATTTCTTGTTATATTTGAATATCAAAGCTGAGATGAGAGAAATGTTTGTTTCTTTTGGTCTTAGTTCCTAATAATTCTGAACATGGAAATCAAGAAAATGGACAGCTTTCTTCTATGAGACCCCACCACCCCCCTTGGTGCTATCGTCCTGTTACAAAGATCTACGGATATCACATAGTTCCATATCCAAATGAGTTAATAGTGTGGCGTTCTACCTGATCTCTTCATATATAATCAGTATCCCCTTACCTCAACTAGCACCGTTTTCTACTGAGTAGAAGGAGCGTCTGTGTCTGTGTCGATCTGTCTGTCTGTCTGTCTGACTCATCTCTCTCTCTCTCTTGTTTCTCTCTCTCTCCTCTCTCTCCTCTCTCTCTCTCTCTCTCTCTCTCTCTCTGTCTGTCTGTCTGTGGAGCATGTGTGTGTGTGTGTGTGTGTGTGTGTGTGTGTGTGTGTGTGTGTGTGTGTGTGTGTGTGTGTGTGCATGCGTGCGTGTGAATATGTGCGTTTGAATATGTGTGTCTGTTTGCTTGTTTGTATGAATGTGTGAGTGAGTGGGTTGTGCGCATTTGTGTGTGTCAGCGTGTGTGCAAGATAGAAAGAATAATTACAAGTGTTAATAAATTTTTTAATGTTTCATGGCGTGTGCGAGTACGTGCGTGCGTGCGTGCGTGCGTGGTGTGTGTGTGTGTGTGTGTGTGTAGTGTAACTGTGTTTGTACATGTGTGTGTTTTTTGTTTTTTGTTTTTTGGTGTGTGGTGTATGTGTGTGCGTGTGTGTGTTTATGTGTGTGTGTTTGTGTGCGTGTGTATATGTGTGTATGCGTGTGTGTGTGTGCGTGTGTATGTGTATATGCGTGTAAGACAGACAGACAGACAGACAGACAGACAAACAGCAGAAACAGAAAGGGAGAGGGCTACAGTAACAAAGATCGAAAACCGTAAACAAAACAATCCCTCACAGAATTTCTCCACATCTAATCCACTTTCTCCTGAAATAATGCCTATGATGTCTTCCTTTTTACTGTTTCCCAATCTCGATAAAGACGACAGGAAAAAAAGTTGTGTCACTCGAGATTTTAGTTCTTATAATTTTCCTAATGTCAAAATCAGAATGAGACCTGTCGCCGTGGTGTAGTGGTTAGTGCAACGGAGTACTGATTGGAAAGTTGTGAGTTCGAATCCCCATCACTCCTGTCAAAATCACTGGTATTTTTCTTGGTTTCTCTCTCTTCTCTGTGTCCCTGTCTCTGTCTTTCTTTGTCCCTCTCTGTCTGTCTCTGTCTGTCTGTCTCTCTGTCTGTCTGTCTCTGTGTGTCTGTCTGTCTTCTGTCTCTCTGTTGTCTGTCCTGTCTGTCTGTGTCTGTCTGTCTGTGTCTGTCTGTCTGTGTCTGTCTGTCTGTCTCTCTCTTCTCTCTCTTCTCTCTGTCTCTCTGTCTGTCTGTCTGTCTCTGTCTGTCTGTCTGTCTGTTTGTCTGTCTGTCTGTCTGTCTCTTCTTCCTTCTCTCTCTCTCTCTCTCTTTTCTCTTCTCTCTCTCTCAGTAGGCTCCTACCCAGAGTTTGGTGTACTATGGGATCATTGGAAAGGCTGAGACCACACAGTCGAGTCTCATCCACTTCACGGATGCGTCATTGAGGGTGTTGCTCAGATCTCCTGACCAGCACCGCGGGTATTTGTATATCTCAGGCCTGGTTGACGCCTAGACATATTATGAAAGTAAGCGTAGAGTACAGCTCTGTCACGCCGTCTCAATCCCAGACGGAAGTCCATAGCATCATGATTACCATCCCCCATCATTGTCATCATCATTGCATTTAAAGATGTTGCCCCACTTTTTATGGTCATTGCTGTGGCGTAGAAAATGGGAAAAAGGTGAGCGTAGAAAATGGGAAGAAGGTGAACGTAGAAAACGGGAAAAGCGTGAGCGTAGAAAATGGGAGAAGGGTGAGCGTAGAAAATGGGAAAATAGTGAACGTACAAAATGGGAAAATGATGAGCGTAGAAAATGGGAAAAGGGTAGGCGTGGGAAAAGGGAGAGCGTAGAAAATGGGAAAAGGGTGAGCGTACAAAATGGGAAAATGATGAGCGTAGAAAATGGGAAAAGGGTAGGCATAGGAAATAGGGAAAAGGGTAGGCGTAGAAAATGGGAAAAGGTTGAGCGTAGAAAATGGGAAAAAGATGAGCGTAGAAAATGGGAAAAGGGTAGGCGTAGAATAGGGAAAAGGGAGAACGTAGAAAATGGGAAAAAGGATGAGCGTAAAAATGGGAAAAAAGGATGAGCGTAGAAAATGGGGAAAAGGTGAGCATAACTGAAACTGCGTAAGTTTGCGATGATCCTTTTAAAAAAAACCAGAATGAGAGAACGGTTTCTTTTTTAAGTTTTGCGGTGCGATGGCCCTGTTACACAGATGTGCCGATATGGAATTGGCTGGGTCTAGAAATGATTCCATTAACTGATGCTCTACCTGCTTTCTTAAATCGATGTAACCCTTTCCCAGATTTACTTTTTGTATTGACTGGGAGCAGAATCTCTGTCTCCGTTTCTGTCTCTGTTCTGAGTCTCTGTCCCTCTGTCTTTCTCTGTCTGTCTCTGTCTGTCTCTCTCTCTCTTTCTCTCTGTGCGTGTGTGCTTGTGTATGTATAAGTGTAAGTGTACGTGTATGTACGTATGTAAGGTTATGTGTGTGAGTAATTATGTGTATGTGTGTGTACATGTGCGAGTGTACGTGTGTACATGTTGGGAATGTGTGTACGTGTGTATAGTATGTGCATGTGAGTGTGTGTGGATACATGTGCATGTGTGTGTGTGAAATGTGTGTGTGATGTGTGTGTGTGTGTGTGTGTGTGTGTGTGTGTGTGTGTGTGTGTGTGTGGTGCATGTGTGTAAATGTATGAGAGTGTGGTGTGGTGTGATGTGAGTGAGTGTGAGTACATGTTTGTTACCTTGACACAAAAAGGTTGATGATGGTGATGATGATGATATAATGATGATGATGATGATGATGTGATAATGATGATGATGGTTGTGGTGGTGATGGTGGTGGTGATGGTAGTGGTGGTGTGGTGATGGTTGGTGATATGACATGATGATGATGGTGGTGGTGGTGGTGACGAGATGGTGGTGGTGGTGTGATGATGATGATGATGATGTTGATTACGACAATAGTGGTGTTGATGATGCTGATAGTGATGGTGATGGTGATGCTGGTGGCATGGTGTGGTGATGGTGTATATGTGCGTGTAGTGTATATGTGTGTGTCTGTGTATACATGTGCGTGTATGTCTGTGCGTGCGTGTGTGCGCAGGCGCGCGGTTGTGTATAAGAGTGTATGTGTGTTTGTGGTGTGTGTGGTGTGTGTGTGTGTGCGCGCGGCGCGCGTGCGAACGTGTGTGTGTGTGGTGTAAAAATGAGAGAGGAGAGAGGGAGGGAGGGGGAGGTCTACCATCCCCCAAAGATCAAAGGCACAAAGCATACAATCCCTCACAGAAACCCTTCACATCTGGTTCCCTTTTTCCTAAATTAATGTCTCTGATGTCTTGCTTCGTAGTATTTTCCAACAATATCGAAATGAAGAATCAAGGAAACGAAAAAAGATTTCTTTCTCCTTTGAATCTTCACTCTTACTATATGTCTGAATGTCGAAATGAAGAAGAAAGAGAAGAATGTCTCCTTTGAGTCATTTTTTTCCCCCTGCTGATATGGAATTAACTCAATCTGGAACTGTCTCGATAATGCGGCATTCTACCTGGTTAATCACCCTCTTCCCCTTATTGCCTTCCTCCTTCCCCTCCCCCTTCCCCTTCCCCTCCCAATCCCCGTTTTCTTAAAGAAGGGCTTTCATTTATTCATTCATTAATTCATTCGTTGATTGATGCATTCAATCGTTCGTCCGTTTATTCGTCTGTTCGTTTGTTAGTCTGTTCGTCTGTTCATTTGTTCCTTCCTTCCTTCCTTCTCGTCCGTCCGTCCGTTTGTCAGTCCGTTCGTTCGTTCGTTTATTCGATCGTTTATTCGTTCGTTCGTTTATTCGTTCGTTCGTTCGTCGGTCGATCGGTCGGTCGAGCGTTTATTGATTCATTCATTGATCGAATGATCTATGTTTTCCGACAACAAATATTGCCATTCAGTATTGCTTGACTGACTGGTTGACTGAGTGATCTTTGTTTTCCAATGGTAGAGACAATAGCACAGTACGATGTTGATCGATCGATTGAGGGAGGGAGTGAGTGAGTGACCGAGTCAGTCAGTCAGTCACAGAGAGAGAGAAAGAAAGAGAAGAGAGAGAGAGAGAGAGAGGAATGGGGAGAGACAGACAGACAGAGAATAGGACAGACAGACAAAGAGAGACAGCAGAGACAGAGACACACAGACAGAGAGAGGGGGAGCAGACAGGGAGAGAGGGAGGGGCGAGAGAGAGAGAGAGAGAGAAGAGAGAGAGACAGAACAGAGAGAGACAGACAGACAGGCAGACAGACAGACAGGAGAAACAGAAACAGAGAGAGAGAAGACAGACAGACAGCAGACAGACAGCAGGCAGACAGACAGACAGACAGACAGAGAGGGAGGGAGAGCGGGACACAGACAGACGGGTAGACAGACACACAGTACACAAACACAGTACACAGAGAGACCGCGAGAGAGAGACAGAGAGACGCACAGAGAGAGGAGAAAGAGAGACAGACAGACAGACAGACAGGCAGGCAGGCAGACAGACAGACAGAGAGGGAGGGAGAGCGGGACACAGACAGACGGGTAGACAGACACACAGTACACAAACACAGTACACAGAGAGAAAGAGAGAGAGACAGAGAGAGAGAGAGCACCCTCAATGCGCGTGACTTCATGGTTTCAAGCTTAGAATAGCAGCAGCAAAAGGACAGGTCAGCAAGGAGATAAGGTTTGTGTGGAAAGCAAGCGAACAAAATTCGATAGTAGAAGAAAACTAGACAGCTCTGTCGTCAGGGGGATATAGCTCAGTGGTAGAGCATTCGACTGCAGATCGAGAGGTCCCTGGTATCGGTCCCCTATGTTCTTTCCCTTATTTTTTATTCATTTCTGCTTATTATCATTTCTTGTATACATTATTGTTTTATTTATATTGATTTTATTATTATTATTATTATTATTATTATTATTGTTTTATTATTATTATCATGATATCATCATCATTATTAATGCTGTTATTATCATTATCATTATTAATTATCGTTATTATTATTGTTGTTGTTATCATCATCATCATGTCATTTATATCTGTGCAACTGTTCCTTAGCAGAGATTGTGTATGTGTTGTTTGTTATGATTATTATCATCATCATCATCATTGTTATGACTATTGTCATTATGATGATTACTATTACCATCATTATTGTTAGTTAGTTATTAGTTAGTTTAGTTAGTTTAGTTAGTTAGCTAGCTAGTTAGTTAGTTAGTTAGTTAGTTAGTTAGCTAGTTAGTTAGTTAGTTAGTTAGTTAGTTAGTAGCTAGTTAGTTAGTTAGTTATTTAGTTAGCAAGTTAGTTTAGTTAGTTAGTTACTTAGTAGTAGTACGTAGTTAGTTAGTAGTTAGTTAGTTAGTTAGTTAGTTAGTTAGTTAGTTTCCTCAGTGGAGTTTTGTGTGTCATTAGGGCAGAAGGGAGAGGGAGGGGAGAAATAAGAAGGGAATTCGTGTGTATTTGTAATATTTTTTGTTGTTTAAAAAATGAAGGGAAAAAAAAGATTCCCAAGGGTGGGCAATAGCATCGTTAAATCAAGAAATAAAGTAAATGCAGGTACTTTTTTCCTCAGTCCCCAAAGAGAGGGAAAGTAGGATTGCAGCCCTTGAATAGGAAGGAAAGAAAAAAACAAGCAGAAAGACAAAGACAAGTAAACACAACAACAACAAGAAACGTCCACCTTTTAACTGACTGAAGGAGTAGTCTGGTCTAAACGACACAAACTAAATAGAAACCTTTGCGGAATACATTAATATAAAAAAAAAAAGGAGAAGAAAGAAAAAGAGAAAAGAAAATAGTGTTGGGATTTGGGGACCAAGGCTAGGGACTTTTTTTTTTTTTTTTGTTTTGTGTGTTTCGTTGTGTGTTTGTTTTTGTTTGTTTCTTTCTCTTTTCTTTCCTTTCTTCTTTTTGTTCTGTTTTGTAATTTCTGGGGAAGTGGAGGCAGAGAAATAGACAGACATGCAGACAAATAGGGAGACAGAGAAAAACATATCGGGAGAAAGAGACAGACAAATAAACAAATAAAAGATAAGCACGGCACACACACACACACCCACGCACGCACGTGCGCGCGCGAGTACACATACACACACGCACGCATGTACGCACGCACAGACACGAGCGCGCGCATACACACACTCATGCACACATACTCAAATAGAAGACAAATACATGCACGCATGCATACACAAATGCACTCGTACGCATACACAGACACGTAAACAATGAATATTCTGGTCAGACAGACAAACACACAGGCCCACAGGCAGGCAAGCAGACAGACAGCTAAACAGAAAACAGACAACAAAGACAGACTAACAGAAAAGAGGACTTTTTATTTGTTTGTTTGTTTGTTTGTTTGTTTGTTTGTTTGTTTGGTTTGTTTGTTTGTTTTGTTTGTCGGATGGACAGTTGGTCGGACGGATGGACGGACGGATGGTTGGATGAAGGGAGGGAGGGAGGAAAGGAGGGAGAGAAGGAAGAAAGGAGGGAGGGAGGAGGAGGGATCGGTGGATGGATGGTTTGCTTGATGAACGGATGGATGGATTGCTAGATAAATATTGCTAGCAGCAGTGGAGACACGGAGGGAAGAGGTCGGGAGAAGGCTGGATGAGAATGGATATGGATGGAGTAGATGGATGGATGGATGGATGGATGGATGGGTGGGTTGATGGGTGGGTGGATGGAAGGATGGACGCATGGATGGATGGATCTATGAATGATTGATTGGTCGGTTACATGGTCGATTGATTGGTCGATTATATGGTCGATTGATTGATTGATTGATTGATCGATTGATTGATTCATTTTATCCCATCCTATCCATCCATCCTTCCATCCATCGATCCATCCATCCATTCACTCATTGCTCTATCCATTCATTTGTTTATTTATTTATTTACTCGTGTATTTATTTGTCTATGTATGTATTCTTACAAAGCAGACCCACCAGGAGTAGTAAATTCCCACCACACGATACCCACCTCTATTCCAGTCCTAATTCCACAGGCATTTCGGACGGTAACCACACGCAAGTGTGTTGCGTGGGTTCTGGATAGTACGCTAATTTACGGAGACCAAACATGTGAATCCCTCCAAAATGAGGCCCCCGGGCCAGAAATACCCATCTTTTGAAAACACTTAGAGTTTGGTAAGTTACATGTGCAATTCGACAAGTCCCAAAAAGAAAGCATGTTGGTATATATGGTACACCTGTTGCGTTATATGTATAAAAGTAAATTTTTTTGTAGAAAAAAGAAATTCTGGAACATACTTTAGCTAGAGGCGTGATTGCCGATTTTTGAGATTTTTTTTTTATTATTCGGACGTTAGTTATACATGTATAAACAGTATCAGTAAATGTTAAACGTATAAATTAGAACGAGGACGCGCGTTTAATAAACAAAAGAAGACAGGTGCGCCCTTTCAGACAAGTGGCCTTTGTAAAGCACACAAAAAAAAAAAAAGAAACAAATGACCTAAATGTGGACACACTTAAGTTTCTTCTTCTCTTTCTTCTTCTTCATCCTCTTCTTTTTCTTTCTTCTTTTTGTTTCTTTTTGTTCTTCTTCTTTTCCTTCTTCTCTTCCGTCTCCTCCTCCTTCTTCTCCTCGTCTTCCTCCTACTCCTCCTCCACCTCCTCCTTCTTCTTCCTCTTCTTGATTTTTCTCCTCCCCCTTTCCCCTCCCCGTCTTCTCCTTCTCCTCCACCCCCTCCTTCTTACTCTCCTTTTTCTTATTCTTGTTTCTCTTCTCCTCGTCCTCCTCCTCCCCTTCTCCTCCTCCTCCCTCTCCTTCGTCTTCTCTCCTCCTTCGTCTTCTTTTTAATATTACTACTACTGCTGCTTTTGCTACTACAGTCGTCACGTACCGTACCGCTTCAGCTACCATACCTCTACTGCCCCCCCCCCCCCCACCCCACCCACCCACCCACTCCTCTATTTTTCCTTCTTCGTCTTTCTTTCCTTCCAGTGGAAGTTAGCTAAGGGTGTGCCACACTGTCCTGTTGTATTAGTGGCGTTACCCATAAACGAGTGGGCACTGCGCTCTCGCTCACACTCCCACATAATTCACACCGATCCCCTAAACGAGAAGGAGTCACCACCATTACGCAATTAAGGTAGCGCGTGCCAATTAGTTTCATTTCCTCCAGAGCTCGCGCGTGGCCTGCTACGCATGCGTGCACACATACACACACCTGGAGCCTATAACATTTTCACTTCTTCACCCTGTCCACCATTAACATCAGGAAGACAGTTCTTGAATGTTGTATAGAACCGATAATGTTACACGGTTTGTGAGGCGTGGACAGTCCAGAACAAGACTGAGGCAGCCGACATGCGGTTTCTAAGAAGAATGTTGAGAGTTCCATGGACAGCAAAGAAAACAAACGACGCAGTCTTGATGGAGGCAGACACAAGAAGATCGTTGATAAGGAAGATGCAGATGCACATCACAAATAGTCAGCAGAATCGGCCAAGCCAAAACAGCATTCAAGAAGATGAAAAGCATTCATACCAACAAATGTCTATCAGTTAACATCGGGAAGAGAGTTCTTGAATGTTATATAAAACCAATACTGTTGTACGGTTGTGAGGAGTGGACAGTCAACAAGCAAAGCCAGAACAAGATTGGGGAGCCGAGATGTGGTTTCTAAGAAGAATGTTGAGGGTTCCATGGACCGCAAAGAAAACAAAAGAGACACTCTTGATGGAGGCAGACACAAGAAGATGATTGATGAGGAAGATTAGAAAAAGACAGGCAACATTTATAGGCCATTTTATGAGGAAAGGGGAATTAGAGCACCTGGACACCACAGGAAAACTGGAGGAAAGAGAACACCAGGTAGACCCAGGGAGAAAATATTGGACGGACTTGCAGGGTGGCTGAGGACAGAGAGGGTGGAGGATGTGCTTGCAGCGACAAGGGATAGATTCATATGGAGGGCCATGATCGCCAACTCCATGCGGCAGGGCACATGATGATGATGACCCTATCCACCAGCTTCTATAAGGTTGGACATTATGAGCTGGAGTGTGGAACTTAGAGTTTGCTCATGATGGATTCATCATGCTCGGATATTTCCATAAGCGCTCTGCTGCCAGCAATTGTCTAGCAGACTCCCTGAGTCTGCACACAACTCTATGCACTGGCAAGGTTTTGAAACGGGAAGGTACGAGAGGGGGGGGGGGTGAGTGTAGTATAGACCTACGAAACACTAAGCTGACATCACCAGATGGCAAGATTTAGATGGGCAGCGAACAGGCCAGTTGTTGTTGTTGTTGTTTTATGTTGCGGTCTGGGATTGAACTCGAGGTAAACACATCAGGGCTGTACCAAAAGAAACAACCCGCCCACATAGAAAAAACCCGTAATTCGCCGGAGGGTTGAACGTTCGTGGCCTTCACGTGGTTAAACCTGAAACATCAGATCATGAGTCCACGGCTCTATCAATCTGCATTTGAAAAAAAAAACCACAGAAATAATGAGACTGTCAGATTGGACCGAAACTCTCGCTCTCTCGCGCTCTCTCTCTCGCGTTCTCTCTCTCGCGCTGTCTCTCTCGCGCTCTCTCTCTCGCGCTCTCTCTCTCGCGCTCTCTCTCTCCTCGCGCCTCTCTCTCTCGCGCTGTCTCTCTCCGCGCTCTCTCTCTCGCGCTCTCTCTCTCGCGCTCTCTCTCTCGCGCTCTCTCTCTCGCGCTGTCTCTCTCGCGCTCTCTCTCTCGCGCTCTCTCTCTCGCGCTCTCTCTCTCTCGCGCTCTCTCTCTCGCGCGCTCTCTCTCGCGCTGTCTCTCTCCGGCCTCTCCTCCTCTCCGCGCTCTCTCTCTCGCGCTCTCTCTCTCGCGCTCTCTCTCTCTCTCGCTGTCCTCTCTCGCGCTCTCTCTCTCGCGCGCGCTCTCTCGCGCGCTCTCTCTCTCGCGCGCTCTCTCTCTCTCTCTCGGCGCGCTCTCTCTCTCTCTCTCTCTCTCTCGCGCTCTCTCTCGCGCGCTCTCTCTCGCGCGCTCTCTCTCTCCTCTCGCGCGCGCGCTCTCTCTCTCTCTCTCGCGCGCGCTTCTCTCTCTCTCCTCTCTCTCGCTCTCTCTCTCTCTCGCGCGCTCTCTCTCTCTCTCCTCGCTCTCTCTCTCTCTCTCGCTCTCTCTCTCTCTCGCGCGCGCTCTCTCTCTCTCTCTCGCTCTCTCTCTCTCGCGCGCGCCTCCTCTCTCTCGCGCGCGCTCTCTCTCTCTCTCTCTCTCTCTCTCGAGCGCTCTCTCTCTCTCGCGCGCGCGCTCTCTCTCTCTCTAGCTCTCTTCTCTCTCTCTCTCGCGCGCGCTCTCTCTCTCTCTCTCTCTCTCGCGCACGCTCTCTCTCTCGCGCGCGCTCTCTCTCTCTCTCTCTCCGCCTCTCTCTCTCCCTCTCTCTCTCCGCTCTCTCTCCTCTCTCTCTCCTCTCTCCCTGCTCTCCTCTCTCTCTCTCTCTCTCTCGTCTCTCTCTCTCTCTCTCTCTCGTCGCGCCTCTCTCTCTCTCTCTCCTCCGCCTCTCTCTCTCGCCTCTCTCTCCTCTCGCCTCTCGCCCTCTCTCTCTCTCCTCTCTCTCCTCCTCACTGCGCTCTCTCTCTCTGCGCTCTCTCCTCCTCTCTCTCTCTCTCTCCGCGCTCTCTCTCTCTCTCTCCTCGCGCTCTCTCCCTCTCGCGCTCTCTCCTCTCGCGCTCTCTCTCTCTCCGCGCTCTCCTCTCTCCGCGCTCTCTCTCTCCGCGCTCTCTCTCTCCGCCTCTCTCTCCTCCGCGCTCTCTCTCTCGCGCTCTCTCTCTCGCGCCTCCTCTCTCTCGCTCCTCTCTCTCGCCTCGCCTCTCGCCTCGCTCTCGCGCTCTCTCTCTCGCGCGCTCTCTCTCTCTCTCTCTCTCTCTCTCTCTGCGCTCTCTCTCTCGCGCTCCTCTCTCGCGCGCTCTCTCTCTCGCGCTCTCTCTCTCTCGCGCCTCTCTCTCTCTCTCCTCTCTCTCTCGCTCTCTCTCCGCGCTCTCTCTCTCGCCGCTCTCTCTCTCGCGCTCTCTCTCTCGCGCGCTCTCTCTCGCGCTCGCTCTCTCGCGCTCGCTCTCGCGCTCTCTCTCTCTCTCCGCGTCTCTCTCTCTCTCTCTCCTCTCTCTCTCTCTCTCTCTCTCTCTCTCTCTCTCTCTCTCTCTCTCTCTCTCTCTCTCTCTCTCAGGACCTTCTGCTGTCCAGCTTTCCGAAAAAGAAGAAGAAAAAGGAGACTGTCAGATAGGACCGAAACACTCATTTCAGGAGGGAGGTGGGGGTGGGTGGGCTTCTCCTCTGAGGACCTTCAGTCCAGCTCTGCCCACTGTTTCTTGCAACTGACTCACCATGGTGGCGGTGAGTTAAATAGTATGGAAGATGGGAGAAACGGTGTGTGTGTATGTGTGTGTGAGAGTGTGTGAGTGTGTGTGTGTGTGTGTGTGTGTGTGTGTGTGTGTGTGTGTGTGTGTGTGTGTGTGTGTGTGTGTGTGTGTGTGTGAACGTGCCTGTGTAGTAGGTAGGGGACAATTCAACGTGTACAGTAGTAGAAAGGGGACGTGTTTGTAATTTGGAGACGTCCCCAAAACACACAAAATTGAAATTGGCTCAAAATCACAAAATAAGCTTAAAATAATATACCGTTGCGTACAAAATATAAATTACGTAACTTTAAAAAATGTCCCCTAATTACTTCATATTTTGCTTGTAGTAATTTGGGGACGTCCCTTGATCACTACATCCCACCGATCCTGTTCTCACACAGATTGAGTCACACATTTTTTCAGTTTTAGTCGTTTTAAAAAGCGTATGTCTTTGGCTTCTTTACTGTCTGAGATTGATCTATTGTTTTCTTTGTGGTTTTCTGTCTACTGTTATTGCTGTGTAAGTGCTGATGGTGATATTGTTGTTATTTTACCATCTTCTTTTTAAAGAAAATAACAGATTTTGTCTAGCACTGCCATTAATAGATTTGTTGCCTGAATAACTTACATTCGTGTTGATTAAGTTTATGGTGTTTTGTTTTAATAGTTTAATATACTTAATATTTTTTTTATATTAAATGCTGTCTGTGTGGCTTGATTTCAATTGTTAACTTATTTATTTATTTATTTATTTATTTATTGTTTTTGTATGTATGTTTGTTTGCTTGTCTACGTGTATTCATTTATTTGTTTATTGTATCGATCCGCCTGGATGACTCCATAAGTGCTTCACCACAGACCTGCCTAACATCACACAGACATGTAAATAGCCTTGTCGGACTGTTAAGGGCACTTGAGATATACTGCTCCGAGTTTGGAGTTTGTTTATGATGGATTCGTTGCACTCTGACAATCCCTTATGCGCTCCACCAAATCTGCCATCTGCTGTCTGACAGACTATCTAAGCCTGCGTAGAACTTTATGCTCTGACAAGGTCTTGAAATGGCTAATGGAGGGGGGGGGTGAAGGACAGCACCTATGAGACACTCGACTGACACCGCCAGAATGATTAAAACATAAAGATGGACAGTGAACTCGCCAGTTTTTTGTTTGTTTTGCTTTTTATGTTGTGGGCTGGAACTGGACTCGAGACATCAGACCTTGAGATCCAGGGTTCAGATCCAAAAGCTAGCCAGCCTGCTCAAAAATGAGAGATAGAAATTGCACCCTAAACTACACTCCACACACATGCACGCACATACACAGACGCACACACACATACATGCGCACACACACATGCACGCACAGACGCACACACATGCATACACGCACACACACACACACACGTACGCGCGTACACGCACGCACAAGCACACACACACACGCACGCACACGCACACACGTACCTTCTTCTCGTTGTCGTCGTTGTTCTTCTCGTTGTCATCGTTGTTGTTGTTCTAGTTGTTGTTGTTCTTCTCGTTGTCGTCGTTGTTGTTCTTCTCGTCGTCGTTGTTCTTCTCGTTGTCGTTGTTTTTCTTGTTGTCGTTGTTCTTCTCGTCGTCTCGTTGTTGTTCTTCTCGTTGTCGTCATCGTTGTTTTTCTCCTTCTTGTCGTCGTTGTTTTTCTCGTTCTCGTCATCGTTGTTCTTCTCGTTTTCGTCGTCGTTGTTCTTCTCGTTGTTGTCTTTGTTCTTCTTGTTGCCGTCCTTGTTGTTGTTCTAGTTGTCGTCCTTGTTGGTCTTCTCGTTCTCGTTGGTCTTCTCGTTGTCGTCATTGTTCTTCTCGTTGTCGTCGTTGTTCTTCTCGTTGTCGTCTTTGTTGTTCTTCACGTTGTCATCGTTGTTCGTCTCGTTGTCGTAGTTGTTGTTGTTCTTCTCGTTGTCGTAGTTGTCGTCGTTATTGTTCGCCTTGTTGTCGTAGTTGTGGTCGTTGTTTTTCTGGCTGTCGTAGTTGTTCTCATAATTGTTGTTGTTCTCGTTCTTGTTGTTCTTCTCGTCGTTGTCGTTCTTGTTCTTCTCGTCGTTGTCGTTCTTGTTCTTCTCGTCGTCGATGTTCTTCTCGCTGTTGTAGTTGTCGTCGTTGTTGTTCTGCTCTTTGTCATCGTTGTTCTTCTCGTTGTCGTCGTTGTTGTTCTTCTCGTTATCGTCGTTGTTCTTCTCGTTGTCGTCTTTGTTGTTCTTCACGTTGTCATCGTTATTCGTCTCGTTGTCGTAGCTGTTGTTGTTCTTCTCGTTGTCGTAGTTGTCGTCGTTATTGTTCGCCTTGTTGTCGTAGTTGTGGTCGTTGTTTTTCTGGCTGTCGTAGTTGTTCTTCTCGTTGTCGTAGTTGTTGTTCTCGTTGTCGTAGTTGCGGTCGTTGTTGTTGTTCTCGTTGTCGTAGTTG
>JAPXFY010000020.1:37292526-37295026 GCA_030674185.1 Monoplex corrugatus | reverse complement strand
GCTCTTGAGAAACTTGTTTGAGACACAACTCGAGACAGAAGGGAATTATTCTTAGCGCTAGATATTTAATTAATGTTTCCTTCATGATAATCAGTCTTCCCTTCTCAGTTAATGTTTCATTCATGATAATAAAAGTCTTCTCTTCTCAAGTAATATTTCCTTCATGATAATAAAAGTCTTCTCTTCTCAAGTAATATTTCCTTCATGATAATAAAAGTCTTCTCTTCTCAGTTAATGTTTCCTTCATGATAATAAGAATCTTCTCTTCTCAGTTGATGTTTCCTTCGTGATAATAAAAGTCTTCTCTTCTAAGTTAATGTTTCCTTCGTGATAATAAAAGTCTTCTCTTCTCAGTTAATGTTTCCTTCATGATAATAAGAATCTTCTCTTCTCAGTTGATGTTTCCTTCGTGATAATAAAGGTCTTCTCTTCTCAATTAATGTTTCCTTCGTGATAATAAAAAGTCTTCCGCTCTTTGGACAGCAATGGTACCATGAGCCACGCTGAGTCTTGTCAAATTCCACATGTTATTACCAGAGCCTGAGTGTGTTCAAAGGAGAGAGACGATGGGGTTTCAGTCCGGGTGGTGGAGAGTGGTTGGGAGGTAGGGGAGTGGGGTGTTTGAAGAGTATGTGCGGTCATTCCGTGTGCATTGGTATACAATAGAGTGATGGAATGAGATCAAGCAACAGATTTTGATCGTAGTCTTGAAAATTGGAATTGGAATAAGATCATATCGATTGCGGTCAATTTCTGGCATCTGCGTAAAATAAGTGAATAGTATTGAATTATTAACTGATTATAATGAACTCTGAAAGAAATGCAATATCATAAATCATAACTACTTCAATATCTGCTCTTGTGTTTTTCTGTCTCTGTCTGTCTGTTCTGTCTCAGTTCTTCTTCGTCTGTCTGTCTGTCTGTTTCTCTCTCTCTCTCTCCTCTCCTCTCTCTCTCTCTCTCTCTCTCTCTCTCTCTCTCTCTCTCCCCTCTCTCTCTCTGTATGATTTTCTTCCAAAAACACACAAACACACGAGCGCGCACACACAGAGACTCAGACACACACAAACACGCACGCGTGCACACACACACAAACACATACACACACACGCACACACCACACACACACACACACTACACACACACACACACACACATACACACACACACACACACACACACACACGCACGCACGCACACACACACACACACACACACACACACACACACAGTACACACCATACGAGATCTATATGTACACACTGTGATAACAGCGTGTAAGAATTACAATTATGGATAGCTTGACAAACTTTAGCTTATAGATAGGAGACACGTTTGATAGATGATATAGCTCAGTGGTAAAGCATTCGATTCCTGATGGAGAGATACCCTTGTTCGAAACCCGGTGTTCCCTTTCTTTTTATCTTTTTCTTTTATCATACTTTAAACTTATTTATACATCAATACATGTCTATGATATTCAATACACGTAGATATGTCATAGATGTAGATAAGATATTGATACAGATATAGGCATAGATATAGATATTGTAGTAGTGGTAGGCCTCCCTCGGTCATGGCTGACCATGGACAAAGTACATCCGTTCTAATGTCTAAGATGGGCTGTCTGATTGGTCCAAGCAGCGTCGCCTGTGGCTGTAGAGACCAATGCGAGAGAGGCAGATTTAGATATAGCTATAGACATAGACATAGATATAGATTCATCGCTCTTGGACAGTGTCATATGCGCTCCACCAAAATTTGCCAGCAATTATCTGGCAGATTCCCTGATCCTGAACGCAAAATAATATGCGCTAGTAAAGCCAGCAGAATCGGCCAAACCAAAACAGCATTCAGGAAGATGAAAAGCATTCTTATCAACAAATGCCTATCGGTTAACATCAGGAAGAGGGTACTGGAATGTTAGATACAACCGATAATGTTAATACGGTTGTGAGGCGTGGACAGTCAACAAGCAAAGCCAAACAAGATTGAGGCAGCCGAGATGGGTTCCTAAGAAGAATAGTTGAGAGTTCCTGGACAGCAAAGAAAACAAACGAGACAGTCTTGTATGGAGGCAGACACAAGAAGATCATTGATAAGGGAGATTAGGAAAATACAGGCAACATTTATAGGCTATGTTATGAGGAAAGGGGAATTGGAGCACCTGGACACAACAGGAAAACTGAAGGGAAAGAGAGCACCAGGTAGACCCAGAGAGAAAATATTGGACGGACTTGCAGGGTGGCTGAGGACAGAGAGGGTGGAAGATGTGCTTGCGGCAACAAGGGAAGATAAGTATGGAGGGCCATGATCGCCAACGTCATACGGCAGGGTAATTGATGATTATGATGATGAGGAGGATAGAGGAGATGAGGAAATGAGGATGATGAGGATGATGATGATGATATGATAGATGATGATGATGATGATGAGTAAAGTCTTGGAATGGGGAGCGTGGTGGTTGGGGAGGGAAGAAGGGACCTATAACACAGTAAGC
>JAPXFY010000020.1:37257526-37267526 GCA_030674185.1 Monoplex corrugatus | reverse complement strand
TATTACTATTATTGTTATTATCATTATTATTACTATTATTGTTATTATTGTTGTTGTTGTTATTGATGAGGAGGAGGAGGGGGAGGAGGAGGATGTAGTACATTTGTGGCACTAAATCTCAAAAAAGGCTTTAGCGTTTACAATCACTAATATATACGTATAAGTAAGGAAAACAAAACTGGACAACCCAAACAGCACCAGCATCATACATATATACAAACTCATGCAAGATTACATTAACACATGCACATACGCGCGCACCGACACATACACACACACTCACAGAGAGAACGAGAGACACGCAGAGAGAGACAGAGACACAGAGACAGACAGACAGAGAGGGAGATAGAGAGAGAGACACAGAGAGAGAGACAGAGAGACATAGACAGCTAGAGAGACAGAAAGACAGTGAGACAGAGGTGTCTATTTGTGTATGTGTGTGTGTGTGTGTTTATGTGTGTATGTGTGTGTGTGTGTGTGTGTGTGTGTGTGTGTGTGTGTGTGTGTCTGAATGTGTGTGTGTGTGTGTGTGTGTGCGCGCGTGTGTGTGTGTGTGTGTGTGTGTGTGTGTGTGTGTGTGGTGTGTGTGTGTGGTGTTGAGTGATGTAGGTTGTGTGTGTGTGTGTGTGTGTGTGTGGTGTGTGAGGCAGCACAGATGTTCGGAATCAGGTATGGCTTCATCGCGGATGTAGCCACGGTCGAAACCATATATGTATAACACGGGAAGCAAAAACAATTGATGACAGTTCTTTTTCTTAGAATGTTATCAAGCTGGTTTCCAGATAACGCCGCCTGTCGTCTCCTTCCTGTTTGAAATATATCACAGGCTTTCTAATAACGCCGCCTGTCGTCTCCTTCCTGTTTGAAATAGAGCATAGGCTTTTTAACCCTTTAATTTCCTCGTCCTCTCCAACAGCCGTAAAAAGCTTAACTCATTAATTCCGTTACTTCATCTACCTGTTGCAAAAACTTGACCCTTTTAACTCCCTCACTCAGTCCACCAGTTTCCTAGAACTTAACCTTTTAATTCTCTCACCTATCTTAGCAGCTGCTAAACATTTAAATCCTTCCCTCCCTCCCTCTCTCCACCAGCTGTAAAATGATAACTCTTTCGCTCCTATTATCAACTCATCAGTTGCAAAAACTTAACCCTTTAATTACCTCATCCTATTCATCAGCTGCGAATGGTCGACCTTTTGACTCCCTCATCCCATCCACCAGCTGCAAAAACTTAACTTCTTTAATTCCCTCATCCTATTCATCAGCTGCAAAGACTTAACCCTTTGATTCCCTCACCCTATCCACCAGCTGCAAACACTTAACCTTTTTACTCCCTCAGCCTATCCACCAGCTGCAAAGACTTAACCCTTTCACCCCCTCACCCTATCCACCAGCTGCAGAAAACTCAATTTTTTCACTCCCTGATCCTATCCACCAGTTGCAAAGACTTAATCTTTTCACTGCCTCACCTTATCCACCAGCTTCAAAGACTTAACCCTTCCACCCCCTCACCCTATCCACCAGCTGCAAAACCTTAACCCTTTCACTCCATCAATGTATCCACCAGCTACAAAGAATTAATCGTTTCATTCCGTCGCCCTATCCACCAGCTGCAAATATATACATATAACCTGTTCATTTTTTCACTCTATCCACTCATGGTCAGGTCAGACAAATAGGTCTGCTACTGGCAAGCTGTAGCCCAGTACTACCTGTCACAGCAGGAGACTTGGAGAGGGGATTGGCGCCACCAAGGATTAACCTAAGCCCACAGAAAAGATATGAGAGACACTATAGCCAACAACATACCGGATCGGTCGGGGCCCGGGTTACAAACGACCGCGCTTACCACTGACAAGCACCAGGGTGGAAGTGAAAAGTCAGCTACTGGGGCAAAGACATCATTCAAACTGCCAACGGAAAAAGCTACCATTGGAACCTGGAATGTCCGTACACTCCATCAGTGCGGCAAAGTAAAAGAACTAGAACACGAGCTGAGACGCTACCAATGGGACATTGTGGGTATATCAGAAGTAAGATGGACAGGCTTCGGAGAAGCAATCACAGAGGAAGGACACAAGATGTGGTACAGTGGCGAAGAGTCACTACATGAAAATGGCGTAGCTTTCATCGTACGCAAAGAAGTCATTGGATGCATCATGAGCTGCACGCCTGTCAACAGCAGAATCATCAGCATTCGGGTGTCAGCCAAACCAAAGAACATCACCATCATACAAGTGTATGCTCCAACTACCAGCCACGAAGACCAGGTGGTTGAAGAATTCTATGAGAAAATAGAAGACACCATCGGAAAAGCCCCCAGGAAAGACATCATCATAGTTCAGGGGGACTTCAACGCCAAAGTCGGCCCAGATGCCTACAAAAACTGGGCTGGAACAGTGGGTCAATTTGGCACAGGGGAAACTAATGACAGGGGACTTCGCCTTCTGGAGTTTGCCTGCACCCAACGGCTCACCATTGCCAACACCCTCTACCCCCACAAACTGTCAAGAAGAACAACCTGGCATGCGCCGAACGGAAAGACTCACAACCAGATCGACTTTGTCCTCACACCGCGGCGCTTCAAATCAAGCATTAATAAAGCAAAGACGAGGACATACCCTGGAGCTGATATAGGCAGCGACCACGACCTCGTGCTGCTCACAATGAAGATCAAATTGAAAAAGAAGTACCAAGCTGCGCAGCCACGCATCAAGTTTGACCTGGAAAAGCTAAAAGATCCAGAGATAGAAGAGGCATTCCAGGCACAGCTCGGGGGGCGGTTCGCGGCACTCAACTTCCTGGACAGCGACATCAACGACCTCACAAACAACTTTGGTGAGGCAGTCCGCGAAACAGCAGAGGAGGTACTGGGGCGACAGAGGAAGAAACACCAAGCATGGATCTCAAATGACATCCTTGACCTCTGCGACAACAGAAGATCACTGAAGAAGACGAAAAACTCCAGCCCTGAAGAAGCCGCACAGTATCGTAAAACCAACAACCTTGTAAAGAAGAAAATGATTGAAGCCAAAGAACAATGGATCAACAACCAGTGTGAGAACATCGAGAAAGGCATGAAAAAAGGAAACAGCAAACATGCCTTCACCACACTGAAAAACCTTACCAAGACGCAGCAAAACAGATCGTCAGTCATCGAGGATACCTCAGGCGAGCTGCTGACAGAAAGCTCCGCTGTTCTGAACAGATGGACGCAGTACTGCCAAGAACTATACAACTTCCCAATACAGCCAGATGACAGTTTGTTTCAGGGGGACTCAGCACCATTGAGGGAATCCTCACCGCTACCAGTGATGAGAGAAGAAGTGGAAGAAGCCATCCGCAGCCTACCAGCAGGGAAATCACCTGGAGCAGACAATATCCCAGCAGAGCTGCTCAAACATGGAGGGAATGATTTGGTCACTCGTGTAACATCGATTTGTCAGAAGATCTGGGAGACAAAACAGTGGCCCACAGAATGGACTCAATCACTCATCATCCCCCTGCCCAAAAAGGGAAATATGCGCCAATGCCAGAACTACAGAACAATAAGTCTCATTAGCCACACCAGCAAGATCATGCTCAGAGTCATATTGAATCGACTGAAGAAAGAAGCGGAAGAACACCTTGCGGAAGAACAAGCTGGATTTAGGGCGGGCAGAAGCACAGTAGAACAGATCTTCACCTGCCGGATAATGATGGAGAAACATCTGCAGCATCAGAGAGACCTGTTCCACAACTTCATAGACTTTAAAAAAGCATTCGACAGGGTGTGGCATAAGGGTTTGTGGCAGGTGCTAAGAAAGTTTGGCATAGAGGAAGGTCTCGTCCAAACCATCCAGGCGCTGTATAACACTGCCAGCAGCGCAGTTCTCCTCAACAACCAGATAGGGCACTACTTCAAGACCACAGTTGGAGTCCGTCAAGGCTGCCTACTCTCTCCCATGCTGTTCAATCTCTTCCTGGAGAACATCATGCGTGAAGCCCTCCATGACTTCCACTCCACTGTCTCCATCGGAGGAAGAACCATCAACAACCTGAGGTTCGCAGATGACATCGACCTGATGGGAGGCAGCAACGAAGAACTACAAGACCTGACCATGAGACTGGAAGAAAGTGCAGGTGCACACGGAATGGAAGTGAGCACAGAAAAAAGCAAAGTCCTGGTCAACAGCACAACCAACACCCATGCTGAAATCTACATGAACGGGCAACAGCTTGAAGAAGTGGACGCTTTCAAATACCTTGGCGCCACTCTCACCAAAGACGGTCGCTCTACAACAGAAATCAAGACCAGACTAGCGATCGCAACAGCAGCAATGGTAAAGCTAAACAAGATCTGGAAGAGCAGAGAGATCGGCTTTCCATCGAAGATGAAGCTGTACAAGTCCCTGGTGCTCCCCATCCTGCTGTATGGATGCGAGAGCTGGACCATGACAGCAGAGACCACCAAGAGAATCCAGACGTTTGAAACTAAATGCTTCAGGCGCTTGCTCGGGATCTCTTGGCAAGATCGGAAGACAAACGACTTTGTGTGGAGCCAAATAACAACACTCGCAGGCCCACAAGAACCCCTCCTGGCAACAGTCAAGAACAGGAAGCTGTCGTGGTTCGGGCATGTCACACGCCACAACTCACTGCCCAAAACGGTCCTCCAGGGTACACTGGGAGGCGGCAGACGAAGGGGACGACAAGCCAAATGCTGGATGGACAACATCAAAGAATGGACCAGGTTGGATGGCCCCACGCTGGTGCGACAGGCGGAGGACAGGACCGGTTGGCGACGGCTGGCTTCAAGAGTGTCTCTCATCTCTCCTCTACGCCCATCACGGGCAGGAGAATGATGATGATGATGATGATCCACCAGCTGCAAAGTCTTAATCGTTTCACTCCCCCGCCATATCCACCAGCTACAAAAACTTAACCTTTTCACTCTCTCACTCTATCTACCAGCTGCAGAAACTAAACTCTAAGACATCCCCATCCTACCAGCTCGCTGCGGCATTACCCGTTTTTTATTTATAGACTGAACACCCCAGGAGCCAGCAATTTACCAAGTGCCGTTCCTCCAGGACCACGACAACAAGAGTCCTTATGAACCCAGACGCAGTACTCGAGCACCACGATGTTATCAAAATGGGACTGGTTCACACACACACACACACTTACACACACACACTTACACACACACACAGACACACACACACACACACACACACACACATACACACACACACACACACACACACACACACACATACACACACACACACACACACACACACACACACACACACGTACATTTACACACACTCAAACACACGTATATTTACACACACATACATACATACATACATACATACATACATACATACATACATATATATACATACATACATACATATATACATACATAATACATACATACATACATACACATGTTTACACTCATACACACATACACACATGTATATACGCACAAAAAAACACATATACATAAACACACACATACACACACACGCAGAAACACACACACACACACACGCACGCACGCGCGCGTGCACACACACACACACACACACACACACACACACACACACACATACACTCACACATGCACACACACACATTAACACTAACACTAACACACTGACGCTAACATTACTAACACTTACACACACACACACACACACACACACACACACACACACACACACACACACACATGTATACATACACACATACACACATACACACACACAGATTAAGCTGGTGGATAGGATGAGGGAGCCAAAGGGTTAAGTTGGGTTTTTTTGCCAGCATGATCGACAGTGCAGAATGATAATGATAAAGAGCTCTCTGTTCGATCCATTCAATGAGTAGGCAGAATGGTCCTTTGTCGCCTGGTGTGGGTTCATACTGGTTCTTTATCGTCTGGTATGGGTCATACTGGTCCTTTATCGTCTGGTATGGGTCATACTGGTTCTTTATCGCCTGGTATGGGTCATATTGGTCCTTTATCGTCTGGTATGGGTCATACTGGTCCTTTATCGCCTGGTGTGGGTCATACTGGTCCTTTATCGTCTGGTATGGGTCATACTGGTTCTTTATCGCCTGGTGTGGGTCATACTGGTCCTTTATCGTCTGGTATGGTCATACTGGTCCTTATCGCTTGGTGTAGGTCATACTGGTCCTTTATCATCTGATATGGGTCATACTGGTCCTTTATCGTCTGGTGTGGGTCATACTGGTTCTTTATCGCCTGGTGTAGGTCATACTGGTTCTTTATCGCCTGGTGTGGGTCATACTGGTTCTTTATCATCTGGTGTGGGTCATACTGGTCCTTTATCGTCTGGTGTAGGTCATACTGGTTCTTTATCGCCTGGTGTAGGTCACACTGGTTCTTTATCATCTGGTGTGGGTCATACTGGTCCTTTATCGTCTGGTATAGGTCATACTGGTCCTTTATCGTATGGTATGGGTCATACTGGTCCTTTATCGTCTGGTGTAGGTCATACTGGTTCTTTATCGTATGGTATGGGTCATACTGGTCCTTTATCGTCTGGTATGGGTCATACTGGTCCTTTATCGTCTGGTGTAGGTCATACTGGTCCTTTATCGTCTGGTATGGGTCATACTGGTCCTTTATCGTCTGGTATGGGTCATACTGGTCCTTTATCGTCTGGTATGGGTCATACTGGTTCTTTATCGTCTGGTGTAGGTCATACTGGTTCTTTATCGTCTGGTATGGGTCATACTGGTTCTTTATCGCCTGGTATAGGTCATACTGGTCCTTTATCGTCTGGTATGGGTCATACTGGTCCTTTATCGTCTGGTATGGGTCATACTGGTTCTTTATCGTCTGGTATGGGTCATACTGGTCCTTTATCGTCTGGTATGGGTCATACTGGTTCTTTATCGTCTGGTATGGGTCATACTGGTCCTTTATCGTCTGGTATGGGTCATACTGGTTCTTTATCGTCTGGTATGGGTCATACTGGTCCTTTATCGTCTGGTATGGGTCATACTGGTTCTTTATCGTCTGGTGTAGGTCATACTGGTTCTTTATCGTCTGGTATGGGTCATACTGGTCCTTTATCGTCTGGTATGGGTCATACTGGTCCTTATCGCCTGGTGTAAGTCATACTGGTCCTTTATCGTCTGGTATGGGTCATACTGGTCCTTTATCGTCTGGTATGGGTCATACTGGTTCTTTATCGTCTGGTAGGGGTCATACTGGTCCTTTATCGTATGGTATGGGTCATACTGGTTCTTTATCGCCTGGTGTAGGTCATACTGGTTCTTTATCGTCTGGTGTAGGTCATACTGGTTCTTTATCGTCTGGTATGGGTCATACTGGTCCTTTATCGTCTGGTATGGGTCATAGTGGTCCTTTTATCACCTCGTGTGGGTCATACTGGTCCTTTATCGTCTGGTATGGGTCATACTGGTCCTTTATCACCTGGTATGGGTCATACTGGTATCTTTATCGTCTGGTATGGGTCATACTGGTCCTTTATCGCCTGGTGTGGGTCATACTGGTTCTTTATCGCCTGCTGTGGGTCATACTGGTTCTTTATCGCCTGGTATGGGTCATACTGGTCCATTATCGCCTGGTGTGGATCATACTGGTCCTTTATCGCCTGATATGGGTCATACTGGTTCCTTATCGCCTGGTATGGGTCATACTGGTCCTTTATCGTCTGGTGGGGGTCATACTGGTTCTTTATCGCCTGGTATGGGTCATACCGGTCCTTTATCGCCTGGTGTGGGTCATACTGGTCCTTTATCGTCTGGTATGGGTCATACCGGTCCTTTATCGCCTGGTGTGGGTCATACTGGTTCTTTATCGCCTGGTGTGGGTCATACTGGTCCTTTATCGCCTGGTGTGAATCATACTGGTCCTTTATCGCCTGGTGTGTATCATGCTAGTCCTTTATCACCTGGTGTGGATCATGCTAGTCCTTTATCGCCTGGTATGGGTCGTACTGGTCCTTTATCGTCTGGTGTGGATCATACTGGTCCTTTATCATCTGGTGTGGATCATACTTGTCCTTTATCGTCTGGTGTGGATCATGCTAGTCCTTTATCGTCTGGTGTGGATCATACTGGTCCTTTATCGTCTGGTGTGGATCATGCTAGTCCTTTATCGTCTGGTGTGGATCATGCTAGTCCTTTATCGTCTGGTGTGGATCGTACTGGTCCTTTATCGTCTGGTGTGGATCATACTGGTCCTTTATTCATCTGGTGTGAGTCATACTGGTCCTTTATCGTCTGGTCTGGATCGTACTGGTCCTTTATCATCTAGTGTGGATCATACTGGTCCTTTATCATCTGGTGTGAGTCATACTGGTCCTTTATCATCTGGTGTGGATCATACTGGTCCTTTATCGCCTGGTGTGAGTCATACTGGTCCTTTATCGCCTTGTGTGAGTATTACTGGTCCTTTATCGCCTGGTGTGGATCATACTGGTCCATTATCGCCTGGTGTGGATCATACTGGTCCTTTATCGCCTGGTCTCACTGATGTTGCATTCTACTGTCGTCAAGCAATGCTGAAGCTACCTCTCAAATCCATAGTGGAGGAATACAAAGTTGGAAAAGCAAGACTGTTGAGCATGCTGGAGGAATCGGAAGACAATATCGTGAGATCAGTTCATCCAAAGCTGAGAACTGGCAGAAAGTGGAAAGTCCAAGAGGCTGTAAACAATGCCAAGAGAAACCTCAGCATCAAAGAAATAATTGGACACACGCAAACCAACAGACAGGGACTGGGAGCAACAAAAATGCAGTGGTGGTCCAAAGCCAAAGGGAAGGAAAAAAGAGACATGATCATACAGGAGTTGAAGGAAGAAGAAGATGTCAAAAGAGTGCAGAAGGCAGTCCAGCAAGGTCAACAGGGGCAATGGACAACATGGGACAGTGCACTCCAAAGAAGTCTCAGCTGGAACGATATGTGGCACATGGCTCCTCTAAGGATAAGCTTCCTCCTCAGATCTGTATATGACCTGCTCCCCTCGAATGCAAACTTAGTGAAATGGGGGAAAGCAGACGACCCAGCATGTCCGCTCTGTCAGAAGAAACAAACAGTGGAACATGTCCTAAGCTCTTGCAAAGTAGCGCTAGCCCAAGGAAGGTATACATGGAGGCACAACCAAGTTCTGAAAGTGATCACAGATGTGGTTAGCGAAAAAACCATGACCCCAAACGCACCAATTGCTATGACAACGTTCTACAAAGCAGGAGGGAAACAGGTCTGGCCCGAAAGTGCTATGACAACCAGCACAGTGCCAAAGGGTCTTCTGGATGGAGCAGTCGACTGGGAGTGTACAGCAGACCTCCCAGAGTGGAGAAATTACCCAGATGTCATCAGCAAGACAGGCATGAGACCAGACATCGCTCTCCACTCTGACTCCTCGAAACAAGTGATTCTGATAGAACTCACTGTGCCATACGAAAGCAGAATGGAAGAAGCACATATCTACAAGACCGAAAAATACGCCGGTCTTGCCAGCACCCTGAAGAAAGCAGGTCTGCGGGTCAAAATCTTCGCCATAGAGGTCGGGGCAAGAGGGTTTGTGGGCACCTCCGCTTATGATCTCATGAAACAACTCGCCATTTCTGGGAAGAAGAGGACTAGAGCCCTTAAAGCGATGGCAGAGGCAGCAGAAAGGAGCTCAAGCTGGATCTGGGCAAGGAGGAACCAAAAAAGTGAACTTCATAAGGATTAAATTCCCTACAGATGATGTGTGCCCCGTTAGCACATTGGTAAAACCGCGTACCGCAGTTCTGAAGCGCAGAATCGCCCAGGTTCGATCCCCGGCGTGGGAAAAAAAAAAAAAAATAGACAACAGCAGAAGGGCATCCAGGAGTCATGACCTGGATGTGGCCCGGCCCCCCGAGAGTGTAAGGAATTCAGGGCCGAAACACTTGTCTAAAGGGGGTTACTTCTCTGAAGACCTTCTGTTGTCTAGCTCTCCCTAGAGTTTCTTTCTACCTG
>JAPXFY010000020.1:37250026-37252526 GCA_030674185.1 Monoplex corrugatus | reverse complement strand
ATGTGTGTGTGCCTGTGTGTGTGTGTGAGTGAGTGAGTGTGTGTGTGTATGTGTGTGTGTGTGTGTGTGTGTGTGTGTGTGTGTGTGTGTGTGGTGTCTATGGAGTTTCAATGCAATCTGTATTTTCAGTTCTATGCAGATAAGTATATTAACAACAGCAAGTTTGAAAAACGGCTTTCAATAAATGGCTTCTATCTTCGGAAAATGATGTTTCGCTGTCATTGTCATTGTCATTATCATTGTCATTGTCATTTTCATCATCTTTTCTTTGTATGTAAATTTATGTTTTTACAATTCATTTTGTTTATCTTGTATGTTTAGTATTAAATCATAGAGTGCTTTGAAGGTTTAAAGTTTGTATCATTTGCGATGACGTGCTCATGTTGATATTCATTTCCATTTTGTATGCTCAGTTTTAATTAAAGTAGGTGTTGATATTCATTTCCATTTTGTATGCTCAGTTTTAATTAAAGTAGATGTTGATATTCATTTCCATTTTGTATGCTCAGTTTTAATTAAAGTAGGTGTTGATATTCATTTCCATTTTGTATGCTCAGTTTTAATTAAAGTAGGTGTTGATATTCATTTCCATTTTGTATGCTCAGTTTTAATTAAAGTAGGTGTTGATATTCATTTCCATTTTGTGTGTTCAGTTTTAAAGTAGGTGTTTGATTATCCCCGTCGGAGTGCCGGGGGCTCTTTCAGTATATATAGTATCCCCACCTTCTGGAAATTTCTATGCTAGAAAGTGTCCTCTGATCTGTCACTCTCTTCGTTTCTTTCTTCCTCCTTTGCTTTCGGTCTTGTCTTCCAATCATTTTCTGCCTTGCTGGTCCAGTCACCTGTACGTGTTCCATAAAGTCTTACGTAATGGGTACATGTACGAGCCGTATTAAGTGCATTTTTGGCTCTAGGGAAATGAGATATGCAGAAGCACTTTTACGTACTGGTAATTTAGGCCCGCTTCTATGTATGTTTTAGAGTCCTTAGTTATGTTTGAATTTGTATTCAGGTATGTTTTTTTTACATCCATTGTGCGATAAACTGGACGGAGTGGTCAGCGCCAGGGGCATCTCCTTAGATTATGTGCACGAATGCATTGATACGTTACTTAATTTTCTTTTTCCTCCCCCCCCCCCCCACACCCACGTTGAAGTATTGTGTATGTTTTGCAATGATTATAGCTCTGATGTGGCTCTACGCAGTCGGCTGGGCTTTAAACAAAAATAACAGTAACAGGTGTTTCACTTTTATATGTCTTCGTGCTTATATTCCACAGTGCTCTTGGTCGGATGGATGCGATGCACGAATAAATACACAACGCAAACAAACAAACAAACAAAAAACCCACAAACTTTGCCAATATTTTTTCTCAGCTGTGTTTCTTCGGGTGTCTTTCAGTTAACGCGGACCGGTTAGGCTCTGTTGATAGACCTCTGGACTGAAGATTTCACGTCTCAAGTTCAATCACACCTCGCTGCATAAAAGCTGACCCGTTCGCTGTTGATCTGAATGTTCCGATCATTCTGGTGATGTCACTGTTTCAGAGGTCCCGCCACCTTTCCTGCCTTTCCCTTTTCAAAACGTCGTCAGCATACTGACAAGTCATTTACGTGTAATCAAGATTGTTCTAACAATAGACTGATACAATACTAGTACTTATAGAAAAAGGACATACAATGCTGGTATAAAAATGACTGATACAATACTAGTACTTATAGAAAAAGGACTGATACAATGCTGGTATAAAAATGACTGATACGATACTAGTATAAGAAAAAAAACAGGCTAGCTAGGACCTCAGGACCTGGCCAGCTCATGGGTTTATGTGCAGGCTTAAGGCTGGTGCCATGATCTTATAACATAAAAAAAATCATAGGCTAAATAGGACCTCAAGACCTGGCCAGTTCATAGGTTTATGTGCAGGCTTTATGCTTGTGCCATGATCGTTTGGATCTTCTCCATCACATAGCACCTGTGACGACAGTGCGTATAATATTCATTCCGAGCGCGGAGACGTCATCTTCAGAAACTGAAACTATCAGCATACCGTGTTTTGCGCAGGTTTAAGGGGTCTGATGGTTAACTTCTGGCATATTTGGATGGAGCGCATATGGGACTTGTCGAAACGCGAAATCTCTTGAAAAGAACAAACGGCACACAAGCTCGGAAAACTTATCGATGTGTCTCGATATATGAATGACCTATCTGTATATGTTTTTATTTCTCTTTTCATGCTTTGCGGTTGTACATTTATACTTTATTCAAATATGTATGTTTTGTTATAGATGAGTTATTCGTTTTTTGCAGGTATGTGAAGTTTTTACACTGCACCTCGTAATTGCAACTACGTTTTATTGCTACTGTCATGTATTTAACATTTGACTGTATATTTGTGTTTATACTTTGTCGAAAGGGAATTCTAAAAGAAAAAAAGTAAAAACAAGTTTAAAAGAAAAAATAAAATCCAAATTTTGAGACTCTAGCAAATTTCACGAGA
>JAPXFY010000020.1:37232526-37237526 GCA_030674185.1 Monoplex corrugatus | reverse complement strand
GAGACCCACAGGTAGGACAGTCTTTTTTTTCTGGGGGGGTAGGGGGTGGAGGGGGCTGGGGGGAGGGTGTGGGTGGGGGGGGGGGACGGGCGGTGATTCTGTTTTATTTTGTTTTACATACGTCAATTTCTGTGATTATAAAGTCTGGGACACCCCTCTTTTTTTTTTTTTTTTTCATAATGTTAGGATGAGGTGTCACGATGTGGGTGTTGAGAAATTCCGTCGAGGATTGAAACGGCGTGACAGCCTCTGTACTTTACGCCACTCGCCGTGCGTGGTGTTGTAGTTAGCGCAACGGACGACAGACTGGAAGGTTGTGGGTTCGAATACCCATCAGTCCCTTCAAAAAATCGTTGTGGGATTTTTCGGCTCTAATCGGCTCCTAATCTTCTTTCTCTCTCTTATCATTCTCTCTCTCTCACTCACTTCTCTCCTCTCTCTCTCTCTCTCTCTCTCACCACACACACACACACACACACACACACTGTGTGTGTGTGTGCTGTGTGTGTGTGTGCGCGCGTTTGTGTATTGTGTGTGTATGAGTGGTATGTGTGTATGTGTGTGTTGTGTGTGTGTGGTGTGTGTGTGTGTGTGTGTGTGTGTGTGTGTGTGTGTATGTGTGTGTGCGTGTGCGTACACGCACCGCGCGCTTGTGTGTGTGTATGTATTTGTGTGTGTGTTTCTCTGTGTGTGTGTGTGTGTGTGTGTGTGTGTGTGTGTGTGTGTGTGTGTGTGTGTGTGTGTGTGTGACGGTGTGTGTGTGTTGTGTTTGTCGTGTGCGTACACGCACCGCGCGCTTGTGTGTGTGTTGTATTTGTGTGTGGCGTATGTGTTTGTCTTGTTGAGTGTGTTTTTATGTTGTTGTTGTGTATGTAATTTAGCTCTCTTTCTGTTTGAGTGTGTGTATCCCGGATCTCTTTCGGTGCAACGTCATTAATTTAAGACTTGGCTGTTGACGCATTGCCAGGTGGAGACCTGACCATGGCAACGAAAGGCCAAACAGTTGAAGACCAAGCAGTGTCTGGACGATGCCGTGGAGCTCTGGAAGAAAGCTCAAGGACGTGGACAACCATTCCAGCCGATCAGCGAAACAGGCTGCCATTGTCAACGGTTGCTGTGTTTTTCTTTTTTTTTTTGTTTGTGTGTGTTTGCGAACAAGACGTATGGGTTTAATGGTTGAGTTTATTGATCGGGTCATAACTGATTTATCACACGGCGTAGAGCCGTGAACTCAAGATCTGATATCTTGAGTTCAATCCCAGCCTGCAACATTAAAAACTGGCCTGTTCGCTGCCCATCTTAATGTTTCCATCGTTCTGGTTTGTGCCAGCCTAGTGTTTCATAGGTCCTTTCTCCCCGTTCCCCGTTTCAAGACCTTGCCAGCGGCGCATGATAGGGTTTTATGCAGGTTCAGGAAATCTGTCAGATAATTGCTGGTGGATTTGGGTGGAGCGCATATGGAGCTGTGCCAGCGCGGTGAATTCCTCTTGAAATAACTCCAATGACTGCAGTAACTAAGGTTATCTAAGGTTGGGTGGGTTTGTGGGTTGGAAGCATGGTTTTGCTGACTGGTTGGTCTGGTGGTACGTGTATGTGTCTGTCTCGTTTACCTACTGCTCATTATGACAGTAGCAGGAAGGGCAGCAACGAATATTTGACACACCTGTCTTATTCTGGGTCAGCTTCTGAATGCCCTAGGCGTGCTTCAGGGCCATGACAGACAGACAGACGGACAAACAGACAGACAGACAGACAGACGGACAGACGACAGACGGACGGACGGACAGACAGACAGACAGACAGACGGACGGACAGACGGACAGACAGACGGACGGACGGACGGACGGACGGACAGACAGACAGACAGACAAAGGATGTAAGATTACGAACAGGAGATAAGATTTCCTCTTACAGATGCAGGCAAACGATTTTCATCATTTCTTTCTGTTTTTTTCTCCTTCTTCTTTTTTTTCTGCCCTAATCTTGTGCATCCTCTCAGTGGCGTTGATCCCTCATCGATCATTACGGCTCCACAACCCATCACCAACCCCAAATCCGTTCAGTCGAAGTGTCAGTGCCAGGAATCCTATAGGAACCTGAAAAGTCAAACTACCGTGGGGCCACCATCTATGGGAGACCCTGTACGGCTGCTGGGTCACTTGGATAGAGTTCAACAGTGCCTGTTCTGATCCACCTTGCTAAGGATGCTGCCTACTAAGGTCCCTGTTAATGACAGTAATCGCTCAGTCGAGTGAGATAAAGGATGTTTGTGTTTACCCTGTACTGTAGACAACAGTGGAAAATAACTGGTCTCCCACCCAACTAACTAAAAAAAATCAATAGATGAATGTATCCATTAAGAAAGAAAAAAAAAGAACATTTTCAAAAATCAAATATTGGATGTTTTGTTTACGGGGTACAGGTGCACGCACAGCACGATAGCCTGGTGGCTTTGGCAACTAGATGTCGAAACATTGCACTGAAGGAAGTGGAGAAGATTTCACGTGACATCGAGACGGGCCTGACCTCGGAGCGACGCCACCTGTCCACGGAGCTGGTCGCCCACCGCAGGCAACAAGGAACGAGTTCTGAAAGTCATTGACGACCTCCCGCACGAACTGAATGTGGCCGAAGCGGAGAGGGTTCTTCGAACGTGTGCGGAATCTGACACTCTGAGGCAGAGAATGAGAGTTCAGGCTTTAACTTTCACGCATCGACCCGGACTGGGCTGCCACCTGAACAGCCTCAGAGAAGAGAACGTCCACAACTTTATAGGGATTCCCGCCAGCCTCTTGCTGCCGAGGGCTGGGGTAGTAGTGAGGGAGACTCTCATCAAGTTTTATCAATGCATGGAAGATGGGAGGCCTCGGCAAATCGTGGCACTGTGTGTCACCAGCGACGGCAACGTTCACTGCATGTACCAGGACTTCATATTGGGAAGCAGCCCTTGGGGGCGGAGAAGCATCAGCTCTGGCGCGCAGACTTTGAAAGACAACAAAGTCAGCCAGAAATTCATCTTCAGGAAATATGCCGCTGGGCAGAAGTTCTGCATGGCTCACCATGATGTCAACAACGGTATCTGTTTGAACGCTAAATCTGGCTCGCTGGTTCAGCTCCGCTATACAGAAGCAGCAGCAGCGGCTCAGAGTACAGGGACCACCACCTCATGTTCCCTGAGCAACATTACCGTGGCGGATGACCCATCAGCGAACCAGCCTAAACAGTCTAGTCACCAGTTCATGCAGAACATCCGCACTGTGGGCAAGCCCTTGGCTGTGGACGCTACTGCAGATGGCAGCTTGATAGCTGTGCTGGAGGAGGTTAGGGAAGAGAGGAAATCGGCGGAGAAAGGAGAGAGAGAAGAGAAAGTTAACAAAACGGAAAGCAGAGAGAAAACAGAAAAATTAGACAGGAAAAAGACACTAGCCAGAACAGAGAAATCAGACAGCATAAAGACAACACAGAAAGCTGGGCAGAAAGAAGAGAATCCTTCTGATAAAAGGAAGACAGCAGACAAGAGAACAGAAACTTTAGACAGAAGGGAGAGAACCGACCAGCGAGCAGAAAATCTCGACAGAAGGGAGAGAACCGAGATAACTGTCAAGACAAGAACAGACAATCCAAACACACAAAACGAAACCCGAAAAACTGATCGTGCAGCACGGACTGCCACGAAGGGAAAAACGAACCAAACAAAGAGAACAGACACAGAAGAAGCCGTGGCAGAGAAACCGAATGAAGGGCAGGGGGGTCGAGTGGTACGTCTCTATAGACGGGGCCAAGAGAACAGCATCGCCACCTACTATCCTCCGAACCCCAGCACCTTCTTCCCCACTGATCTCTGCTTCTGGCGTCCAGGAGGGAGGGAGAGGGAGAGGTTACTAGTGGCAGACTACACCAACGACAACGTGCACATCATTAAAATTCAGGTTTTCAAAGCTCATAAAGGTCAGTGGTTTTTGGGTTGGTTGGGTTGGGTTGGGTGGGTTGGGCTGGGTTGGTTTGATTTGGCTTGGGCTTGGTGTGGGTTGGTTTGGGTTGGTGTTG
This sequence comes from Monoplex corrugatus, assembly GCA_030674185.1. Taxonomy (NCBI): domain Eukaryota; kingdom Metazoa; phylum Mollusca; class Gastropoda; order Littorinimorpha; family Ranellidae; genus Monoplex; species Monoplex corrugatus. The sequence continues at coordinate 37,233,479 of JAPXFY010000020.1, read as the reverse complement.
GGTTGAGTTGGGTTGGTTGGGTTGGGTTGGGTTGGGTTGGGTTGGGTTGGGTTAGGTTGGGTTGGGTTAGGTTGGGTTGGGTTGGGTTGGTTTAATTTGGTTCGGGTTGGGTTAGGTGGATTGGGTTAGGTTGGCTTGTGTTGGTTTGGTTTGGGTTGGTTTGCTTTGGTTTGGTTTGGTTTGGTTTGGTTGGTTGGTTTGGTTTGGTTTGGTTTGGTTTGGTTTGGTTTGGTTTGGTTTGGTTTGGTTTTGGGGAGGGGATGAATGTTAGTGGTGTAGGGTTTGTGGTTGGGTTTCGTTTTGTTATTTGGGTCGTTGTTCAGGTCGTCAAGGGTCACACAAACCAGTGACTGGCTTTGTTATTTTGTTTTGTTTAATTTTGGTTTGGTTTGGCTTGGTTTGGTTTGGGTTTGGTTTGGTTTGGTTGTTGGTTTGGTTTGGTTTGGTTTGGTTTGGTTTGGTTCGGGTTGGTTTTGGTTTGGGTTGGTTTGGTTCAGTTTGGGTTGATTTGGTTTTGTTTTGTTTTGGTTTTGGTTTTGTTTCTTTTTGTTTTGTTTGGTTGGTCTGATTTTGTTTGTTTGTTTTGTTTTGTTTTGTTTTGTTTTGTTTTGCAAAACAGGGGGTTGCCTGAGTGCGATATATCCCACGTGCTCGAACTCTGAACGAAACTTCCTGCCCATTACACCACTGGCGCGTAAGGGCAGCAATGAGGATTCTTCCTCTTCTTCTGCTGTATTCTTTTTCTTTTCTTTTAAGTCTTTTTTTTCTTCTTTTATATATATATATATAAACCTATGTTTTGCTTTAATTTTTAACGTTCATTTTCTGTTTTAATTTAAAGCTCGCTGTGTCCTTGAGAGACATCTCGCTGTGGGATCTGGTGACCTTGTCAAGCCCATGGCCTTCGATACGGACTCTCACGGTCACCTTTGGGTCGGTTGCGGCAACGGCTG
>JAPXFY010000020.1:37220026-37227526 GCA_030674185.1 Monoplex corrugatus | reverse complement strand
TTTTTCTTTCTTCTTCTTCTTCTTCTTCTTCTTCTTCTTCTTTTTTTCTTCTTTTTCTTCTTCTTTTGCTTTCCCTAAAGTCTAAGTAGAAGACAGACCTTTTTGTCCAACAGTGATTTCCCTGTCGATGTGCCCACTCTTTTGTCCTACTCCCCTCTTACTCTCCTCCCCCCTCCTCCTGGTTTGTGTGTGTTTTGCACCCCCGGGTCGTTGTGGGTGAGTGATTTGGTGAGAGATGGGAGTGCACGCTTTGGTTTGATTTATATATCAAGATCTGACGTCGTATAAATGTCATTACCAAGTGTCATTATTATCCCAGATACGTGAATTGGACTGCGTTTTTCGGGGTGTGCTTACTGGTCATTTTCGTGCTTTTATACCCCATCGACCACTAACATGGCTTACAGGGTCTTTAACGTGCGTAGTTGATGTTCTGTATCGTATTCACACGAACTAGAGTTCAGGCGCTTGTAGATCTGTACATGTTAACCAGAGATTTCAACAACAAAAATTACTCCATCCTTTACCCACAAGGCAATAATCAAGAAGATCCGAATTCAGATTTTCCAATCAAGAGAGACAACTGTCTTCACCTGTCACCCATCAGCATCTTCGATTTCGATGGCAGCCGCTGCAGCAGACAACACAGCCACTCTCTTCTGTTTGTTCCGGTCTTGACTTCTCTGTGCTTCTTTCTTCTTAGATCTTCAGACTGCTGACGTTGGTGAATCTTTTCTGTGCTGCTCTGTAGATCTTCAGAGTGCTGACGTTGGTGAATCTTTTCTGTCTGCTCTGTAGATCTTCAGACTGCTGACGTTGGTGAATCTTTTCTGTGCTGCTCTGTAGATCTTCAGAGTGCTGACGTTGGTGAATCTTTTCTGTGCTACTTTGTAGATCTTCAGACTGCTGACGTTGGTGAATCTTTTCTGTGCTGCTTTGTAGATCTTCAGACTGCTGACGTTGGTGAATTTTTTGTGTGCTACTTTGTAGATCTTCACACTTCTGACGTTGTTGAATCTTTTCTGTGCTGCTTTATAGATCTTCACACTACTGATGTTGGTGAATCTTTTCTGTGCTGCTTTATAGATCTTCAGACTGCTGACGTTGGTGAATCTTTTCTGTGCTGCTTTATAGATCTTCAGACTGCTGACGTTGGTGAATCTTTTCTGTGCTGCTTTGTAGATCTTCACACTACTGACGTTGGTGAATCTTTTGTGTGCTGCTTTGTATATCTTCAGACTGCTGATGTTAGTGAATCTTTTGTGTGCTGCTTTGTATATCTTCAGATTGCTGACGTTGGTGAATCTTTTCTGTGCTGCTTTGTAGATCTTCAGATTGCTGACGTTGGTGAATCTTTTCTGAGCTGCTTTATAGATCTTCAGACTGCTAATGTTGGTGATGTTGTTCATATAAGATACGGGTGGGGTCTGCCCGGATTTCTTTTGGCCTCAACTTTTCCTTGTAATACCTGTTGTCGTTAGGGTTGTGTTGGCGTTGCGGGTTGCATGGTCGATGTATTTCATTTTTTCTTTTCTTTTGTTGATTCGTGCCAACAGTTGAAGTTGGACTGTGAGTTCGCTCAAAGTACTTTCGTCTGTTATCTTATCGGTTCATTTGAGTCTAAGAAACTGCTTGTAGAACCACATCTCTGCTGCTTCGATCTTATTTTCATCTGCTTTTCTGTATGTCCAGGCTTCACAGCCATGTGGCATTGCTGGCTAAATTAGACATTTAGATTAATTCTTTTTTTTATATTTTAAGTGTCTTAACTACACATACAGCTTGTCTAATAAAAAAAAATGAAAGATGATGTCGTTTGCCTTTGGTGTATCTTTCGTCTCACAAAATAAAAACATCAAAAAGATAATAAATTGCTATTTTGAAATATATAAACCAAAAAGACGTTCGGTATTTGGAGATGTGTGTGTGTGTGTGTGTGTGTGTGTGTGTGTGTGTGTGTGTGTGTGTGTGTGTGTGTTGTGTGTGTGTGTGTGTGTGTGTGTGTGTGTGTGTGTGTGTGTGGTGTGTGTGTGCGTGTGTGTGCCTGCCTGTGTGTGTGTGTGTGTGTGGTGTGTTTGGTGTGTGTGTGGTGTGTGTGTTGTGTGTGTGTGTGTGATGTGTGTGGTGCGTGTGTGTATGTGGGGTGTGTGTGGTGCGATGTGTGTATGTGTGTGTGTGCGGTGTGTGTGTGTATGTGTGATGTGTGTGTGCGGTGTGTGTGGTGTGGTGTGTGTGTGTGTGTGTGTGTGTGTGTTGTGTGTGTGTGTGTTGTGTGGGCTCGTGTTTCTCTCTCTCTCTCTCTCTCTCTCTCTCTCTCTCTCTCTCTCTCTCTCTCTGTGTGTGTGTGTGTGTGGTGTGTGTTGTCTGTCTGTCTGTCTGTCTGTGTCTGTGTGTGTGGATGGGTGTTTGGTTGGTTGGTTGTTGTGTCATGTGTGTAACAGATGTGCATGTGCTTGTGTTTGTTATTGTGTGAATTATTTGTTTAAACAAACAATGAAGTGACGACGTGAAGATAAGCACGCACGTGTGCGCACGAGGAATTATCGGGCCATTTCTTAACCCTTTGACTCCCGCACCCTGTCCATCAGCATCCTGCATTTATCAACTATGCTACCAAAGCTAAAACTTAATCCTTTGACTCCCTCACCCTCACTACCAGCTTCCTGCAGGAAGCTGGTGGAGAGGGTGAGGGAGTCAAAGAGTTAAGTTTTTTGTAGTTGGTGGATAGGGTGCGGTAGTCAAAGGGTTAAAGGATTATCACACTCAGGGAGGTTACCTTTGTGCTCACCTTTTTTTTTTTCTTTGTTTTTTTTTTTTCTCGTTCCATTTTCTACGCCACCTTAATGGCCACAGAAGATGGAACAGTTTTTACAATGCGATGATGATGATGTCGATAAGGATGATAATCATGATGCTGTGGAGTTCCATCTAGGATTGAGACAGCGTGACAGGGTTATACTCTACGCTGACTATCATAATATATCCTGGCGTCAACCAGGCCCGAGAGATACAGACACCTGTGGTGCTGGTCAGAAGATTTGAGCGACACCCTTCAATGACGTATCCGTGAAGTGGATGACAATACAATACAATATTTTATTGAGACTCGACTGTGTTAGTCCCAGTCTTCCCAATGAGCCCATAGCACGCCCAACTCTGGGTAGAAACCCAATAGACCCGGAAAAAAATCCCACAATGATTTTTTGAAGGGAATGATGGGGATTCGAACCCACAACCTTCCAATCGGTAGTCCCTTGCGTTAACCACTACACCACGGCGACTGTCGGGTCATGTTTCTTGTTATCAGCCCAGTTGATAGAGGCGACATGACGGCAGTATGTGGTCAGCTGTTCTGGGTCAGCCTTTCTGTGGCATCTCAGGTATGTTTCAGAGTTGTCTTTGCAGCTTGTCGCAGTGTTCTTCAGTCTTTCTCTTTTGCGTCTTCCTTCTGGTGTCCGGTGAAAGGTTAATGTGGGTGATGTTAACTTTGATCTCTTTGGGGAGGATGTGTGCAATCCTTCTCCATAGGGAGTTTAGTCAGTGTAAAAATAACCCGTAACACCCACTAAAATTCCCACACCACCACCACCACACACATCACACATCACATCACCACCACCATCACCACACATCACACATCACCATCACACCACACACCACCACATCACACCACCACACACCACCACATCACACACCACCACACACCACCACACATCACATAAAACAACGCAAAACCTCTACCTACTTACAAAAAAAATATATTCTTCTTAACAGTTAACAACATAAACGTAACAACTCCAAAAACAAAAACAAACAAAAAATGCACGACATTTACATAAGTTTGGCCTATATGCTAATATCTATACCGCTGGAAGACGAAGAAGAAATCTCATCTTGCTTCATTTTTCTGTGAATAGCCACAACGCAACACTATCATACTGGGCGTTGGGGGTGGTTGGGGGGTGGGGGCTTTTGATTTCTGATGGGAGGAAAAGAACGTAGGCGTAACAGTCTGATTCTACTGCAGCTGGCAGCCAAGCCTTTTGACACAACTCCGGATAGTTTACAGTACAACCTTTACGCTTTTAGTATCGCTTACACCGTGTCCACGCGCTTGACAGGGGTGGAGATGAGGTGTGAAGGGTGCCTCATAAGGTACATCTTAGGACCTGGCATTCATCATCATCATCATCATGTGCCCTGTCGCATAGCGTAGGTGATCATGACCCTTCCATACGAATCTATCCCTTGTAGCTGTAAAGTACATCTCCCACCCTCTCTGTCCTCAGCCAGCCTGCAAGTCCGCCCAATACCTTTTCCCTGGATCTACCTGCTGTTCTCTTTCCCTCCAGCTTTCCTGTTGTGACCAGGTGCTCTAATTTCTTTTCCCTCATAAATCATCATCATCATGTGCTCTGCCGCATGGCGTTGGGATCATCGCCCTCCATACGAATCAATACCTTGTCGCCACAAGTACATCTCCCACCCTCTCTGTCCTCAGCCACACTGCAAGTCTGTCCAATATTTTCTCCCTGGGTGTACCTGGTGTTCTCTTTCCCTCCAGCTTTCCCGTTGTGACCAGGTGTTTTAATTTCTTTTCCCTCATAAAATGTCCTATAAATGTTGCTTGTCTTTTCCTGATCTTCTTTATTAAAGATCTTCTTGAGTCTGCCTCCTTCAAGATTGTCTCGTTTGTTTTCTTTGCTTCCATGGAACTCTCAACAGTTTTCTTAGAAACCACATTTCAGTTGCCTCAATCTTGTTCTGACTTTGCATGTTGACTAATCATTTCTGATCGTTTTCATTGTTTTGATCTTAGTTTTTATAAAGCAGTTTATTTATCATAAACAGTGAATCCAACATGACATCCTGGTTTTATCACATCATGTATAAGTCATGTTATATAATCCTGTAGCGAAACCATTTAATCAAAAACATGCAATTGCCCTTTATTTAACCCTTTGACTCCCGCACCCTGTCCACCAATTGCACACACTTAACCCTTTGACTCCCTTGCCCTGTCCAACAGCTTCCTGCAGGAAGCTGGTGGATAGGGTGAGGAAGTCAAAGGGTTACGTTTTTGTTTTGCTGTCATGGCTGACAATGCCGGATGCTGGTAGACAGGGTGCAGGAGTCAAAGGGTTAAATGTTGAGTGTTGATTTTGGAATATCTGCGTTTATCTTTGACACAAGCGTAAACAGTGCTCGCACACGTTCGGACGCACGCACCACCACACAAACACACACATGCATGCACGCACACGCACACACGCAAGTAAACATGCACATGCGCAAGTGCGTACAGACACACACGCACGCACGCACGCACGCACGCACACGCACGCACGCACGCACATCCGATTATGGGTATGTGCTTTTAGTGTATAACCATGATCTATTGCCGGACTTCATTAACCTTAAACCTGCTTTGTTTCAATTTCAGTTCTTTTGCAGTGTCCTGTTTTCTGTTGTTTCGGTATCAGTAGATTTTGCAATGGCACAAATGGAATCTCGCCTACGTGCTAATATGTAAACCGTTTATATATATAAAAAATATGATATAAAAAAGGTTAAGTATCATTTGATTTATCTCATTTCTCTGCGGCTAGCTACAGCGCGGCACCACCATACTGGGCGTAGAGGCTTCTAATGGTGGAAGCGATCCAATCCAAATAGTAGGGGACATAAGCGTAGTAGCCCGGTTGCCCCGGCCGCCCACAGCCAAACCCGTTGGACACCACTCCGAATATCTTGTAGTACTGCCCTTGGGCGTCCCTGGCCCGGCACATCAAGGCACTACCACTGTCACCCTGTTAAATAATAATGATGATAAGAGTAATGATGATAGTAATAATAATAATGAGTAATAATAATAATGATAATGGCGATGATCATATGAATGATCATAATAACAGTATCATTCCTATAATGATCATGATAATGGTATTGATGAAACTACCAGTAATGATGATGGTGTTAATGATGATAATGTTAATGATGATATGACAACAACAACAATGATAATGATAATGTTGATAATAATGTTTATAATAATATCATTGGTATTGTTAGTAGTAGTAGTAGTAGTAGTGATGATGTGATGATGATGATGATCCTGCAGGAAGCTGGTAGATAGGGTGAGGGAGTCAAAGGGTTATGTTTTTGCTTTTGGTGGATATGGTGCGGGAATCATATGGTTAAAAGAGTTCCTTGAACTTAATCTGCCAATAATCAGGTAAGGCCTTTGTTTAATGATCGGGTGTCCTCTTTCCACAATCCATCTTTTTTCATATTCAAAGAAAACCACATCCCCATCTTTAGGCTGTCCTCGAATACCTGAAACCACCGCGCATCCACAGATATCCCCAGACATATACAAACTTTAGTAAGTCAAACACTTCATAAAAACCAGCGTCATATAATCACAACAACAAAAAAGCTCGAAAAGGTAAGTCTTGCGAGAAAATCTTTAAAAAAAAAAAAAAAAAATGTCATCAGCTTACATGTCTGTTTCAGAAAGATCTAAGCACATGCAATTCTCCCCCTCCCCTCTTCCTCCCAACCCCCCTCCCCCTTCCCCCTGCCCCCTCCCCCCCCCCCCCCCCACCGCCTCCTTCCCCAATCTTACCCTGCAAGAGTCCTTTCCGCCGGAAGTACCGTTAGAAGCACACATGACCCCGCCCGACAGAAAGGAATTGATGTCGTAGTTGGTCAGTGGTTGGAACAATGTTAAGCACGTGTTGTTGTCGTAGGTATTCAGCTCCACGTGCTGCAGCTTCTGAGGCAAACCACCTGAGACTGAGAGAATAACAAACGACGACGATGACGCCGATGATGACGACGACGACGACGATGATGATGGTGATGACAATCACAGCAAAGGCAGCAGCAGCAACAACACAAACAACAAACAGCGATTACAACAAAAGCAAGAATAAGCAGGAGAGTACAAAGATGAAACTTGATGGTTAAGCCAGGGTTATTATCTCCCTTTAGAAATGCAGAAAATTCTAGATTTTGTGCTTATCGAGGTCAATGAAGCAGCATTAGATTTAAGAAAAAAAAAAACTTGACCAGAAAGCGAGGACAATTGTTGGCACTCACAACAGTGTAAACAGACTGCAAATACTGTCAGAAATTATTGAGAAAGGGTTGTTTACACGTTTGCCTGGAAAAGTGCTGATTGTATATACATATATATATATATATATATATATATATATATATATATATATATATATATATATATTATATAATGACTATATAGGCCTATATGAATATATATATATGATATTATATATTGTAGATACTGGTGTATATGTATATATATATGTATATATATATGTATGTATGTATGTATGTATGTATGTATGTATGTATGTATCTGTGTGTGTGTACATGCAGATATATACATATATAACTCTGTGTGTGTATGTGTGTAAATAAATAAATAGATAGCTAGACAGACAGACAGACAGACAGATAGATAGATAGATAGAT
>JAPXFY010000020.1:37207526-37212526 GCA_030674185.1 Monoplex corrugatus | reverse complement strand
TACACAGGGAAGTCCATGATCGCCAACGCCATGCGGTAGGGCACATGCTGCTGCTGATGATGATGATGAGAAGATGAGCACAACTTTTTTCTGCCGACCGGCCTTTGTCAAGCTTACACGATTTAGTTTCTTTTTTTTTTTTTTTCTTTTTTTTTTTTTTCAGTTTCTCAAGATGACGTTTTCGCTCTCGGAATGAATTCCTTAATCAGTACTAACATCTCAGGTGCCTTGTGATGGAGAAAATCCAGAATGATCATGGCACAAGCCTTAGTACTGAAGTCTTGACGGATATTCTACTCGTCGAGGGCGTCAACGGTTCCAGTCTTGACGGGCAGATCTACTAGTTAAAAAACAAACTTTTTTCCCGGCAAAATGATAGGCGCTTTGAAGGGATATAATCACTGTATTATAAAGCCAAATAGTCCTGCAATTGATTCCCTCCCTTAGACAGTATTATTAGTCTACCATTAATTTAGTGACTGGCTCTTTGTTCGGACAGTGTGTTGATCAGTTTTGCTGATATTTCATAATGGCGTCCAGTCATCCATTTCGTACGCTGCAGCTGTACTCACCTGTGTGCTTTTTATTTACATCTGGGATATCCAGACTGTTAAATTTAGCATTTATGAAGTAAAAAATGCAAATAATGGGGACTTGAAGGAACCAGATTCAAGACAAGGATCCTGAAATTGTTATGCATACCTGTGTGCTGACATTTCACTCTGTCCTGAAAAAAGCTGTTTTGGATACATTATTTGGACTGAAGTAGGAATACACCACCACAGACAAGACATCTGGGGATGAGTCTCCTGTGTACAGTAAACTCTGATCTTTCTGTACGTGTCTTGTTGTCTTGCATGTTGATCTGGTCTAGAATCTGATTTGGAATCTCCTGTGCACCATAATTGGGCTCCTGGTTGCTCTTTGTTGTCACTATTATTTATATTTCCATGGATCGTAGAAAGTCCTGCTAATTTGAGGGGGGAAATACACACTTAAAACCAAAATTCAACTCTTCTCCGTTGATTAACCAGGCAACACTAAAAACAAAAAAACACAAACTTGATGGTGCGCGAAAAAAACCGAGATAAACACACAATAAAGCAAACACATAATCCACACAAAACATTCCACCGGAAACAAACAAAACATAACAGACAACATATACAAAATTATGGAAGCAAATGACAAACAAAGAACTTCTGATGTTTCGCTCATGCGAAAAAACAGAGACAAATATATAAAACAACAACAATAAAAGAATAAATCGACAGAACTTGGGAGAGGGGGAGGGACAACAACATAAAAAACAGCTCAGCCTGAAAAAACAGAGAAAAATACACAACAACAACAACACAATAACACAACCAGACAACAACAACAGAACTTCCTGATGTTTCCTCAGCCGGAAAAAAAAACCAGAGACAATATATACAACAACAACAAAACAACAACAACAAGCAACGACAACAGCAACAACAAACAACAACAACAACAGAAACTTCCTGATGTTTCGCTCAGCGGAAAAAAACAGAGACAAATATATACACAACAAACAACAACAACAACAATAGCAACAACAACAGCAACAACAATGACAACAACAACAACAGAACTTCCTGATGTTTGCTCAGCTGGAAAAAAAAACAAAGGACAAATATATACAACAACAACAACAAAACTACAAAACCATTAGCAACGACAACAGCAACAACAATGACAACAACAACAACAGAACTTCCTGATGTTTCGCTCAGCCGTAAGAAAAAAGAGACAAATATATACACAACAACAACAACAACAACACAAAATTTTTTGGTGTTTTGTCAAAGGACTCCTATTCTCCCACTCCACTGCACGAAGCAGCCGGAAGTTTCAGTCTTTTTCTCCTAATTTTTTTTTTTTTTTTTTTTCGTATTTGGTGTTTTGCTCGTTTGTGATCTTCTGTGGAACCAGTCATCGCGGTGCAGTGGTTAGCGCAACGGACTACCAACTGGAAAATTGAGGGTTCGAATCCCTATCAGTCCCTTCAAAAATCGCTTTGGTTTTTTTCGGCTCCAACCGCCTCCTACCCAGAGTTAGGCGTGCTGTAAGCTCATTGGGACCACACAGCAAATCACTTTGGGGTTTTTCGGCTCCAACCGCCTCCTACCAAGAGTTCAGGCGTGCTGTAGCTCATTGGGACCACACAGCAATAATTTGGTCTTTCCGGCTCTAATGGGTTTTCCTACAATCATGCTGCTAATGGGTCATTGCCCCAACATCCCAACTGGGTTTATCCAATTATCACGGTAGCAGTGTCGAGTCAGCCTTCACCAGTCTCATTCTGATAACCCCACTGCAACATGTTATATCCCTGTGTCATATATCATGTAGCAAGTGCATTAAGTGTCACGCAGTAAAATAGGAACCCCCCCATTCCCCATCTCGTCAACATCGCACATGCCACAGGCACTAGAATAGGACCCCACCCCCCCCACACACACACACAGACACACACACACACACACACACACACACACACACACACACACACACACACACACACACACACACACACACACACACACACACACACACACACACACACAACACACACCCGTTGGGTTGCCGGGGCTCTTTCAGTATAAATAGTATCCCCACCTTCTGGAAATTCTGTGCTAGAAATTTCCTCTTTTCTGTCACTCTCTTTGTTTCTGCCTTGTTGCCTTGCTTTCTGTCATTTCTACTTATTTTCTGCCTTAATTGTCCATTCACCTGTTATTTTCTTAGTCTACCTTTTTCTTCGGATTGATAATTGGGTACATGTATTAAGTGCATTTTTGGTTCTAAGGAGATGAGATATGCGGAAGCAATTTTAGGTAATTTATCCCTGTTTTTTATATGTTTTGGTGTCTTTATGTATGCTTATATTTGTATTCAGGTGTGTCTTTTAAATATCCCCTGTGCGAAAAATCGGACGGAATGGTCCTACGCCTGGGGCATGTCCTTAGAGTATGTGCGCGAATGCATTGATATGTGTACCTTAATTTTCTTTTCCTTTTTTTTTCCTGTTGAATTTTTGTGTGTTTTGAAGCGGTTTAGCCCTGATATGGCTCTGCGCAGTCGGCTGGGCTTTAAACAACAATAAAAGAAAGAAAACACACACACACACACACACACACACACACACACACACACACACACACACACACACACACACACACACACACACACACACACACAAAAGGTGAGTGTAAAGGAAATCTCCATAAGTACGATTAACCTAAATAAAAGGTACTCTTGTGGTTCTGTCAGCAGCTATCGCCAGCGCTTCCCACTTGCACAATTTGATGATCATCATCATCTTTCAGCCATCGAAAGTCCGTTGTTGGACGCAGGCCTTCCCCAGCTGCTTCCATTCACTTCATTCCAGAGCTTTTCCTCTCCAGTTCTTATCAAATCCATCTAGGTCGTCTCTCCATCTAGTTTTCCGTTTCCCTCTACTACGAGTGCCGTCTCTTGGTATCCAGAACGTGGTTTTGGTTGTCCAACGATTGTCCGTTCTCCGAGTGAGATGTCCTGCCCAGTTCCATTTCAGTTTGGTTTCCAAGATGTCTCGCAGTTTGGTTCTTTCTCTGATCCTTTGTGCACAATTTCAATGAAATCTAATTCCAGACTAGAAGGAATGAGCCGGATACTCACCAGCCTGACAGTTCTGGGTGTTGCAGGACTCGGTCTGGCGCCCGTTACCACTACACGATTGTCCTCCACTGGAGGGAGCGGGGTTGTTACACTGACGTGTCCGTGATCTAGTTCCCCCTCCACACGACATAGAGCATGACGTCCACGATGCCCACAGTCCCCAGTTACCGTTGATCACTGGACACATTCAATGATAATACATTGTAGCATCACATAGAAACAAGACATTCAAGCATTTTTCGTACCTTGCGAAAAATAGTTTAAAAAAATCCTGAATAAAAAAAAAAACAAAGGAAAAAAAGGCGAATTAGAGCACCTGGTCACAACAGGAAAGCTGGAAGGAAAGAGGGCACCAGGCAGACCCAGGGAGAAAATATTGGACGGACTTGCAGTGTGGCTTAGGACAAAGAGGGTGGAAGATGTGCTTGCAGCAACAAAGGATAGATACATATGGAGGCCCATGATCGCCAACGCCAAGCGGCAGGGCACATGATGATGATGATGACGATGAATCAATGAAAAACAAGATGGTCAAGCCTTACTTTTAATCTTTCTTTTAATACGAAAATGATTACCGACTATCGAGATTTTGTGCTTATCAACGTCACTGAGATCTTGAAGAAACTATCAGGTGAGATAAACCTTCACGTGTTTTGAGGACAATGGTAGACTGTTAGAACAGTGAAAACAGACTTTGAATATTGTAATAACTTCATGAGAAAGACCGGGCTTTACACACACTTCCCTCCGAAAGTGCTGCGCTGATTTCATACATTTTCGGTGGTTTAACCTTGATCTTGGAGCTTTAATTTCCAAACTTATGCTTTTGTACTCTTCTTCAGTCTTTGCCTTCAACTTAAATTTGGTCAAGATTCATTGAAAGAGAGCTGAGAAAATCTTGTTAACAAATATTGGTAATAGGAGAGAGAGAGAGAGGAGAGAGATAGAAAGGGAGATACACAGAGAGGAATAGAGGGGGGGGGAGAGAGGGAGATAGAGACAGTGACACTGACACTGACATGTGGTTTATTGTGAAGGCCACCGACCCATACACAAACCAGGGATTGTGGGGAGGGGGATTACATTGTTAACATACACCATGCATACTTTTCATTCGTCGTCCGTTTTGTAGTAGCAATGTACAAACAATTCCAGACTGTTACGTCTTCTCGAAGCTTTAAAGCATAAAATATAAACATCGCCAACTTTCTGGAATGTTCTGAATTGTTACACTTTAGGGCCATACTCCAAGAGGGATTAGTGCTGTTTCCAATGATTCCTTGTACATGCGTATTTCTGTGTGTGTGTGTGTGTGA
>JAPXFY010000020.1:37200026-37202526 GCA_030674185.1 Monoplex corrugatus | reverse complement strand
TCTTCTTCTTCTTCTTCTTCTTCTTCTTCTTCTTTTCTTCTTCTTCTTCTTCTTCTTCTTCTTCTTCTTCTTCTTCTTCTTCTTCTTCTTCTTCTTCTTCTTCTTCTTCTTCTTCTTCTTCTTCCCCTGTTCAGCGTTCTGATTGTTGTCGGATGTTTGTATGCATGTTATTGTTTTGTGTGTTGTGTTGTGTTCGTGTGCTTTGTGTGTGTGTGTGTGTGTGTGTGTGTGTGTGTGTGTGTGTGTGTGTGTGTGTGTGTGTATGTGTGTGTGTTGTTGTTGTTGTTGTTTGTTTTTTGTTTTTGTTTTGTTTTTTATGTCACACTGTGTAGAGAGTATACAAATTCCAAGAATTAATGAATGAACAAACGCTGGCATTCCATTTGATTAAAACAAACACTGTTGAATAATCAATCACACGAAATATATCTGTTAAAAAATTGGTCTACAGTAGTGCTACTTTTGTAGATGGACTGTAGGGGATACATCGCTACAAACAGACGCTCCATACTCTGCACGCAGCATACATCATGATAATAAAGCAGAAAAAAATGATTGCATGAGATATGAATGAAACAAAGCTTGGCCTTAACTGGATGTATCCCCTGTGCTTTTCTTTCACTCTTTTCCCCTTTTTGTTCTGTCCCATCCCTGTCTATCCATTAAAAAAAAATTGTACACTCACCCGAAAAACAGTTCTGAGAGTTACAGGACTGGGTCTGGAAGCCAGCACCGCTACAGAACTGTCCGCCACTGGAGGGAGCGGGGTTGTTACACTGACGTGACCGTGATCTACTCCCCCTTCCACACGACACAGAGCACGACGTCCACGATGCCCACAGTCCCCAGTTACCGTTGGTCACTGGACACAGTACACAGTACATGGCTGGTTAAATTACAAGTGTCAACGGCTAAAGTCAACTTTTTGTCATAGTCTGTACAATGTTCAAGACAAATTCATTGCATTCGAACAATGCCGTATGCGCTCCACCCAAATCTTTCAGCAACTATCTGGCAGATTTTTTGAAGCTACGGAAAAACTCTATGCCCCAGTAAGGTCTTTAGATGGGGAAGAGGGGCAAAGGGATCTATGAAACAATAAGCTGATAGGCTCCAGAATGAATGAGCATTAAGATGGGCAGCAAACAGGCTATTTTTATGTCGTGGGCTAGAACTGAATTCGAAACAGTACATCTTGATTCCATGTCTCCATGAAAAGCACCAACAAGGCCACAGTCATTTGGAGAGGTGTTAGAAAGCTTAATTCCTCTCAGAACCAGCACTTTTGAGGTTGATGTCCATTGTCTGTAACTTTCCTGTCCTAACAGACTCATCATCATCACCATCATCATCATCACCACCATCATCATTATGTGCCCTGCCGCATGGCGTTGGCAACCATGGCCTTTTCATACAAATCTATCCCTTGTCGCTGCAAGTACATCTCCCACCCTCTCTGTCCTCAACCATCTGCCAGTCCATCCAGTATTTTCTCCCTGGGTCAGCCTGGTGCTCTTTTTCCCTCCAGCTTTCCTGTAGTAACTGGGTGCTCTGATTCCTCTTACCTCATAAAATGTCTTTAAATGTTGCTTGTCTTTTCCTACACTTCTTCATTAATGTTCTTTTTCTGTGTCTGCCTCCTTCAAGACTGTCTCGTTTGTTTTCTTTGCCGTCCACAGAACTCTTAACCCTTATCTTAGAAAAACCACATTTCAGCTGCCTCAACCTTGTTCTGACTTTACGCGTTGACTGTCCACGCTTCACATCCGCACAACAGTATCGGTTTCTATATAACACTGAAGAATTGTCTTCTTGATATGCATTTGTTGGTAAACTGATCAACAAGGTGAGAGAGTCAAAGGGTTAATGGTGGAGAGGATGCGGGAGTCAAAGGGTTAAAGATACTCACAGGCAGCACACGTCTGATGGTTACAGGACTGGGTCTGGAAGCCAGCACCAAAACAGAACTGTCCGCCACTGGAGGGAGCGGGGTTGTTACACTGACGTGATCGTGATCTACTCCCCCTTCCACACGACACAGAGCATGACGTCCACGATGCCCACAGTCCCCAGTTACCGTTGATGACTGGACAAACGAACAAACACACACGAATAAAGACAGGAAGACTGTTAAGTCACACGTTTCTCAGCATTTATCATCAGTTCCAAGTTACCACTCACCACTGGACTTCTCATACAATACAATGTGTTTTTCGAAAAACATTTTGTTGCATGTCATCAGTTTTTTGTTGTTGTTTTGTTTGTTTGTTTGTTTGTTTGTTTGTTTGTTTGTTTGTTTGTTTGTTTGTTTGTTTTATTTTATTTTCGTTTCTTTTGGTAATCTCTCTATTCTTGAAATTAATGGATGTAGTTCATATTGACTGAGAGGTGTGCATGTGCATGTGTGTTGTGTGTGTGTGTGTGTGTGTGTGTGTGTGTGTGTGGTGTGTGTGTGTGTGAGTGTGAGTGAATGTGTGTTGTGTGTGAGTGTGAGTGAATG
>JAPXFY010000020.1:37177526-37190026 GCA_030674185.1 Monoplex corrugatus | reverse complement strand
TATAGTTAGTTAGTTAGTATTAGTTAGTTTAGTTAGTTAGTTAGTTAGTAGTTAGTTTAGTTAGTATAGTTAGTAGTTAGTTAGTTAGTTAGTTAGTACTATTAGTTTAGTTAGTTAGTTAGTTAGTATAGTTAGTTAGTTAGTTAGTTAGTTTAGTTAGTTAGTTAGTTATTAGATAGTTAGTTAGTTAGTAGTTAGTTAGTTAGTTAGTTAGTTAGTTAGTTAGTTAGTAGTTAGTTAGTTAGTTATTAGTTAGTTAGTTATTAGTTAGATAGTTATTAGTTAGTTAGTGTTAGTTAGTTAGTTAGTTATTTTAGTTAGTTAGTTAGTTAGTTAGTTAGTTAGTTAGTTAGATAGTTTAGTTAGTTAGTTAGTTAGTTAGTTAGATAGTAGTTAGTTAGTTAGTTAGTTAGTAGTTAGTTAGTTAGTTAGTAGTTAGTTAGTTAGTTAGTTAGTTAGTAGTTAGTTAGTTATAGAGTTAGTTAGTTAGTTAGTTTAGTTAGTTAGTTAGTTAGATAGTTAGTTAGTTAGATTAGTTATTAGTTAGTTAGTAGTTAGTTAGTTAGTAGTTAGTATTAGTTAGATAGTTAGTTAGTTAGTAGTTATTTAGTTATAGTTAGTTAGTTAGTAGTGTAGTTAGTTAGTTAGTTAGTTAGTTAGTATTAGTTTGTAGTTAGTTAGTTGAGTTAGTTAGTTAGTTAGTTAGATAGTTGTAGTTAGTTTAGTTATAGTTAGTAGTTAGTAGTTAGTTATGTTAGTTAGTTAGTTAGTTAGGTTAGTTAGAGTAGTTAATGTTAGTTAGTTATAGTTAGTTAGTTAGTTAGTTAGATAGTTAGTTAGTTAGATAGTTAATAGTTAGTTAGTAGTTAGTTAGTTAGTTAGTTAGTTAGTAGTTAGTTAGTTAGTTAGTTAGTTAGTTAGTAGTTAGTAGTTAGTAGTTAGTTTAGTTAGTTAGTTAGTAGTTAGTTAGTTAGTGTAGTTATTAGTTAGTTAGTTGTGTTAGTTAGTTAGTTATTAGTTAGTTAGTTAGTTAGTAGTAGTTAGTTAGTTAGTTAGTTAGTTAGATAGTTAGATAGTTAGTTAGTTAGTTAGTTAGTTAGTTAGTTAGTTAGTTTAGTTAGTTAGTTATAGTTAATTAGTTAGTTAGTAGTTAGTTAGTTAGTTAGTTAGTTAGTTAGTTAGTTAGATAGTTAGTTAGTTAGATAGTTAATTATTGGTGGATTCAGTTGCTTGCAGGTACATGGACTGCCTTTCTTTTCTTTTTCTTTTTTAAATTTTTTAGACGTACACTGGTGATAAAACAGACTTAGAAAATGTCCACATTTCAAGATTTGATATTCACGGTCCTGCAAGGGATAGTTGAGACGAAGAGAAGAAAGGGACGAGCGCACATCTCCTATTTCAACAACATCGCTGAAATCTGTGGTCTGGGGATCGAGGAGGTCGCCCATAGATGTCTAAATCGTGTGACCTGGAGAAGACTTGTGACGTTGAGCGTGGCTCCTACCGCTGATCCCGGCGAGGGAGAGAGGTGAGGTGAGGTGAGGTGAGGTGAGGTGAGGTGACATTGATGAAATACTATTCATAATCTAGCGTCTGTAGTTATCTAAGACCCTTGATAGTATCTTTGAACCATCAATCTGATTATCTATAATGACCAGTTTGATATTTTGGTTAGTCTTTTGAACCATTCATAATCTGCTGTATCTATAAATGACCAGTTTGATATTTTGGGTTAGTCTTTTGAACCATTCATAATCTGCTGTATCTATAAATGACCAGTTTGATATTTTGGGTTAGTCTTTTGAACCATTCATAATCTGATGTATCTATAAATGACCAGTTTGATATTTTGGGTTAGTCTTTTGAACCATTCATAATCTGATGTATCTATAAATGACCAGTTTGATATTTTGGGTTAGTCTTTTGAACCATTCATAATCTGATGTATCTATAAATGACCAGTTTGATATTTTGGGTTAGTCTTTTGAACCATTCATAATCTGATGTATCTATAAATGACCAGTTTGATATTTATGGTTAGCCTTTTGAACCATTCATAATCTGCTGTATCTATAAATGACCAGTTTGATATTTTGGTTAGTCTTTTGAACCATTCATAATCTGATGTATCTATAAATGACCAGTTTGATATTTTGGGTTAGTCTTTTGAACCATTCATAATCTGATGTATCTATAAATGACCAGTTTGATATTTTGGGTTAGTCTTTTGAACCATTCATAATCTGATGTATCTATAAATGACCAGTTTGATATTTTGGGTTAGTCTTTTGAACCATTCATAATCTGATGTATCTATAAATGACCAGTTTGATATTTTGGTTAGTCTTTTGAACCATTCATAATCGCTGACTGTATGTTTATCAGTTGATGGAAAGGTAATCGTTTTCGGTAGTGTTTCACAATGTGAACAATGCGATATCTTGCCTTGGTTTTTCTGTGACTCTTCGCCGAGTTAAGAGAGAACAAGAAGAGAGAGAGACAGAGAGAGAGAAAAGAGAGAGAGAGAGAGAGAGAGAGATATGCTGAGTTGTGTTCATTGTACTGTATATTATATTGTAATGGATTTTCCCTGGATAATTCGAGCTGCTCTCCCAGGAAGAGATTGCCGCCACAGTAAAATGCTGCCTTTGTGTGAGTGAGTGAGTGAGTGTGTGAGTGTGTGTGTGTGTGTGTGTGTGTGTGTGGTGTGTGTGTGTGGTGTGTGTGTGTGTGTGTGTGTGTGGTGTGGTGTGTGTGTGTGTGTGTGTGTCTGTGTTTGTGTCTGTGTCTGTGTCTGTGTCTGTGTGTGTCTGTCTGTCTGTCTGTGTGCGTGTGTGTGTATGTGTGCGTGTGTGTTGTGTGTGCGCGTGTGTGTGCGCGCTAGTGTGTGTGCGTGCGTGCGTGCGTGTTTTAGTTTTGTGTCGTGTGTGTTGTGTGTGTTGTGTTTTGTGTGTGTGGTTGTTGTGTGTGTTTGTGTGTGTGTGTGTGTGTTTCAACTCTCACAGACTTTTCTAGATAATTTCAGCACGGACAGTTTTTTTCTTTTGCTTTTTTGTTGCCATCTCTTTTTTTTTTTACTTTTGCTTTCAAAAAAAAAATCCCTTTTAATTAGTTTAACAAGGAATGTTAGAGAACCGGTGGCAACAAAACTTGATCAAAATGATACCCATGATGATGACGACGACGACGATTACAACGATAATGATGATGATGATGATGATCAAAATGATGGCCCTGATGATATTGATGATGACTACAAGATCACGACAATAGTAATGATCAAAATGATGACCATGGTGATGATGACAGCAGCAGTGAGGATAACAAAGATAAAAGGATGATGATGATGATGATGAGGAGGAGGAGGAGGAGGAGGAGAGTGATGATGATGATGATGATGATGATGATGATGATGATGATGATGATGATGATGATGATGATGATGATGATGATGATGATGATGATGATGATGATGATGATGATGATGACGACGACGACGACGATAACGATGACGATGATGATGATGATGATGACGATGATGACGATGATAATGTCGACGAAGACTGGGAAATAATGTACAACTAAAAACACACAAACAAACAAAAACCCAAACAACTCACAATTATGAAGTTGTCCTCGCTGTTTCATCGTCTGCACATTTTGCTTCAGCCAAGCTTCATTATCCCCATAGAGCTGCAGGTTGAAAGCAATAGAGCCACCATTGCCGTACCCATACTTATCACTGAGCTGCTGCCAGATGTTCTTACGGCTCCGTGCTGACACTGTCACCAGCAGCAGCGACAGCAACAAGAACGATGCCAGTAGATGTCTCACTTGGCACTGCCCCATGATAAACTATCCACCACTGGCTGGACGATGGTCAACTTGGTGCCCAAGATTGCTGCTGTTCACTGGCTTATGGCTGGTAAAGGACTTTGTGTTTCTGGTGGAAAGAGTTGTAAAAAAAAAAACAAGATAATTTTAGAAATTAATTAAAAAAACTGATGATTACTCAATTTAGAATACAAGACAATCGAAAATGAACTTTTATTTTTGCAACACAACGGAAAATCGTTGCTGACTATGACCAAAGTCATCTTGTAAGAAGGAATGTAACATTGCTGTGGCCTATCTGAAAGAGAAAAAAACCCAGCACCATTAACAACACCACAAACATCTAAAAAAATGAAAACAAATCAAATGAGATCAAGCCAAAACAAAGCAAAAAACAAAAATGTGTCACTTGTGCATCTTGTACAAAGAATGGGCAATAAAAGAATCGGTATTGATTGTTCAAAGATAAGATGATAATAAAAGAACGATCATCTAATGACACAAGCAAAATATGTTGCATATAATACAACAAGTAGACCGTGAAGGAGGCGTATAAAACGGCAAATAAACAAAATAAAACAGCAATCGAAAGCAAAACATAGGTAGACATTCCCATAGTCATGACAAAAAGGTAAAGAATGTCTTCTGACCCTGAGGTTGTAGGGACAGATGTGGTAGACATCTCAACTTTTCTAGAAGAAGGTTAGGAAAAGGCAAGCAACATTTTAAGACATTTTATGAGGCAAAAGAGAAATTAAGAGCATCTAGTCATAACGGGAAAGCTGGAGGGGAAAGGGAAACCAGGTACGCTCAAGGAGAAAATATTGGACTGACTTGCAGGGTGGCTGAGGACAGAGAGGATGGGAGATGTACTTGAACGACAAGGGATAGATTCGTATGGAGGGCATGGTCGCCAACGCCATGCGGCAAGGCACATGATGATGATGATGATGATGATGATGATGATGATGATGATGATGATGATGATGATATGATGATGAGTAGTAGTATGAGGATGGGTGCCCATCTCCTTGATCGCTCCTTTACTTTCCCTAACCTGAAGAGGGCCAGGTACTCATTCGCAGCTGGTTAAACTTGAGGCGGCTTGCATAAAACTGTCCCGGTCTGTTCCGGTGAAATGAACAGCAAGTACAGAAAACAAAACAAAAATATACATATATTGATGATGGAATCTGTCCTGACCTTCGCGGGATTCCTGAATTCAAAGACAACAGTAAATCAGTAAATAAATATAAATGAATAGATAGATAGACAGATTGACTGATTGCTTGATTAATTGATAGAGAGGGGGGGGGAGAGATAGACAGATAGATAAACAGAGAGAGAAAGAGAGAGAAATGGACAAATAGACAGACAGAGAAACAAACAGATAGATAGAGAGATATATAGATTGATACCTACCTAACCTACATACATACATACACACATACATACATACATACATACATACATACGTACGTACGTACATACGTACGTATATACGTACGTGCATAGATAGATAATAATAGATAGATAGAGAAAGATAGATAGATAGATAGACAGATAGATGGAGTAGATAGAAGATAGATAGAAGACAGATAGATAGATAGATAGATAGATATAGATAGATAGATAGACAGATAGATAGATAGATAGAGATAGACGGACAGACAGACACAAATAGATAGATAGATAGATAGATAGGCAGAGAGACAGACAGACACACTGACAGATAGATAGATAGATAGATTGATTGATTGATTGCTTGATTGCTTGATTGATTGATTGATAGAGAGGGGAGGAGAGAATAAACAGATAAATAAACAGAGAGAGCAGGAGAGAGAGAGAGAGTGAAATGGACAAATAGACAGAGAAACAAACAGATAGATAGAGAGATAAATAGATTGATACCTACCTACCTACATACACACACACATACATACACACACATACATACATACATACATACATACATATATACATACATACATACACACATGCATACATACGTACATACGTCATAGATAGTAGATAACAGACAGACAGATAATGCTTCATCTTTCGGTACTGTGCATGAGGTCTTGTTCCCCGAATCAGACTCCCAGAAAGACAAAGACGAACAGAGAACAATGGAGAAAGATCTGTCCAACTGCATTGAACACCACAAGATACTAAACTCTCCAGCACGGAGCAAGACTTTTGTTCCCAGAAATCTGCATTCCAGAAAGAGAATGCGAATAGAAAAAACAAAAACAAAAAAACAAAAAAAACATAACACACAAAGAATAAGAGGAGCAGGAGAATTTTTATATCAACCAAAGGACATAACTCTTGAGAGTCACATAGGAATATCTCCCATGTTGTGAATTTCTCAAATCTAACATAGTTGCGCTACCATTCAGCAGCATAGAAGCAGATACAAAGCACAAAAAACTGTAAGCTCAAACACACAAAGAGTTTATACCTCTGGTCTGTATTTCAAAAAAACTGATGTCCTGTTTTGAAGTTGGTGTCCTGTCTTTTTTTGTTGTTGTTGTTGTGTTGTTTGTTTTTTTTTAAGTCGTTGTTGTCTTTGATCCTTTGGCAGGAGAACAGACAACATCAACAAACAATAACAGCAGCACAGATGAAAGACACTGTCTACATCTCTTGTGTGTAGATCACAACTCACACACACACACACACACACACACACAGACCTTGATGCTGGGGTCCGATTTTTGAGGAAGCGCGAACGCTCTCGACGATCCGAGCAGAGGAGGAGGGAAAGAGAAATGAAGGGGACAGATGTTGAACCAGGGTCCACAAAAGGGCAGCTGACGCATCCTCTAAGGATAATAGGATAATGCAGAGTTCGGGGATGGAGTGAGGGTTGTGGCCGTGTCCGCCTCAGGAGGACTTGACTGAAAATAATATGGTCAAGCCGTTGTATTATCTCCCTTTGAATGATGAAATTAGTTTTTAAAATGTGTTGCTAACAAAAGCACTTCTAATCGCAAATGCCCGTGCAGGTGTGAAAATCTAAAAGATATCTGTTCTTGTATAGTTTTATTTTTCATGGTTTCCTTAGGCAACGGCACTAATATAGCTTTGGATAGTGCATTATATCTATCTATCTGTCTATCTGTCTGTGTGCTGTGTGTCTGTGTGTCTGTGTGTCTGTGTTCTGTCTATCTATCTATCTATATATCTATCTATCTACCTATCTATCTATCTATTTATGTATCTACCTATCTATCTATCTATCTACTACCTATCTATCTATCCATCTAGCTAGCTAGCTACCTAGCTAGCTATCTAGCTATCTAGCTAACTATCTATCTATCCATCCATCCATCCATCTACTATCTATCTATCTATCTCTCTATCTCTCTGTCTATCTGTCTGTCCGTCTGTCTGTCTGTCTATCTATCTATCTATCTATCTACTGTCTATCTATCTATCTACCTACCTATCTATCTGTCTACCTACCTGTCTACCTACCTACCTACCTCCTGCCTACCTACCTACCTATATATCTGTCTGTCTGTCTGTCTATCTATCTGTCTGTCTATCTATCTGTCTGTCTATCTATCTTCAATCTATCTATCTATCTACTGTCTATCTATCTATCTGTCTGTCTGTCTATCTACTATCTATCTATCTATGTATCTATCTATCTATTTATCTATCTACTTCTACCTGCCTGCCTGCTACCTATCTATCTATCTATCTATCTATCTATCGTCTATCTATATACACATACATATTTGGATGCCTTATGTACATGTATATATAACATATATTATATACACTGTAATTATACATATGATATGTATAATGTGTGTATGTTTATGTATGTATGTATGTATGTATGTATGTATCTGTGCATGTATGTATGTATGTATGTATGTAGTATGTATGTATGTATGTATGTGTATGTGTCCTACCACTTGTAAGAAAATTTCAATGAAGTTTTCAGTCAAAAGGTAACTAGATCTAGGTCTACACTTACCTAAACTTTAGAAACATGCTTCGATCTATCTGTAGCTTGAGACAATCAAACGGCTATATCTTGTCACAGTGAAGTCATCTTCTGTCTCATCAGGGAAAACACAAAAGTACTGAGTCCTAACTAGACATTTACATTTTTTCTCGAATATCATAAAAAAGACATTTCTATAATGCTGAGATTGTCTGTTTTAAGACACGTATGAACGTTTGTTTGTTTGATATGCTTGTTTGTTTGTTTTTTTGTTTTTTGTTTTTTGTTTTTTTTATACGATCATTCTTGAGTAATTTTGTTTTTCTGAGGTGAGGGTGTCCACAAATTAAAAGACTTTCATGGTACAAAATGCATGTATAAACCAGGAATATTTGGCATCTATTAGTTTGGCTTCGTTTTGTGCAATAAGACGCTACCGGCACTAAGATAGTATTTTTGCAAATACCTGCCTCCTGTGTCTGTTGTTTCTGTTCAATTTGAAGTGAATTTGGATCATAATTGGAAATTGGGATTGTGGATCCTAATTCGGTATAAAATACATCCATAAAGAACTGACAGACTTGTGTTACATGTTTTTGTTACAAACTCTCTCTCTCACTCTCTCTCTCTCTCTCTCTCTCTCTCTCTCTCTCCCTCCCTCTCTCTCTCTCTCTCTTTCTCTCTCTCCCTCTCTCTCTCTCATCCTTCTCACACACACACACACACACACACATACACACGACACAAACACACTCGCGCACGCACACACATGCACGCACGCACGCACATACGCACGCATGCACACGCCTAACATACACACACGCACACACACACAACACACACACACACACACACACACACGCGCGCATACACACACACACACACACACTCACGCACAACACACGCACTCACTCACTACACACACACGCACGTACACACACCCCTTTGGTCGCTATGAAATAATTTCTCCTTTTTTTTTTATCTTTTGTTTAAAGGGAGGTTAAAAAGGAGATGTTATTATTGCGAGTAGTTAACCCCTTTGACTCCCACACCTGTCCACCAGCTTCCTACATTGCCAACCATGCTGGCAATGCAAAAACTTAACCCTATGATTCTCTCACCCTATCCGCCAGGGTGCAGTAGTCAAAGGGTTAAAGTACAGAGGTGGTAGGAGGGTTCCCGTGAGCATCTGTTGTTTTTCTCCTCTGTCTTCTTCTTCTTCTGTTTTTGCATCTGATCTCAAATCCTGTCTCCATCTGTCTGTCTGTCTGTCTGTCTGTCTTATCTTGTATGAAGTTGATTTGTTTCCTTATCAAAACAGATATAACAAGTAAAATGAATATTTTATCTTATCAGTGATTGAGTAATCATTTCTGAACTGTGGATGTTAATTCATCTCATGGTGGTTTTACTTGTGTTTCTAGGGTGATCAACGCCAGGGGCATCTCCTTAGATTATGTACGCGAATGCATGGAAATGTGTACTTAATTTTTTTTCTTCTCTTCTTTTTTTCCCCCTCTGTTCAAGTCTTGTGTCTGTTTTGAAGCGGTTATAGCTCTTATATGGCTCTACGCAATCGGCCGGGCATTAAACACAAATAACAGTATCAGTAACTTTTGTGTCCTCGTATATTCATGTATTTCTTGAATGTATACAGTTATTATCTTTTCTCTACGTCTACATATCTAGATGTGGCAATTAACTTTGTCTTAGGTTGTTTACGAATGACGTAAGTATTAGTTGTAGGCTGATTTTCGAAATACAACAACAAAAGAAGGACTTTTGCCAAAGTACAAAGTATTGTTAAAAAAACAACACAAAAAAAAAAATGACACATGTTAGCTGTTTGTGTTTACTGTCGTCCGTTTACCAGCGTATTGTTTCGGCGGTTTGGTCTTTTTTCTCTTTCTGTTCTTTTCTTCTCTCTCTCTCTGTCTATCTTTCTCTCTGTCTGTCTGTTTGTCTCTCTCTCTCTTTCTCTTTTGTCTGTCTGTCTGTCTGTCTCTGTCTCTGTCTCTGTCTCTTCTCTCCTCTCTCTCTCTCTCTCTCTCTCTCTCTCACTCACTTGATGATGATGATGATGATGATGATGATGACAATGACGATGACGATGATGATGATGATGATGACGATGACGATGATGATGAACCGACCTGGCAGCAGTGAAGCGAATCCTCTTCTGAGTGGTTTCGCGGCAGGTGGACCTCACTGTCTGCATGGATTTACGGTGCTAGAACCTCGGCTGACAGAACTTAGGGTTTGGTGGGGTGTAAAGGAGCCGAGATGAGCGGCGTGAAGCAGTCTTCTGAACTTGTGGCATGGACGATTTTCAGCAAAGGGGAAAAGGAAAAGCGACATGAAAGCAGCAGCAGGATAAAAGAGAGAGAGACAGACAGACAGACAGACAGACAGACATGCAGACAGGCATACAGGCAGATAGATAGACAGACAGACAGACAAAGAGACACACAGACAAACAAACGGAGACAGACAGACAGACAGACACACAGAGAGAAAGAAGAGAGAGAGGGAGAGAGAGAAAGAGAGAGAGAGAGAGAAGAGAGAGAGAGAGAGAGAGAAGCATGTAGTTCAATAGATACAGACGCGAGGTTCTGAGCTGTCTTTATTTTGCTGTTTCGGTTCTGTTTATTTTATTGTGTTGGTTCTGTCTTGTAAATTTGTTGGTTTAGTCTTTTTTTTTGTTTGTTTTTTTTATCGGGAAATTTTATTTGATTCTGTTTCATAAAATAAAAGAAATCAAACAAAAAAACACCCAGTCATTCGTCCATCAATCTAAGCCATGCAGTCTTTCACGTGAAACAGTACAGACACATTTGGCGTTCTCTGATTGGCTGTTGTATCCTGTCTAGTCGGATTCTGATTGGACCGTTTCTGTATAGCCCTGTCGTGTGATTAGCTGAGTCCTACTGTGTGCAGATAAAGAAAACTAACGTCATCTTTTGGGCTGAGATGACTGAATAATACAAATGTGACAAGACTTAAAGCTTGTTGAGAAGAAAACTTGGTACGCTAGTGGTTTACTCACACGGGTTAAGGACATCGTCGAGTACACGGTTTAACCTTGTGTTTTACGAACAAACATACCATGGAGACCTGGCAAGATAAACGTGCACAGAATTTGAAAAGAGCATCCTGCTCTCTCACTCTCTCTCTCTCTCTCTCTCTCTCTCTCTCTCCTCTCTCTCTCTCTCCTCTCTCTCTCTCTGCTACTATCCTTGAATATAAAGTGTTTCTCTCTTCCACTCTCCCTCTCCCTCCCTCCCTCCCTCCCTCCCTCCCTCTCTCTCTCTCTCTCTCTGCGATTACGTGCGTGCATGCATGTTTGTACGTGTTTGCATGTGTGTGTGGTGTGTGTGTGTGTGTGTGTGTGTGTGTGTGTGTGTGTGTGTGTGTGTGCTAGCGCGCGTAAATGTGTCATGTATATGTATGTACGTGTATTTTGCATACGTATGAATCAAGTGCGCACGTGCACGTGTGAGTGCATGTGTATATGTGTGAATGTGTGTGTGTTGTTACTGGTACTTCATGTATGACTAAGGTAGATTCACTATGTAGACGGTGTTTCTTCTTCTTCTTCTTCTTCTTCTTCTTCTTCTTCTTCTTCTTCTTCTTCTTCTTCTTCTTCTTCTTCTTCTTCTTCTTCTTCTTCTTCTTCTTCTTCTTCTTCTTCTTCTTCTTCTTCTTCTTCTTCTTCTTCTTCTTCTTCTTCTTCTTCTTCTTCTTCTTTTCTTCTTCTTCTTCTTCTTCTTCTTCTTCTCTTCTTCTTCTTTTTCTTCTTTCTTCTTCTTCTTCTTTTTCTTCTATTTCTTCTTTCTTCTTCTTCTTCTTCTTCTTCTTCTTCTTCTTCTTCTTCTTCTTCTTCTTCTTCTTCTTCTTCTTCTTCTTCTTCTTCTTTCTTCTTCTTCTTCTTCTTCTTCTTCTTCTTCTTCTTCTTCTTCTTCTTCTTCTTCTTCTTCTCTTCTCTCTCTCTCTCTCTCTCTCTCTCTCGCTCTCTCTCTCTCTCTCTCTCGCTCTCTCGCTCGTTCTCTTTGTCTCTCTCTCTCTTTGTATCTCTCTATCTCTCTCTTTTTGTCTCTCTCTTTCTCTCTCTCTCTCTCCCTCCTTCCCCCTCTCTCTCTCTTTCTCTCTCTTTCTCTCTCTCCTCTCTCTCGCTCGCTCTCTTTGTCTCTCTCTCTTTCTCTCTCTCTCTCTCCATCCCTCCCTCTTTGTTCTCTCTTTCTCTCTCGCTTACTCTCTTTGTCTCTCTCTCTCTCTTTGTCTCTCTCTCTCTCTCCCTCCCTCCCTCTCTCTCTCTCCCTCCCTCCCTCCCTCTCTCTCTCTCTCTGTCTCTCTTTCTCTCTCTCTCTCTCTCTCTCTCTCTCTCTCTCTCTCTCTCTCTCTCTCTCTCCCTCTCTGTCTCTCTCTCTGTCTTTTCTTAATGGTGCTTTTTTTGCGAGGACTTTCGTCCACCCTTCACTTCCACAAATATTGACTCAGGATCTGAAAAGTCTCTGTGTGTCATCTCCTATGTGGTAGGCTATACACGCCAGCATTGTCAATATTGAAAGGAAGACATCGACTCATCAACCAAGCTCTTCTTTCTACCCCTTTAAAAAAAAAACGCCAAGCCCTTAAACCAATCTCTTTTCACCGACCAGTCGCAGGGCCAAAAATGCTTAGCGCAACAGACAGATGATCT
>JAPXFY010000020.1:37155026-37160026 GCA_030674185.1 Monoplex corrugatus | reverse complement strand
TTCCCTAACTCGCCTCATTTGTTTTCACAAATATAATGATAAACGATCTGAATTGACTGCAAGCATTCTTGCAAACAATAACCACACACACTCACTCACTCACACACACACACACACACACACACACACACACACACACACACACACACACACACACACACACACACACACACACACACACACACACACACACACACACACGTGAAAATAGAACGAGAAGGCGTATTTAAATGACGAAACAAGACAGGTGCGAACAGTTTCTCATGTTTACTCAAAAGACATCAAAGACAGAAAAATTCTAAATTTTGAAGTTTTGATAACAAACAAACAAACAACAAACAAGCAAACAAACAAAACCAGGTAAGATCACTTCCTTCAAATGAGATTCCATTAAGATAATAACGAGTACGTTCCCTGAAAAGCCTAACGATAATAAATTTAGTCGCTTCTATCCTGAATCGCGTCTATCCAGAAATACACAAAAAGGAATCAGAACGTGTATTTGATATAAGAAAAACAGGACAGACTCAAATTTTAGGTCAACTGGCCTTTGTCAAGCGTAAATAAGACAAGGATTTAATGTTCAAAACTTGATAATAATAAAAAAACATAATAAAACAATCCAATACGATGCTAACAAAACAAGCAAACAAACAAACAAAAAAGGAAGAAAGAAAGAAAGAAAATATAGTATAATACTGAAACAACCGAATACAAGTAGAACGCAGTCATTGAAGTGGTAAGGAATCTTAATCAAAGTGGCTGCCAGCTGTCAAGCGCATAGGAGCCAGAAATACACAAAAGCAAACTGTAACACGTATTTCATATAACAAAGACAAGACAAGACAAGACAAGACAAGACAAGACAAGACGGGCGTAAATTTTCGTCCACTTGGCCTCTGTCAAGCGTAAATAAAAGACAACGAATAAGTGCACAAAATTTGATCGGTTAAAAAGAGAGAGAGAGGGGGAGAGAGAGGGAGAGAGAGACAGAGACAGAGACAAAGACAGAGACAGAGAGAAGAAGGGGGGAAGACTCAATAGTGATTATAAAAGTAACGCCATCCAGTTATTTACCTTGGAAATTGTGTCCCTTGGAATTAAGAAAATGGCGTCGAAGTGTAGATCTGGACATGTACGCGACAGTGTCGCTGTAATGTTTTCCTTCAAAAAAACTACTGCGACGAGTCCAGTAGTTAGTAAATACTTTTGTTAATGATTTTTTCCACATCTTTCATTTCATAGGCATCAGATAAAATCTAGATGTAGAATAAGACCTGAAACATGTGACGGGAGAAAAGTATTTAGTCTTAGAACCAACTTAAGTTTAGTTGAAGTTAGTATGTAGATTAGATCAAGAATCTTCGCTACTCATTTTTTTCGTTTGCTATTCGTCTTTCAGTCTTTCTGTGCTTCAAAAACTATTCGGTTATTACGGCCACTTAGAGTGCTTCAGTTTCTTAGAAATTGTAAACGTGTGTTGCTAAACTGACATCAAATTATGTATACATTTAGATCTAGCAAGTGTTTCTTGTGCATCGCATATCCAATTCATTCATATCCTGTCTTGGTGAACGTTACTAGATGTGGACCCATGTGCATGAAAAATGTAGATCTAGACCGAACAAATCTGAAGATTAGATATAGGGGAGGGGGGAAGTTCCGCATTTTCTGAAGTCTAGGACTCACATTTCCAGGTAGGCCTACATATGATTGATTTAATTTTTTGTTCGTTAGTATGTTTATATATTTGAATTGAACGTGTTGTTGATTAGAATTATCTATTTTTAACACTAAATCATGACTGGTGAGTGGTGTGTGTTTCATGCTCTTGTGATAATGACGTGAGTGTGACTGTGTGCATGCTTTTGTGTGTGTGTGTGTGTGTGTGTGTGTGTGTGTGTGTGTGTGTGACAAGACAGATGGTTGCACTTCGGAATTTCCGAAGCATCTATGATTTAGATTTCTGTGTAAGCATCCCCGAACATTTCAAACGTACAGGACTCGAGTCTACATGTAGATGGTTTTCACTTCCCAGTACAATAATTATCATGCTCTTATGATAATGACGTGAGTGTGACTGTGTGCATGCTTGTGTGTGTGTGTGTGTGTGTGTGTGTGTGTGTGTGTGTGTGTGTGTGTGTGTGTGTGTGACAAGACAGATGGATGATGGATGAAAATGTAGGGCATGATATCTATTCTTAAAAACACAAACGGTATCACTTTTGGAGTGTTTAAGCCTATGTAGCGATGTAAGCTTATACTAAGTTATAGCATACTCTTTTTATGAGCAGGTTAAGTGTATGAAGAAGTGATGAAGACAAACATAACCATCTCTTTTCATGGATAGAACCCACAGGTACACGAGACAGTACACCTTTACATCTGTCATGCAATAGGTAGCCGTAGAACTCTAGATCTGTGATAACAATAGGCACAAGCTAAGACGTGAGCTGTCTACTAAATCTATTATGTGCACAAAGGTGACTGTAGACTGTCTTCAGATGAACAGACCTACACAGATCTATAATGTCAGTGAGCAAGAGTGTAAACTAGACATTTTGGGGGGGGGGGGCCGATTGTCTCTAAGAGATCTAATAGTTTGCACTTATGAGTATGTTAAGCTACATGACCATCTTGTGTGCCTTGGTGGTCCTGAAATTCTGTTCTTCATTGCCCATATTGGGCCTTGGCTTTGTGGCCGACTGGCTGGAGCGCTACATTGAAAAGTCGGTGGATCTAGACTTCCGTTTTCGCCGCCGTTCCTTTGACTGGACCGTGGTTCCTGGTAATGAAACAACATTTTACTTTTTTGTTTTCCTTTTATTTATTTATTTGTTTGTTTGTTTGTTTGTTTGTTTAATCCTATTTATTTATGTATCTATTTATTTTTCTATTTATAACTTTCCCTTTTCAGCACCGCTTTTGTGTCACCACTGTCAGTCTCTATCTCAGCCTCTGTCTCTCTGAGTCTCTCTCTCTCTCACTCTGTCTCTCTATCTGTTTGTGTCTGTATGTCTGTGTTTCTCTGTCTCTGTCTCTGTCTCTCTCTCTCTCTTCTGTCTGTCTCTCGCTCTCTCTATCTCTCTCGCCCTCTCTCTCCCTCCCTCCCTCTTCCTCCCCCCCCTCTCTCTCTCTCTTTGTCTGGAAGTAATCTACATTTCGGTTGAACGAAAGTTATGGTTTGTAGAATGTATTTTTATTTGTCACATCCTCTGCATTGCTTCTGTATCACACTACTCCACGTCGCTCATTTCGGCTGTCCATAATACGCCTAAGCCCTCACGACACCAGGGTCACCATGAGATTAAGGCATGAAGAGTCAGAGAAATCTGGGTCAGTGTTCATGGTGCTGTGGTGATGAGAGACTCCACAGACTCCTCCATATCAAGTGGCAAGACAAGATCCCGGACACGGAAGTCCTGGAACGAGCCGGCACCTTCAGCATACACACCCTCCTGCAGAGATCCCAAGTAAGATAGGCCAGACATGTGGTGAGAATGTCTGAAAGTTGACTACAAAAACAACTTATATATGGAGAACTGAACTAGGGGAAGCGCTCAGCTGGTGGCTAGTAGAAACGCTTATAAGACTGCCTCAAAGTATCCATCAATGACCTGGGCATCAGCCTCAATACCTGGGAGAAATTGAACGGAGTGGTCAACGCCAGGGGCATCTCCTCAGATTATGTGCGCAAATGCATCGACATGTGTACTTAATTTTCTTTTCCTTTTTTTTTCCTGCTGGAAGTATTGTGAATAGTTGGAAATGGTTATAGTCCTGATGAATATTGTGAATGTTTTGAAACGGTGATGGCCCTGATATGGCTCTACGCAGTCGGCTGGGTTTTAAACAAAAACAACAATAACAATAATAGGTATTTAAACCACTAGGCAGATCTTTTACTAGGTTATTTATTTATGTTTTTTTTAAAAATTTATTCATATTTCAGACATGGCAGCAGGGCTGACCGCAGATAGAGGTCGCTCTGCCTACAAGGGAAAACTGGCCCCCAATGTCAAGCTGTCCTTTGTGGACCGTACCCCCTGTCATTTGCATAATTTCATCCGACCCTTTCGTCCTCTCGTGCTCAACTTTATCAGCCACGTGGAGGAGCCTTTTTGGAGCGAGATGAAACAGTTCAACAATGTGGTCAGAAGGTGGGGTTTAGATTTGTACTGCATGTTTACTTATCTATTTATTTATTCATTTTTGTTTGTTACTTTTTCTATTCATTTATTTGTTTCATTTGTTTAATTGTTTAATATTTATCTATTTATTTGTATCTGTGTTAAATATTTTGTCACATTGAATTTTTCCATTAAAAATTAAAAATTCAGGTTGCTTTTTCTGGAAAGAGCCAAACATCACAGCAATGTTTCAGCTTTTTTTTCTTTATCTGCATACTGTTCTTTTTGTTTTGTTGTTGTTGTTGTTGTTTGTTTGTTCATGTACACTAAGAGTGGATTTTTAAAAATATGATTTTGCCAGGGATAGCTACTTCGTTACCATAGTGTTTTTTATTCAATATTTTTATATGTTCACAATTGAATTACATGTTGGCACATCGGATCATAATATATTGTAATCTGAAAGACTGACACCCAGATCACTTCAGGTGTAGTGGAGGGTGGGAGGAGAAAATCTCAGCTTTTTTGCTGGAAATTGAACACAGGACTTTCTTATTTCTGAAGTGAGTATGTCAGCCACTCCGCCATCATATCTTTGGTTGCATCCTACCAGAAACTGGAAAGTCTGTATAGTGTGTTTGTGTGTGTGTGTGTTGTGCATGTGTACGTGTGCTTGTGTGTGTGTGTGTGTGTGTGTGTGTGTGTTGTGTGTGTACGCATTTGCATGAGTGTGTAAATATGTTTACGTTATGTTGAATATGGGTTTTAGTACTTTTACTAAACATTTTGTCAAAGCTTGTTAAAGAAAACAGTGCTTCTTTCAAACAGGAGTTGATTCTCAGTCGAATTGCTTTCTTCTAGCAAACGATA
>JAPXFY010000020.1:37130026-37150026 GCA_030674185.1 Monoplex corrugatus | reverse complement strand
TAAAACGTTACGTCAATCTGTGTGTGAAAATGTGGGTGTGCGCACATATGTATGTGTGTGTGTGTGTGTGTGTGTGTGTGTGTGTGTGTGTGTGTGCGTGCAGTATGTGTGTGTGTTTTATGTGTGTATTTGTGTGTGTGTGTGTATTTTTCTCTGTGTGTGTATGCGTGTGTCAGTGTGTGTATTTGTGTATGTGTGTATGTTTATGTGTGTGTGTATGTTTGTGCGCACGTATGTGTGTGTGTGCGCACGTGCGTTGGATACACTAGTATTCATGATTCATTTTTGCCCAGTACATATCATGCCATATTTTGAGTATAAGTCTGTAACGCGTTCGCACACAGGGGGCATAAGCCGATTTGGGGTGATATCGAGTTATTAGTATCACAGGAAAGGACATGAAATGTTTTCCGGTGATATAATTAATTTGGTGTCTAGGACGGTCGTTGACGTACCGCACGTGTAATGTCCTTGTGTTTTGTGTTATTTTTAGGATCATTGCTTTCTGGGAGGTTACCTGTGTGCTCACCTTTTTTTTTTGGTACCATTTTCTGCGCCACTTTAATGGCCACAGAAACTGGCACAGTGTTTTTTTGTTATTGTGATGATGATAATGTCAATGATGATAATCATGATGCTATGGAGTGTCATCTAGGATTGAGACATGCGTGACAGGTCTGTACTCTACGCTTACTATCATAATATATCCTGCCGTCAACCAGACTTGAGGGATACAGACACCTGCGGTGCTGGTCAGAAGATTTCAGTATCACCCTCAATGACGCACCCGTGAAGTAGATGAGACTCGACTGTGTGGTCCCAGTCTTCCCAATGAGCCCATAGCATGCCCAGCTGTGAGTAGGACCCGGTTAGAGCCGAAAAATCCCACAATGATTTTTGAAGGGACTGATGGGGTTTCGAACCCACAACCTTCCGTTAACCACTACACCACAGCGACTGGTTACATGTGCAAAAATCCTTGTTTTGAGAAAACGGAGGAGAACATTTGAGAACGTGCTCTCAAGTGAATTCTGATTGGGTTATTTTGAAATAGTGTGTGCTGAAAAGTTGATATCCTTAGCTTCAACACGATGTATGGAATGTTGGGGTTCTGTGTAAGGCATGTGTTGTGGTTGCGAGTTGAAGTAATTTCAACGAAGCATTATTCAGTTTTACTTGCTTTCTTTAAGCATGAATTTCAAAGTGAAACTTACCGTACGTCTAAAAAAAAAAAAGCACAAGGAACAAATTGAATCTAGTCTCAGTTTCACCCAGGTATACTTTCGCCAGCTTCCAGAGGCTTTATCTCAATTCACTTGATTACGACTAACGTCCCCATCAATGAGAACGGGTCACATATGCATGACATGATTCCCGTATTCTTGTACATAGATGATGTAAGGCAGTTACACCTGCTTCTCCGGTGTTCTTTAACAGTTCGTCTGGCACGTTGTCTAATCCAGGTGATCTTCCTAACTTCAGCTGGTCTAAAACAAGTGTGACTACTCGCGTTCAAGCAAACAGGAACCAAAAAAAAAAAAAGAACCAGAACGCGTATTTAATACAACCAGACAAGATAGGCCCAAATTTTCGACCAATAGGCCTTGGTCAAGCGTAGACGTAAGATCACAAACGAACAACACCAAATACAAAAATTAAGAGAATACGACTGAAACTGGACGAAGCATCAGGGAAGTTTCAGTCTTTTCCCCTTACTTTTTGTATCTGGCATTTGTCCATTTGTGGTCTTACGTCTACGCTTGACAAAGGCCAGTTGGCCGAAAATTTGCGCCTGTCTTGCCTGGTTGTATTCAACACGCGTTCTGATTCCTTTTTCGTGATTTTTCTGGTTCCTTTCAGCTGGTCTATTGCAGCTCTGACCTCGAT
The DNA here is from genome assembly GCA_030674185.1 of Monoplex corrugatus. NCBI lineage: Eukaryota > Metazoa > Mollusca > Gastropoda > Littorinimorpha > Ranellidae > Monoplex > Monoplex corrugatus. The sequence continues at coordinate 37,148,139 of JAPXFY010000020.1, read as the reverse complement.
GACAAGTGGTTTTGGTTCCAATTCTTGAAAGTCAAGGCAGGGAATATCTTTTAGGAGCTCTGGTGTATTGTCGTGAAAAAAGTTCTTTGCCGTACTCGTGCCATCCTGATAGAATGTCTTCCATTTCTGTTAAATTAAGGTTTCACCTCTTTGAATTTTTTTCCTTCAAAATTTGTGGATTTCATCTTTCTTATTTCCTGAAACATTTCTTTTTTTTTTTCTCTCTGAACATTTGCCTCTGTTATTTTTGAGCATTCTTCTTCTGTCCATGCCTTGTAATCTGTTCTGATTTGGGTTCTTATTTCTCTTTGTCAGTCTTTTGTAATCTTAGCATCTTGTTGTTCCTTCACGCTTAACTTTTCTCTTTGGCTAGTTGGAAAACTTCATCGCTTATGTATGGCTTTGGGGGAATTCCCAAGAACCAATTAATCCTTTTTGTCTTCTCCACCAGAGGAAACACGACACTCGGTACCGTCCGCGCAAACGAGCGGCATTCACCTACCCTGGATTCAACTTGGACGACCCCCGGAATCCGCTCAACGTGGACGCCAAGATCCCAGTCGTCAGAAATCGCCTTGGCTCCATGATAAAAGAGGAATCGGTGTCCGAAGACAGCGAGGCGTCAGGAGTTTCGGACCTGCAAGAAACCGAGTTGAAGGCTCCCGGTCCCAGCTTCTAAAGAACGCGGAGAAAGATGAACTGACCAACTTTTGTTTGATGCCCAAGAAAGAGGAGGTGGAGGAGGAGGAGATTGAACAGGAGATGATGAACAGAAAGTTGTCTCATGTGAGGTCAGCCAGCATTACAGAATTGGACATCGTTCCGAATAAGGTGCTTCTCGAGGATGACACATTGCAGACGTCTTCTTTGTCTCTGCCTGATGCTGACTGACTCGCAGTCATTCAAGTGTTATCCCCTGAAATTTGGATGTTGTTCGAGGGTGATCATTGCATCTGGACGATTTTGTTTTGTGCACTTCTCCCAAATCTGCCAGTATCATTTGAAGTCCGACACACACAAACACACACAAATTGAAATACCGGAGCTGTGTGAAATCAAGCTCAAACTAGCTAGACGTACAGAACTTATTCACATAGAACGGATGATAAGAATCTTGATCTGTCTAGCTTTGGGGAGGAAAAGAGAGAAGAAAAAGAGTTGACGTACCTCATTAGTAAGAAATCCAAAACAAGTGCGAGCGCCAGCGTTCAAGCAAACGGGAACCAAAATAAAATAAAAAGCACGAAACAGAATCAGAACGAGTATTTAATACAACCGGACAAGACAGGCGCAAAATTTCAACCGGAGCTTAATCAAGGCCTCACTGACCTTGAGAAGTACAAAATCTGGATTTCTGTATCAGTTTTTCTATCAGGAAGGAAGGGGAAGGGATTGTTACAATTTCTTTATCTTCTGAGCGCAGTGTCCTTGGGATGTGTGCGTGTGAACTGACATTTATCTCACGTATGCACAAAATTATTTTTGTTGTGTGTGGTCGGGTAGAGGCAATCTTAAATACTGTCCACTGTAGTAATGCAAGTTGGGAATGGCATGGGTGTGTGATTTCTGTTTTAACCGATATGCAGTCAACATTTTTCAGGTAGATTTTGTAAACTACCGAATTATTTGTTTGTTTTTCGTTGTTTTTTTTTCACTCTCGATGCGAAAGTCCATCGGAAAATGAAATTGTAACCCCTCGAATTTAAATGTTTTTTTTTAGACAGGTACTTAAAAACCTACCTTTTCCCTGAGAGGTGACTGGGACTCTTTCAGTAGAAATAGTATCTCCACCTTCCGGAAATTCCGTACTAGAAATTGCCTCTTTTCTGTCACTCTCTTTGTTTCTTTCTTCCTCCTTTGCTTTCTGTCATTTCTTCCTCATTTTCTGCCTTGATAGTCCATTAATCCTGTGTTCATAAAGTCTTACGTACATTCTCTTAGGATTTATGATTGGATAATGTATAAAGTGCATTTTTGGCTCCAGGGAAGTGAATATGCGGAAGCAATTTTTGGTAATTTAGACCTGTTTTCATGTGTTTTAGTGTCCTTACTCATGTTCAGTTTGTGTTCAGGTGTGTTTTTTAAATTCCCTGTGGACGGAGTGGTCAACGCCGGGGATCTCCATAGATTATGTGTGCGAGTACATTGATGTATGTCTTAATTTTCTGTTCCTTTCTTTTCTGTTGAAGTATTGTGTATGTGTTGAACCGTTATAGTCCTGATGTAGCTCTACGCAATCGGCTGGGCTTGAAACAAAACTAGCGATAACAATGTTGCTGCTGATTGATTAATTGATTGATTTACAGTCAACACCAGCAGCCAAGACTTGGAAGATTTGAAGACCAGTAACCCTTCAGTATTCTGTACCGTTCATCCCGGAGTATTCGCCATGAATTTGGAAGAGCCCGCCCGTTTCAGCTTCTTGTTCAGACAAATTGCACGCTCTGTCTCGAACAGCATTAAAATTTGTTGAATTATTAGATTGCACAGTGTGATTCAAATGTGGTTGGAAAAACTGAGAATTTATCGTTCACAACATACGCGTCGCGCGCGCACTACACACCATTATTAACTCTCTCTCTCTCTCCTCTCTCTCTCTCTCTCTCTCTCTCCTCTCCTCTCTTTATTCTTGTTATCAATTATATACACACACAACACACACCAACACCACACACAAATATATATTATATAGTAAATAATTTATATATATGTTGTGGTGTGTGTGGTATGTAACAATATATTTGTTGTATATTATATGTAATAATATATGACATACATTAGTCTGTCGTTCTTAGATAGATAGATATAGATAGATGTAGTAATAGATATATAGATAGACAACAGATAGATATAAATGAAATATCAGCGGTCAGAAACGGGATGTTAGCGTTTTCTTACTGAAATGGGGGTTTGGGGGAGGTAAATGAATGAATGAATAAATGAGTGAACAAATAAATCAATAAATAAATTATCACAATAATCAATCGATCAATCAATCAATCAATCAATAAAATGAAAATAGTTTAGCAGTCAGACATGGGATACTACTAGCCTTTCTGTCTTGAGATGAGGGTTCGTGAGGTGGGAGAGCGGGAAAGGTTGGTTGTTGATTTTCTTGATTTTTTTTGTCAACAACAACAACAACAGCAACAACAAACAACAAACAACAACAGCAACAACAAGAAAACCAAGCAGACACTTTTGACTTGTTTTGGGTTGGTTAGTTTTGTTGGGTTTGGGGTGTGTTCGTTTGTTTGTTTTGGGTTGTTGTTTTTTAGATTGCATTCAGATATATCAGACGGCTTTTAGATCTACGTGCTTGGTCGGTTTGTTTGTTTGTTTGTTTTTTTTTTTTCGTAAACCCAGCGTTTTACATGGTTGTACACGGTGAGTGTTCATGCGTTTTCATAAATCACCAAACGGTGGGTGACATGCCTCACAGGATCTTTAACGTTCGTATTTGAATTTATGGCGTACGTACACACGCGATAGGGGCTCCGGCACTGGCAAGTCTGCACATAATTATGTTGGCCTGGAAAATGGGACAAAATCCCTATCCTTTTACCTACCAGTTCTTAAGCAGTTTCTTGAATCCAGACTATCTTACTGGAAGATCAGTGTCGACTATCTCGCCTGTCGTAAGACACAACAAGCAAGAATGCAAATGTGTGTGTGTGTGTGCGTGCGTGTGTGTGTGCGCGCGTGCGTGTGTGTGTATGTGTGTGAGTGTGTGTTGTCGATGTGCATGTGTGTGCACGTGTTTATGTGTCAGTGTGTTATTATTATTATTATTATGAGAGAGAGAGAGTGAGTGTGTGTATCTGTGTGTGTGTGTAGCCCTGATATGGCTGTAGTGGTCAGCTGGGCTATAAACAATATAAATTGAAATAAATTGAGTGTATTGTGTGTGTGTGTGGTGGTGTGTTCTTGTTCTTGTCTCAGTACGCATGTGACTATGTAAGTGGGCACGCGTGTGTGTGTGTGTGTGTGTGAACAACCTTCTATTTTTTTTTTTTTTGCTTTCTAAGTTTGCACTGGAAACAGCTTGGTGACCCAGCCCAATGATTGATGTTGTAAGCTAATACGTGTAGACTGCTGACCACAAACAGTAATTATGTACACATGTAACAGTCACGTCACAGTCATGGCCCAGTTGAATAGGAAGTCAAACATGCCTGTAATCATACAGCTATAACCCAACAACAGCCAACATAGCTTTACTGTATAGAAGAAGAAGAAAACCAAAACTGAATAAAACAAAGACGAAGAAACATATGAAGAAGAAGAGGAAGAAAACAAAAGTAGACGGCGAAGAAAACGAAGGCAATGAAGACCAAATAAACAAAGACAAATATCGAGACAAAGAGACCGATGAACAAGAAGAAGAAATCGATGATGAAGACGAAGAAGGAGATGAAGAAAAACACAACCAAGAAGGAGAAAATGAAGGCAGTGAAGAAAAGGAAAGACGACAAAGAAAACGAAGATGAAGAAACAGAATATGAAGTAGAATATGTTGAAAAAAGAAGACGACGAATAATAATTTTTAAAAAATACAAAGAAGAAGAAGGCAATGAAGAAAATGAAACAAACAAAAAAAAAGAAAAAAGACTTATGAAAGAAAAGAAGACAATGAAGAAAGAGAAGGAAATGTAGAAAAAGAGTAGATAAACAAATGAAAGCATTAAGTGGCGTAGAAAATGGGACGAAAACACACACACACACACACACACACACACACACACACACACACACACACACACACACACACACACACAAAGTGAGCACGAAGGTATCTTCCCTGAGTGCAATAATCCTAAAAAAAAAGATATGTAAGAAACACACACACACACACACACACACACACACAATGAGCACAAAGGTAATCTCCCTGAGTGCAATGATCCTAAACAAATATGTGAAAAAAGACACACACAACACACACACACACATCGCACACACACACACACACACACACACACACACACACACACAGAATGAGCACAAAGGTACCCTCCCTGGGTGCGATGATATATATATATATATATATAGATATATATAGAAAAGGTCTCGGATTCCAAATTCTCTCTCTATTGTTATATTTGTCTTTGATTACGTTATCTACATTGCCTTTGATTACAATGTGATTTACCACAGTTGCTTAGTCTGGGGGCATAGAATGGAGGTGGGGTAGTGAAGAAATGGACGTGGAGAGATCGTTATTATGTCACATCCACACAATTCTCACACAATTAATCTAACTTTGTCACTCGTGGCCTGGCCGTGATCCGTGGAACACAAGATTTGTAGTAACGTAACATTAAAGGTTGTTGCGTACGCGCCGGGTCAATAACAACGCTGATGATAATAATAATAGCTAATAATGATGATAATAGCAACGATACTAAAACTGATATTATAACGCTGATATTAACCCGTTGACTCCCGCACCCTGTCTACCAGCGTCCTGCATTGTCCTTGCAAAGCAAAAACTGAACTCTTTGACTCCCTCACCCTATCCACTAGTTTCCCGCAGGAAGCTGATGGATAGGGAAGTAGTATTGATGGTATGATACAAAGGGTAATAATAATAAGCGTGATGATGTAATAATATATTGAAATAATGTATAATAAGATAACATGTGATATAAGATAAATAGTCTGATAGATAAATGTATTATTTAACATGAAGAATTGATAAATGATAGAATAAAATAAATAATGACGATGATGAATGATAATAATAATATAATTGATAGATAATGATATATAATAATGATATAACATTGATAGTAATAATAATGATAACTATAGTAATAAAATGATAATAAAGATAATTTCTGTATTTGTTTAATGCTAAGCAGTTCTTGTCACATGTCCAGTTCATGGCTTTGCTACAAAAGCCAATCAGTTTGCTTGAAAACAAACAAACAAACGAAAACAACATCAAACCACCCAAGACTGTGGTTGTCATGATTTCGTTGTCTACTCTCATCAGCATGACTTTAGTTTGTTTGTTTGTTTGTTTGTTTGTTTGTTTTAGGATCATCACACTCAGGGAAGTTGCCTTTGTGCTCACCTCTTTTTTTTTTTTATTCTGTTTTCTGCACCATCTTAATGGCTACAGAAGTCGGCACAGTTTTTACTGTGCGATGATGATAATGTCATGAGGATATTAATCATGACGCTATGGAATTCCATCTAGAATTCAGAGTGCGTCAACCAGGCCTCAGAGATACAAACACCTGCGGTGCTGGTCGGAAGATTTGAGCAACACCCTGAATGACGCATCGGTGAAGTGGATGAGACTCGACTGTGTGGTCCCAGTCTTCCCAATGAGCCCATAGCGCGCCCACCTCTGGGTAGGAGCCGGTTAGAGCCGGAGAAAAAAATCCCACAATGATTTTTGAAGGGATTGATAGGAATTCGAACCCACAACCGTCCTGTTGGTAGTCCGTTGCACTAACCACTACACCACGACGACTGGTCAGCATGGCTTTCTAACTCAGTTAACCTTTGACTCCTGCACCCAATCCACAACTGCAAAAACGTAACCCTTTGACTCCCTCACCCTATCCACCAGCTTCCTGCAGAGAGTCAAAGGGTTAACGTTTTTGCTTTGTTAGCATGGTTGAAATACAAGATGCTGATAAACAGGGAGTCAAAGGTTAAAGGACCACTCTACAACTGTAGACTACGTGAAGGTCGAACCGTGACCTTCGCGAAACACAATGTCCTGGCCTTCGCAAAACACATGGCCAGACACTTGCCTTAGTATCTGACATGTGGTCGATACACTTGTTAGAAGCGCCATGTTTTAAATAAAACATTGTGTGCTTGCCATGTGTTGATCATCGGCCTTCTTGGAGTATTTCTTCTTCTTCAACTAATGTGCTTTTACTGACAACATTTGGGAATTACGTCGTGAATGGATAAAGTGAACATGCCTAAAAAGTGCTGTGTGCCTGGATGTAGAGGCAATTATGATAAAAACGAATTTCCGTGTTCTCATTTCCGACCGATTCAGACGAGCGACGGCAATGGAAAAGTACAATTCCCCTTGCCAACTTTGTTGCATTCTTTTGTAGGACGGGTACCCGACAGCTCAGTGAAGTGGATTTTGCGTCAGAAGTCTCCTGTTCTTACATTTTGGTCACAGTTTGACACTTCGCTTTCGCATTTCTCCACTGGTAGCATGGATAGATCTGACATTAGGCAACAGATGCAGCACTTCATTGATGCTTTGCAGGACTTGTGCCACATTAGCAGACTGAAGATGGTGATAAAGAGAAGGATTCCCAACGAAAACAAACAAAAAAACACCTTCAGTTTTTGGTAGAACAGCTGAAACCATGTATTATTCCAGTAAATAGGTATTCTAGTGAAACCCTGCTTTGGGCATTTCAGGTTTCTGCATCAGCTCCTCAAACATATACCATGCTGAGAAACACCGTTCTGCCTCTTCCCCAGAGTTCATGCCTCAAGAGGCTTGTTTCAGCATTTAACATAGGCAATGGCTTCAGATATTCAAGTATCCATGAAGAGTACCTGAAGCAAAAGATGCCAGCGTATGACTGAAAGAGAAAGACATGTAATTCTCATGTTAGATGAAATCCTTGTTGCACACCAAACGCCATACAGATTGTTCTGTAGGTATGAGTGAAGCCAGCATAGCTCAGGTATTTATGATATCCTCAGTTATCTAAATGCAAGGATGTTGTGGCCATTGTACCCGTCAGAAACATCAATGCCAGGCTGTTACACGACATGGTAATGAAAGTTCTGGAAATGTTCCATAACATTGGATACATAGTGACATGTGTCATCTCAGACAACAACAGAATAAACAGGAATGCATTCACCTCAATGGGTGGGGGGGGGGGGGGAGAGACCAGCATTCAATTAAAAACCCCTTCAAAGCTTCTGAAAGACTTTTTTCTCTCTCTTTGATGCTGTCCATTTATTTAAATGCAATAGGAACAACTGGCTTGTCCAGAACAGTATAGAAAAAGCTTTTGTGTTTCCTCCATTACACAGCTGAGAAGAATTTACTCTGAAGGCATCATTTTCTCACTTACAGAAACTGTATTCTGAAGAGAAAGCTTCCACTGTAAAACCTGCCCCTGCTTTAAATCAAAAAAATGTTTTTGTCCTACATCCACTGACAAACAAAATGTCAAATTGATGCTAAAAACTTTTGACCGAAGAAACATTACTGCAGTGGTGCATTTTGAGAAAACATAGCAGACAGACACCAGAGGAACCAGGACATTTCTGAACACAGTGGTTAAATTGTGGGATATTCTAAATGTTAAACATCCGTTCAAGAGCATCAGACTGAGAAACGAAGACTGCAGAAACGTCACATCTCCTTCACTTGAAAACATGCAGTTCATAGCTAAAGTTATAAAGTGGCTCCATGACTGGCAGAAACTGAACCTGAGACCAAGAGAAGGGACCCTCTGCACTGATATAATGACAGCCCTGATGCACACACTGGCACTATTCAATGAACTGACTACCTTCTCGCAAGAAACATTCAAATATGTTTTGCTTATTCAAGTTTCAGACTGACAACTTGGAATTCAGATTCAGCCAGTACAGGCAAATGAGTGGGTGCATTTTCTGTTTCAGTGCAACAGCTACTAGAAGGAGAGGAGAAAAATCGAACTGGTGAGTGTTTTGAACATGATTTCAGCTTCCAACGGCGCACTCTGTCTCAAAGACATCTTGGAACCACTGGAAGAATCGAGAAGTCATCAGCTTCCATCCTTGTTGAAGACATTCAGAAATTTCTACCTGTTTTGAAGGAATGGGACAGTGTTGAACTTAACTGTGAGCAGTTAAAGGAGTTGGTGTTTGTCCCTGGCTCCCGTGTTTCAAAGGTTGTGTGCCATACAGACTGGGAAGAATGTCAAAGTCAGAGTACTTTGTAAACTACAGTAGAGGCTACAGAGAACTGTTACAACTCAACAAGACAGTGACAGGAGAGAACTTGATGCGTGCATTGTACCTACAGATATGCTATGTATGTACCCATGTTTCAAATCTTCACTGTGAAAGCATGTGACAGGAAATGAATTGACTGCAGTGCCGAGACGCTGCATGAATTTAGCCATGTTGTGGCTCTCATGCCTCAAGATCCCCCCCCCCCCCCCCCCCAAAAAAAAAATGAGTGAGGACTGTGAAGTTATTACGATGAAATGGCTGCCAAGTGCTGCCATCCAGCGGTGAACATTGTTTTGAACATTACTGCAGACATTCACAGACAAGGCATCTACAGCAAGTAATGCTAGAAAAGTGAAGACATTCACCAAAAGAGTTGGATTTTTTTCTTCCAGCAAGCTCATGGTAAGTGATTTATTATTTTAACTTAAATGTTTGTGTCCATGTATCACTGATTTACTACATTCGCTGTCTCTCTCTGTCTGTCTCTCTCTCTGTCTGTCTGTCTCTCTCTCTCTCTCTCTTTTCTCTCTCTCTCTCTCTTCTCTTTCTCTCTCAGCCTACCTGTCTGTCTCTGTCTGTCTGTGATCCTCTCTCTCTCAGCCTGTTGTCAGTGTGTCTGTCTCTGTCTGTGTGCCTGTCTGTCTGTCATCCTCTGTCTGTCTGTCTCTCTCTCTCTCTCTCTCTCTCTCTCTCTCTCTCAGCCTGCCTGCCTGTCTGTCTCTGTGTGTCTGTCACCCCCCCCTCTCTCTCTCTTTTCTCTCTCTCTCTCTCAACCTGCCTGCCCGCCTGCCTGTCTGTCAGTGCGTCTGTCTCTGTGTGTTTGTCTGCCATCCTCTCTTTCTCTTAATCTCTCTCTCTCTTAATCTCTCTCTCTCTCTCTCTCTCTCTCTCTCTTCGCTGTCTCTCGTGTCTCGTGTTGTCTCTCTCTCTCTCTCTCTCTCTCTCTCTCTCTCTCTCTCTCTTCAGCCTGTCTACCTGATTGTCGGGTGTGTTGTGTGTTGTGTTTGTGTCTGTCATCCTGTCTCTCTCTCTCTCTCAGCCTATCTACGTGTGTGTGTGTGTGTGTGTGTTGTGTGTTGTGTGATTGTTGTGTGTTGTGTGTGTGTGTCTGTCTGTCTGTTCTTCCTCTCCCCCCCTCTCTCTCTCTTCCTTCTCTTCAGCCTGTCTACCTGTCTGTATGTGTGTGTGTCTGTCATCCTCTCTCCTCTCTCTCTCTCTCTCTCTCTCTCTCTCTCTCTCTCTCTATGTGTCTCTCTCATTCCCTCTCCTCTCTCTTCAGCCTGTTTCACCTGTCTCTGCTGTGTTGTGTGTGTGTGTCTGTCTGTCTGTCATCTTCAGCTTCTCTCTCTGTATCTGTCTGTCTCTCTCTCTCTCTCTCTTTTCAGCTTGTCTGTCTGTCTGTCGGTGTGTCTGTGTGTGTTGTGTGTCTTGTCTCTCTCTCATTTTCCTACTGCTTCTCTGTCTCCTCTCATGTCTCTTTCTCCCTCAGCCTGTCTGTCTTTCTGTCAGTGTGTCTGTCTCTGTGTGTCTGTCTCTGTATCCTCTCTCTCTCTCTCTCTCTCTCTCTCTCTCTCTCTCTCTCTCTCTCTCTCTCTCTCTTAATTCCTTTTCCTTACTCACTCACATACTCACTTACTTAAATACCTATCTATGATTAAAGAAAATATTGTCATAGACAACTGAGCATTTGTTCATTGACTGGCGCGGGCGTTGGTGATGGTTCTGTCATGTAAGACGAGTTTATACAGAATAGATAGTTGTGTAGTAATTCAAACCTTTAATTATTTATTTATTTACTGTACGTATATCATTATATGTTATTTTTTCCTTCTTTTTTTTTTCTTTTTAAGGTAGGATACAAAGATACACATGTCATTTACACGCAACCAAGAGTATTCACTGATAGTCTAATAAAATACCAGTATAAAATGTAGATTACATAAAACAGTTTAGGTAGGGCCTCAGGCCTGGCCAGCTGATGTTTTATGCGCAGGCGATAAGGCTTGTGCCATGATCACTATACACATGGCTCCGGTGACGTTAGTTCATATGGAATTCGTTCTGAGCGCGGAGACGTCATCTTGAGAAACTGAAACTGAAACTGTCTCCTCGTCTCTCTGTCTGTCTCTCGTCTCTCTCTCTGCTCTCTCTCTCCCCTTTTTTTTTTTTCTTTTTTTTTTTTTTTTTTTTCTCCCTTCCATTTTTTCTTTTTTCTTCTTTTTTAGGGGCTGGCTGGCTGGTTACGTTGATAGAACCGTGCAATCAATGTCTGTTGTCTCGAGTTCACATCCAAGTCTGCAAGATGAAAAATTGACCTGTTAGTTGCCCATCTTAATGAACTGATCACTTTGGTGTTGTCGTCTTAATGTATCATTAGTGTTTCAGGATTTATTTGTACCCTTTCACCCTTGTCTATTTCAAAACCTTGCCAGCACAGTGTACTTTGCACAGGTCCAAAGGATGTGTCTGATAATATATTACTGGTAGATTTAGTAACGCATGGATATGTCTGAGTGCGATGATTCCCTCTTGAACTTACTTAGTTGCTTATATCGCTTAGAGCCCAGCCGCTGCTAGAGCCATATCAAGGTTAACACCACGTCAGAAACGACAACCAGGTTTAAAGACAACAGTTAAAAAAATGCTCACCATTAACTTTGCAATTGTGAAATGCAATTAAAGATAAAACATACTCAGACGTAAAATCATATCAGGTGAAATCTACTGATCTCTTGTAAAAACTGGAAAATTGATCAGGGTGGACGTCTCTGAAGATGTTCTTTAACCCTTGGACTCCGTCGCCCTAAACACCAATGCAAAACCTTAACCCTTTGACTGCCTCACCCTATCTACGTGCTTCCTGCAGGGAGCTGGTGACTAGGGTGGGGGAGTCAAAGGGTCAAGTCTTTGTTTTGCTGGCACGATTGACATACACGATGCTAGTGGACAGGGTGTGGGAGTCAAAGAGTTAAGGAATCCGCCGTGTAGTGCTTATGTCTCATATCGTCCCAGCATTCAAGCAGAAAGTGTCCGATGATCAGCGGCTCGGCACATGGTACACTCGTGAACAACTGTGAACTGTGAGTTCCATTATCTTCTTGTTTTGTTTCGTTGAATTTCAAGTCCTACCACTTTGAGTGTATTAGGACTAGCACTGTGAGACACCGATTCTATTGTCGGATTATCTATGATATCTCCTACTTCTGTTGTTAGGCTTTCCATTATACTTGTATCTACAGAGGAGATGGGGCGGGTTGTTGTATCATGTAAGAACGATTGTGTCATAACTGACTGACTTCAGTCAAAAACGGGACAGCGCGTGAGCCATTGTAGTAGTGAGACAAGGATTTGTACAGTGACCGCGAATTACTCAACAACACTGACAACCTCATGTTAGGGCTTCCAGCGACTGAATTGAAAAGCACAGGTATGTCATCCATGATTGATGGAATCGCCATGTGAAAAATGTCCTACTTTTACTGATGTGCCATAGACATGGGTAGGAAGAGAGACAGGCAAACCAACACTGTCCAACATGTGGCGTGATTGCCTCGGTATGTCCTGGGCTTATCAGCGTGCAGATTCCTATTGTTTAACCCTTTCATCCCGCACCCTGTCCACCAGCATACTCCGTATTGTTAAACATGCTAGCAGAGCAAAAATTTAACCCTTTGATTCCCTCACCGTATCCATCAGCTTCCTACAGGGTAGGGTGAGGGAGTCGAAGGGTTACATTTTTGCAGCTGGTAGGTGGGGCGCGGGAGTCAAAGGGTTAAAGCACAGCCGACTGCTACAACCATATCAGGGCTATAACCATCTCAAAACACACAATACTTCAACAGAAAAAAAAGGGAACAGTCAATTAAATACACATATCAGTGCATTCACGCACATAATCTAACGAAATGCCACTGGCGTTAACTTCTCCGTCCAATTTATCAAACAGGGGATTTAAAAAGTACACCTGAATACAAATTTTAACAGAACTAAAGACAGTAAAACATAAAAACGGGCCTAATTTACCTGTAATTGCTTCCGCATATCTCACTTTCCCAGAGCCGTGTACCCAATTATCAATCCAAAGAGAAAGTATGTAAGGCTTTATTGAACACATACAGGTGAATGAAGGAAGATTACGAAAAGGCAGGCAACATTCATAGGCCATTTTATGAGGAAAGGGGAATTGGAACACCTGGTCACAACGGGAAAGCTGGAGGGAAGGAGAGCACCGGGTAGATCCAGGGAGAAGATACTAGACGGACTTGCAGAGTGGCTGAAGACAAGGAGGGTGGAAGAGATGCTTGAGGCAACAAGAGATAGAGACAGATGGAAGTCCTTAATCGCCAAAGCCATGCGGCAAGGCATCTATGATGATGATGATGATGACAGGTGAATGGACCAGCAAGGCAGAAAATGATTGGAAGAAATGACAGAAAGCAAAGGAGTAAGGCAGAAACAAAGACGGTGGCAGAGGAAATTACAAGTCACAGATTTTCCAGAAGGTGGAGATACCATTTATACTGAAAGACTCCCCAGCATCCCCACTGGGGTGGGGGTGGGTGGGGAAAGGATGAGTAAGGTTAAGCATCGAAGAAGAGGAGACGGACACTATCCTCATAACGCTAGCTCCCGGAGAAAAATTATTGGGTTCCGTACCACTTCACTCCCCAACGACCTCAGGGTTATAATCATGAGACAGCGTTTAACCTTTACGCCATCTCACCCGTCCCCAGTTCAAATTCTGAGATGGGAAGGTATGGACGGTGTGTGAGGTGGCCTGTCAAGACATTGAATAACCTGCCATCATCCTACAAATCCCCCCCGCCCCCATCCCTCTTCCTGACCTTAAGTCGGTCAGTTACGACAGAATGGTATAGAGTTGAATGTTGAATGACATTTAACCTTCACCGGTGAAGTTTCAAGCTATAGAGATGACTCAACAACCTGCTCCTCCCTCCCCACCCCCCCCCCCCCCCATCCCAGGCCTTTGTTTACGATCCCGCCACCTACTCCCCCCCCCCCTCTCTCTCTCCGGCCTTTTGTTTACGAAACCCGCCTTCCCTTCCTTCCCCTTATACCTCTAAGGTAAAAATCGCTGTCGGCAAGTGGTTAAGACATTGGGGTTTTCAGTAGGAAGGTCTCGGTTCGATTCTGTCTGGGTACCACCTGTTGGGTAAAGGTCATCATGTGAAAATGAAGTTCGCCTGTCTCTCTGTCTCTGTCTCTCTCTCCTCCTCCCCTCTCTCTCCCTGTTTCTGTCTGTCTCTGTCTGTCTGTCTGTCTGTCTGTCTGTCTCTCTCTCTCTCTCTCTCTCTCTCTCTCTCTCTCTCTCTCTCTCTCTCTCTCTCTCTCTCTCTTCCAAGGTAGAATAGTGGCCGCATGGTAGAAGTGTAAAATCTCCGGCTTAGGTAGCAAGAGGGTTCAGGTTTGATTCCCGGTTGGACAAGGATTTTTTTTCCCTTCTTTCTTAACCTATTTTGTGGTGAATCTGGATGCTAGTCATTCGGACGAAATGATAAAATAAGTAAACCCCAACTGTAGCGTTCACGAAACACACAAAAGAACATGCAGCATCAAGTTTGTAGAAAATCCATTTTAACTGATCAAAATTTAACATGTATATATATATATATATATATATATATATATATTATATATATATAGATAGATTGATATATAGATAGGTAGATAGGTAGATAGATCAAGTAACAACGAGATGATCAGGCCATTCTGTAATCTTCCTTTTTACGCAGAAATTAATAGACAGAAAACATTATTTTTGTAACACACGCACTTTTCATGTAAAATTCAGTGCAGGTTGAGAAACTGAAACAGCGCAGTTATTTTTTTTAAAAAACCCGCCAGTATTATAACATTATTCAGACATCGGTAGAATTTTGTCATATTTACACCTGTAAGAAAATACAGCACAATACAAAACAGGAAAGTCATGGGGATACTATTTATACTGAAAAAGCCCCCGGCATCCCCACGGGGTGTGGGGGTAAGCCCCTGCTAAAAAGATGCTTGAGAATGAGATTCAAAAATATGTAACCGCAAGAGAAGAAAAAAACTTAGAGCTGACACAAAACAACAGTGTCCTGTAGCAGTCTCTTTTACTGAAAATGCTTTAACCGGAAACAAACGAAAGTTCTAAACACAATCATGACGAGTTCAATAGTAAATATGTTTTAACCCCTTGACTCCCGCACCCTGTCCTCCAGTACCCTGCACTCTCAACCATGCTAGCAAAGCAAAAACTTAACCCTTTGACTCCCTCACGCTGTCCACCAGCTTTCTGAAGCAAGCTGGTGGAAAGGGCGAGGAAGCAAAGTGTTAAGTTTTTGCAGTTGGTGGACAGGTTCCGGGAGTCAAAGGGTTAAACATGTGAGGATTAAAAAGACAGACAGACAGAGAGAGTGAGAGGGAGATTGTCATGTTTTCTTTTTCTTTTTTTAAAGAAAGAGAGAGAGAGGGTCCTGTTTTCGTTTGAGAGAGAGAATGGGGTGTCTTAAGGCTTTTGTTTTTCATTATGAAAGAGGAAGATTACAACAACAACAACAATAACAACAAGATGTAGGGCAGAGAGAACGATCGCTACACAAACAATTAGAAATCACTGGATTGTTGCCAACAAACAACTAGAACTCACTGGATGGCTGCCAAGACAGTGGACGTCATACTAACTGCCTCATTCCGGAGCTGAAATTCAAAGCAATCAGGGATAGTAGAAGGCATGAGGCCTGGTTGGCGCATAGGTAGACACTCCGCCTTTCAGTGTGCCTGCATGAGTTTGATACCAGCTCAAGGAGAAAAAAAGTAAAACCAATGTGCCAGCGTCTTCCAGTTCATCCACTGTACATGAGTACCCGTCTCACTTTTTGGGGTCATCATCATCATCATCTGCCCTGCCGCATGCGTTGGCGATCACGGCCCACCATACGAATCTATCCCTTGTCGCTGCGAGGACATCTTCCACCTTCTCTGTCTTCAGCCACCCTGTAAGTCCGTACAATATTTTTCTCCCTGGATCTCCAGCTTTCCTGTTGTGACCAGGTGCTCTAATTTCTTTTATTTTTCTTCATAAAATGTCCTATAAGTGTTGCTTGTCTTTTTCTAATCGTCTTTATTAATGTTCTTCTTGTGTCTGCCTCCTTCAACACTGTCTCGTTTTGTTTTATTTGCTGTCCATGGAACTCTCAACATTCTTCGTAGAAACCACCTTTCAGTTGCCTCGATTTTGTTCTGACTTAACGTGTTGACTGTAAGAAAAGTGAGAAACAGGATATGGGAACCGCCCTCATAATGCTGGTCTCGATGGAATCTTCCCACCAACTTTTCAAATTATGGGAAAAACCTTTGCCTTTCTTTTCCACCTATATAAACAGCTGTCATTCACTGGGCGACTATGAGAAGACGATGTCGTATATCTCTGGCACTGAATTCCAAACATTTTCTCATTGTTCAGTAACGTTCAAAGCAAACATGAGGTCCATGAGGTCTTGGTGTCTTAGAGATAAAATTCATGCTTTCCAATCGTAGCTGATGCCTTCCAGTCTGTCTGTCTGTCAGCCTGCCTGCCTGCCTGCCTGCCTGCCTGCGTCTTTATGTTAAAAATAATTTGAAGTAAACACCAGGAAAAGGCAACAACCCACTGGTGCGAGAGTGGGAGAAGGCGAGAGATCACCAATGTATTAAATTACTTTGTCTCCCAAATCTTGAATAACTCCTTCAAATCTGTCCGGAATTTAACAAATTCTGTTTTGAAACCACCGAGATATCGGTCGACGAACAATAATGTCAAAAACTCGTACCAATTCTGTCATGGGTGTAGCAAATTTAGCTGGAATATCCAGACGATCCATTATTGTATCGTGCTGTTTGTTGTTTTCACCGTTATGCAATAAAGATAACAGAATTCGGTTGGACTGACTGACATTGGATTGTCTTATTATTATTATTATTATTATTATTATTATTATTATTATTATTATTATATTATTATATCATTATCATTATCATTATTATTGTCATTATCATTATATTATTAATTACTACTACTACGCCCCCCCCCCCACCCCCGGGGATGCTGGAGTCTCAGTAAAAAAAAAAACAACAACAACAAACAGCCGACTGCGTAGAGCCGTATCAGGCCTATAACCAGTTCAAAACATACACAATACTTCAACAAGAACAAAAAAGGAAAAGAAAATTTAAGTACAAGTATCAATGCATTCGCGCACATAGTGTAAGGAGATTCCCCTGGCCACACCGTTCAATTTATCGCATAGGGAATTTAAAAAAACACACCAGAATACAAATTTAAACATAACTAAGGACACCAAAGCATATATATAAGAACGGGCTTAAAATTACCTAAAATTGCTTCCGCGCCGCGTGTCTCATTTCCCTAGAGTCAAAAAATGCACTGAATACATGTACCCATTTATCAATTGTAAGAGAAAGTACGTAAGACTTTATCGAACACATACAGGTGAATGGACCAGCAAGACGGAAAATGATAGGAAGAAATGACAGAAAGCAAATGAGGAAGAAAGGAACAGAGTGACAGAAAAGAGGAAATTTTTAACACAGATTTTCCAGAAGGTGGGGATACTGTTTACACTGAGACAGCCCCCAGCATCTCCACGGGGGTCATCAGTTACCTTATTTACAAACCGAATGGCAAGGTGGGGAGATGACAAACCCCGGGACATAGCTACACACACAACGCGCACCAACCAGGTCCAGCCCAGCTACCGGACCAAGAGAGAATGGAAGACCCCTCTCTTCCTTTCTTCTGGGCTTTCATGAAACAAAAGTTGTGTGTTCAACAACCCCCCCCCCCCCCCCTTTTTTTTTTTTTTTTTCTAAAACACAGGCTGGTTTCTTCGTACGATAGAGTCGTGGACTAAAGATCTAATGTCT
The DNA here is from genome assembly GCA_030674185.1 of Monoplex corrugatus. NCBI lineage: Eukaryota > Metazoa > Mollusca > Gastropoda > Littorinimorpha > Ranellidae > Monoplex > Monoplex corrugatus. The sequence continues at coordinate 37,130,262 of JAPXFY010000020.1, read as the reverse complement.
GGAGTTCAATCCCAGCCCGCAACACTAAAACCTGGCCTGTTCACTGCCCATCTGAATGTTTCCATTATTGTGGTGGTGTCAGCTTAGTGTTTCATAGTTCCCCTTGTAGATGCCAGGGGCTCTTTCAGTATAAACTGTATCCCCACCTTCTAATTCTGGAAATTCTATGCTAAGAATTTCCTCTTTTCTGTCACTCTCTTGGTTTCTACCCTGTTCTTTTGCTTTCTGTCATTTCT
>JAPXFY010000020.1:37115026-37125026 GCA_030674185.1 Monoplex corrugatus | reverse complement strand
AATATAAGCAGATATAAAGGCATTTAGTTTTGGTTTTGGTCTTTTTTTTTATGGCTTTACGCAGTGGCTGGGCTTCAAACAAAAATAACACACCAAAAATCCCAACAAACTGAACTAATTACTCCTGTCATTTCAAGGAAATGTTTATAAAGCTTTCGTTTCGAGTTGACCAGCGGTGTGCATGATTTGATAATGGCAGGTAATGTATTCCAGAGACATGTTCCAGAGAAAGAGATGCTTGTATTAAATATGTCTAGTTTTGGTTCTTAGTCTTTTGGGCGTGGAGTACATATATATGCCAAGTATTTGGAGGCAACTCTGCGTAGGAATTGATCATTTGTGTGCTTTTGCCATCTTGTATATTTAAGTTCCAAGGACGGCAAAGAAAACAAACGAGACAGTCTTGAAGGGGGCAGGCACAAGAAGATCATTAAGAAGATTAGGAAAAGACAAACAACATTTATAGGACATTTCATGAGGAAAGAGAAATTAGAGCACCTGGTCACAACAGGAAAGGTGGAGGGAAAGAGAACAACTGGTAGACCAGGGAGAAAATATCGGACGGACTTGCAGGGTGGCTGAAGACAGAAGGGGTGGGGGATGTACTTGCAGCGACTAGGGATAGATTCGTGTGGAGGGCCATGATCGCCAACGCTACGCGCTATGCGGCAGGGCGCATGATGATGATGATGATGATGATGATGATGATGATGATATATTAAGTTGCTTCGTTAGTATTAATATTTCCTCTGTTTTTGTTTGATTTTTGTTTTAGTTTTTGGTCTGTAATCAAGGAACTGTTGGCTACTAGAAGTTTGTTTGTTTGTTTGTTTGTTTGTTTTGCGCTTCTGTCGTCGTCGGTTGGGATACTGGGGGCTCTTTCAGTATACGTAATACCCCCACCTTCTGGGAATTCTGTGCAAGAAATTTCCACTTTTATGTCACTCGTATACACTTAGTACACAAGTTGAGAATCTGCATTATAACAACATGAAAACATCAAAATAATGTATAACGCAATAGTAACAATCAGAGAAAGTGTTATAAAACAGGAAAGAGACTACATGTTTCAGATGATAAACACACAGAGAGAGAGAGAGAGAGAGAGCTAGAGAGAGATAGAGAGAGAGCTAGAGAGAGAGAGAGAGAGAGCTAGAGAGAGAGAGAGAGAGAGAGAGAATGCTTGCTTGCTTGCTTGAGGATTTTCAGTCTTTCGATGCGTGACCAGTATCAGACAAAGAGAGAGAGGGGGTGGAGAGGGAAGGGGGCGGGGGGAAACATTTAACCCTTTCACTCCCTGACCCAGTTCACTGTCTTTATGCAGGAAGCTGGTGGACAGGGTGACGGAGCGAAATGGGTTAAAGTTAAAAGAAATGCCTCGCTTGGAGTCTTTCATTCAGTAGCTGCGTGACCATGTCCACCGCTGATTGGTTGACTCGTATAATTCCTACGGTTGGATTGGACGAAAGGTGCTGACACCTTATGAACGTTGGGGTCTAGAAGTTGTTTTCCAGTTCAAGAAATATTCGGTCGATTTCATTGCAGAGTCCAGGTCAGCGTTGTTATTGTTGTTGTTGTTGTTGTTGTTGTTTAAGGGGGTGGGGTAGGGGAGGAGAGGTGAATGTCCACTGTTTCTCTGTTTGTTTGTTTGCTTGCTTGTTTGTTGGTTTGTTTGGTTGGTTGGTTGGTTGGTTGGTTTGGTTTGGTTTGGTTTGGTTTGGGTTTGTTGTGTTCATGGGTCTGTTGTGTTCATGGGTCTGTCTGTATCTGTCCCTCTGTTTATTTATCTGTGTGTTTTTGTCTTCCTGTTTGTCAGTTTGTTTACTTATTTGTCTGTCTGTCTCCATGTTGTTCGTTAGTCTCTCTGTTTGTATCTCTCCTTGTTTTGTTAGTCTCTGTTTGTCACTCTCTCTCTCTCTCTCTCTCTCTCTCCCTCCCTCTCTCTCTCTCTCCCTCCCTCCCTCTCTCTCACTCACCTCTCTTTCTCTCTCTCTCTCTCTCTCTCTCTCTTGTAGGTGTGCGCACATGCATATGTGCATGCATATAGACACACTCACTCTTACCCATTTCGATCTATCTACCAGTCCCGTGGTGTAGAGGTTAGCGCAACGGACTACAAACTGGAAGGTTATGGGTTTGAATCCCCATCAGGTACCTTAAGAAAAATCATTGTGGGATTTTTCGGCTCTGTCTCCTACCAGAGTTGAGCATACTATGGGCTCACTGGGAAAACTGGAACCATACAGTCGAGTCTCATCCACTTCATGGATGTCATTGAGGGTATTGCTCAAATCTTTTGACCAGTACCGCAAGTGTCTTTGTCTCTCGGGCCTGGTTGACGCCTGGATATATTGTGATAGTAAACGTAGAGTACAGCCCTGTCACTCAGTCTTATTGTCCTAGATGGAACTTTATAGCATCATGATCATCATCCCTGTTGTCATCAATACCATTGTACTGTAAAACGAAAATAGTGCCAGGTTCTGTAGCCATTACGGTGGCGTAGAAAATGGGACCAAAGAACAAAACAAAACAAAAAACAACAAAAAACAATAATCTCGATCAATCTGAAAATAAAAGGAGAATTTATTGTCATTTCTTTTATTCTACTTCAGTTTAAATCTGACACTGTCATGGCTTACATGATCTTTAACCCTTTGACTCCCGCACCCTGTCTACCAGCGTCCTGCATTGTCAACATGCCAGCAAAGCGAAAGCTTAACCCACTGATTCCCACACCCTTTCTGCCAGCTTCCTGCAGGAAGTTGGTGGATAGGGTGAGGGAGTCAAAGGGTTAAGTTTTTGCAATTGGTGGACTGGGTGCAGGAGTCAGAGGGTTATGGTGACGCAGAAAATGGGACAAATAAACAAAGCAAAAACAAGAACAACAACAACAAAACCAATAACCTCTATCTATCTGAAAATGAAAGAATTTATTGTCATTTCTCTTATTCTACTTCAATTTGAATCTGACACTAACATGACTTGCATGATCTTCAACGTGCAGAAGTCATATTCCTGTGTACACATTTGAAGAGGATTTAAGCACTGGCAGGTCTGCACACGTATTGAAACGAGAGATGGGAACACTGTTTACCCTTTACCCACCAAACGGAGGTATCCAGTAGAATTGAACCTAGGCCTTTCCCACTGCAATTCTGACGTGCATCCACGTGACTTCCCTGACCGTCTTTTGATGTTAACATCCGAGTACATGGTACTCCTTCAGTTGCTTCATGTTTGATTTATATTCTTGAGTTGATTAGTAGTTCTTTTTTTTTTTTTGGTGGAAAGCTGGGGATACGATTCTTGTTTCGATGTAAACATTCATGCTGTTCCCCTAGTTTCTAAATTTCATTAAAACTTTCTTTTTTATTCTAAAATTTCTAATTTCATTTTTTTATTTATTTGTTTTTATTTCTTTCTATTATTTTATTAGTGAGAGCTTTGTCTGTCTGTCGGTCTGTGTGTCTGTCTGTCTGTCTATGTCTGTCTGTCTTGTGTGTCTGTCCGTCTGTCTGTCTGTCTGTCTGTCTCTCTGTCTGTCTGTCTGTCTGTCTCTCTCTCTCTCTCTCTCTCTCTCTCTCACACACACACACACACACACACTAACTCTCCCTCTCTTTCTCTCTCCTCCCCTTCCCCCTCTCACTCTCTCTCTTCCCCTTCCCCCTCTTTCTCTTTTTCTCCCCCCCCCCCCCCTTTTTTTTTTTTTCCTTTGCCTCTCGACTCGGCCCAGTTCTAATTTTAGGTGACAACGAAGAAGACCATGACAACAGACCACGATCGAAGCTTTGTCAGAAGCTTCTACAATTATGTTCATCTGTACCAGCTCAGTCTGGCCAATTAGACAGACAGATAACCGACTGGAACAAAGGCCTATACATGTACATGTCGGCTTATTGGCTGCTATTGTTCCAGATGGAACAAGAGAGAGTTTCTCCCCCCCCCCTCTCTCTCTGTGTCTCTTTTCTCTGTCTGTCTGTCTGTCTCTCTTTCTCTCTCTGTCTGTCTCTCTGTCTGTCTGTCTGTCTCTCTCTCTCTCTCTCTCTCTCTCTCTCTCTCTCTCTCTCCCCTCCCCCTCTCATGGTAAGTCCACTGTGACAAAAAGAAGAAATGAAAGTGTGTGTGTGTGTGTGTGTGTGTGTGTTGTGGTGTGTGTGTGTGTGTGTGTGTGTGTGTGTGTGTGTGTGTAGATATCTACATAGAGAGGGGGGAGAGACAGAGAAAGAAAGGTGGAGTGGGAGGAGGAGAATGGAGGTATGATTGGCCTATTCCCTATTTCCGAAATGAGAAGGGGGGGGGGGGATTAGAATGACCAATTTTTAAGAGAAGCATGGAGGGGAGGTGGAAGGGAGGAGTTTGACACAGGCATTTAGGGTCAAAACGACCCCAGAAATATACAAGCGGGTCTCACCGCAAATATTTATGGATGGTTATCAACAACGCTGATACCGTAGTAGTTGACTCAGAAATATGTCTGCAATGTAATGTGTGAGAGGTGTGCCAGCACAACTCGGACAAACACATTGACTTGTTGAGTCGTTTCCTGGTCTGACACTATGACAAAAAATGGTGGCATTGTCGTTCGGAAGTTTTGATCGCTCTGACTCAGTTTTATATATCTTCAAGTTTTTACAAGTTTTTTTTTACAGGAAAGCTGGAGACACAAGAAGGTCATTAATAAAGAAGATTAGGAAAAGACAAGCAACATTTACAGGACATTTTATGAGGGAAGAGAAATTAGAGCACCCGGTCACAACAGGAAACCTGGGGGGAAAGAGAACACCAGGTAGACACAGGGAGAAAAATATTGGACGGGGGAACTTATTGCAAGGTGGTTGAGGACAGAGAGGGTGGGAGATTTCTTGCAGCGACAAAGGATAGGTTCGTGTGGAAGGCCATGATCGCCAACGCCATGCGGCAGGGTGCATGATGATGATGATGATGATGGTGAAGTTTTACATCTGCACCCATCTCAGGTGATATAGTTGACAGATATAACCATCCGAGGCAAGCGGGGGGAGGGGGCAGGAGGAGGAAGAGGAACTACCACTCTAAATGTTCAGTTTTATTGGCAAGTTTGTCAAGATGGCGTCTTCACGCCAGGAATAAATTCCGTATGCATTGCTGCCATAAAGTGCCAGGTTACGGACAAAATTCAAAATGATCGTGACAGAAGCCATAATAAGCCTGCACATTGTAAACCCTATGCGCTGGCTTATCAAATCCTTCACTGACACCACCAGAACACCAGTTACACTTAAGGTGGGCGGTAAGAAGGCCAGCTCAGTGTTACCCCCTGTTCGAACCCCGCATTTGGAATGTCTTCGCTTCACTCCTTTACTCTCCCTAAGCCAGGCCGAAGCTGGTGGATAGGGTAAGGATGTGAAGGAGTTAAGTCAGCAGCTTGTTGCTCATGGCTGTTGATTTGTAGCGGATGCACCTGGTCAAAACAGTTTGCTCTGGACGTCTTCCACAGCGCTCATCCCTAGTGTGGTAGTCTGCACAAGTTGAACACAATAAGGAACCAAACAATAAGAGAAAGTGAAGGAAATACTTTATAACCCTCGATCAAATCTGAAAATAAAAGGAGAATTTATTGTCGTTCTTCTTCTTCTAGCTCATTTTAAATCTTTCACTGTCATGACTTACATGATCTTTAACCCTATGACTCCCGGCATCCTGTCCATTAGCATACTGCATTATCAATCACGCTAGCAAAGCAAAAAATTAACTCTCTGACTCCCTCATCCTACCCACCAGCTTCCTTGCAGGAAGCTGGTGGATAGGATGAGGGAGTCAAAGAGTTAACTTTTTGCAGTTGTTGGATAGGGTGCGGAATTCAGTCAAGGAGTTGGTGGACAGGGTGGGGGAGTCAAAGGGTTAAGTAAGAAGGGGGGAACAGGCACGGGTAAAGAAGGAGAAAAAACAAAACTGTGAAGAAAGCAGAAAGAAAAATAATGAAGGAAAGCAACAACAACATCAACAACAACAACAACAACAAAAAGGTGAAGAAAAGAAAACAAGAAGAGATTAGACATGCTGATCAAACTTGCAAATGTAGTCGAAAACGTAGCATCTAATATCCTAAAAAAAAAAAGAGGTTTACTTCACGATAATGGGTGAGCTCCTACTACTCCCACCCCTAAATAACAAACAGCCTCTTTCTTCGCCTTGTGTTTTTCCTTTATTTTACTTTTGGATTTATGCGGTTGTTGGCTCCAAGTCTGTATATTGCCCTGCCCTTGGCTCATATCTGTCAGACAAGATGACATGTAGACAAGGTGTTGTATTTCTGTCAGTGTGAATGAGAAAAAGGGAGAAAAAATGGTTGGCGCTAAGGTTTATCTCCAGGCCTTCACTGAAAGGACAAAGTGACATATAGACGCGGTGACATGTATACACGGTGACAAAAAGAACCTTCACTGAAACTATAGACACGGTGACATGTAGACGGGGTGACATGTAGACACGGTGACAATAGGAACCTTCACTGAAACTATAGACACGGTGACATGTAGACACGGTGACATGTATACACGGTGACAAAAAGAACCTTCACTGAAACTATAGACACGGTGACATGTAGACACGGTGACATGTAGACACGGTGACAAAAAGAACCTTCACTGAAACTATAGACACGGTGACATGTAGACGGGGTGACATGTAGACACGGTGACAATAGGAACCTTCACTGAAACTATAGACACGGTGACATGTAGACACGGTGACATGTATACACGGTGACAAAAAGAACCTTCACTGAAACTATAGACACGGTGACATGTAGACACGGTGACATGTATACACGGTGACATGTAGACACGGTGACATGTAGACACGGTGACATGTAGACACGGTGACAAAAAGAACCTTCACTGAAACTATAGACACGGTGACATGTAGACACGGTGACATGTATACACGGTGACAAAAAGAACCTTCACTGAAACTATAGACACGGTGACATGTAGACACGGTGACATGTATACACGGTGACAAAAAGAACCTTCACTGAAACTATAGACACGGTGACATGTAGACGGGGTGACATGTAGACACGGTGACAATAGGAACCTTCACTGAAACTATAGACACGGTGACATGTAGACACGGTGACATGTATACACGGTGACAAAAAGAACCTTCACTGAAACTATAGACACGGTGACATGTAGACACGGTGACATGTAGACACGGTGACAAAAAGAACCTTCACTGAAACTATAGACACGGTGACATGTAGACGGGGTGACATGTAGACACGGTGACAATAGGAACCTTCACTGAAACTATAGACACGGTGACATGTAGACACGGTGACATGTATACACGGTGACAAAAAGAACCTTCACTGAAACTATAGAGACGGTGACATGTAGACACGGTGACACTAAGAACCTTCACTGAAACTATAGACACGGTGGCATGTAGACACGGTGACACTAAGAACCTTCATTGAAACGATAGACACGGTGACATAGACACGATGTTATATAGACACGGTGACATATAGACATGATGATCTGTAGACACGGTGACAAAAAGAACCTTCACTAAACGATGGACACAGTGATATATAGACAAGGTGATATGTAGACACGGTGACGTGAAGACACGGTGACAAAAAGAACCTTCACTGAAACAATAGACACGGTGATATACAGACACGGTGATACATAGACACGGCCGGTGATACACAGACACGGTGACGAAAAGAACCTCACTGAAACGATAGACACGGTGATATGTAGACACGGTGATATGTAGACACGGTAAAATGTATACAAGGTGACAAAAAGAACCTTCACTGAAACGATAGACACGGTGACATTTGGACACGGTGACATAGACACGGTGACATGTAGACACGGTGACATGTAGACACGGTGACATGTAGACACGGTACAAAAAGAACCTTCACTGAAACGATAGACACGGTGATATATAGACACGGTGACATATAGACAGTTTGACATACAGACACGGTGATTTATAGACAGGGTGACATGTATACACACGGTAACGAAAAGAACCTTCACTGAACGATAGACACGGTGAAATATAGACACGATGATCTATAGACGCGGTGACATATAGACACGGTGACATATAGACACGGTGACATATAGACAAGATGCTGTATAGACACGGTGACATAGACACGGTGACATTGAGTTGACCCCAGTCCTCCATCTGTCTAATAGATGCGTGTGATGTGATGCGTGTGATGTATGTGTGTGTGTGTGTGTGTGTGTGTGTGTGTTGTGTGAGCGTGTGTGTGACGTATGTTTGTGTTCGTGTATGTGTGAGCGTGTGTGTACGTGTATGTGTGCGTGCGTGCGTGTGTCTGTGCGCTTGCTTGTTTGTGTGTGTGTATGTATATGTGTGTGTATGTATATATGTGTGTATGTGTGTGTGTGCCGCTTGCTTGTGTGTATGTGTGTGTGTGTGCGCTTGCATGTGTGTGTGTGTGTGTGTGTGTGCTTGCATGTGTATGTGTGTGTGCGTATGTGTATATGTGTGTGTATGTGTGTGTGCCCTTGCTTGCTTGTGTGTTGTTTGTGTGTGTGTGTGTGTGTGTGCGTGTGTGTGTGTTTGTGTGTGTGCGTGCGCGCGCACGAGCACCTGGTTCTACATGTATCTCGTTCATAGGAAATGACTCAGACAGATGACGTGGAGTTGTGTCGGAGGTTATGGCACTTACGAGGTGACAAAGACGGAAAAGTTTGCACAGGCCCGAAACTCCCTCCATCAAATCTGTTCTTGTTTTCCCCGCCCCCCTTCCCCCTGCCCCCTGCCCCTTTATTTATTTGTTTGTTTGTTTTGTTTTGTTTTTGTTTTTCTTTTCTGCTTCAATTTTATGCCACTACTGTTACTGTTATTGCTGTTTAACCCTTTGATTCCCGCACCCTATCCTCCAACTGCAAAAAACTTAACCCTTTGACTCCCTCACCCTATCCACCAGCTTCCTGGGTGAGGGAATCAAAGGGTTAAGTTTTTGCTTTGCTGGCATGATCGACAATGCAGGATGCTGGTGGACAGGGTGCGGGAGTCAAAGGGTTAAGTTTTTGCTTTGCTGGCATGATCGACAATGCAGGATGCTGGTGGACAGGGTGCGGGAGTCAAAGGGTTAAAACCCAGTGGACTGCGTACAGCTGTATCAGGCTGTATCAGGGCTGTAACCGTTTCAAAATATACACAATACTTCAACAGGAAAAAAAAAAGGAAAAGAAAATTAAGTACACATATCAATGCATTCGTGCACATAATCTAGGGAGATGCCCCCGGCGTTGACCACTCCGTCCAATTTATCGCACAGGGGATTTAAAAAGCATATCTGAATACAAACTTAAACATAAGTAAGGACACCAAAGCACATATAAAAACAGGCCTGAATTATTAGAAATTGCTTTCGCATAATCTCATTTCCCTAGAACCAAAAGTGCACTTAATATATGTTCCCAATTATCAATCCTAAGAAAAAATACATAAGACTTTATTGAACACATATAGGTGAACGGATCAGTAAGGCAGAAAATGATAGGAAGAAATGACAGAAGGCAAAGGAACAAGGCAGAAACGAAGAGAAGTGATTGAAAAGAGGAAATTTCATGCACAGAATTTCCAGAAGGTGGAGATACTATTTATACTGAAAGAGCCCCCGGCATCCCCCCCCCCCCCCCCCGCCCAAGTTAAGGTCAGTTTTTCACAATGCTATGACGACTGGGATGATAATCATTTTGCTATGGATTTCCATTCTGCTGATAATCATTTTGCTATGGATTTCCATTCTGCTGATAATCATTTTGCTATGGATTTCCATTCTGCTGATAGTCATTATGCTATGGATTTCCATTCTGCTGAGAGTCATTATGCTATGGATTTCCATTCTGCTGGGTAGTCTCATTATGCTATGGATTTCCATTCTGCTGATAATCATTATGCTATGGATTTCCATTCTGCTGAGAGTCATGATGCTATGGATTTCCAT
>JAPXFY010000020.1:37105026-37110026 GCA_030674185.1 Monoplex corrugatus | reverse complement strand
TTTTTTTTGTTTTTTTGTTTTTTGATTTTGCTTTGGTTGAAAACAATCTGCACGGGTGTACTGGCGTCGTCAGTGTCCGCCTTTGGAAAAGTGAAAGAGAGGTTTTGGGAGAGGGAGATAGGGAGAGAGACATACGCAGACTGAGAGAGAGAGAGAGAGAGTGTGTGTGTGTGTGTATTGTTGTGTGTGTGTGTGGAGAGGAGAGAGAAGAGAGAGAGAGACAAACAGAGAATGAGTGTGAAGAGAGAGAGAGAGAGGAAGAGAGAGAGAGACACACACACACACAGTGTGAGAGAAAGAGAGTACAAGCAGAAGGAGAGACAGACAGACAAGTCCATATAGAGAGATTCTGTGTGTGTGTGTATGTGTGTGTGTGAGAGAGAGAGAGAGAGAGAGAGTATGCGTGCGTGTGTGTTGTGTTGTGTTGTATTGTGCTGTGTTGTGTTGTGTTATGTGTGTGTGTGTGGTGCGCGCGCGCGCGCCTGCACGTCATTGGTATGTTTATGAATGAACTAAATCTGGATAATTTATTCAGTCACGAATAAGTGAAAATGTACGATTTATTTTTATCACATAACGTCCTCAACAGCGGGCCTCGGTAGCTCAGTTGCTTGAGCATCCATCAATTCAAATATCAGCAGGCTTGAGTTTGAATGTGGGGTTTCACCTGTCTCGCCTGTCGGGGCGTCACCGGGTTCAGTGTTGGCCGCTGCACCATTTGACACCACCACCCCTCTCCAAGCCGCTCTGTCTTGACTTTTGTGGACGACTTCTTGACTATTTAGGCCACTGATGTTGGTTATGTTCTTGATGTATGAGATTGAAGGTCTGCCTTTCTTCGTTTTGGCCGCCATGAGATCCGCGTTCTTCCTACATGACACATGGCCAGTGTATATTTGAGTCTTCTCTTGTTGATGTCTGCTAGTAGTTTTCTGGAGGTATCAAATTCTTGAAGAATGTGGGGTGCGTCACATTAAACTAGACTTCGCATCCTTTGTCTCAGAGATAATTGTTGTTCTGGTGGTGGCAGTACAAGATTAGATGAATCCCCTATGTCCCATTTCCATGAGATGGTTATCTTAGCATTTTAGCATATTTATTTTGCTAATCCAGTCACTAGCCTACACACTACATGCGTCACATCAGCCTTCTGTGCCGACGAACCAGACCCCCAGCTATGGTTTAACAGTGGTACTACCTTCTGGTTGTCTCGGCAGAGACCGAGGCTAAGGGAGTAAACCCTGACACAAAATCATCACGGCCTTAAGGTTGTGATGGGAGACACCAAATCTAAGGGAGTAAACCCTAACAGAAAATCACCACGGCCTTATGGTTGTGATGGGAGACACCAAATCTAAGGGAGTAAACACTGACAGAAAATCACCACGGCCTTATGGTTGTGATGGGAGACACCAAATCTAAGGGAGTAAACCCTGACAGAAAATCACCACGGCCTTATGGTTGTGATGGGAGACACCAAATCTAAGGGAGTAAAACCATGACAGAAAATCGGCTTCTAGTGCCTCGACGGTAGTCGTGGGAACGATAAGGGCTAGCCGAGAGTCGGTACAGAAACCGATGGAAGGCAACGGGAAACCACCATCGTATTTTCCCCCAGAATATCATGGCACGAAATACGAATAAACGAGAACACCTTCGTCCGGTAGGGGAAGTCGTGTTAAGCAGGTGACACCAGCGCTTTAAATACCAGTATAAAATATAGACTAGGTAAAACATAGTGTAGGTAGGGCCTCAGGACCTGGCCAGCTCATGGGTTTATGTGCAGGCTTAAGGCGTGTGCCATGATCACCATACACATGGCACCTGTGACGTTTATGGAATCGTTCCGAGCGCGGAGACGTCATTTGGAGAAACAGAAACTGAAACTGAAACACCAGCACGCGAAAATTATGACACGGGCAAGACCCCCACAGATATGTCGAAGTCAGTGTTCATTGCAAAAATACGGGAGGGGGGGGGGGGGGGGGGCTATGGAATGCGATCTCCATCGTCCAGTCAGCTTGATGAGTCATGCGACAAAGATTCTATTAAGAAAAATGATGAGAAGGACAAGTGAGACAATCAAACAAGAAATAGCAGGAGAACAGTGTGGATTTGTTAATGCGAATGAAACTGTTAATGCCATATATATCCTAAGAACTCTCATGGAAAGATCAGTTGAGTTGAATAAGGATTTTCATTCATGTTTTGTTGATTATACCAAGGCCTTTGATCGCGTATAAGACTCGAAAAAACAGGGACAAGGAAGAACAAAGAAGACTGTGGAATGGCTCAAATTAAAGAAACTTTAAAAGTCAATAAGAATCTATACAAAATGTGGGTGAAATCAAACAAGAAGGAAGACTACACAATGTAGCCTATAGAAAAGCTAGAAGAGAAAACATCTTTGTATAAGTAGACAGGTGCCACCAAAAGCTTTCTAAGAGGATTTATGGGTTATATGGGAGTGAATAACAACTGAACGTTAAAGTACAGAGGTGCCTCTATTCAAAGCGTTTAAGAATTGTTAAACTTTGAATACGTATATATGGCTTTCTTAGCAGCAGTAGTAGTAATAGTGGCAGTATCATTTTATCACAATAGCTATAAAAACTGGAAATGAATTGAGAAGGACTTTTCAAATAAATGTTGACGAATCTGTACCAAACGCAAAACATAGGCTAGGTTGGGCCTCATGACCTGGCCAGCTCATGGGTTCATGTGCAGGCTTAAGGCTTGTGCCATGATCACCATACACATGGCACCTGTGACCTAAGTGCATATGGAATTCGTTCCGAGCGCGGAGACGTTGTTTTGAGAAACTCGAACTGAAACTGAAACTGAAACTGAACTACCAATTTGGTACTAAGATACAGCTTGGCGAAACTATACAGATCTGTTCAATATTCATTCATTAATCAGTTTGGAAAGTTAAATGTCCACATACTTGACTTGCCATACACGTGTATCATATTCACACCCACTTAAAACACAAATCGTAGCAAAACATGAAACTGCAATCAAACCCTCCACAAAACACGGCAACCAATCATTCAAACTTTCCATGTTCACAATTAGATAAATAGAATTGAATATGTTGTATGAGTGGTAAACATCAGCATCAGAGTGCTTCCTCCTCTACACACACACACACACACACACACACACACACACACACACACACACACACACCACACACACACACACACACCACACACACACACACACACACACACACACACACACACACACACACACACACACACACACACACACACACACACACACACACACACTCACACACAGATTTCCACATCATCCTCTCCTTCAGTAATAAAATATTTTCAAGATTTCAAGTTGACCCCTGACCCTTATCACCCCACCCCACGTTCGCTTCCATCAATCCTCATCCCCCCCCCCCCACACACACACACACGCGGGCTTGAAAACAGATGGCATGATGATAATGTTGGCTCAGCATTGTCAAAACAGAAAAGCATCAAAACAGCCATAAAATGAGATTTTTAAGTATTTTGACCAAAATTACTTCCTGTCTTTCTCCCAGTAAACCAAAAACGTCTGCAGGCAGTTGTTGAATGTTTGTGCATGGATTCCTCCTGAACGGTTTAACCTTTTGGCTCCCGCACCCAGTCCACCAGCATCCTGCACCGTCAGCCATGCCAGCAAAGCAAAAACTTAACCCCTTTGATTCCCTCACCTTATCCACCAGCTTCCTGCAGGAAACTGGTGGATAGGGTGAGGAAATCAAGGGGTTAAGTTTTCATTTGATTTTCACACCCTGTCCACCAGCTTCCTGAAGGAAACTGGTGGATAGGGTGAGGGAATCAAGGGGTATTTTTTTTGCAGTTGGTGGATAGGGTGCGGGAGTCAAAGGGTTAATCATATTCCCTAAAATACGTTAGAATTTCTGTTTATAGGACATACACAGTTTTGTTTTTCAGCTGTCGTGACCTGTTTTCAAGGTCAAGAGTTCCGCAACCGCGCGGATTAAAATACAGTGCAAAAAGGGTTTCCCTGTTCTGTGAGTGTGTCTGTGTGAGCGAGGATGTGTGTGGTTCAGTCACAGCTTCACTAGCAAAAGTCCCAGTGTGCAGGAGGTAAAGTTCATAATCTTCTTTGGAATAAACTGTCAACCGTTTACACGTACACGTACACACGCGAAACCTCACAAGACTGATCGAATGAGGGTAGAATAAGATTAAAATAAAACAATATAGAAATAAAATGCGTGGGTGTTCTTAAATCTGAGTGAGCTACAGAGAGAGAGAGGGAGAGTGAGAGAGAGAGAGGGAGGAGGGAGAGAGAGAGAGAAAAACAGAAAGAGAGAGGATTCTGAAGGGGAGAGAAAGAGACAGAGACAGAGAGAGACAGACTGAGAGAGATAGGAAGAGAGAGAAAGAGACAGAAAGACGGACAACAGTTTTGTTTTGTTTTGTTTTGTTTTATATGCCAAACATATCATATAATTATGCTCTTGACCCCATTAAAGTTGTCTTTTGTACTGTGTGATCGTTTCATTGATGACACACAAAAGTTTTGACCTTGACTCCTGCACCCTGTCCACCAGCATCCTGCGTTGTCAACCATGCTAGCAAAAGCAAAAACTTAATCCTTTGACTTCATCACCCTATCCACCTACTTCCTACAGGAAGCTGGTGGTTAGGGTGAGGGAGTCAGTGGGTTAAGTTTTTTGCAATCGGTGGATAGGGTTCGGGAGTCAAAGGGTTAATGGACGAGATGTGTTAAGTTCCTTTTCTCAACTGTTATACGACTGAGATGCTCTCGCGAAAAGAGACAGACAGAAAGACTCACGCCGGTACAAAAAACAAACAAACAACAAACAAACAAACAACAAAACAAAACAATATATATACATATATATATATATATATATATATATATACACATATATACATACATATATATGTATACACATATATATATATACATTTATACACACACACACACACACAACACAC
>JAPXFY010000020.1:37052526-37100026 GCA_030674185.1 Monoplex corrugatus | reverse complement strand
TGAGATGGAAAACATCTGCTTCCATACCGATAGGGCTGAGCATACCGATATGGCTGATCAAGAAAACACCTGCTTCCATACCGATAGGGCTGAGCATACCGATAGGCTGAGCATGCCGATAGGACTGAGTATACCGATATGGCTGAGTATACTGATAGGGGCTGAGTCTACCGGTAGGGCTGAGTCTAGTTACCGATAGGGCTGAGTCTACCGATAGGCTGAGTATACCGATATGGGCTGAGTATACCGATAGGGCGTTCACAGACGCCTTATGCTAAATCTGGACCAAAGAGGATTGAATGGGTGGTGAATGCGTGAGCGATCATATTTCATTTGCCTTAGGGCCGGTACTAGAGGTTACTGCAGTATAACCAGCTCACACCGATTATAACTGTGGTTCTTTTCTCCGCATAGAAGGATAAGGAAAAGATTTTAAGTCTTTTTTTTTTTTTTTTAATTCGTTTATTTATCTGTTTTTCTACTAATAACCTTGTTACCTGGGAACGGTCATTTCATCAGACGGCAGACGCACATCGGAAATAGCTGGCAGAATAGGCCAAGCCAAAACAGCATTCAAGATGACAATCATTCTTACCAACAACTGCCTATCAATTGACATCAGAAAGAGAGTCCTTGAATGTTATATAGAACCAATACTGTTGTACGGATGCGAGGCGTGGACAGTCAGCAAGCAAAGCCAGAGCAAGATTGAGGCCGCCGAGATGTGGTTTCTCAGAAGAATGTTGAGAGTTCCATGGACAGCAAAGAAAACAAACGAGACAGTCTTGATGGAGGCAGACACAAGTAGATCACTCATAAGGAAGATTAGGAAAAGACAAGGAACATTTATAGGCCATTTCATGAGGAAGGGGGATTTGGAGCACTTGGTCACAACGGGAAAGCTGGAGGGAAAGAGAGCACAAGGTAGACCCAGGGAGAGAATGCTGGACGGACTTGCAGAGTGGCTGGGAATGAGGAAGGCGGGGAGATGCTGGGGACAACGAGAGATAGAGATGGTTGGAAGTCCATGGTCGCCAGCGCCATGCGGCCGGGCACCTGATGATGATGATGAACCTTGTTTTCAACATCTGATATCAGGAGTTCAATCTCAGTCGGCAACATGAAATAAAAATTGGCCCGTTCGCCGACCATCTTAATGTTTCAGTCATTCTGGTGGTGTCAGCTTAGTTTTACAATGTCCCTCGTCCTCCTCACATTTGAAGACCTTGCCAGCGCGTAGGAATTTTGGGCAGGGTCAAGGAGTCCACCGAATCATTACTGACAGATTTTTGGGTTGGACGCATATGCAATTGCCTGGGTGCAATGAGTCCCTCTTGCACAAATTCAAATTCTAGTATTATCTGCTACTTTGACCTTTTGACTCAAATTCTAATTCTAGTTTATCTGCTACTTTAATCCTTTGACTCAAATTCTATTTCTAGTTTATCTGCTACTTTAATCCTTTGACTCAAATTCTATTTCTAGTTTATCTGCTATTTTAACCCTTCGACTCAAATTTTATTTCTAGTTTATCTGCTGTTTTAACCCTTTGACTCAAATTCTATTCCTAGTTTATCTGCTACTAAAAAACAACAAAAAACCCTTTGACTGCCACACCCTGTCCACCAGCAACCTGCATTGTTAACCAAGCTAGCACATCGGAAACTTCCCTTTGATTACCTCACCCTGTCCACCAGCTTCCTCCAGGAAAAGACAAGCCATGTTTATCAGACATTTTATGAGGAATTGGGGGAATTGGAGCACCTGATCACAACAGGAAAGCTGGAGGGAAAGAGAACACCAGGTAGACCCAGGGAGTAAATATTGGACGGACTTGAAGGGTGGCTGAAAGAGAGAGAGGGGTGGGAAGATGTACTTGCAGCGACAGGGGATAGATTCGTGTGGAGGGCCTTGATTGCCAACGCCAACGACAGGGCACATGATAATGGAAGTTGGTGGATAGGGTGAGGGAGTCAAAAGGTTAAGGTTTCGCATTTGGTGGATTGGGTGGGGTGGGGGGGTGTCAAAAGTTTAACCGAGAGACTTATGCCACTTGAATAGAAGTGCAATAGCTTGGCATGAAGCGAAGTTCTCTCGGGTACAGTACAGTGCATTTTCGGTTGACTGAACTTGAACTGGGATTATGAGTTGTGAGCTGTGTGTCCCGACCCGTTATGTCCATGACCCCCGCGTTACTCGAGCCCCGAGCCGTGCGTGATTTTAGCAATTGGCAAACTCGGTCTTGCATATATCGCAGGTCAACTTCCGAGTGTGTGTAAGTAAGTACTGTAACGGTAGTTTCACTTCTTCTGCGTTCGAGTTTGGTCATGTCTGAAATTGGTCAGTACATCAACCTACCTGAGGCATGTTCACGCTCTTTAGCTCATTGTCGTTGTCGATTTTTTGTTTAAAGCCCAGCCGAATGCGTAGAGCCATATCAGGGTTATAACTCGTTTCAAAACATACACAGTACTTCGTCAGGAACGAAGACAAGACAAAACAAAACAAAAATGGAAAAAGAAAATTCAGTACACATATCAATGCATTTGCGCACATATTCTAAGGAAATGCCCCTGGCGTTAACCAATTTATCGCAGAGGGGATTTTGAAAAATACCGAACACAAAATTAAACATAACTAAGGACATTAAAACATGAAAAAAAAATAGCTCAAATTACCTGAAATTGCTTCTGCATACCTCACTTTCCTAGAGCCCAAAATGCAACTAAATACGTACCCATTATCCTTGCTGGTCCATTCACCTGGATGTGTTCGATAAAGTCTTAAGTACTTTCTCTTAGGATTGATGATTGGTACATGTATTAAGTGCATTTTGGGCTCTAGGGAAATGAGATATATGCAGAAGCAATTTTAAGTAATTTAGGCCTGTTTTATCTACGGTTTAGTGTTCTTAGTTATGTTTAAATTTGTATTTAGGTGTTTTTTTTTAAATCCCCTGTGTGATGAATTGGACGGAGTAGTCAACTCCAGGGGCATATCCATAGAGTATGTGCGCGAATGTATTGATATGTGTACTAAATTTTGTTTTCCTCCCCCCCCCCCCCCCCCCCCCCCCCACACACACACCTGTTGAAATATTGTGTGTGTATTGAAATGAAATGGTAGTGCGTATGGAATTCATTCCGAGCGCGGAGACGTCGTCTTGAGAAATTGAAACTTAAACCGAAACTGAAATGGATATAGCCCTGATATGGCTGTACGCAGTCGGCTGAGCTTTAAACAAAAAACAAAAAAACAAAAAAACAAAAAAAATGATAATAATATAGGGTTAAACGCCATAGGACGAGGTCACCTGACCGGTTTGCGCTCGTGGCTTATGGAGCGGAAAGAAGTAAACCAAGTCAGCCCAGAAATTGCTACATGCAAACAACCCACCCACTTCTTTCACAAACCGTTTATTACAAAACTGTACGTGTAACTTTTTTTTCCTTTACGCTCTCTCTCTCTCTCTCTCTCCTCTCTCTCTCTCTCTCTCTCTCCTCTCTCTCTCCTCTCTCCTCTCTCTCTCTCTCCCCTCTCTCTCTCTCTCTCTCTCTCATCTCATCTCCATTAGCTTCCGCATTATCGGCCTTAGTAAGCAAAGCAAAAACACGCTTTACTAACTCATCTTCGGATAGTGTGAAGGGGGGGGGGGGCGCGAAGGTTGTGCATGTGAAGGTTAAGTCAACGTGGGTTTGTTTGTAAAGTCACGGACTCAAGATCATCATTCTGGTGGTGTCAGTTTAGTGTTTGATAGGTCCCTTCTCCCCTTTTCACCGTTTCAAAACTTTGCCACAACGCATACGGTTTTGTGCAGGCTCAGGAAATCTGTCAGATAATTGCTGGCAGGTTTGGGTGTAACGCAAATGGAGTTGTCCGAGCGCGGTGACTCCCTCTTGAAATAACTCCAGTAACTCCAAGAAGCTAGAGGATAGGGTGAGTCAGTGAAAGTTAGGGGTTTTTTGCAGCTGGTGGATAGGTGAGGTAGTGAAATGGTTAGTAAGGTGTACTGTTACACCTTTATCAGTCAAGAGAAGAAAACCATGATATGTCTGTCTGTTTCTGTCCGACCCCCCTCCCTCTCTCTCTCTCTCTCTGTGTTTTTGTGTGTCCGTGTCCTCTCTCTCTCTCTCTCTCTCTCTCTCTCCTCTCTCTCTCTCTCTCTCTCTCTCTGTGTCTCTCTCTCTCTCTGTTTTTGTCTGTCTCTCTCTCTTTGTTCTGTCTGTCCGTCTCTCTCTCTCTATCTTTCTCTTTCTCTCTCTCCCCCCTCTCTCTCTCCCCCTCTCTCTCTATCTCCCTCTCTCTCTTTCTTTCTCTCTCTCTTTCTCTGTCTCTGTCTCTATTTTTTGTCTGTCTCTCTCTCTTGTTCTTGTCTGTCCGTCTCTCTCTCTCTTTCTTTCTCTGTTCTTGTCTGTCCGTTTCTCTGGTTTCTCTGTCTCTCTGTCTCTGTCTCTTTTCTCTTTTTTTTTCTGTCTTTCTCTGTCTCTCTCAGTCTGTCTCTCTCTGTCTCTCTCTTTCTCCCTCTCTTCTTCTTGTCTGTCCGTTTCTCTCTCTCTCTCTCTCTCTCTCTCTGTGTTTGTCTGTCTTTCTCTTTCTCTCTCTCCCCCCTCTCTCTCCCCCCCTCTCTCCTCTCCCTCTCTCTCTCTCTCTCTTTCTTTCTCTCTCTCTTTCTCTGTCTCTGTCTCTATTTTTTTGTCTGTCCGTCTTTCTCTCTCTTTCTTTCTCTGTTCTTGTCTGTCCGTTTCTCTGGTTTCTCTGTCTCTCTGTCTCTCTGTCTCTGTCTCTTTTCTCTTTCTTTTTTTTCTGTCTTTTTTTCTGTCTTTCTCTGTCTCTCTCAGTCTGTCTCTCTCTGTCTCTCTCTCTCTCCTCTCTCTCTCCCTCTCTCTCTCCTCTCTCTCTCTCCCCTTCTCCGTTTTTCTGTCCTCTCTCTCTCTCTCTCTCTCTCTCTCTCTCTCTCTGTCTGTGTGTTTGTCTGTCTCTCTCTGTGTATTTTTGTCTGTCCGTCTGTCTCTGTCTCTCTTTCTTCCTTGCTCTCTCGCTAATAATAATAAGAAGAAGAAGAATGATGATGATGATGATAATAATAATGATAACAACAATAACAATAATGATGTTTAACGCAAATGGTCCATGTCAGTGCATGCTCACTGCACTTGACAGGAATAGAACAATGAGTGTGCCGAGTGCACACACACACACACACACACACACACACACACACACACGCACACGCACACACACACGCACACGCACACGCACACACACACACACACACACACACACACTCACTCACACGCACACACACACACAACACACACACACACACGCACAACGCACACACACACACACACACACACACACTCATACAAATCTTGCCGAACCAAAGTAAACCGACTGTTTGGTGAGGGACCTTTGACCCAAGTTGTCACCCCCTCTCTATCCCACTTACACACACACACACACATACACACACACACACATACACACACAGACACACACACATACACACACACGCACGCACACACAAACACGCACACACACACACACACACACACACACACACACACACACACACACACGTACACACACACTAGAATTTGAGCTAGTGTACACTCAGCCTATTTAGGCTGTTAGGCATGTGACCCATGACACAAGTTGTCATCCTCTCTCTAACCAGATGGCATATTCTGGTCGTTGAACTACTTGGAGTCCCTTGCCCAACCCCACCCCATCCCGTGGGGATGCCGGGGGGGGGGGGTGTCTTTCAGTATGAATAGTATCCCCACCTTCTTGAAATTCTGTGCTAGAAATTTCCTCTTTTCTGTCACTTCTTCTCTTCTCTTTGCCTTGCTGTTTTGTTTTCTGTCATTTCTTCCTATCATTTTCTGCCTTACTGGTCGTTTCACCTGTATGTGTTCGATAAAGTCTTATGTACTTTCTCTTAGGATTGATAATTGGATACATGTATTACGTGCATTCTTGGGTCTAGGGAAATGAGATATGCGGACGCAATTTTAGGTAACTTAGGCCCGTTTTCATTATGTTTCAGTATCCTCAGTTATGTTTAAATTTGTATTCAGGTATGTTTTTAAATCCCCTGTGCGATAAATTGGACGGAGTGGTCAACGCCAGGGGCATCTCCTTAGATGATGTGAGTGAATGCATTGATATATGTAGGGCCTACTTAATTTTCTTTCCCTTTTTTTCTTCTTTTTTTCATTTTCCTGTTGAAGTATTGTGTATGTTTTGAAACGGTTATAGCCCTGATATGGCTCTACACAGTCGGCTGGGCTATGAACAAAAAGAACAATAACAATAAGCCCGCGGGTATAGAGTACTGAAACTGATGCGTGACGTAAAATCCCGTATGAACAAATTAAACGGCCTTTCCTCTGATAAGCTGGTCAGATCGCCGTCATGTTATGACCTAATACATGTTTGAGGTAGTTGACTCACCCCCACACAATCGAGCTCAGTGCCCGCATTTCACGGCGTCAGCTAGTTTGTACTACTTGTTAAAATCGGTGACCAGCTGTCCTCCACGCCCTGACCAAACTTTGCACCTGGATAACCGCTTTTTTTAAGAGCCTTATTGTTTATTGTTATTGTACTTGGGGGAACTTGTAAAATTTAAACCAATAAGAAAATGAGAAAGAAATGAGGAAAAAAGCTGAAAGCACAACGATCATGTGCTAGCACTTGTGGAAGAAAACAATAACAAAAATAATCCAAAGCAAATTTAGAAGAAAAAAATGAATATAAAAAAAGAAATAAAACAAAATAATAAAAACACTCAGATAACCCAACCAAGCAGCAAAAACACCCACACTTGATATCACATATTACTGCAAACATAAGGTGTGTGTGTGTAATAGATGAAAGAGTAAGACTTAGTTCCAACATGCTGGAGGAATGGAGATGAATGAGAGTTGCTTACTGGAGGTCCGGCACACCACCACAGATCACCCAAGTAGACAATTTAGAAGTGCCTAGAATTTTTAATAAAATTATGAACCAATTTAAATATGTTTTCGTGAAGGCTTAATTGTTCACTTCCATTCAGAAGTATTTTTGTTCTTCTTTGTTGTTGAGGAAGAGTCAATCGTCTGGAGGCGAACGTTTGCATACCGCGGACAAAAAAGCAGAAAGTGATTCGCTGTTTCATTAGGATGGCCACAAGTACATGCTGGATTATCTAGTAAGTGTCTTTTGAACAAGTCGGAGTTAAGGTCACTCATTTCAAATCTTAATTTACAGTGAATAGTTTGCGGCATCCTTTCACCATGGTAAAAGAACGCAGGAACTATTGGGTCTCCATGTGAGAGAAATTGGCCAATGGAGGGGCTAGCTTGTATGTGTTCTGGAAGTTCATTCCTTAATCTGGTTGTAGAGGGGAAGAGTGAGGTTGCGTGAACCTCAGTTTTAGAACGAGGAGTTATTCTTTCTAAAGGGTCTTCGTCTATGATAAGGGTTTTGAGTGGACATCAGTGGTGGAACAAGATCTACTAAATACTGATGCATACAATTCAAATGAATCTGATCCAAAACTTAACCGCTTGGGTAAAAATATCAAAACAATTTTGAATCTGTTCTAGTTTGAATTCATCAGAATCAAAATTCAGCAGTCCGTTTAATTCATTTTTATTTAGTTTTATGCTTGACTTTACTTTATACTTTATCCTTTTAATTCATTTGTATCATGATTATCTTGGATTTTTTTTGGGGTGGGGGTGGGGGTGGGGAGGGGGTTACTCCTTCTCACAAAAAAATGTACCATTTAAACTGTGCCAGCCTCTGTGGCCATTAAGGTGGCGTAGAAAATGGGACGAAAACAAAAAGGTGAGCACAAAGGTAACCTCCCTGAGTGCGATGATCCTTTATAAAACAAAAATGTACTATTTGAAATGTGTGCCGTTCTCCATGGGGACAGTAGCCTACATTGCCACAGTGCAGTGCCACCAAGTACATGTTTGATGTTATCAACAAACTCAGCATTAAACGTTTTATTGAGATGAACTGATTTTCTTAAGAAGTATTATATTGCTAATTTCAGTTCCAGTTTCAGTTTCTCAGGATGGCGTCACCGCGCTCGCAGTATGATGCAGTATTGCACAAAACGTATTAACTAGGTATAGAAAGGGAGATGTTCAGTGTGGCTTGACAGTCTTCTATATGATTACTTACGCCCGTTCATAAATAGCCAACAAAACCTTAAAACATTGCCGATTCACATGCTAATGGTTGTGGGTCCGAATCCCGGGGCTTCGCTATATTAAAACTCACCTTCTCGTTGTCCCTTCTTAATTTAACATCATTGTTGTTCTGGAGAGTTCTTGAATGTTATATAGAACCAATACTGTTGTACGGATGTGAGGCGTGGACAGTCAACAAACAAAGCCAGAACAAGATTGAGGCAGCCGAGATGTGGTTTCTAAGAAGAATGTTGAGAGTTTCATGGACAGCAAAGAAAAGAAATGAGACAGTCTTGATGGAGGCAGACACAAGTAGATCACTCATAAGGAAGATTAGAAGAGACAAGCAACATTTATAGGCCATTTTATGAGGAAGGGGGATTTGGAGCACCTGGTCACAACGGGAAAGCTGGAGGGAAAGAGAGCACAGGGTAGACCCAGGGAGAAAATGCTGGACGGACTTGCAGAGTGGCTCGGGACGAGGGGGGTGGGAGAGATGCTAGGGGCAACGAGAGATAGAGACAGATGGAAGTCCATGATCGCCAACGTCATGCGGCAGGGCACCTGATGATGATGATGATGTTCTGGTGGTGTCAATATAAGATTAGATTAGTCCCCCTACCCCCACTTCCCTGGGATGGTTATCCACGTCGGCCATATCACTTGAGGTGGGTGTGGACGTAAAACTGAACCAAATCAAATCAAAACATTTTCACATACTTCTGTATTCCTTGTTGTCAAACTGGAATATTGACGTAATTCATGTTAGCTTGAAACTGAAGGTGGTCTCAAATTTGGAGAAGATCCATTTCGCAGATAGTCGAAATGAATCATTGGTGACGTATTTTTGTATAGACAGCGCGAACACGCGCGCTCATTCATGCACGTGTGCACATACACACAGATGGACACAAACACAAAGACCCGCACACACAGTCGACACACACGGCGCGCACACACACACACACACACCCCGCACCACACACACACACACACACACACACACCACACACAATCTCTCTCTCTCTCTCTCTGTCTTCTCTCTCTCTCTCTCTTCTCTCTCTCTCTCTCCACTCCGCTCGAGCGCGCGCGCGCACACACACCACACAACACACACACACACACACACACACACACACACACACACACACACACACACACACACACACACACACACACACACGTACGTTCCACCAGACGATTTAATACATTAATCTACTTTTCTGTGAACAGATTATCAAAGGTTTTTTTTTTCAGTTTCACGTGTGTTGAAATAGGCATTTGAAAAGAGACAGTGGAGGGAGAGGAGGGAGACAAAAAGAGAGGAAGCGAGAGGGGTGGGAGGTAGAGAGAGAAAGAGAGAGAGGGGAGGAGGGAGAGAGAGAGGGGGGGAGGAGGGAGAGAGAAAGAGAGGGGGAGAGAAAAAGAAAGAAAGAGACGGACAGACAAAATCATTGGAAGAGAGAGAGACAGAACAGACAGACAGACAGACAGACAAAACAGAGAGAGAGAGAGAAAGGAGAAAGAGATAGACAGTGGAGGGAGAGGGAGAGAGAGAGGGGGGAGGAGGTAGAAAGAGAGAGAGGGAAAAGGAGAAGGAAAGAGAGAGAGAAAGAGATGGGCAGACAAAAACAGAGAGAGAAAGGAGAGAGAGAGAGGGACACAGAGAGACGGGGGGGGGGGGGAGAGAGAGAGAGAGAGAGAGAGAGAGAGAGAGAGCTATGTGCCACTAGGCTGTCTCTGAGTCCACACTTTCCGACACCAATGGTCATTCAAAGACCACCACCACCACCACGATCACTACCCCGAATGTGTTCCAAAGCACACAAACAAGGTTTCTTCCCTGTCAGCGCTTAGTCGACCTTGACCGCGCCTTGGACAGGGGGGGGGGGGGGGGGGGGGGGGGGAGGAGGAAAAGTGCAACTATCAATGGTGCAGCTATGAAAGGGTTATTTTGCAAAATGGATATACACAGCAAATATAATATGGACCATTAATGGAAGGCCTGGGTGAACTTGGTTTTACTTGTAACGTGAAGTGTGAAAAATATGTGGGAAGATCCTTTTTAAAGATCAGCTGACAGCGAGTTCCGAACAAATAGTACGAAGAAACTGACAGCACAACACTTTCTGCAGCTGACTTGGGTAAGACTGTGTTTATCCAGCCCTTCCCTCCCCCCCCTCCCCTCCCGTGGGGATGCCGGAGAAGTGGGGGGGGGGGGGCTCTGTCGGTATAAATAGTATCCCCAACCTTCTGGAAATTCTCTCTTTTCTGTCACTCTCTTTGTTTCTACCTTCTTCCTCTTTTTGCTTTCTGTCGTCTCTTCAGCCCTCCCCTCCCCCTCCACCTCCGTGAGGACGCCAGGGGACTCTTTCAGTATAAATCGTATCCCTAACCTTCTGGAAATTCGGTGCTAGAAATTTTCTCTTTTCTGTCGCACTCTTTGTTTCTGCCTTCTTCTTCCTTTGTTTTCTGTCATTTCTTCATATATTATTTTCTGCCTTCTCTGTCCATTCACCTGTATGTGTTCGATAAAGTGTTACGTACTTTTTCTTTAGGACCGATAATTGGGTAGATGTATTAAATGCATTTTTGGCTCTAGGAAATGAGATATGCGGCAGCAATTTTTTGCTAAATTAGGCCCGTTTTTATATTTAAATTTGTAATGCGGTTGTTGTTTTTTTAACTCCCCTGTGCGATAAATTGGACAGAGGGGTCAACGCAGGGCATCTCCTTAGAATAGGTGCAGCGAATGCGTTGATATGTGTGCTTCATTTTCTTTTCCTTTTTTTTCCCCCTGTTAAAAGTATTGTGTATGTTTTGAAACGGTTACAGCCCTGATAGGGCTCTACACAGTCGGCTGGGCTTTATTCCTATGACTCCCGTACTTTGTCCTCTAACATCCTGCATTGTCAACCATGCCAGCGAAGCAAAATCTTAACTCTTCGATTCCCTCACCCTATACACCAGCTTCCTGTGGATAGATGGTGGATGGGGTGAGGGAATCAAAGGGGTGCGTTTTTGCTGTTGGTGGATAGGATGCGGGAGTCAAAGGGTTAAACAAAAATTAACACTAATACTTGTGCTCATCCCAAAGAGAGACAGACAGACACAGGCACACACACACACACACACACACACACACACACACACACACACACACACACCCCACACACACCAGAATCAGAGAGGCGTCAGACCTCGACCAAATAACAGGAGAGGACAAGAGATTATTACGACGGCTGTGGCGGGGTGTGGTGGTTAGGGGTGGGTGGGTAGTGGTGGTGGTTGTGTCCCCAGAAGTTATGAATGAATGAGACAAGTGACTGGGCTAGCTGTACTAATGGAGTACGTACGCGGCCTACGGGCTTTGGAAGTGAACTCTCTCTCTTTCTCTCTCTCTCTCTCTCTCTCTCTCTCTCTCTCTCTCTCTCTGTCACACAAACACACACACACACACACACACACACACACACACAAAACACACACACACACACACACACACACACACACACACACACACACACACACACACAAACTGTACTAATGGAGTACGTACGCGGCCTACAGGCTTTGGAAGTGAACTCTCTCTCTCTCTCCTCTCTCTCTCTCTCTCTCTCTCTCTCTCTCTCTCTCTCTCCCCCTCTCTCTCTCTGTCTCTGTCTCCTTTCTCTCTCTCTCTGTCTCCCTCTCTCTCTCTCTCTCTCTCTCTCTCTCTCTCTCTCTCTCTCTCTGTGTGTGTGTGTGTATGTGCGTGTATGTATGTGTGCGTGGGTGTGTGTGTGGATGTGTGTGATATGTATTAGAGAGAGACATAGACAAAGACAGAGAGAGGGAGAAAGACACACACACACACATACTACAGAGTTTTACTTTTATTAAATATACATATGAACACACACATATACACACACAAACACACACACACACACACACTCTCTCTCTCTCTCTCTCTCTCTCTCTCTCCCTTTCTCTCTCTCTCTGTCTGTCACACAAACACACATACACACACATACACTCACACACTCACACACACACACACACACACACACACAACACACACCTACACACGCGCGGGCGCACGTGATCGAATTTACGCACAAGTGAGAAATACAGACAGACAGACATACATACATCGTATTGATCTAAATCACGAAAACTGAATCGGAAAAGAAAAATACCTCTAGGTTTTAATTATTCGAAGGAGAAAAACATCTCTAGTCTCGATTATTCAAGAACACCAAATTTCAACAGTACAAATTAAATGATTAGGTCTGCGTTATTTTTTTAAACCCTGTGCTCGATTTGTTTTTCAAAGTCAGTCGGTTTGAGCATGCTACTATCACATGTAACGGGGGGGGGGGGGGGGGGGGGCTGTAGCTACCAGCTGATTGGCCGTGAGACATAAACCGGCTTAAGATAACCGCGCCACGATTGGCTCCAACCCAGGTGTCAGCTTAGAAGTTGTGTCAGCGAAGCTCCTTTATAAATCATGGTTCAGCGGATTTTTCCATTCTTCTTCAGGGTGAGGAGGGTTTGCGCTCGTGGCTTGGGCGAGGCGAGGCGAGGCGAGCAGATTGGCGAAAACATCGACAAATGTGATGGGTTTAAATCAACAGCGTGAGGTGTTGTTGAAGGGAGAGGTTTGTCACAAACAAGAAGAAAAACTGTTAGATACTGCTGCTGATGCTGCTGCTGTTGAAACGAAGGCGCATTTTCAACGCCTGTCTCAATGCGTCAACGACACACTGCAAGTTTTAGGTAAACAAAAACAAAACTCCTGTAAATTTTGTTAGGTTCTTGTTGTTTTGTTTTCCCCTACTTTATTTGTTTAAATTTTTTTCTTCTTTTTTTTTCTTTTTGGAGCTAATGGACACCAGTGACGTCAGTACATATTGAATTTATTCTGAGTGTGGAGACGTCGTCGTGAGAAACCGAAATTGAAAATTGAAATTGAAATTTCGTTGTTTCTATATGTGTGTCTTTTATTATTATTATTATTATTGTTATTGTTATTTTATTATTATTGTTATTTTTATCATTTATTTTTCTTCTTTTTGTCTTTTTCTTGGTTTTTCTTTCTGTATTTTTTATTCTTTCCTTTTTGTAAAAAAAGGGGAGATTATAGATAATTATTTTACGGGAAATCATTTGCTTCTTTTTTCTTTCTTTTCTTTTTCTTTCTTTCTTTCTGCCATCCCACCTCCCATCATTCCTTCGTTCTTTTTGAAAAAATCTTTTTTTTTTTAAATGTTGGTGTGCATGAAACTGCAATTTTCTGTCGAAAATTGTGACACATTTACCGGCCTCATGCCCACTGAAGAAGATACGCTCGTTATGAATATATTTAGGCTTTTGTTTGTTTGTTTATTGTTGTTTTTGTTTTTGCCAGATGTGTGTGTGGACATTGTTCTAGTTGTTTGGTTTACCCCCTCACCCCCATCCCACCCCCGTGAGGATGCCGTGGGCTCTTTCAGTGTAAATAGTATCCCCACCTTCTGAAAATTCTGTGCTAGAAATTTTCTCTTTTCTGTCACTCTCTTTATTTCTGCCTTGTTCCTTTGCTTTCTGTCATTTTTTCCTATCATTTTCTTCCTTGCTGGTCCATTCACCTGTATATGTTTGATAAAATATTTCATACTTTCTTTCAGGATTGATAATTGGATACATTTAGTAAGTCTGTTTTTGGCTCTAGAGAAATGAGATATGCGAAAAACAATTTTAAGGTAATGTAGGCCCATTTTTATATGTTTTAGTGTCTTTACTTATATTTAAATTTGTAGTCGGGTATTTTTTGAAATCCACTGTGTGATAAATTGGCCGGAATGGTCAACGCAGGGGCACCTGCTTAGATTATGTGAGCGATTGCAGTGATATGTGTGCTTAATTTTCTTTTCCTTATTTTTCTCCTGTTGAAGTATTGTATACATTTTAAAACGGTTATAGCCCTGATGTGGCTCTGCGCAGTCGGCTGGGCTGTAAACAAAACTAACGATAGAAAATACGTGTTCGATAAAGTCTTCCATACTTTCTCCTAGGATTGATAATTGGGTACATGTATTTAAGTGCATTTTTGGCTCTAGGGAAATGAGATATGCAGAAGCAATTTTAGGTAATTCAGGCCCGTTTTTTTTTTAAGTGTTTTACTAGTGTCTGTAGTTATGTTTAATTTGAAGTCAGATATGTGGGGGGTTTTCAAATCCCCTGCATAAATAAATCTGCCAGAACAGTCACCGCTAGGGGCATCTCCTTAGATTACGTGGGCGAATGCATTGATATGTGTACTTAATTTTCTTTTCCTTTTTTTTTTTTTTCTTTATTCGCCCCCCCCGCTGAAAAAAATGTGTATGTTTTGAAACGGTTACAACCCTGATATGGCTCTACGTAGTCGGCTGGGCTGTAAAAAAAACACATAATAGTAGATAACAGACAGTAGGAGGTCTGCGTACATATATGTTGACTTAGGATGTGGAAAATTGTGGAAAATTGTTTACCCTTTTACACTCCTGTTGGAGATGTCTAAGGTCGATCAGACCTGGAAAGAGGGATTGGCTTCCCTACCCTGTTTTAATACAGAACACCCGCGCACACACACTCGAAAGAGACAACCTCGCTATCGCCGCTACTACATGTGACGGAATGTATACACACACACACGCACACGCACACACGCACACGCGTGCGTGCAGACACACACACACACACACACACACACACACGCACGCACACACACACCACACACAGGCGCGCGCGCGCACACACACACACACACATACACGCACACACACACGCACACACACACACACATACACACACACACACACTCACATACACACACAACACACACACTCACATACACACACACAACACACACACTCACGCACGCACACGCACGCACACACAACAACACACAACAACAACAACACACACACACACATACACACACACACACACACACGCACGCACGCACGCACGCACACACACGCACACACGCACACACACGCACACACACACGCACACACACACACACACGCACGCACACACACCCGACACAGACACACACACACACACACACACACACACACGCTTACGATCAAGTTTGGCATAAACGTTTATTGTTCAAGCTAAAATCTGTTGGTTTATCTGGCAATATGTACAATTACATTAAATCTGTTTTAGCTAATAGAGCAATACAGGCTAGAGTGGGAGCTAGTTATTCTACTTCACGACGCCTCGACATGGGGATTCAGTGATAGCACCTATTATATTTAATATCCTTATACAGGATCTTCCTAAAGCTTTTTCAAATCGTGTTGTTTTAGTACAGTATGCTGATGATATATGCACTTGGATGAATATCACTTTAAAAAAGACAACTCCACAGAGAACACGGAATTACATCAGGAAATTGTATCAAATTGATCTTGATAATCTTGGAAACTATATGTTAGAAAATGGTCTGTCGTTGTCAGCAGAAAAAACTAACATGATGCTCTTTGATCCTGGTGGTAACTCAAATAATTTGCCTACTTTCAAATTGCTTGGTGAAGTGTTAAATTACAAACAGGTCGTAAAATTTCTGGGAGTTTACATCACTTCGAAATTAAGCTGGAATGTTCATTTTGATTATAATTTAACAAAAGCACGAAAAACCTTAAATTTTCTAAAGATAATAAGCAAATTACCCTGGGGAATGGATACAAGTATACTGATTCATCTGTCAACAGCGCTGGTCAGGTCTAAATTATCCTACGCGCAAGAAGTTTTTTTCAATGCACCTAAATATTTACTAAAAAAGATTCAGAACTTGGACTGCAAAAGTCTTAAAATTGCACTAGGTGTACCAACTCATGCTTCTACTCTGGAAACGTACAAAGTTGCTGGAATTCTACCTCTAAACAACCATCGTGAGCTAGCTACAGCAAAGTTTGCAATTAGAACTACTTCACAAGCGAATAATTTTGTGAGCAAAGAAATTAAAATCAGGTCTGATATTGACTTTCCAAAACGAGCAAAAAACATTTCATCACAAATTACAACCGCAACTTACATATCTGACCTGATCAAACAATCCAGTATAACTATGGATGAAATAGCCGAAAAACCAATGTTAACGCCTATCCCTACATGGGAAATGCTAAAGGCCACGTTTGATCTCGATTATGCAGACGTCAAAAAAGATGATAATGTCAACATTACGCTATCCACAGCTTGTGAACACATCGATGAAAAGTACCGTACCCACCTCCACATTTTTACTGATGGGTCAGTCTTAGCAAATCAGAGTGCTGGAGCAGCGTTTTATGTTCCAAAATTTAACATTAAAAAGTCTTTTTTCATTGGGGCAAATGTATCTATATACGACTCGTATACAGCAGAATTGGTCGCTGTTGTTCAAGCGTTGCATTATTTAATAAGCCTTCGGCCTGTGCCTTTCAAAGTAGTTCTGTTTGTTGATTCAAAATCTGTATTTTATGCCTTACAGTCTTTTGATACAGACACAAGACCTGATTTAATAATTGAGGCAAATCATCTAATACACTGTTTAAAGATAAATGGCTCGGAAATCAGTTTATGCTGGGTGCCTTCTCACGTTGGTCTTCACGGCAACAACGTAGTTGACAGAGCAGCTAAATCCGGTGCACTCCGTTTTGAAAATTCCATAGAATTACATGTTAACACCTCGGTAAAAGAAGCTTACAACTCGCTAGAATTAGCATCATGGATTCGATTTCATGAACATTTAAATGAAAAATTTGTGTTTCAAAAAAGAATCAAACTTTCAGTTCAAA
Source organism: Monoplex corrugatus (assembly GCA_030674185.1). Lineage (NCBI taxonomy): Eukaryota > Metazoa > Mollusca > Gastropoda > Littorinimorpha > Ranellidae > Monoplex > Monoplex corrugatus. The sequence continues at coordinate 37,083,042 of JAPXFY010000020.1, read as the reverse complement.
ATATCTGTAAAAAAATGCAGTATTCTTCGATATATCATTTGAGATTAATTGTTACCACATATTTTCGTATTCAACTGAACGCTTTGAAAACAAAATATTGTAAAAACGTTTTATGTATTTGCGGTGAACAATTCACATTGTATCACTGTTTGTTTTACTGCAGAAAGCTTCGTTATTTTTTACCAAAGATGTTTACACAAGGAAACTATCTTGAAAAGCATTTTAAAGAAGTGATATCAGATCACGTTCTGTTAGTTAAAATTTCAGAATCATTGGTTCACAGTCCTGTTAATGCGTTACTTTAAGGTTATTATTTTAATTATCATTATCTTATTTTGTTTTGTTTTGTTTTTTATGACGATTTTTCTTTTACATTTGATGTTAGCGTTGTTCTAGTTTCATTTCTCTGATCATCCATATCATTTTTCTAAAGACCTTGCCGATTCCTTTTAATTTTTTTTCCGTCTCTTACTCTGTTCCCTTCTTTCCCCTCCTCCCTCCCCCCCCCCCCCCCCCCCAAAAAAAAAATCATCCTCCATGCCATTTTTATCCGTCTAATATCACTTATAGTGGAAAAAAACGTTAAATCAAGGAACACGCACACACAAAACATCGTTTTTCTTCCGTACACAGATAGCAGCCGCCATCCAATATCATTTTGCTGTCATTTATTACACCAACTGAATTCATTTTGAACGACAACATAGTAGCTGGAAAACAGAGTAAATTAATTGTCCGGTATGTTACGGGAATTGTCAAAGATTTGAAAATTCCCCCTTGGGGATGCCGGGGGCTCTTTGAGTAGAAAAAGTAACCCCACCTTCTGGAAATTCTGTGCTGGAAATGTCTTCTTTTCTGTCAGTCTCTTTGTTTCTGCCTTGTTCTTGTGCTTTCTGTCATTTCTTTCTATCATTTTCTGCCTTGTTGGTCCATTCACCTGTATGTGTTCGATAAAGTCTTACGTACTTTATCTTTAGGAGTGACAATAAGGTACCTGTATTAAGTGCATTTTTGGCTCTAGGGAAACGAGATATGCGAAAGCAATTTTAGATAATTTAGGCCTGTGTTTTAGTGTCTTTAGTTATGTTTAAATTTGTATTCAGGTGTGGGTTTAGAATCCCCTGTGTGATAAATTGGACGGAGTGGTCAATGCCAGGGGCATCTCCTTAGATTATGTGCCCGAATGCATTGATATGTGCACTTAAAAAGATTTCCTTTTCTTTTTTTCCTGTTGAAGTATGGTGTGTGTTTTGAAATGGGTTATAGCCCTGATAGGACTCTACGCAGTAGGCTAGGCTTTAAACAAATATAGCAATAACAATAAAAGATGTGAAAAACTCTTATTAACGATATTGCGCTCATACTTAAAGAATTGCCTTTAAAAGTTTAGTTCGTATATACAAAAATCACTTTTTTTTTCTGTTTGTATTTTGAGGCTCACTGGGCCAGAGGTAGAGCTCCCGTGTTCCAATCTGGTACCATGGTTTCAAACCTGACACTTTGAAAAAAACGTTGTGCATGTGGCCTCCTGTTCATCTGTTATTATCATTGTTGTTTAAAACAATTAAAGCCCAGCCGACTGCGTAAAGCCATATCCTGTTCATCTCAACAACAAGGATCATGATAATAATAATAATGATGATGATGATGATGATAGTCGTAATAATACCGGTGATGATGATGAGATGATGATGATGATGATGATGATGATGATGATGATGTTGATAGTGGTAATAATACCGATGATGATGATGACATTTATAAGGCACATAATCCTGATACAAGAATCAAACCAAAATACACATTTTGTCATCATTCATCAAAGCAATCACACAACAACAACCAAATCTCTGGGGCACAAAGCGCAGGCAGACAGGGAGGGGTAGGACAGGAGGGCAGTGGGGCATAGAGTGGATATGTAGAGAGGGGGGGAGGACAGGAGGGCAGTGGGACATGAGTGGACATGTAGAGAGGGGGGAGGACAGGAGGGCAGGGCAAGATGGATGTAGAGAGGGGGGGCAGGCATAGAGTGGACATGTAGAGAGGGGGGAGGACAGGAGGGCAGTGGGACATAAGAGTGGACATGTAGAGAGGGGGGAGGAAGGAGGGCAGTGGGCATAAGAGTGGACATGTAGAGAGGGGGGGAGGACAGGAGGGCAGTGGGACATAAGAGTGGACATGTAGAGAGGGGGGGAGGGCAGTGGGACAAAGAGTGGACTGTAGAGAGGGGGTGGGCAGTGGGACATAAGAGTGGACATGTAGAGAGGGGGGGGGGGAGGACAGGAGGGCAGTGGGACATAAGAGTGGACATGTAGAGAGGGGGGGAGGACAGTGGGACATAAGAGTGGACATGTAGAGAGGGGGGGGGCAGGCAGTGGGACATAAGAGTGGACATGTAGAGAGGGGGGGAGGGCAGTGGGACATAAGAGTGGACATGTAGAGAGGGGGGGGAGGGGGCAAGTGGGACATAAGAGTGGACATGTAGAGAGGAGGGGGGGGAGGGCAGTGGGACATAAGAGTGGACATGTAGAGAGGGGGGGAGGACAGGGCAGTGGGACATAAGAGTGGACATGTAGAGAGGGGGGGAGGACAGGAGGGCAGTGGGACATAAGAGTGGACATGTAGAGAGGGGGAGAGGCAGTGGGACTAAGAGGGAATGTAGAGAGGGGGGGAGGGCAGGTGGGACATAAGAGTGGACATGTAGAGAGGGGGGGGAGGACAAGGAGGGCAGTGGGACAAGAGTGGAAGATGGCATGTAGAGAGGGGGGGAGGAGGCAAGATGGTGGGGGGGGCAGTGGGACATAAGAGTGGACATGTAGAGAGGGGGGGGAGGGGCAGTGGGACATAAGAGTGGACATGTAGAGAGGGGGGGAGGGCAGTGGGACATAAGAGTGGACATGTAGAGAGGGGGGAGAGGGACAGGAGGGCAGTGGGGGACATAAGAGTGGACATGTAGAGAGGGGGGGAGGGGAGGGCAGTGGGACATAAGAGTGGACATGTAGAGAGGGGGGGAGGACAGTGGGACATAAGAGTGGACATGTAGAGAGGGGGGGAGGAGAGGGCAGTGGGACATAAGAGTGGACATGTAGAGAGAGGGGGAGGACAGGAGGGCAGTGGGACATAAGAGTGGACATGTAGAGAGGGGGGGACGAGGGCAGTGGGACATAAGAGTGGACATGTAGAGAGGGGGGAGGACAGAGGGCAGTGGGACATAAGAGTGGACATGTAGAGAGAGGAGGGGAAAAGGACAGGAGGGCAGTGGGACATAAGAGTGGACATGTAGAGAGGGGAGGAGGAGGGCAGTGGGACTAGAGTGACATGTAGAGAGGGGGGAGGGCAGTGGACATAAGAGTGGACATGTAGAGAGGGAAGAGGACTAGGAGGGCAGTGGGACATAAGAGTGGACATGTAGAGAGGGGGGAGGACAGAGGGCAGTGGGACATAAGAGTGGACATGTAGAGAGGGGGGGAGGGCAGTGGGACATAAGAGTGGACATGTAGAGAGGGGGGAGAGGCAGTGGGACATAAGAGTGGACATGTAGAGAGGGGGGGAGGACAGAGGGCAGTGGGACATAAGAGTGGACATGTAGAGAGGGGAGACGGACAGGACAAGTAGAGGGCAGTGGGACATAAGAGTGGACATGTAGAGAGGGGGGGAGGACAGGAGGGCAGTGGGACATAAGAGTGGACATGTAGAGAGGGAAGTCACTGCTGGAACAAAACAGTGATGTCTTCAAGCTAGACTTGAATGAAGGCGGGTGCTATGATTAGAGACGTAACATTTCGACGACGAAAAAAAAAAAAAAAAAAAAAGCCCCACGCACACTATCATTTTTAAACACGATGAAAGTCCGTTCCTGTATAGCTGAGAAAATCTTGTACACACACACACACACACACACACACACACACGCACACGCACACACACACACACACATACACACACACACACACACACACACACACACACACACACACACACACACACACACACACACACACACACACACACACCCCTCCCTAGTCGATATGAATTTTTTTCCTTTTTTATATGAAACAGAGAAATGTGACGGGAAATGATCCAAAACAAACATGCTGAATGCCATAAACTTACACAAAAACGTATCGCACTGGCAGTTCCATTAAAAGAATGAATAATGTTAATTTCAAGAACACTATCAGCAGCTTACTAATTCAGAATTCTGACCCACCCCACCCCCACCCCCACCCCCGCGGGAGATGCTGGGGGCTCTTTCAGTATGAATATTATCCCCACCTTCTGGAAACTCTGTGCTAGAAATTTCCTCTTTTCTGTCGCTCTCTTTCTTTCTGCCTCCTTTGCTTTCTATCATTTCTTCCTATCATTTTCTGCTTTGCTGGTCCATTCACCTGTATGTGTTCGATAAAGTCTTACATTCTTTCTCTTAGGATTGATAACTAGGTACATGTATTAAGTGCATTTTTGGTTCTAGGGAAATGAGATATGCGGAGCAATTTTCGGTAATTTAGACCTGTTTTTTATGTATGTTTTAGTGTCCTCACTTATCTTTAAACTTGTAGTCAGGTATTTTTTTTAAATCCCCTGTGCGATAAATTGGACGGAATGACCAACACCAGGGGCATCTCCTTAGATTACGTGCGCAAATGCGTTGATATGTGTGCTAAATTTCTTTTCCTTTTTTTTTCCTGCTGAAGTATTATGTTTCAAAACGGTAAAAGCCCTGATATGGCTCTACGCAGTCGGCTGGGCTGTAAACAAACATAACAATAACCGTACATAGACTGGCCTCAGAATGGACAAGAGTGGAGGTTTTTTGCGTCTTTTTTTAAAATTTATTTATGTTTTTTTTTGTTTTTGTTTTTTGCTACCCTGTATATTCCATGAGCGTAAGGAAACCCTGTAAGTGAAGTCAGCATAATTTATGTGCCTAATCAGCATAATTTATGTGCCTAATTTTCCGAGACAAACAAGAAACGAAAAGGCTTTGCAAGCAAAACTGTGTTTGAAAATTGTGTGTGTAAATAGAGTCTAAAAATGTGTGCATACAGGGTTTGTTGACGTGTTGGAGTACTGAACTTCAAGTTCATTTAAGGAGAAATGTTGCTGGGACAACTCAACCCAGACACTCATTCAGCATAGACTAAGGAAAGTCAAACACAGACATTTGAACGTAACTCGCCTATACATACATACACACATACTCGCGGGCGCGCCTGCACAGAGAGAGAGAGAGAGAGAGAGACAGACAGACAGACAGACAGACAGACAGACAGACAGACATAGATAGATAGATAGATAGATAGATAGATTATATTAGATTAGATTAGATAGATTAGATTAGATAGACAGATAGATAGACAGATAGACAAAGACAAACAAAGACACAGAGAGAGTGAATTAAGGAGAGAGAGAGTTAAAGACATAGAGTGCGAGAACGAGAGAGGGAGAGGACGAAAGAGAGAAAGTTAAGGGAAGAGAGAGAGAGAGAGGAGTTAAGAAGAGAGAGAGTGTGTTAAGAGGAGAGAGAGTGTGTGTTAAGGGGAGAGAAAGAATTAAGGGGCACAGAGAAAGAGAATTAAGGAGAGAGAGTGAGTTAATGGGAGAGAGGGAGGGAGGGAAAGAGAGGTGAGAAAAGAGAAAGAATTAAGGAGAGAGAGAGAGTTAAGAAGAGAAAGAGAGAATTAAGGGGAGAGAGAGTTAAGGAGAGTTAAGGAGGAGAGAGAGAGAGTTCAGAGAAGAGAAAGAGGGAGAGAGAGAGAGAGAGAGTGCTATGTGTCACTGGGCTTCGTCTCCGAGTCTACAGTAGTTTCCTACATCATGTTCATTCAAAGATCGCCACACAGCCAACTCCAACTTCATCATCATCATCATGAGCCTTGCCACATGGCATTGGCGATCATGGCCTTCCATTTATTTCTATCTCTTGTTGCCTCAAGCACCTCTTCCACCCTCTTTGTCTTCAGCCACTCTGCAAGTCCGACCAATATCTTCTCCCTGGGTCTTCCCGGTGCTCTTTTTCCCTCCAGCTTTCCCGTTGTGACCAGGTGCTCCAATTCCCCTTTCCTCATAAAATGGCCTATAAATGTTGCCTGTCTTTTCCTAATCTTCCTTATCAATGATCTTCGTGTGTCTGCTTCCATCAAGACTGTCTCGTTTGTCTTCTTTGCTGTCCATGGAACTCTCAACATTCTTCTTAGAAACCACATCTCGGCTGCCTCAATTTTGTTCTGGCTTTGCTTGTTGACTGTCCACGCCTCACAACCGTATAACAGTATTGGTTCTATATAACATTCAAGAACTCTCTTCCTGATGTTAATTGTTAGGCATTTGTTGGTAAGAATGCTTTTCATCTTCTTGAATGCTGTTTTGACTAGGCCGATTCTGCTGGCTATTTCTGATGTGCATCTGCCATCTGGTGAAATGATCGTTCCCAGGTATTTAAATTTATTAACCTGTCTCAAGGTTGTGCCGTTTGCTGTTATTTTGCATGAGGGTATTTCATGTTTTTTACTGATCACCATGATTTCAGTCTTCCTGCTGTTTAGTTCCAACCCCTTACCTTTGCTTTCTATTTCTAGTATATTCACAAGGTTTTGTTGATCCCTTTCATTTTCTGCAATTAGCACGGTATCATCTGCGTATCGAATGTTGTTTATCATTTTTCCTCCAACCTTTAATCCAGGATCTTCCTCTAGGTTTCTCATGATGTTTTCCCTGTAAAGTGAAAACAGATCTGGTGAACAAACACAACCCTGTCTGACTCCTCTTTTGAGGTTTTGGAAAGAGCTTATATCGTTTTCTATTCTCATTGCAACTGTTTGTTCCCAATACATGTTTCTAATTATTCGTAGATCTTTTCCATCAACATTGAGTCTTTCTAGTTAATTGATCAATTCTTCATGTCTTACCTGATAGAAAGCCTTGGTATAATCAACAAATATAAATATAAATCCTTTCATCTCGATTGACCTCTCTGTGATAGTTCTTAGGATGTATATGGCATTAATAATTCCTTTCCCTTCCTCAAATCCACACTGTTCATCTGCTATTTCTCTTTTGATTCTATTCCTTGTCCTCATCATGACTATTCTTAATATGATTTTTGTTACATGACTCATCAAACTGATTGTGCGATGGAGTTCGCATTCTATAGCTCCTGTCTTCTTTGGAAGTGTAATGAAAATTGATTTTGACATATCTTTGAGGATTTTTCCAGTGTCGTAAATTTCATTTAGGAGGACTCTTATTTTTTTCAGTACCAAATTCCTCCAGGGCTTCAATCATCTCTGTAGTAATGTTGTCTGGTCCTGGGGCTTTTCCTGGTTTCAACTTTTTCAGTGCTGCTCTAACTTCATCTTTCATTATGGGTGGTCCTTCAACTTTCTTTCTTATAATGTGTTCTTCGTTTCTGTCATCTTCAAAAGGGTCTTTAATGTACTCTCCCCATCAGTCTAATATTTTGTCTTTTTGCATGATAAGCGTACCATCTTTCGATTTTAAGCAACCGGTTGATGTGCATGTATTTTTCCTGTGGACAGTTTCTTCAATTCATCTGTACATACCCTGAGGATCCGTTTTGTGTCGGTCTTCCATTTCTTTGCATTTTGTTTTCAGCCAAGCTTGCTTAGCTTTATTGCATCTATTCCTGATTTCTTTCTTTATCTTCCTGTACATCTCCTCGTTTCTCTTTGCCTTCCTCCGTTCCTCCATCAAGCCTAAAATTTCTTTTGTCATCCAGTTCTTTTTTGCTTTTCTATCTACTTTAGGGATTTCTTCACAAGCTTCATTTATCGAATTTCTCAACTTTGTTTGTTGTTCCTCACTGTCACTCTCTTTCTCCTTCACTCTCTGTCTCTCTTAACTCTCTCTCTCTTTCTCTCTCTCTCTCCTTCACTGTCTTTTTCTCTCGTGCCTCTCTCTCTCCTTAACTCTCTCTCTCTCCTTCCTCTCTCTTCCTCTCTCTCTCCTTAACTCTCTTTCTCTCTCTCTCTCCCCTTTACTCTCTCTCACCCTCTCTTCTCTCTCTCTCTCCCGCCTCTCTCCTTAATCTCTCTCTCTACCCCCCTCCTCTTTCTCTCTCTTTAACTCTCTCTCTCTCTTCCGTCCCCTTTCCCCCTCTGTCAGTTCAGCTTAGTAGTCAGCAGTACTGATGGAATAGCACTAACAATTATAATATGAACAAATGGAAGGTCTGGGTGAACAGGTAATGAAAGTCTGTACCTGAGACTTGGAAGTGTGAAAAAGTGGGCAGACCCCTTATAGTAGTAGTAGTAGTAGTAGTAGTAGTAGTAGTAGTAGTAGTAGTAGTAGTAGTAGTAGCTGAGGGCTGGCTCGTAGCCTAGGCCTTCTGGCCTTTTAACGCCCTATCTTTTCTTGTTTTACGCTTTCTTCTTCGGGGTCTGAAAAGCATGCCTTAATATTCATACTTGAGCAAATCTGCTTCAGTCTATTTTTTTAAATAAAATTTTGAATTCTGCGTCATCGTCCAGGAAATTTTTGAATTTGTTAATGCTGTTAGTAAATTTAATTTCAAAAGGAATTTTATTCCACAATTTAACAATTCTGTTAGAAAAACAAAACGCTCTTGTGTTAGTATTTCTGTGTTTAACAAATATTTTACCTTCAGCATTCCTTGTTATACTAGCTTGTGGAAAGGAAAAAAATGTTTCAACTGATAGCTTATCCATCCCATTCATTATTTTGTATACCTGTATTAAATCCCCCCTAACCCTCCTACCTTTCAGTGAATGAAGTTTTAAAAACTTAAGCCTTTCTTCATAACTCATATTTTTATACTCTATAAGCAACCTAGTTGCCCTTCTTTGTACATTTTCAATCATTTTTGACTGTCTTATCAAATACGGATTCCAAACAACACTTGCGTATTCTAAATGTGGTCTAACAAAAGCCTTATACAACATTAAAAATGTATGTTTATTCATGTACAAAAATGTTCTTTTGATAATTCCTATCATTTGGTTAGCCCTATTTGCTACTCTTTTAATGTGCAGGTCAAAGGATAATTCACTATCAAATGTAACTCCCAAGTCTTTCTCCGTTTCACACACACTAATTTTCTGTACATCATTTCCAATTTTCATGAAATACTCTCGTCTAATATTCTTCTTACCAACATGCATTACATGGCATTTTGAAACATTAAAATATAAATTCCAAGTATCTGACCAGTTTTGTAGTATTAGCAAGTCCTGTTGAATTAAATTAACATTGGCAACCTTGTCATATAATTTTGTATCGTCAGCAAAAATTTTGCAAGTACAGTGCAGTGAATCAGGTAAGTCATTTATAAATACTGTAAACAAGATTGGACCCAGTACACTGCCCTGAGGGATCCCACTTTTTACTTTTGTTTCTTCTGATTCAGCATTTCCTACCTTTACCCTCTGCTTTCGATCATACAAAAATATTTGGATCCATTTGAGTGTATTTCCTGTAATACCATAAGATGTTAATTTTATGAGCAGTCTTTCGTGAGGTACAGAATCAAAAGCTTTTCTAAAATCAAGATACACGATATCAAAGGGGTCCCCATTGTCCATCATATTGGTGAAATCCTCCATAACTTCTAATAATTGGGTTACACAGGATCTTTTCCCTCTAAATCCATGTTGACATTTTGCATAAAATTTATTACTTTCAAAGTGAGAAATGATACAATCTCTTACTAGTGATTCCAGTACTTTCAAACAATACAAGTTAAACTTACAGGTCTATAGTTCCCAGCGTCACTCCTATTTCCTTTCTTAAACAAGGCTTTAACATCGGCTGTTTTCCAATCCTTTGGTAACTCACCTGATTCTAAGGACTTATTAAATAATATACAAAGTGGCTTTGCAAGTTCTTTACTTACTTCCTTTAGTATCCTAGGGGATATCAAATCTGGTCCTTTAGCTTTATTCGGGTTTAGTTCCTGTAACTTTTTTTCTACCGCAGTTGGAGTAACTCTGATATCACATAATGATATACCATTTGACTTTGAATTTTCTATTATATCTGGTAATGTACTGATATCTTCTGTTGTAAAAACGCTTGCAAAAAATTTATTTAAAACTTCTTTATCTGTAACAACCAGTTTTCCATCATTGGTTTTTAAGGGGCTAATACCTGTATTAACTTTTGTCCTTTCTTGTACATATTTCCAAAAAATTTTTCGGGTTACTTTTACTTTCCTTAGCAATATTTTTCTCATACTCTTTTCTGGTTTTCTTCAACAATTTGGCACATTCATTTCTTACTGTTATATGTCTATCATAATCACTACCGTTTTTGGTTCTCAAATATCTTTTATATGTATTATACTTCTTTTTAATTTTCCTCAGAGCCTTTTTATCTAACCATATAGGTCTGAAATGTTTATAATTACTAACTTTAACTTTTGGAACACATTCCTCAACACCATCATTTAACACTTTTTTTATCATACCCCAAGCACTCTCAACATCCATATTGACCAAGTCACTCCAATCTTAGATCAGCTGACATCGAGTTCCAGACAAATGGCCTGATGAAACTGATGGCACAACACGTTTTGCTGCTGACTTGAGTGATGTCTGTGTTTCTTCTTTAGCTTTTTGTTTTGAGGATCGCAGGGTGCGTGGTACTTTTGGATTAGATTGGATTGGATTGGATTGGATTGCGTTGTGTTGTGTCGTGTCGTATTGTGTCGTGTTGTGTTGTGTTGTGTTGTATTGTGTTATAGTCGTAGTTTGCCCCTCAAAGCACGGGATGACAAGAGATGAAAATATATATTCTATTTCTAGTTATTTCTGTACTTACTTATTCATGAATTTCTATCTATCTATCTATCAATCTATCTATCTATCTATCTATCTATCTATCTATCTATCTATCTGTCTATCTCTCTATCTATCTATCTATCTATCTATCTGTCTGTCTGTCTTTCTATCTATCTACCCTCTCTCTCTCTCTCTCTCTCTCTCTCTCTCTCTCTCTCTCCTCCCTCTCTCTCTCTCTCTATGTATATATATATATAATTATACATACATATACATAATATATATACACACACATATACATATATATATATTATATATATGTGTGTGTGTGTGTATATATACACATGCATATACATATATACATATATATATATATATATATATATATATATATATATATATATATATATATATATATATATATGTTTGTCTATGCGTCGCAACAGTGTGGGCCTTCTCCTCGACTCTTAAGTTCTTCCCTGTGGTCTTCCTGGCCGTGGATCACAGGATGGGGCTGATGACCTCGTTCTACGGGCTCTTGAGGGTCAAAGCCAAACGGGGTCAGCGTCTGGTGGCCAGGTACATCGTCTACATGCTCCTTCATTTCGTCCTGACACTGACGAAACTACTGCTCTTCATCAAGCCGCTGGGCAGGGCCTTCGAGAGAAAGATAAAGGTTTGGGGAGTTTTGTTTTTAGAGTACAGCTATGTTTTGTATTTGTATGGTTGTTGTTTGTTCGTATTATTTATATTATTTATATTTTTATATATTAATTTGTTTATTTATTTATATTTATTTATGTATCTATTTTTTTTAGTTAGTTTGTTAGTTATGTTCCTATTATCTATATCATTCATGTATTTATATCATTTATTTATATTACGTTTATACATTTATCTATTTATTTGTCTATATTATTTGTCTATATCATTTATTCTTTTCTTTATGTTATTTATTCATTTATATTATATTTATGTTATTTGTATTATTTATTTACGTTTATATTATTTACCTGTTTATATTATATTCAGTGTCGGTCACAATGGATACTAATGATGATGATGATAAGAAGAAGAAGAAGAAGAATAGCAGTACTACTACTACTACTACTAATGATAATAATAATAATGATAATAATAATAATAATAATAATAATGATAATAATAATAATAATAATTGCTAGCAGGATTTGACAATGCAGGATGCTGGTGGGCAGGTTTCGGGGAATCAAAGGGTTAATTGATTAGTTTCATGACACTTGTTAAAATCACTTCCCTTGAAAGCGTTTCTCTCTCTCTCTCTCTCTGTGACAGAAAAGCGAGCCGAAATTCAATCTGTCAGACATGACCTGGACAAGCCTCTCCGTCATATCCCACGACCTGGTCCTCAATCTCTTCAAAGCCGCCAAGCAGGGACGTCCAGCCATCGACATCAGCCTTCACACCTTACAAGGCGACAGCCTCCGGCTACTGGACAGACACACCCCGGGCCGTCCGCTCGTGGTCAACGTTGGGTCATGCAGCTGACCTCCCTTCATGCGCGCGCTGGAAGAATTCGGACGCCTCCGTTCCGAGTTCTCGCGCGTGGCCGATTTTTTGACCGTGTACATCAGGGAGGCTCACCCTCAGGATCTGTGGCCTCTCCACGGGGTGGACCACAAGGTCAACGCTCACGCCTCTTTGGAGGAACGCGTGGAGAGCGCCAGGGTCTTGGCGGGGTCTGGGCGGGTGTGTGAGGGGGAGCTAGTGGTGGACAGCATGGGGAACGAGATGGCGGAGCTGTACGGAGCGGGGCCTTTGCGTTTGATGATCATTGAGGACGGGATGTTGACCTACCTGAGCAAGATGGGACCTTTCGGCTACAACCCTCAGGAAGTGCAAGATTATCTCGAAGGTCTTGGTCGGAGGCTGCAATCGTCGTCGTCCACGACAGAATCAGTTTGAATGTTATAGCGCATGTGTGTGTGTGTGCGTGCGTGCGTGTGTGTGTGTGTGTGTGTGTGTGTGTGTGTGTGTGTGTGTGTTCTAATTATGTTTATTTTTCCATCCAAAACAAGTGTGACTGCCCACGTTCAAGCAAACAGGAACAAAAAACAAAAACAAAAAAACAAAAAAATTAGATTGTGTATTTAATACAAAGAGACAAGACAGGCGCCTGTCTTGTCTGGCTGTATTAAATACGCGTTCTGGTTTGTTTGTTTGTTTTTTTCCTTTTTTTTTCTGGTTCATGTTTCATGTTCACACTGATTTTTAAAACACAGAGAAGTGAACTATACAAATGCAAGGGGAACGTGTAGACACACACACAGTCAGGCGATTACGCCTACGCCCACGCCCACGCCCACGCCCATGCCCACGCCCACGCCCACGCCCTGCACATATACGTACCAGAAAATACCCCGTATAACTGAGAGGGGTGGGGGAGGGGGATGATGACATGGAGTGAAAACAGTAAAAAAAAAAATATATATATATATATATATATAAAAAAGACAAAAAAAGGGAAAAAAAACATTGAGTGGCTGAAGTCTGGAGACAGCACCATAAAGTGATTTGCTGTTGTTTCAGGGAAACAGAAATTGTGTGAAAATGTTCCACTGTCTTTCAGGAGGTTCCTCATCGTGTGGAAAAGAATCTTGCACAATGTTTAGGTTAACCTTTTCGCCCCCACACCCTGCTCATCAGATTGCTGCATCAGAAAGATGGTGAACAGGGAGAGGGAGTGAAAGGGTTAAAACCGAATCGTTTATCCTTAAAACGAGAACTCTCGTGGAAAAGGTCTACTGCCTTTGTTTTTCGTACCGGTGACAATGATCCGATCGCATTCTCATTAACCCTTAGACTCCCGCACCCTATCCACTGACTGCAAAAGCTTAACCCTTTGACTCCCTTACCCTATCCTCCAGCTTCCTGCAGGAAGCTGATGGATGGAGTCGAGGCAATCAAAGGTTAAGTTTTTGCTTTGCCAGCACGGTTGGCAAGGCAGGATGCTGGTGGACAGGGCGCGGTAGTCAAAGTGTTAAAATTCATATATGTAATCGTTATGCAAGTGTATGCAAGCGTGTGCCTAGTTTGAGGCGTCAACGATGATATTTTTGATATTTTTCTCTCAAACTCATTCATGCAGTAGTAGTAGTAGTGGTAGTAGTAGTAATATTAGTAGTAGTAGTTGTTGTTTTTGTTGTAGTTGTAGTTGTTGTTGTCTCTTGTTTTGTGTAAATGTAGATGTTACCGGGTTGTCGTTTTTGACGTGGTGTTAGTCCTGATATGGCTCTAGTAGTCGGCTGGGCTGTAAACAATTTGAATGTGAACTAGATGCTCCGAAGCTAGGTAAATGTTAAATGAGAATGCTTGTTTGAATGCTGCCTTGCTTGAAATTTAGGCAAAGATCAATTCGGACGGCTTTTTAATTTTGACATGTTGTTTGTTGTGGGGTCAGGTGGAGAAGAGATTAAGAGAGAGAGAGAGAGAGAGAGAGAGAGAGAGAGAGAGAGAGAGAGAGAGAGAGAGAGAGAGAGCGCATTCTTAGCTAGTAGCGTATTTATGTAAACCTGGTGACATCTATTCATATATACATTTATGATATTGGCAACCACAGAAAGTTATATTCAATATTGATACCCGGTGAACAGTGTATAACATAAAAGATTGATACTCAGTAAAAAACAAAAAATATTCTGCATTTCAGTATTGATACTCGGTAAAAAAAAAAAAATATTCTGCATTTCCAACTAGTGATGTATTATGAACAAGCCTTTTGCAGTCAAAACTCGTTACAGCTGTTTGTGTGAGTGGTGACCACTATCCAGTTTATAGCGTCCATCGATCTCGTTAGATCACAGATTACTTACGTGCTGGGGGGGGGGGGGGTAGGTTGGCGCTACAACTCCCAGTGTTGCACTCGATGTGTTTTAACCTGGGTAGGGGTATATGAAAAATCAGCTCTTGGGCCTGAACCCCGGGTAGGGGTACATGAAAACCAGCTTTTGCACCCTAAACCTGGGTAGAGGTACATGAAAAACCAGCTTCTGCACCCTAAACCTGGGTAGAGGTATATGAAAAACCAGCTTCTGCACCCTAAACCTGGGTAGGGATACATGAAAAACCAGCTTTTGCACCCTAAACCTGGGTAGGGGTACATGAAAAACCAGCTTTTGCACCCTAAACCTGGGTAGAGGTACATGAAAAACCAGCTTTTGCACCCTAAACCTGGGTAGGGGTACATGAAAAACCAGCTTCTGCACCCTAAACCTGGGTAGGGGTACATGAAAAACCAGCTTTTGCACCCTAAACCTGGGTAGGGGTACATGAAAAACCAGCTTTTGCACCCTAAACCTGGGTAGGGGTACATGAAAAACCAGCTTCTGCACCCTAAACCTGGGTAGGGGTACATGAAAAACCAGCTTCTGCACCCTAAACCTGGGTAGGGGTACATGAAAAACCAGCTTTTGCACCCTAAACCTGGGTAGGGGTACATGAAAAACCAGCTTCTGCACCCTAAACCTGGGTAGGGGTACATGAAAAACCAGCTTCTGCACCCTAAACCTGGGTAGGGGTACATGAAAAACCAGCTTCTGCACCCTAAGCCTGGGTAGGGGTATATGAAAAACCAGCTCTTGCACCCTAATCCTGGGTAAGGGTATATGAAAAACCAGCTCTGGCACCCTAATCCTGGGTAAGGGTATATGAAAAACAAGCTCTGGCACCCTAATCCTGGGTAAGGGTATATGAAAAACCAGCTCTTGCACCCTAAGCCTGGGTAGGGGTATATGAAAAACCAGCTCTTGCACCCTAAGCCTGGGTAGGGGTATATGAAAAACCAGCTCTTGCGCTCTGAGCCTGGGTAAGGGTATATGAAAAACAAGCTCTGGCACCCTAATCCTGGGCAGGGGTATATGATAAACCAGCTCTGAGGCCCAAAGCTTGGGTAGGGGTATATGATAAACCAGCTCTGAGGCCCAAAGCCTGGGTAGGGGTATATGATAAACCAGCTCTTGTACCCTTAGCCTGGGTAGGAGCGAATGGTCTTAGCAGCTTTAGCTCTAGATGCTGGCCGGCTCCATGGGTTTATGTACAGGCGTCAGGCTTGAGCCATGATCATTTTGGATCACCCCCTTCACATATAGCATCAATGGTGTCAGTGCATTCCGAGCGCGAAGACGTCATCTTGAGAAACTGAAACACCACAGTCTTTTCTCCCCCCCCCCCCCCCCCCAACGATTATTGCAAACTGACCTATATCGTAACATGTACGTTGTAATCTGTATGTTTCATGTCTATAAGTATAACCTAAAGGTGTACTTGAGAAACTAAAACAGCGGAGCCATTTCTTGCCCCACCCCCTAACGATTACTGCAATCTTACCTATATCGTAACATGTGCGTTGTAATCTTTATGTCTCATGTCTATAACCCGAAGCTGTACTTGAGAAACTAAAACACCATAGCCATTTCTTGCCCCCATCGATTACTTGCAAGGCAGCATGGTTTTGTGGGTGACTGTTGATTGTAGTGTTGGTAAACTACAGCAGTGCCATAAGTGATAAAGCTTAATGCTGCCATGCCCTCAAAACTATCGCTGTTTCTCACTTCATTGTCATCACGATATAACCGGTCTTGAATAACGTTATTTGAAGTAAGTTACGTTTGTAAACACTCAAGCTTAATGGTACCCCCGTGGGGATGCCGCGGGGGTTCTCTCAGTATAAACAGTATCCCCACTTTCTGGAAATTCTGTTCTAGAAATTCCCTCTTTTCTGTCACTCTCTTTGTTTCTTTCTTCCTTCTTTGCTTTCTGTCATTCCTTCCTATCATTTTGTTTTGAACGAAATTATGAGAGTTTGGAGTTTCTTCAAAATCGATCATCAAATTTGGGAGGAGTTCATGTATTTACATAATAGTCTGAGTGTCGTGATTCCCGCTTGAATAAACTCTATACTCCGTCATTAGTTATTTTGTTATTTTTGTGTCAGCGTCATAATAGCAGCAGAACATGACTAGCTAGATATGCTCAACTTGCCATAGAACAACAGTATAGTGCAATATCGTGTAGATTTGTCAACATCGCGGTTTTCTTTTATTGACGATAAACATTTCGAATGCGTATGCCTGAGTTTATCGTGTCGATATCATTATCGTTATCTACACCCAGTATTCATCGTCAGCAGAGCATTTGTGCCGGTGTGTGTGTGGGGGGGGGGGGGGAGGGAGGGAGAGAGAGAGAGAGAGGAGTTATTTGACATCTCTGTTATCTCAGAGCTGCTATGGGCACACCAGACGATCACAGATCTTTCTGTGACTGGTTGTGACAATAGTTTTATGAATGCATCTTGCTTGTGAATGTTGTAAGTTAAACTGATGTGAGCCATGGGATGTACACTTTTTTTATTTTAATTCTGATTTCATTTGGTTTCATGTGTTTCTTTAGTTTGTATACCTACAATGACCAGGGCTGGGTTTCTCTTTCAGAATCAGCTAGCTTATATCGTAACATGTACGTTGTAATTTTTATATTTCATGCATATAACCTAAAGCTGTACTTATTTTCCCTGTCATTATTGATTGACAAACAAGTCGCTTAAGGTGTACGATACGAGTAGCTAAATGGAGTTATCCCCGTGGGGATGCCGGAGGCTCTTTCAGTATAAATGGTATCCCTTCCTTCTGGAAATTCTGTGCTAGAAATTTCCTCTTTTCTGTCACTCGTGTTTCTGCTTTGTTCCCTTGCTTTCTGTCATTTCTTCCTATCATTTTCTGCTTTGCGGGTCCTATTCACTGTATGTCTTCGATAAAATCTGACATATTTCTTTTAGGACTCATAATTGGGCATATGTATTGAGTGCATTTTAGCTCTAGGGAAATGAGATATGCGGAAGCAATTTTAGGTAGTGTAGGCCCGTATTTGTACATATTTCAGTGTCCTTGGTTATGCTTAAATTTGTATTCAGGTATGTTTTTTTTTAAAATCCCCTGTGTGATAAATTGGACGGAGTGGTCAAAGCCAGGGCATCTCCTTAGATTATGTGCGTGAATGCATTGATATATGTACTTTTTTTTTTTTCTTTTTTTTTGCTTGTTGAAGTATTGTGTATATTTTGAAACTGGTTATAGCCCTGATATGGCTCTACACAGTCGGGTGGACTTTAAACAACAACAATAATCTGCAAAAATAACAAAAGTAACCTTCTGCCAGTTTCTACCAGGAAGCTGTTAAAAGTTGGTGAAAAGGGTGAGCGAGTGAAAAGAGTTACAGAACTGATGGACGATAAGAGATTAACATGTTGATCCACTGTTTACAATGCTCTCTGGACAGCGCGAACATGTAATGACGGACAGCACCACACTCTGGTCGGCACACACACAGATGGTGCTGTTCTGATGGTACTTGTTAGTGGCTGGGTTGACGACATTGTGAAAAGATGAACGTTTTAGTCCTCTTCTGTTTTATTTTAGTTTAGTTTGATTTTCCAGGTCTCTCTGTTCCTCGTATTTTGTTTTGTTTCCTCCATCCATCCATTTTATTTTGATTTCCCATGTCTGTATTCCTTTGATTTGATTTTGTTCCCTCCATCCATCCATTTTATTTTGATTTCCCTTGTCTGTATTCCTTTGATTTTATTTTATTTCCTCCATCCATCCATTTTATTTTGATGTTCATGCCTCTGTTTCTTTGATTTGATTTTATTTCCTCCATCCATCCATTTTATTTTGATTCCCCATGCCTCTGTTCCTCTTTATTTTATTTTGTTCCCTCCATCCATCCATTTTATTTTGATGTTCATGTCTCTGTTCCTTTGATTTTATTTTGTTTCCTCCATCCATCCATTTTATTTTGATTTCCCATGTCTCTGTTCCTTTGATTTTATTTTGTTCCCTCCATCCATCCATTTTATTTTGATGTTCATGTCTCTGTTCCTTTGATTTTATTTTGTTTCCTCCATCCATCCATTTTATTTTGATGTTCATGTCTCTGTTCCTCTTTATTTTTTTTGTTCCTCCATCCATCCATTTTATTTTGATGTTCATGTCTCTGTTCCTTTGTTTTATTTTGTTTCTCATTCATCCATTTTATTTGATTTCCATGTCTCTCTGTTCTTTGATTTTTTTGTTCCTCTCATCATTTTATTTGATGTTCATGTCTCTGTTCCTTTGATTTTATTTGTTTCCTCCATCCACCATTTTATTTTGATTTCCCATGTCTCTGTTCCTTTGATTTTATTTTGTTCCCTCCATCCATCCATTTTATTTTGATTTCCCATGTCTGTATTCCTTTGATTTGATTTTGTTTCCTCCATCCATCCATTTTATTTTGATTTCCCATGTCTGTATTCCTTGATTTGATTTGTTCCCTCCATCCGCCATTTTATTTGATTTCCATGTCTGTATTCCTTGATTTGATTTTGTTCCTCCATCCATCCATTTTATTTTGATTTCCCATGTCTGTATTCCTTTGATTGTTTTGTTCTCCATCATCCATTTATTTGATTTCCATGTCTGTATTCTTTGATTTGATTTGTTTCCTCCATCCATCCATTTTATTTTGATTTCCCATGTCTCTGTTCCTTTGATTTTATTTTGTTCCTCCATCCATCCATTTTATTTTGATTTCCCATGTCTGTATTCCTTTGATTTGATTTTGTTTCTCCATCCATCCTTTATTTTGATTTCCCATGTCTGATTCCTTTGATTGATTTTGTTTCCTCCATCCATCCATTTTATTTGATTTCCATGCCTCTGTTCTCTTTATTTTGTTTTGTTTCTCCATCATCATTTATTTGATTTCCATGTCTGTATCTTTGATTTTATTTTGTTTCTTCCATCTCCATTTTATTTGATTTCCATGCCTCTGTTCCTCTTTATTATTTTGTTTCTCATCCATCCATTTTATTTTGATTTCCATGTTGTATTCCTTTGATTTTATTTTGTTTCCCATTGTCTTCCTTTTATTATTTATTATTATGTGTGTGTGTGTGTGTGTGTGTGTGTGGTGTGTGTGTGTGTGTGTGTGTGTGGCTGTGTGTGGTGTGTGTGTGTGTGTGTTTACATTTGCCATTCTTCAACTTCGTTCTCCGTATTTCTTTCTGTGCATTCTGTAGCACTCTTATCTTACGTGGCTCTACGCAGTCGGCTGTGCTTTAACCCTTCAATTCCCGCCACCATCCAGCATTGCCAAACAAAGCAAAAACTTAACCCTTTGATTCCCTCACCCTGTCCACCACCACCACCATCCTGCATTGCCAAACAAAGCAAAAACTTAACCCTTTGATTCCCTCACCCTGTCCACCACCATCCTGCATTGCCAAACAAAGCAAAAACTTAACCCTTTGATTCCCTCATCCTGTCCACCATCATCCTGCATTGCCAAACAAAGCAAAAGCTTAACCCTTTGATTCCTTCACCCTGTCCACCACCACCACCATCCTGCACTGCCAAACAAAGCAAAAACTTAACCTTTTGATTCCCTCACCCTGTCCACCACCATCATCCTGCATTGCCAAACAAAGCAAAAACTTAACTCTTTGATTCCCTCACCCTGTCCACCATCATCCTGCATTGCCAAACAAAACAAAAACTTAACCCTTTGATTCCCTCACCCTATTCATCAACTTCCTGCAGGAAGCTGGTGGATAGGGTAAGCAGTTGGTGGATACGGTACTGGAGTCAAAAGATTAAACAACACAACAACAATGCTTTTAACAACATAACAACAATGATTTTATCTCTATTTTTCCCACATTGCATCCCTTTATCATCACCATTTTTAACCTTTGACTCCCACCCTATCTGCAAACATCCCCGTTGTCAGCCGTGACAACAAGGCCAAAACTTAACCCTTTCACTGTCTCACCCTATCCACACCTTCCCGCAGGAAGATGGTGGATAGGGTGAGGGTGTGAAAGGGTTAAGCTTTTGCAGCTGGTGGGCTGCAGGGGTGAAAGGGTTAAACTTATTCACCCCTACCTGTTCCAGCCGTTCACACATGCATACCAGAAAGTGTCGAGTGCTTTCAGCAATACTGCGACCGACGTAAGTAGAACGATTGTAACTGTGACGAGTGTACAGCCGGTGATGTCCCTTACCAGTCCTTTCCATGGAGTTTCCTCCCTTCTTTAGACCATGTCGTGTGTCGTAGAATTGCGTTTGATTTTTAGCATGTACTTTTTTTTTCTGTTTGTGTGCATGGAACTATTGTGTGGTTACCTGTGTATGAAAACATTTGTTTGAGTTCTGTATACGAGTTGGATAACTGAGTGCTTGCTGCATAGTTTATTCAAAGTATGATTTAGTTTTTGTGTTTGGTTGCATCATATGAATGGAAGAATTGGATAAGCCTGTGTGTGTATTCTTCTTCTGTTCGTGAACTGAAAAACTGTTTGAATCAAACTTTTGTTTTAATTTAAAATGAACGATTGAATTTTTTTTTTTTTTTTTTTTTTGGGGGGGGGGGGAGGTTGCTTTGTTTGTTTGTTTGTTTGTTTTAGCACTGAATTGTTTTATGTTTTGTGTTTGAACTGAACTATGATTGTTTAAATATTTGTTGCATGAGTGTGTGTGTGTGTGTGTGTGTGTGTGTGTGGGTGGGTGGGTGGTTTTTTAGTGTGTGTGTGTGTGTGTGTGTGTGTGTGTGTGTGTGTGTGTGTGAGCGCGCGCGAGCGAGCGGACGCACATGGATTGATGGATTATTTAGTTTTAGGCCGGGCTAATACTGCATGCGTTCGCGTGCAGGTGTGTGTGTGTTTGTTTTCTGTGTGTGTGTGTGTGTGATAGAGAGAGAGAGGGGGGGGGAGGCTAGATACAATTGCAATTACCATGAAAAGAAAATTAATGACAATGAACAGATGAAATGCTCTTTTTAGTTTATTGTAAACATGTTTAGAAATCACCTGTCTTTTCTTGTTTTGATATGATACCTAGGCTTGTCTGTCACACACACACACACAGCACCACCACACACACACACAGAGCACGCACGCGCACACACACACACACAACACGCACAACGCACGCACACCACACACACAACACACACACACTACACACACACGCACACAAACGCAACAGCACACACACACACACACAACACACACACACGTACACACACAGCCCCACACACATACACATAAACACACACACACACACACCAACACACAACACAACACACACACACACCACACACACGCATACACATAAACACACACACACACACACGCATACACACATACACAAAAACAACACACACACACAGTACACTAAACACACACACACACGCGGCAACACACATACACAAAACACACACACCACACAACAAACACACACACACCACAAACACGCACACACATAGAGCCTAATACACAGGCGAACACATTCATGCAGCAACAAAACGACGCAAACACTTCTACTGTAAGCACGCATGCGTCCACTCCCGCTCACACTTGTATGTATGATGTTTCTCTCCATGACTTTCATTATAACATTTAATAATAACAGTAATAATTACAGTATTTATACGCGCCAAATCATGACTCTTCAAATCAAAGTACACACCAGACGTACGCATACAATCGACAAACACCACATAATAATACTGGACACACAGACTGAGAGGGAAAGAAGTAGTTGTAGAATTCATTGTTGGGAAAAGAGGTGTATTTTTAAATTGGATTTAAAGCAAAAAGGGTAGGTGGAAGTCTGTTCCAGGGTGACAGTCCTGAGACAGCAAAATACGCTGGCCAACACTTGATATTTAAATCTAGAGACCTGAAGGGAAAGAGTGTCTGAAGCTGAGCGCAAGGTGCGAGTTGGCGTATAAACGTTGATGTTGTTGCAAAGATAAGATGGAACAGACTGGTGAATAGATTTTTAACACTTGGTATCCAGCTTATATTCAATTCTTTTTAAGACGGGCAACCAGTGAAGAGAGCAAAGGACAGGACTGATATGATCAACATTTTTCTTTTAGAGGACAAGACAGGGGTTTAAAAAATCGTTGCATTCGGAGAAATCACATGCGCTCAAGTCCTATCCGTTCGAAATGATATGACAGACTCACAGGCACAGTACAGAAATACACGTGGAGAACACAGGTATATTAAATAAAAGCCTATGTGTTAGACCGTGTACAATTGTTAAATGATATAAGTCGCATGTGAGAGAAAATACTATCTGGAAAATGGATTTTTTTATCTTGAAAGGAAGGTTCTCTTTTATATCTTGTCAAACGATTCCACACTTAGGGTTCACTGGGGGTTTTTTTACCAGGTAAAAACATTCAATCGTTGAATTTGTGTTGAACATATAATGGAACTCTTTAGTACCATCATCTCAACATCATAGTTCTCATCATCATAGCATTGTGAAAAAAATGGCCCAGCTTTTATGACCTTTCATGCTATTGTCACGTGCGTGCTGGCCTTTGTTTCAGTGGACTTGGCAGGATGTTCGACAGCCAAAATGAGTGATATACGTGGGGATATTGACACAGAAAAAAAAAGACAGAGAGACAGACAGACAGACAGACAGAGAGCGAGGGTTTTATGTGTGCGTGTTTGTTTGTGTTAGTGCGATCGTGTATTAACATTCAACTCACGATGTGACCGTCAAGTTGCGGTAGCAACTGGTAGTTTGTGTATTAATTTGTTCGAAGTCAGACAAAGAAGGGAGCAAACTTTGGAACCGTAGAGGTAACAGAAGAAATGCAGTTGTTCCCTTTAATCGGAGCCAGGCTCCACAGCTGCCTAGCAGCACATAGACACGCACACACACACACACACACACACACACAACACACACACACACACACACAACTATAACAATAATAATAATAATGATATAATAATAATAATAATAATTCTTAGCTTTGTTATTTCTTCCTATCATTTTTCTGCCTTGCTGGTCCATTCACCTGGATGTGTTCCATAAAGTCTTACATACTTCCTTTCAGGACCGATATATACTACTACTACTATTACTACTACTACTACTACTAATAAAGATAATAATGGTGGGGGGTGTTCTACTATGGAGACCCAGCCATGGCAAACAAAGACCAGGACGTCCAAAGAAGACCTTCATCGACCAACTGATGGATGATACGGACTGTCAGTATGATGAACTACCTACTGCAATGTCTGACAGAGAAGGATGGAAGAAACGTGTCATGGATAGCCGAGCAAGCTCGACATGATGATGATGATGATGATGATAATGACAATGATAATAATGATGATGATGATGATGATGATGATAATAATAGTAATAATAATAATAACAATGATAACAACAATGACAATAATAATGATGATAATAATGTACATTTGTACATTTATGGGGTGTCTAACAGTGCTCTAGGGGCTTAGAATTCTACAATACAAAAAAGAAACGAATACATATATAACACATTCGCTAGTTTCGCCCATTAACATCATGCACACACACTCGATAACACATCCATATACATGACACTACAAGAACGCATTGAAACAGGACAGTATAGGGTCAGGATAGCACAGTCAATTTAAAACAGAAGGATTCACAGAAAAGGAGAGCTTTAAGCTGGGTCTTTAAAGAGAGACAGGGTTAGGCAAGTTCCTCAGATCAAAGGGCAGATTATTCCACAGAGAAAAGTTATAAAAAAAAAATTTAAAAACGGGCAGGAGATCGGAGGAAAGTGTGAGTCTTGCATCTGTATCGAGGGATTATGAACAGCCCGGGAAGAGAGATAGAGAGAGAGAGAGAGAGAGAGGATGGATGTTTTTAGACAGAAGTGTTATGCGTGCTTGTGTGCGTGCGACCGTGCATGAATATTCAACTCATGATTTAGCCTTTAAGTTGCGAGAGTTTCAACCAGTAGTTTGAGTATCAGAAGTAGAAGAGCACAGATCACAATATCCAATTTAGAGATTTACTGTTTATTGTTAATTGTAATGCTTTAATGGACCAATGGAAACGCTCTTGCCCACTCTGTCTCCTTTGCATTCATTTGGTTACAAAATGTTAATTGTACTGCGTGTGCGTGCGCATGTGCACGTGTGGGTAACCATTTGTGTGTATAACTGTAAACACAAAAGGAAAAGCACAAAATATGTAAAAAACATAAGGAAAAGCACAAAATATGTAAAAACATAAGGAAAAGCACAAAATATGTAAACACAAAAGGAAAAGCACAAAATATGTAAACACAAAAGGAAAAGCACAAGATATGTAAACACAAAAGGAAAAGCACAAAATATGTAAACACAAAAGGAAAAGCACAAAATATGTAAACACAAAAGGAAAAGCACAAAATATGTAAACACAAAAGGAAAAGCACAAAATATGTAAACACAAAAGAAAAAGCACAAAATATGTAAACACAAAAGAAAAAGCACAAAATATGTAAACACAAAAGGAAAAGCACAAAATATGTAAACACAAAAGGAAAAGCACAAAATATGTAAACACAAAAGGAAAAGCACAAAATATGTAAACACAAAAGAAAAAGCACAAAATATGTAAACACAAAAGAAAAAGCACAAAATATGTAAACACAAAAGGAAAAGCACAAAATATGTAAACACAAAAGGAAAAGCACAAAATATGTAAACACAAAAGGAAAAGCACAAGATATGTAAAAACATAAGGAAAAGCACAAGATATGTAAACACAAAAGGAAAAGCACAAAATATGTAAACACAAAAGGAAAAGCACAAAATATGTAAACACAAAAGGAAAAGCACAAGATATGTAAACACAAAAGGAAAAGCACAAGATATGTAAACACAAAAGGAAAAGCACAAGATATGTAAAAACATAAGGAAAAGCACAAAATATGTAAACACAAAAGGAAAAGCACAAAATATGTAAACACAAAAGGAAAAGCACAAGATATGTAAACACAAAAGGAAAAGCACAAGATATGTAAACACAAAAAGGAAAAGCACAAGATATGTAAACACAAAAGGAAAAGCACAAAATATGTAAACACAAAAGGAAAAGCACAAAATATGTAAACACAAAAGGAAAAGCACAAGATATGTAAACACAAAAGGAAAAGCACAAGATATGTAAAAACAAAAGGAAAATCACAAAATACTTATGTAAACACAAAAGGAAAAGCACAAAATATGTAAACAAAAAGAAAAAGCACAAAATATGTAAACACAAAAGGAAAAGCACGAAACATGTAAACAAAAAAGAAAAAGCACAAAATACTTTTGTAAAAGCAAAGGAAAAACACAAAATACTTATGTAAACTCGAAAGTAAAAGCACAAAATACTTATGTAAACACAAAAGGAAAAGTTCGAAATATGTAAACAGAAAAGGAAAAGCACAAAATACTTATGTAAATACAAAAGAAAAAGCACAAAATACTTTTGTAAACAGAAAAGGAAGAGCACAAAATACTTTTGTAAACACAAAAGGAAAAGCACAAAAGTACTCTGTATCAACAAGGGAGGCTATTCTTGTATACAAGGAGACGGAAATGAGTTACTGTCGGAAGAGATGCCGATAATCAACTGATTAATATTACACCGACAAGGCGTAACCGAAAGAGGGTTCCAACCTTTGCCTTACAGCTAAAAGATCAGTGTTTTATCCAATTGCACTATGGCCCCCACAGTGACAACATAAAACAGGACACACTTGACGACAGCAGTATGGCAAAAACACGGCATATTTATTGTCATAATCATTTCATCATCAGTATTTAAGTTGCACACACCAGCTATAAAAAAAATTACAATTGGTAAATCCGTAACGCATTCAACAACATTATTGATATTATTTGTACAGTTTACTTTTCTTTTTTTTTCACACCAAAATCGTATAGTAAAACTGGCAAATTCACAACACCTTCACTGTCATTATTATCACTGTTATATTTCGCAGTGTCTTGCACATATCGAAATTGTATAATACATCATACATGGCCTTTGCACATACACTGAACTGCGAGAAAAATGTGCGATCGTCGAAGACGTTATAAATAGAAACGACCACAAACCGTCTTCTCCACATTTGGCAACGATCGACAACTGCAGTTTCTGTCGTTGTCTTACTTGTTTCCCGTGTCATAAAGTTCGTGAGTCTGATGATTTGATTGATTGTCATAAATGTCTGCGTCGTAAAGTTCAAACTGATTAAACTGATGGGGTCTTTTTGCTCTTCTAAATATGTTTTATTTATTTTTTTCACCGTTATAATGTTATCCAGTCTACTAAAACGCCTTTCTTCTTTTCCCAAGTAGCAAAATTATTGCTTTTAAAGCGATTATTTGTTGTTGTTTTTTTCAAATAGAATATCACGATATATGTATGTATGTATGTATGTATGTATGTATGTATGTATGTATGTATTGTATGTATGTATGTATCCTTTGTTTACACTTAACGCTTTCTGATAATGACGATAATATCAAATTCTTAAATAATCACATGATGGTGTGTATGTGTGCAATCTGGTTGCAGATCAACGTCATTCCAATAATGACAGTCATGTGAATGATCCATAATTCAGTCCAAATTATATGATCGATCAGTTGTTACGATTCAACTCTATATTTAAGCCATCGAATATCAAGTGTGGCAAGCTCTTAGATGGCGAAAAAGTTGTCACTGAAAAACACTTGTATACCGCAACCACCGTTCTTCCCACCCAAAAAATCAATTAACTGAAATGAAATGGCACTCATTGCAGAAAACTAGATGGTGTCTTGGCCAAATCGAAGAAGCTCTATGGCCGAGCCAGTATCTCACATGTCTCACCTGTCGGCGTCACCGGTTTCGGTGTTGGCCGCTGCACATCTGGACACCACCTTCTCCCTCCAGGCCGCTCTGTCTTGACTTTTATGGACAATTTCTTGAATATTTAGGCCACTGATGTTGGTTAATGTTCTCGATGCATGAAATTGGAGGTCTGCCTTTCTTCCTTTTTGCCACTGTTTTTCCTTGAAAGATGGTTGCCATGAGGTCCGTGTTCTTGTTGCGTGACACATGGCCAATGTATTTTAGTCTTCTCTTGTTGATGTCTGCCAGTAGTTTTCTGGTGGTATCAAGTTCTTTTAGGACACTTTCATTAGTTCTGATGTCTGTCCCTTTGATATGTAGCAGTCTCCGATAAAACCTCAGAGTCCAGGCTTCGCAACCATAAATCATGACTGGCCAGATCAAACATTTTAAAAGTCTAACTTTCAGGCCATTTGGTATGTCTCTGTCTTTCCAGACGTTGTTGAATTAGACCATTTTTTGCTTTGCCATTCCAATTCTTATTTTGATGGCTTTGGAGCAGGTTCCATTATCAGTTTTTACAGAGCTAAATATTTGAAATCCTGAACATTTTCTAGTATAACAAAAAGACTGGACGAAGCAGCAGGGAAGTTTCAGTCTTTTTCTCCATAAGTTTTGTATCTGGTGTTTGTTTGTGATTTTACGTTTGACAAAGGCCAGTTGGCCGAAAATTTGCGCCTGTCTTGTCTGGTTGTATTAAATACACGTTTTGATTTTTCTCTCTCTTTTTTGTTCTTGTTTGCTTGAACGTGGGCAGTCACAGTTGTTTTGGATTTCTTTATGATTACGATAAAAAGAGCCAGTGTTTTCTTTATGAAAAGTACAAGCTGAAATGAGATGGTGTTTCTGATAGCTCTGCCAGAGTTTTAACGTCATGAAAACAATGATATCGTGTCTTTTATGGACTGAAGCTCTTAGTAATCCATGTTACTAATCCGTCCTCAAACAATCCATGTTACTAATCCGTCCTCAAACAATCCATGTTACTAATCCATCTTCAAACAATCCGTGTTACTAATCCTCCTCAAACAATCCTTGTTACTAATCCGTCCTCACACAATCCGTGTTACTAATCCATCCTCACACAGTCTGTGTTACTAATCCGTCCTCAAACAATCCGTGTTACTAATCCATCCTCAAACAATCCGTGTTACTAATCCATCCTCACACAGTCGTGTTACTAATCCGTCCTCACACGGTCTGTGTTACTAATCCGTCCTCACACAGTCTGTGTTACTAATCCATCCTCAAACAATCCGTGTTACTAATCCATCCTCACAAGTCTGTGTTACTAATCCGTCCTCACACAGTCTGTGTTACTAATCCATCCTCACAACAGTCTGTGTTACTAATCCATCCTCACACACTCTGTGTTACTAATCCATCCCTCACACAGTCTGTGTTACTAATCCATCCTCACACAGTCTGTGTTACTAATCCGTCCTCACACAGTCTGTGTTACTAATCCATCTTCAAACAATCCGTGTTACTAATCCATCCTCACACAGTCTGTGTTACTAATCCATCCTCACACAGTCTGTGTTACTAATCCATCCTCACACAATCCGTGTTACTAATCCGTCCTCACACAATCCGTGTTACTAATCCATCCTCACACAATCCGTGTTACTAATCCATCCTCACACAGTCTGTGTTACTAATCCGTCCTCAAACAATCCGTGTTACTAATCCGTCCTCAAACAATCCGTGTTACTAATCCATCCTCACACAGTCTGTGTTACTAATCCGTCCTCAAACAATCCGTGTTACTAATCCATCCTCACACAGTCTGTGTTACTAATCCATCCTCACACAGTCTGTGTTACTAATCCATCCTCACACAGTCTGTGTTACTAATCCATCCTCACACAGTCTGTGTTACTAATCCATCTTCAAACAATCCGTGTTACTAATCCGTCCTCAAACAATCCGTGTTACTAATCCATCCTCACACAATCCGTGTTACTAATCCATCCTCACACAATCCATGTTACTAATCCATCCTCACACAATCCGTGTTACTAATCCATCCTCACACAGTCTGTGTTACTAATCCGTCCTCACACAGTCTGTGTTACTAATCCGTCCTCACACAGTCTTCAAATCTTGAAGCGTGGCGGAACTGAGATACCGAATCACGAAGAACTCTTGTCAGAGATTCTTAGTAGTATCGTCAGGGTCGCCAACTCAGGACCTGGCCAGCTCATGGGTTTATGTGCAAGCTTAAGGCTTGTGCCATGATCACCTGGCCAGCTCATGGGTTTATGTGCAAGCTTAAGGCTTGTGCCATGATCACCTGGCCAGCTCATGGATTTATGTGCAAGCTTAAGGCTTGTGCCATGATCACCTGGCCAGCTCATGGGTTTATGTGCAGGCTTAAGGCTTGTGTCATGATCACCTGGCCAGCTCATGGGTTTATGTGCAAGCTTAAAGCTTGTGCCATGATCACCTGGCCAGCTCATGGGTTTATGTGCAGGCTTAAGGCTTGTGCCATGATCACCTGGCCAGCTCATGGGTTTATGTGCAGGCTTAAGGCTTGTGCCATGATCACCTGGCCAGCTCATGGGTTTATGTGCAAGCTTAAAGCTTGTGCCATGATCACCTGGCCAGTTCATGGGTTTATGTGCAGGCTTAAGGCTTGTGTCATGATCACCTGGCCAGTTCATGGGTTTATGTGCAGGCTTAAGGCTTGTGCCATGATCATCTGGCCAGTTCATGGGTTTATGTGCAGGCTTAAGGCGTGTGCCATGATCACCTGGCCAGCTCATGGGTTTATGTGCAAGCTTAAGGCTTGTGCCATGATCATCTGGCCAGCTCATGGGTTTATGTGCAAGCTTAAGGCTTGTGCCATGATCATCTGGCCAGCTCATGGGTTTATGTGCAAGCTTAAGGCTTGTGCCATGATCACCTGGCCAGTTCATTGGTTTATGTGCAAGCTTAAGGCTTGTGTCATGATCACCTGGCAGGCTTAAGGCATGTGACACGATCACCTGGCC
>JAPXFY010000020.1:37042526-37047526 GCA_030674185.1 Monoplex corrugatus | reverse complement strand
GAGAGAGAGAGAAACATACACAACATGTATACACGCAGTCGAACAATTTTACACGTTTGCATACACGCGCACGTACATACACAAAACGAGTTAGCGTAGTATTACCGACATAGGGACACTTCTAGTGCAGTGTTACTTACACGTGCCAGTTATTTGGTACATCATTAAAGGCATATTTATGGGGTACGTTCGTTTCTAAATTTGTTCGTTTTCATTTTATTCATCTTGCCACCTTCCCTCCTTTCTGGTTTTATCCCTTTGACTTCTGCACCCTGTCCACCAGCACCCTCCATTGTCAACCATGATAGCAAAGCAAAAACTGAATCTTTTTGACTTTTGCAGGAAGCTGGTGTACAGCGTGAGGGAATCAAAGACTTCAAGTTTTTGCAGTTGGTGGATAGGCTGCTGCACTCAAAGGGTTAAAGACTTGGCCAGCGCATTGGGATTTTATGCAAGGTCAAAGTGTCTGCCCGGTAACTGCTAGCGTGCAGAATTGGTCAACAAGCAAAGCCAGAGCAGAACTGAGGCAGCCGAAATGTGGTTTCTGAGAAGAATGTTGAGAGTTCCATGGACAGCAAAGAAAACAAACGAGACAGTCTTGATGGAGGCAGACACAAGAAGATCATTGATTAAAAAAAAATAGGAGACTAGGAAAAGACAAGCAACATTTACAGGACATGTTTATGAGGAAAGGGTAATCAGAGCACCTGGTCACAACAGGAAAGCTGGAGGGAAAAGGACCACCAGGTAGACCCAGGGAGAAAGTAATGGATGGACTTGCAAGGTGGCTGAGGACAGAGTAGGGTGGAAGATGTATTTGCAGCGACAAGGGATAGATGCATATGGAGGGCCATGATTGCCAACGCCATGCGGCAGGGCACATGATGATGATTGATGATGATGATGATGATGATGATTGATGATGATGGATGATGATGATGATGATGATGATGATGCAGAATTGCGTGGAGCGCATATGGAATTGTCCCATCGCGATGAATCTTTTCTTCAACAAACTTCAACCCTCCTTTTCCTCCTGCCCCTGTTTCTCTGCTTCCTGGATCCCCCTTCGCCCCTCCCCCCCCCCCCTCCCCACCCGTGGAGATGTCGGGGGTCCTTTTAGTATAAATAGTATCCCCACCTTCTGGAAATTCTGTGCTAGAAATTTCATTTTTCATTGAGACTCATTTTGTTTCTTCCTTCCCCCTTTACTTTCTGTCATTTCTGTCCTATCATTTTCTGCTTTGCTGGTCCATTCACCTGTATGTGTTCGATAAAGTCTTACGTACGTTTTCCTAGGATTGATAATTGGGTACACGTATTAAATGCATTTTTGGCTCTAGGGAACTGAGATATGTGGAAGCAATTTTAGGTAGTTAAGGCCCGTTTTTATGTATGTTTCAGTGTCCTTAGTTGTGTTTAAGTTTGTATTCAGGTATGTTTTTTTTATAAATCCCCTGAAATTGGACGGAGTGGTCAAGGCGAGTGGCATCTCCTTAGATCATGTGCGCGAATGTATTGATATGAGTACTTAATTTTCTTTTCCTTTTTTTTTTTTCTTATCTGTTCAAATATTGTGAATGTTTTGAAACGGTTATAGCCCTGATATGGCTCTACGCAGTCGGCTGGGCTTTAAACAAACAAAAAATAAATAAAAAATAAAAAGACATCCTTGATAAGGTATGATGCCTCAGAGGAAGGTAGGAAAAGGTGTGACGTAAAAAAATGAATTAACCCTTTGACTCCTGCACCCTCTCCACCAGCATCCTGCATTGTCAACTATGCTAGCGAAGCAAAAACTTAACCCTTCGACTCCCTCACCCTATCCACCAGCTTTCTGCAGGAGGTTGGTGGATAGGTTGAGGGTGTCAAAGGGTTAAGGTTTTGCAGTTGGTCGTAGGGTGCGAGAGTCAAAGGGTTAAGGGAAATTACCTGTACTGCACAGACGACTTGTCAGCTGTCCAAACAACTTGTATGGATCTGAGAACAGAAAGTGAAGGTGGCCACTGTAGTAATGTTTGACGAGATCATGAATTCAACCAACAACAACAAGAACCAGAAAAAAAACACGTAAAAAGAATAAGAACGGTATTTCATACAACAAGACAAGACAAAATTAGGAGAGAAAGACAAACTTCCCCACTGCACTGTCCAGTGTCACAGAGCAGCAGGGAAGTTTCAGTCTTTTTCTGCTAATTTTTGTATCTGGTGTTTGTTTGTGATCTTACGCTTGACAAAGGCCAGTTGGCCGAAAATTTGCGCCTGTCTTGTCTTGTTGTATTAAATACGTGTTCTTATTCTTTTTTCGTGTTTTTTTTTTGGTTCCTGTTTGCTTGAAAACGGGGAGTCACACTTGTTTTGGATAACAATAACAACAACAAAATCCGACTAGTCGCCGTGGTGTAGTGGTTATTTCAACGGACTACCGACTGGAAGGTTGTGGGTTCGAATCCACATCACTCCGTTCAAAAATCAGTGTGGAGTTTTTCGGCTCTAACCGACTCCTACCCAGAGTTGGGCGTGCTACGGGCTCATTGGGAAGACTGGACCACACAGTCGAGTCTCATCCACTTCACGGATGCGTCATTGAGGTTGTTGCTCAAATTTTCTGACCAGCACCGCAGGTGTGTTTATCTTCTCGGGCCCAGTTGACGCCAGGATATATTATGATAGTAAGCATAGAGTACTGCCCTGTCACGCAGTCTCAATCCTAGATGGAACTCCATAGCATCATAATTGTCATTCTCATCGACATTATCATCATTGCATTATAAAAGCTGTGCCAGCTTCTGTGGCCATTTAAGGTGGCGTAGAAAATGGGACAACAACAACAACAACAAAAAAGTCGAGCACAAAGGAAACCTCCCTGAGAGCGATGCATTCTAAAATAAATAAATAAATAATAAATAAAACAAAACAAAACAAAATCCCCCTCCTTCCCTTCACAAGCCTACTCCTTGTGTGTTTTGGATCTCTCTGTAGTTCTGTGTTTAGTCGATTAAATTTCGTCTATAAACCAGAAACCATGAAAACAGACATGAAAACGCTTAGCTGATTAACGAAACGACAAGCGCAAAATGTTCGGCCACCTGGCCTTTGTCAAGCGTATACAAAAATATGACAAAGAAACAAGATCTCCCGCAAGATTGTCTGTGTTTCGTGCCTTTGAGTTTTGGTCGTTGTTGAGTGATCGATTTGGTAAAATTGTTAATATTATCATCATCATCATCACATCATCATCATTGTTATTATTATTATTATTACCATTGTTATCATTATTATTACTAGTAGTAGTGTGTGATAAATTGGACGGAGTGGTCAACGCCAGGGGCATCTCCTTAGATTATGTGCGCGAATGTATTGATATATGTACTTAATTTTCTGTTTCTTTTTTTTTTATTATTATTTATTATTATTATTCCTGTTGAAGTATTGTGTGTGTGTAATGAAACTGTTATAACCCTGATATGGCTCTACGCAGTCGGCTGGGCTTTAAGCAAAAATAAGAATAAGAACAGGCAAAGGTTGCCATTCACACTGACAAACAGGAAGTATCATTCATCCATCATCATCATCAGGTGCCCTGCCGCATGGCGTTGGCGACCACGGACTTCCATCCATCTCTATCTCTCATTGCCCCCAGCATCTCCCCCGTAATAAATCCATGGGTTGTTCTTCCAAATTTAGAAATCCAAAAACAAGTGCGACCGCCCCCGTTCAAGCAAACAGGGCGAAGCAGGGAAGTTTTAGTCTTTTTCTCCTGATTTTTGTATTTTGTATTTTGTTCGTTTGTGATAGGACGTTTACGCTTGACAAAGGCCAGTTGGCCGAAATTTTGCGCCTGTCTTGTCTGGTTGTATTAAATATGCGTTCTGATTTTATTTTCGTGGGTTTTTTTTTTTCCTTGTTCCAAATTTAGGGCAAAATTGTAAGTGACACGTTTATTTTTTTCTTCTTCTTTATTTCTACAAGATGAAACACCATCGATACTATGCGTCAAGGCATTTGCAAAATTTACAGATTTGAAACGACTGTCTATCCAGTACCTTCAGGTCCTTGTATAATGTGTTATTGTGTGTGTGTGTGTGTGTGTGGTGGGTGTGTGTGTGTTGTGTATGGCGCGCGCGCGTGCATTGTTGTATAGGGTGCTTGTATGTGTGTGTGTGTTTCTGTGTACGCGCGCGCGGCGCGTGGTGTGTGCGTGCATGTGTGTGTGTAGGAGTGTATGTGTGTATGTGTGCTTGTGTGTGCGTGTGTGTAGGGATGTTTGTATGTGTGGTGTGTCTGGTGTGTGTGTGTATGTGCGTGAGTACGCGTGTGTATTGTGTGTGTGTGTCTGTGTGTGTGTATATGTATATGTGTGTGTCTGTCTTGCGTGTGTGTGTGTGTGTGTGTGTGTGTGCACGTGCGCACGCGCAGTGTTGTTTTGTTTGTTTGTTTTCTCTCTCCCTGCCGTCTGTTAGTTATTTTAAGCTAGCCCTGATATGGCTCTACGCAGTCGGCTGGGCTTTAAACAGCAATAACAACAGTTACTTTAGGTAGCGTAAGGTGAGTGCCACACACAAAGGGAGCTTACCCTGCATTCTCCATGGGGGGCTGGCCGGATCCGGGTAAGCTTTGCCCAGACATGATGAACTGAACGTCGGCTGGCTGTAAGCTGCCATTTTCAAAACAAAACAACAAAAATGAAGGAAAATGGACAGAACGAAAGAAAGAAAAAAATCAAAGGGAAAAAAAGAAGTGCTGGGGGATGGGGGGGGGGGGGCGAACTAGGATGGTCAAACCATAATCCCAATATCCCATTTAAACTCGCTGCGAGCAATATTTACTTTTAAAACACCTGAATAAATAGTTTTCAGTTATGAAATTTTTAACAGCAGCCAATACCTTACTGAAAATTGACTTCAAATCGGTTTAAATATGGCCGGGACGTAGGTGAACCAACTCTTTATTTTTTGCCCGCGTGATTCAACTATTAGTCTTAAGTTTAATTAGATTTT
>JAPXFY010000020.1:37030026-37037526 GCA_030674185.1 Monoplex corrugatus | reverse complement strand
ATCTCTGCACGTGCGCTGTGCTCCACAAGTGAGGATCTGTAAGGATGTGGAGAGAGAAAAAAGAATTAGTTGATGTGATTTCATTGTTTTCGTGTGATTGTATCTTATTTTGTATTGTTTTCGTTTTGATTTAGTTTGCTGTGTGTTGTTGTTGTCATCATTACTATGATTGCAACTGGGATTGTCATCGTTGTTATTATATCATCGTCTTTCACCATCATCATAATTATTATTATTATTATTATATCATCATCATTATCGTCATCATTCATCATTCTTCTCATCATTATCATCATCATCATCATCATCACCATCACCATCATCATTATTATTCTCATGATTATTATTATTGTTTAGTAGTAGTAGTAGTATTTATTATTTCTATATTTGTTAGGTTTTTTTTTATTTCTTTGTCTATCTACTATCTATTATCTATCTATCTATCTATCTATCTATCTATCTATCTATCTATCTATTTATCTATATATCTATCTATCTATATAACTATCTATCTGTCTATCTATCTATCTATCTATCTATCTGTCTATCTATCTATCTGTTTACTCATTTATTCATGTCTTCATTCATTCATTCATTCATTCATTCAGCATCGGCGTCATCCTTTCTTTGTGTTTATCTTGTTCTAAATTTTTACGACTTCATCAAACTAAAAAGAAATCCATTGGTCCATAAACCACCGCGGTAACCCAGTGATCTAAGAAGAGAACGTTTACATCCAACTATACAACACAAGCAAAGTGATATTGCTATCGTCATCCAGTGTTACATGATTCGTATTAAAACATTTCAAAAATCAAGCACACACACGCAACAACAACAACAACAAAACCTCAGCGAACCTGCTTTGCCTGCGAGAGAAAGGAATAGATTAAAGAAAGAAAGAAAGACAGGCAGACACACAGACAAAAAGAAAGAAAGACAGACAGAAAGAAAGAAAGCAAAGACAGAAAGAAGACAGATAGACAGACAGGAAGGAAGAAAGACAGACAGAAAGACAGACAGACAGAAAGAAAGAAAAATGAACAAAACCAACATTCGGGGACAGTGACACGAACGGTGACTGTGTCCAGCCATGTTCATACACTTTCCAAAAACAAACAAACAAACAAAAGAAACAAAAGAAAAAAGAGGGGAAAAAAAAACAGCAACAAACAAACAATACATATGTAAAGATGATTTACATAAGCAGAAACAAAATTGAAAAAATTAACAGAGAGAAAGAGAGAGAATGACAGAACAAAAACAAGAATGAGAAGAAGAAGAAAAAAACAAAAACAAACACAACAAACAAACAAAACAAAACTTATGTAAAGATGATTTACATAAGCATAAACAAAATAAAAATATAACAGAGAGAAAGAAAGAAGAACAAAAAGCAAGAACGAGAAGAAGAAAGAAAAAAAACAACAACACAAACAAACAAACAAAACATATGTAAAGATGATTACATAAGCAGTAAACATAATTATAGAGAAAGAAAGAAAACGACAGAACAAAAAAGAATGAGAAGAAGAAAAAAAAGAGAGAAAAGCAGCAACAACAAATAAAACATATGTACGGTGATTCACATAAGCATAAACAAATCTTTTAAAATTACAGAGAAAGAGAAGAATGAGAAGAAGAAAGAAAGAAAACAACAACAACAACAACAACAGCAACAACATAAGCATAAACAAAATAAAAAATTAACAGAGAGAAAGAGAGAGAGAATGACAGAACAAAAAAACAAGAACGAGAAGAAGAAGAAGAAGAAGAAAAAAAGAGAAAAAAAAAAAGCAACAACAAACAAACAAAACATATTCAAAGTTGATTCACATAAGCATAAACAATAAAAAAAAAAAATTAATAGACAGAAAGAGAGAGAATGACTGAACAAAAACACGAATGAGAAGAAAAACAAAAGAAAAAATAACAAACAAAACATAACATGTAAAGATGATTTACATAAGCATAAACATTTTTTTTTTTTAATTAACAGAAAAAAGAGAGAGAATGACAGAACAAAACCAAGAATGAATTTATTTACGACAGTATGAACTAGGCAGTATACATGTGTATCTGCATCCAGTTCTCGCATTAAGAGGGTCACCACTGCACGAAATGATGTCTCAGTAAGGTCAATATTTCAACAATGTACCGGTAAATAGCAAGAGAGGGAGGAACGAAATGCGGGGACAGGCAGACAGGCAGATGGACACCCGGGACACAGATAAAAAAGGCAAATGGAGACGGAGAGGGAACAGACAGGGACAGTTAGATGTTCTGACAGACACACACTATAACAAAATTCAATGATCCGTCAATTTACTACCATCATTCAATTGATCAATCACAGAAAGCAATCAACAAATCATCGGCAGAGTAAACAAATTAATCCATCCAATTACCATCAGTCAGTTGATCAGTCAAATCAACCAATCAATTACTTAATCAGCGTAGTAAACATCAATAAGATTACCACTCCATGTAATTATTCGCTAATCACTGGACTAATCAGTTATTCAACAACCAAAGAAATTAAGGCATACGTACTTATTCACAATTCATGTAATTCTGTTGATGAGCTTATCTATCAGTAGGATATCCATCAAACCAAAGAGAGATAGGTATAGATAAATAGACAGACAGACAGACAGACAGAGAGGACAGAGAAAGAAAGAGGGAGAGAGAGAGAAAGAAGGAAAGAAGAAAGACAGACAGACAAGCAGACAGACAGGCAGACAGAGACACACAGAAGGAGACAGACAGACAGAGAGGACAGATCACTTGCCAGCCATATCACCTCCCAATCATGAAGTTTTCAGGATGATGCAAAACATAACCCAACAGACTGTCCTCAAAACGGATTGTACATGTACATGGAATTGACGACTATTCGGTCAAGACCCTCACTTTCACAATGTACTTTGACATTCTTCACCATAAATCTCTCATTTACACACTGTACGTTCTTCATAAAACTGACAGACACATTTGACAGTAATGACTGCTTTGAACTAACTCCTCGCCAATGACATTGTCTTTGCCTCCGTTGTTTGTAGTTTTCTGGATAAACTGTTTATAAAATCTTGATTTCCATTTTCTGGCGCTTTGGACCCGGTTTACAAAACTGGATGAAATCACTTTTTTTCAGCAGCGGGCTTACCTTAATTTCTGATATGTTTTTTTCCAAACTTAAGAACGTTTCAAGCACAAGACAACTCTCTGGGATGAAACAGCTCTACAAACATCCAACTTTAACATAAAGTGTTTAAAAAAATAAAAGAAATTTGCAAAAAAGGATTGACATTCTCGTTCCGATAATTCAGAAGTTGCTCCAATGACTTTTTTGGTTTGTGTTCAGGATAACTTGCCTTGTGTAATTATGATATCTTCTGTGCAAAACTTAAAGACTTGAAACAACACTGTCTCTGAAAGGGAGATCAAAACTGATCTTTTCTCTATTTTAACCCACATATTGTTTAAACCAAGATGCATATAAGGCCACCTTAGTCTTTTACTGCTGAAAAAAAAAACACGTTCTGGCGTGTCTGGCTTGGAATTCCCAAGTACCTTTACATGTGACAGTAATCTAATGAAAAGTTATGGTGGAAACAGCGCAATATATACGCTCTTGCAGGACTGACAGCAAGTCTGATTCCGATCTAAAGGAAATACATGTCCTCCTCCGTCCCCGAAACACGTTCTAGTCAAACGCCGTTTTCGGCTGGCCAGTAGTTCCTCGAACGAATCAATGAATTCACTTCCAGCAGTGATTGTTCCGTTCAAGACCTGGCAACCTAACATTCTTAGAGAATTGCAGATTAGATACTTTACAAGGCTTGATAGTCTCAAAGTCGAATGGCAACCTAACATTTTTAGAGATTCGCCAATCAGATACTTTAAAAGACTGATCGTCTCAAAGTCGATTTCAAAGATGGCTGAAAGAGAATCACTACACATGCTATGGGGATCAAGCACTTTTGTCGTCTCTCCTCTAACCATGCGTTACTTGTTCTGTAGCGGGATAACCTGTAATCCACTGTAAATTGTCCTAGCATTTCCATTACAGGGAGAAACCAACCAGCGGTTTCTTGTAAACACGAGAGCAGCGTGACGACCTCTTTGACGCCTTCATTTCTGTGTAGGTAGAGGAACGTCCAGACACTTTTAACGCTTTCAATTTATTCCGATTTTGATTCTGATCCGGATTGTGGTTCATTTTTGCAAAGCCCATCATTTCGGTTGTTGCCCTCTTTCTGCCAGCCCGGTCTCAAACAACGGCGTCCCACAAGGTGTTCTCTGATCTCGTTTGCTGTTGACAAAAGGTGGGTGAGATATTAATCGAGATACGCCGCGGAAACCTACTCCCTGCCGACCGACGACTCTAAGCGATCCACGTTTACCGTTAAAAGGAAGGATGGTATCTGGGAATTAATCCCCACAAGCTGTTGATCATCACCTCAAGTGACAGGTCCCACACCCTTTCACAACCTTCACGGTACATGCTCTCGGACTAAACAGACGTTGGAGATTGGCCACCCGTGACCATTGCTGTCGTTGTGAGTAGGATCACTTGACCTTCCTTTTTTTTGGACAGACTGAAAATATCTTCAGGTGTTATAATGGCCATTACTGTGCCAGATGTATCTGTATGCATGGCTACATACAGAATGAATATAAATATGTATGCATGATCAGTCTTAAACAGATCAATAAAAAAAATATATAAAAAAGCAACAACAACAAAAAGCAGATATATAAATAAGTAGGTAATGTGTATCAGTGTGTGCTGAATAGAAAGCTACAAAATTACCCGTTCGTTTTCTGGATTTTTTTCTTTAAAGATTATGCTACGATATAGTAGCGGTGTGTATTAGTAATCGTAACTGACGGCAGTCGAGATGTGTGTGTGTGTGTGTGTGTGTGTGTGTGTGTGTGTGTGTGTGTGTGTGTGTGTGTATGTGTGTGTGTGTGTGTGTGTGTTCGTTCGTTCTTTGATTTAACGTCTTTTCACTATGAGTGATATTAGACGGTGTGCGTGTGTGTGTTGTGTGTGTGTGTGTGTGTGTGTGTGTGTGTGTGTGTGGCGCGCGCGCGCGTGTGTGTGTGTCTGCGCGCGCGCGCGTGTGTGTGTATGTGTGTTCTACTTTTATGACAGTCTACCAGTGTCCTGTCTTCACGTCGATGTGATATGTCAGTGGACATATTTTGGATAAAATAAATTGTCACTGACATCAAGTACTAAATTTCTGTTTGGTTCGGTTGACACGCGGTACTCATCACCTGTCCGCCCCCCACCCCCCCCCCCTCCATCCGTGGGGATGCCGGGCTCTTTCATTATAGATAGTATCCCCACCTTCTGGAAATTCTGTGCTTGAAGTTTCCTCTTTTCTGTCACTCTTTTTTTCTCTGCCTTGTTCTTTTGCTTTCTGTCATTTCTTCCTATCATTTTCTGCCTTGCTGGTCCATTCACCTGTGTGTGTCTGATAAAGTCTTAATACTTTCTCTTAGGTTTGATAATCGGGTATATGTATTAAGTGCATTTTTGGCTCTAGGGAGGTGAGATATGTGGAAGCAATTTTGGGTAATTTATGCCCGTTTTTATATATGGTTTGGTGTTCTTAGGTATGCTTACATTTGTGTTCAGGTGTGTGGGTTTTTTCTTAAATCCCTTGTGCCATAAATTGGACAGAGGGGTCAACGCCGGGGGCATGTCAGATTATGTGCGCAAATGCATTGATATGTGTATTTAATTTTCTTTTCTGTTTTTTTTTTTTTCTGTTGAAGTTTTTTATGTTTTGAAGCGGTTATAGCTCTGATATTGCTATACGCAGACGGCTGGGCTTTAAACAACATCAACAACGATAACAATCACCTGTCCGCCTCTTATAGCCCTCTTCAATTCAACTGGCTCTCAATTGCCCATTGGAGTAGACAGGACACTGTTGTCTTGCCCTGGACAGAGGGGTGTGGGTGGGAGGTGGGATGAGAGGAGAAAGGGTTAAATGTAAACACCGCTAATCTTTGTTGTTCTGGTGGTGTCAGTATAGGATTGGATAAGACCCCCCCCCCCCTTCCCCCCACTTCCCTGGCATGGTTATCCCCGTCGGCCATATCACCCGAGGTGGGTGCCGACGTAGAAACTCCACCAAACCAAACTTTGAAAAGGGGTTTCCGTGAAATACAGTGAAATTTGAGCACCTGGTTACCACAGGAAAGCTTGAGGGGGAAAAGAGCACCAGGTAAACCAAGGGAGAAAACACTAGACAGTATTACAGAGTGGGTGGGGACAAAAAGGGTAGGAAACAAGAAATATGCTTGCAGCGACAGAAACGTAGATTGGTATGGAGAGTCATGATCGCCAACGCCGTGCGGCATGGCACATGATGATGATGACGGTCATTTTAATATCTTGCTATGTTTATGATGTATTTATTTTTTAGTGCTTTTGCATTTAGCTGATGACGCCCTTCAAAATATTTTTTTCTATGGCTTACATAATGCTCGCATTTCTTAATTTTGTTTCTTGTAGATACTGCTTCACACTCTGTAGTTATTCCGCCCACCTCCACCACCCCTCTCTCTCTCTGTCTCTGTCTCTGTCTCTCTCTCTCTCTCTCTCTCTATCTATCTGTCTCTGACTCTGTCTCTCTGTGTCTCTCTCTCTGTCTTTCTCTATCTTTCTATCTTTCTCTCTTTCTCTCTGTCTCTCTGTCTCTCTCTCTCTCTGTGTCTCTCTGTCTCTCTCTCTCTTTCTTTTTCTCTGTCTGTCTTGTATTTACTCGTCTTCAAGTGTAATATCCATGCGTGAGCAAGCACGCATTGTTTATTTGGGTGTGACTGTGTGTGCATACATACATATGCATATATATATATATATATATATATATATACATATATGCATATACATATATGCTTATACATATATGTATACATATACATATATACATATACGTATATATGTTTGTGTATACATATGTGTCTGTGTCTGTGTATGTGTGTGCGCGTGCACTCGCGCGGGCTCGTTTGAGCGTGCGGGGGCATGTGTACGCCTGCGAAAAAGTGCATATCTGTTAACGCGTGCTCGCGCGTGCATCCGTGTGCGTAGGCATTTGAGCGCGCGTGCACGTAGGTACAGATGCACATGTGCACGTGTATGTCTATTGGATTGGGGTCTGTGTCTGTGCATGTTCTGTGATGCTGATGCTATCCCTTGTGTTTGCAAACATGGAAAACCTCCGCCCATAACTGCACTCGGTGTTCGTAAATGTTTCGTGCCGTCCTGAGATCATCCACGTTTGTTAAAAAAAAGCAGCAACAAGAAACGAAACAAAACCAAAATTCACGACTGTTCAGCTATTCTAAAAAACGCTCTTTTAATACATTTTTCACATTAAAAAAAAAAACACATCAAGAAACGAAACAAAACCCAAATTCACGACTGTTCAGCTATTCTAAAAAAAACGCTCTTTTAATATATTTTTCACATTAAAAAAA
>JAPXFY010000020.1:37012526-37025026 GCA_030674185.1 Monoplex corrugatus | reverse complement strand
GCGCCGCCCTCGCGGTGCTGCCCCCGGGAAAAGTTGAAGTCTCTGCCACCTCACTCCCCTACGACCCCAGGGTCTATGTGCAGACTTAAGGCTTGTGCCGTGATCATTCTGGATCTTCTCCAGCACATGGCACCTGTGACGTTAGTGCGTATAGAATTCATTCCGAGCGCGGAGAGGTCATCTTGAGTAATTGAAATTGAAATCAGTAATAGACAGGAATGCAGCGTATATGCGAGTATCTGACCGCCACAAATCCCTTAACAACTTCAAAAAAACTCGTTTCATCTGTAGAAAAACAAACAAAACAAACAAACAACAACAAAATCTATTGGTGTAGTCGTCAAATACTCTCCCGAATATGTTACATTATTACGATGCAAATAAGCACCGGTAGCGGAAATGACGCCCAAACCCTGCAACCAGTGAAAACGAGCAAGACTTTTCCGCCGCTCATCCGGCGGTGCAAAATGAAGTGCTCTGTTATGGGGTAACTTTCTCAATAAGACCGAGTGAAATCAAAAACATTATGGCTCTCTGTTCTCTTTGACGACCGAAGCGTGCAAAATAATATGACAACGTTACAAAGACTGAAGGGTGAAGACTTGTGAACAAAAAAACAACAACCCCCCCCCCCCCCCCCCTGAACCATTGTTATTGTTATTGTTGTTTTTAGCCCCGCCGACTTCGTAGAACCATATCAGGGCTATAACCGCTTCAAAACATACAAAACTTCAACAGGAATAAAAAAAAAATTTTTAAAAAGAAAGGAAAATTAAGTGCATTAAATGCATTCGCGCACATCATCTAAGGAGATGCCCTTGGCGTTGACCACTCCGTCCAATTTATCGCACAGGGATTTAAAAAAACACACCTGAATACAAAATTAGGCATATCTAAAGACACCAAAACATATATAAAAACAGGCATGAAGTACCCAAAATTGTTTCCGCATGTCTCATCTCCCTAGAGCCAAAAATGCATTTAATACATGTACCTTATTGTGAATCCAAAGAGAAAATACTTAAGACTTTATCGAACACATACAGGTGAATGGACCATTAAGGCAGAAAATGATAGGTAGAAATGACAGAAAGCAAAGGAACAAGGCAGAAACAAAGAGAGTGACAGAAAAGAGGAAATTTCTAGCACAAAATTTCCAGAAGGCGGGGATACTATTTATACTGAAAGAGCCCCCAGCATCCTCATGGGGCAAAAATCCGAACAAAATCTCTCGCCACTTTCGTAAAGTTATCGGTATGCAATTATTCATGTTCCTGTGTCTTCTTCAATTACTTTGTCCTGAGGGGAAGGAGCGGATGGAAGAGGCGGGAAGAATTACAGAGGTAGAGAAAGCGGGGAGAGAGAGAGGGGAGGGGAGAGAAGGCGGGGCGGAGGGTATCTCGTGACACTTTATTTTATAACGGTAAATAACATTCACCTGTAGTTGAATCAGTTAAGCAACGTTGGGAGCTTCCGACTGTTAACTGTCAGAGTTATTATAAGGGGAAAGGAACAATCGGCTGTGCGGGCTGATGGCGGGGCGGGCTGCCCAAGGGAGAGAT
The DNA here is from genome assembly GCA_030674185.1 of Monoplex corrugatus. Taxonomy (NCBI): domain Eukaryota; kingdom Metazoa; phylum Mollusca; class Gastropoda; order Littorinimorpha; family Ranellidae; genus Monoplex; species Monoplex corrugatus. The sequence continues at coordinate 37,023,464 of JAPXFY010000020.1, read as the reverse complement.
GGGACCCGGGGCGGGGCGAAGGGGGTGGGAGGGGGGTAGAGGTGCTCTTCCGTTCTCTCTTGGTCCGTGGATGGGCTGGACTTGGTTAGGGCGTGTTGTGTGGCTGTTCCGGGGTTTGCCATCTCCCTACCTTTCAGTTTTAATTTCAGTTTCTCAAGATGACGTCTCCGCGCTCGGAATAGATTCCACATGCACTAACGTCACAGGTGCCATGTGATAGAGAAGATCCAGAATGATCACGGCACAAGCCTTAAGCTTGCACATAGACCCATGAGCTGGCCAGGTCCTGAGGTCCTACCTAGATAGTTTCATAAACCTGGGGTTGTAGGGGAGTGAGGTGGCAGAGACCTCAACTTTTCCCGGAGCCAGCACCACGAGGGCGGCGCCCATCCCATCTCCTCCACTTTTTTTTCATACCAAGACTTCAGAAAGGTAAGAAGAGCAATTGGTCTTCAAAGGATGGGACCTGGGAAATCAACCTATTTATCCAATGTTTCATACCAAGGCAGCCGGGCAATGCCCTCTTCTTCACGATTTTCAACTGCCGTGGGATCTTTAGCGCAGCCAGAAGGCTCACGGGTCCGACTCGTTTTTCGTCCCCTTCCGAAGGACTAGACGTTCAGTTCGATTTTCCGGTCAAACTGAGGAGAAAAGTCGAGGCCTCTAAGGGAAGCGAACCCTGGAACCTCGAGTAAACTCGAGGTTCCAAGGTTATCGGCAGGCAAACGTCTGACTATTCTGCCACTCTCTCTCCTTGAAAACATTGGCCATTCCCTACCTTGCCATTCGGTTTGATGGCGGAGTCTGGATGGGCCGTACTGTGCATGGACGCCCCCCAACCCCTCCCTCCCCCCTCTTTCGCTTGATGAAATGACCATCGAGTGGCGTAGGGAGCTTGGGAGGTGATTGTCCGGAGAGCGTTGAGGCATTGATGCTGTATGTCCCACCAGCGCCCTTCGATGTTGGTTTTTTTTTTGTTCACTTGATACAGTATTCATACTTGGGGTTATTCTTCTTCTGCTTGTATGTCATAGGACCAATTACAGTTTGGAGTTGTGGCTTTGTTCAAGAGGGGTTTGTTACAATTAGACATTTCCATATACGCTTCACCCAAATATGTTAGTAATTATACGGCAAAGAACTTCAGCCTGCACAATACTCTATGCACTGCCAAACTCTTGAAATGAGAAGCGGGGGAGGGGGACTGGAACCTAAAAAGCACTAAGCTGGCATAACCAGAACGATTGGAGTATTATGTTTTTATTATAAGGATCATCACACTCACGGACGTTGCCTTCGTGCCATGGTTTTTGTTTTTGTCCCACTCACTCTCTACGCCACCTTAATGGCCACAGAAACTGGCTCAGTTTTTTGTTTTTACAATGCAGTGATGATGATGTCGATGAGGATGATAATCATGATGCTATGATGTTCCATATAGGACTGAGACTGCGTGATACGGTTGTAGTCTACGCTTTTTATCATAATGTAACCTGGCGTCAAGGCCCGAGAGATACAGACACCTGCGGAGCTGGTCAGAAGATTTGAGCAACACCCTCAATGATGACGCGTCCGTGAAGTGGATGAGACTCGACTGAGTGGTCCCAGTCTTCCCAATGAGCCCGTAGCACGCCCAACTCTGGGTAGGAGCCGGTTAGAGCTGAAAAATCCCACATCTGATTTTTGAAGGGACTGATGGGGATTCGAATCCACAACTTTCCAGTCGGTAGTCCGTTGCATATAATTTTATTGGAGTATCAAGATGTGCTTTGGAAAGGCAATTTTTATATAGTTTGCCGGGATTGAACTCGTAACTTTAAATCTAGTTGTTAACCAAAAGACAGTATGTCTTTAAAGAGAGAGAGAGAGAGAGAAACTGAAACTGAAACTGAAAATGGTTTATTGCCATTCACATTTTTGTCCTTGTGGCAAGGAGCATAAAACAAAGTCAATAAATTTCACGGCGACATTTTCGCGAAAAAAGATTTATAGATATAGTCATGGCTGACATTACATCCATTTAAATTATTTTCCTAATGATGAAGAAAAAATTGAAGGAAAAAAGTTGAACAAAAAGTTGAAGAAACAGTTGACCACCCGACATAATTAGTCATATAAGTAAGAGGAAGACCCAAATCCGGCAAATAAACATAAGAACAGTATAAAGTGATATCTTCACTGGACATAAACTTACATTAATTTAAAAGTTGAACAAAAAGTTGAAGAAACAGTTGACCACCCGACGTAATTAGTCATATAAGTAAGAGGAAGACCCAAATCCGGCAAATAAACATTAAAACACTATATAGTGATATCTTCACTGGAGATAAACTTACATTAAAGAGAGAGAGAGAGAGAGAGATGGTTTATTGTGAAGGCCACCGACCCATAAACAAACCAGGGATTGTGGGAAGGGGATTACATTGTTAACATACACAATGCATACTTTTCATTCGTTGTCCGTTTTGTAGAGCAATGTACAAACATTTTCAGACTGTTCCCTCTTCTCGAAGCTTTAAAGCATAAAATATGAACATGGCCAATTTTCTGGAATGTTCCGAATCGTTACACTTTAGGGCCATACTGCATGAGTGATCAGTGCGTTTTCCAACGATTCCTTGTAAATGCTTATTTCTGATGTCTTTATAGACTGGACAATCAAAGAGAGAGAGAGAGAGAGGTAACAAGCAGGCAAATGAGTTAATGCAGATTGATATACAATGGAATGCATAAGTACCACTAACAGCAACGACGTTGCGATACGACACTATCACATCACCGATATGGATCCAAGCATAATATGACTGTTTCTATAACTGAAAGGCAAAATAAGTCAGTTAAAACACTGACTGCATTTTACTCACACCACCCGTCCTTTAATCCTTTGACTACCGCACCCTATCCACCAAATGCAAAAACGTAACCCTTTGACTTCCTCACCCTATCCACCAGCTTCCTAAATAACCCTTTGACTTCCTCACCCTATCCACCAGCTTCCTTTAGGAAGCTGGTGGATAGGGTGAGGAAGTCAAAGGGTTACGTTGTTGCTTTGCTTGTATGGTTGACAATGCAGGAAGCTGGTGGAGAGGTGTGGGAGCCAAAGGGTTAAACAGCTAAACTATTTAAACATGAAAATCAAAGTGCCTGAAAAAATGTTTACAGCGAACCGAATTCTAATTTAGCAAAGTACCTCGTTAAATTAAGGGAGTAAATTGATTGTGCAGTTGAAGAGTATCGTGCAAGATTTAAAACTGCATCGGCAGTTAACTGATAAACAATGTCACAGCATCATCAACCGAAACAATTTTGTGGGCAGTGTCTTCTTTGAAATTATTTTATGGGTTTATTTTTACCTTTCCCATTTTTAGAGAAAGGGCGGGCAGGGGAGGGGGAGGTAGCGGGATCATAATTTTACTGGCTTTCAATTCTTTCTAAAATAGTTTGGATATGATGATGATGATGATGATGATAATTATGATGATGATCACAAAATGTTATTTAAACTAAGCACCACTGTCGTTACTACATCTTCATCAAATATATAGACAATAATGAGAATGACGATGGTGATGATGATTACAATAACAGCAATAACGATAATAATAGTAATGATAACAACAACAACAACAACAATAAGAAGAAGAAGAAGTATGATGATGATGATGATGATGATGATAACGACGACGACGACGACAACGACAATAATAATAATAATGATAATAATAATAATAATTTATTAATAATAATAATAATGATATAATAACAATAATAATAATAATGAAAATAACAATAATAATAATAGCAATGAAGATAATGATGGTGACATTTATAATAACAACAACAATGATAATAATGAAAGTAACAATTAGAACAAAAAGAAAAAGTGACGATGATGATGGTGGTGATGGTGATGGTGGTGATTGTAATAGTAGTGACGATTATTTACAATATGTACACGATCAGACTCTTGGAACAAAGATGTAATCAACGTTCACATTTGAACAGTAAAATGAAATCATGGTGAGAGAGACAGAGACAGAGACAGAGAGACACACAGAGAGGCAGAGACAGACAGATACAGAGAAAATGAGGTGGGAGAGAGAGAGCGAGAGAGACAGACACAGAGAGAGAGAGAGGAGAGAGACAGGGGCAGATAGAAAGCGCAAACTCGTGTACAAAATGGCGCCTAATCAGATGAGCGCTAAAATTTAGAAATAGTGTCCTCTCAAATATCGAATAATTCACAATATACAATCACGTTTTCTTGGATCTGTCTTCACAAAAGAGTCTTAATAAACTAAATATCTAAACGATTTCACGTCTTAATGATGGTTGAGATTTGTAACTAAAACAACGTATTATGCATAAAAGTTTGTTTGTTTGTTTGTTTAACATAATAGCTGAGCATATCCCACGTTTAAGAAAATTAAGTACTTTTATCAATGCATTCGCGCACATAACCTAAGGAGATACCCCTGGCGTTGACCACTCTGTCCAATTTATTGCAAACGGGATTTAAAAAACGAACATGAAGACGAATTTAGATATAACCAAGGGCACTAAAACATATAGACACGGGCCTAAATTACCTAAAATCGCTTCCGCAGATCTCATTCCCTTAGAGCCAAAAATGCACTTAATACATGTATCCAATTATCAATCCTAAGAGAAAGTACGTAAAACTATATCGAACACATACAGGTGAATAGATCAGCAAGGCAGAAAATGATAGGACAGAAATGACAGAAAGCAAAGAAACAAGGCAGAAACAAAGAGAGGGACGGAAAAGAGGAGATTTCTAGCACAGAATTTCCAGAAGGTGGGGATACTATTTGTACCGAAAGAGCCTCCGGCATCCCCACGGTGGGTGGTGGGGGGGGGGGGGGGGGGGCGGGCGGAGGGAGAGTACTGAGTCCGAATAAGTTCAGAGAATAGTTGTGCACAAGAACGATCAGTTGTTATAATTACAATTTCAAGCTGACCTGACCACGTGAGAGTGCATGGTTTATACTTTGACTTGATTGAACTTACAGTTGAAATGTGAGCTCCAGTTTTTATTTATCTTTTTTTTTTTTTTTTTATTTATCGATTTATTTATTTATTTATTTGTGTGTTTGTTTGTTTGTTCGTTTGTTTGTTTGTTTCATTTGATTATTTATTTATGTGTCGTTATTTAAATTCTTTGTTTCATCTACAAGATACACAATAAAATTGTGTGCGTTTACTTACTCACTGACTGACTGACTTACTTACTGTTTATGTTTATTTATTCATTCATTCATCATTCATTCATTCATTCATTCATTCATTCATTCATTCATTCATATTTGTTTATTTATTTATTTATTGATTCAGTGTTGCATTCATTTCGATTCTTCCCTTGATTGCACTTACACGTGTACACGACAAAAAGCAAAAAACAACAACAAAAATATGCACTGAAATTTGTAAACAGATCACAGCTTTTCTGTTTGTGCCAAGTAACAGACCATGTTTTATTATTCATTCATCGATTTCATTTCTCCATTTTACTTATTCAGTTATTTAATGTATTTATATCAAACAGCGTAATAAATAACCATATTAACAAAATATTTTTGGCGCTCAGTGTGATACACATTCTTCCAATTGAAAACGTTACAGAAATTATTCAGAAGCAAGCTAGAAAAGACGACAATAAGAACAGAAGCAGCAGCAACAACAACATCAATACTAATACTAATGATGCTGCTGCTGCTGCTCATCATCATCATCATCATTGTTATTATTATACATTATTATTATTATCATCATCATCATCACAATAGATGATTAACAATAATAATGATAAATATTAATAGTATTAGTAATAATAATAGTTATAATAATAGTGATGATGATGATAATGATGATGATAATGATAATAATGACTTATTTGTTATATTGATTATACAACCAATGACTCATAAAGGAACTATGTTCATACTTTCGACAAAGATATCTTTTGTTCACTGGTACGTCTTCTCTCTCTCTCTCTCTCTCTCCTTCTTTTTCCCCTCTCTCTCTTCTCTTTCTCTCTCTCTCCTCTCTCTCTCTCTTCTCTCTGTCTCTTTCTCTCTCTCTGTTCTCTCTCTCTCTCTCTCTCATTCTCTCGTTCTCTCTCTCTCTCTTCTCTCTCTTTGTCTATCTCTATCTATCTATTTTTATATATACATATGTGTGAGCACGCGCACGCGCGCGCGCGTGTATATATATGTATACACACACATATCTATCCATCTGTCTGTCTATTTATCTATCTACATCTATATTTATGTAACATGTACATTCATATATATACATATATTATGTATATACATATACATATATATGTATTTAGATATATATATATAAATACATACAATGCGTGCGTATTGAGAGAGAGAGAGTGAGAGAGGGGAAGAGAGAGTTCTATAGATAATAGATAGACAGACAGACAGACAAACAGACAGACAGACAGATAGATAGATAGGTAGATAGATAGATGCGTGTGTGTGTGGAGTGTGTGTCTGTCTGTCTGTCTGTGTGTGTGCGCGCGTTTGTAAGTGCCACTTTCATAATGTCACAGGAAAAGACATTATCAACCTCTCTCTCTCTCTCTCTCTCTCTCTCTCTCTCTCTCTCTCTCTCTCTCACTCTCTTTTGTGTGTCTGTTCTGTCTGCCTGTCTCTCTCTCTCTTTCTGTGTCTGTCTGTCTGTCAGTCTCTTCCTCCCTCCCTCCCCCTCTCTCTCTCTCTTTTCTCTTTCACCCACATACATCTCTCTCTCTTTTTTCTTTCACACCATATACACCATACAACACACACACCCAATCACAAACACACACACACACACACACACACACACACACACACACACACACACACACACACACACACACACACACACATTGTACTGTCAATGTGTTTTTGCTTTACCTGCCAACACGTTGTCTGTCTGCAAAATCCTCTGATCGCAAGGACTGATCAAAACTGATTCCAAATTGAGATCGTGTGCAGGCACACACACACACCCATAAAACACTAACGATTATCTTTTAAATTGACCACCACCCCGGCTAACCCCTTTACTCCTTCCCCTCCTAACCTCCCCCTCTCCTCTCCCTCCCTCCGCCCCACCCCTCCTCCACATAAATACGTTTCCGTCACCAAATCTGGTCAGCCAAAATAAAAATAAATTTAAAAAGAAAAGAAAAAAAAGCCTCAAACGAAGGCACACATCATGTAGAAGAGACACTGACCAGTCATGGCAAGCTGCTACTGACCTGAAGGGACGAAGAAAGTAGCACGTGCGCTGTCGTAGCCTCCGCACACCGCCCCTCTTGCCTCTGCCCCTCCTCCTCCCCCTCCGCACTCCACACCCCCTCCCACACCATCCACACCACCACCACCACCAGGAACAGCGCCCACGACCAAGGCAGAAGTGGGGTGGGATGGATGGTGATGAGGGAGAAACGACGCCGGGGAGTCCGCAGCGGTCGTCACCGCCGCCGCCGACGTGGCTTGACTGAGTGGCGTCATCGCCGAGCTGTTGACGTGGGATGACGACCACGTGCCCAGCATGACGTCGTTCGCGGATGACGTCACCGCCGGATCGACCGGTACGTCATCGCCCGAGGACGTTGTTTTCCGCCGAGAGACCGTGTTCGATGACGGAGGCTGCGGGTCAGCCATGTCCGTTGCTGAGGCGAAATTGACAGGCAGTCTGGCGGAATTGTGGCAAGCTCGTGATGATGAGGATAACGATGCCGACGACGACGATGACGATGAGGATGACGATCCGTGGCTGGCTGTTGTTGTAGTGGGATTTTGGGGTAGGGAGAGGCTCCGTCCTCCGGATGCCAAAGATGCATGACCATGACTGTCCGGTGGAGAGACAGGCGCCCTTTTCTCATAACTCCCTTCCTGCCTGTGGACTTTTAACAGCCCTGTCGGGACGCTGGCCCCTGTGGAGTTGGGAGAGTGGGGGGACTGTAGGGAGGGGGGTCCTGAGGGATTGGAGAAGACGGGCTGACAGGCCACGGCGTCGTCTTGGGTGAAACCTCGGAACCACCCGAAACTGGCCGCTGTCTGGGAGGTCGGGGACCACCCCCACCCCCCTCCCCCTGCCCCCACCGCCACGCTACGGTGATAAGAGTCCTGCTCCATTTTGACCCGATGGTAGTGAGCGAAAGACATTGTTTCCACAACTACTGTTCCCTGTCTTGTTTATTTGATTCCTGCCTGACAACTCTCTTTCTCCCGAAGTGCCACAGCAAGTAATTTTAGTGTATTCCTTGGCTTGACTCTTTCTTTCCCATCATTCCCACAAGTTGAAATATCTTCTCTGTCTCATTTTTTTTTGTTCTTTCCTTTCTTTATAAGTCCAAAATTAACTAGAATTGTAAGGATTCAGATCGTTCAGGTTGGAGATTTTCCTTTTTTTTTTTTTTTTTTTTCGTTCAGTCACCACGTAAGACCAACAATGCTGTCTGTCTTAAATGCCTGGAGGCCTTCTGAATTGGGAATCTGAAGTTGAATCATTTTCTAGGGAAACAAAGCTTCATAAACTGCACATGCTGTCGATTGTTGTTTTTGTTGGTGATGGTATTATTTTTTTTATGATGATATTTCGCTCCAGAGGTCAAAGGCACACAAAATTAAACAAATCAGATTGCTTTGCATATTGTCTGCAAATATACAGAATTCGAACAGGCGAAGCAGTTTCTTTCTGTCTGAGTATCTGATTGTTGTCTGTCTGTCATGTTCAATACAGTATTATACTTTCTTTGTAGTTCTTTTCTTATAACTCGTGTGAAAGCAATAAATGGAAATTATGCACATCAGATTTAAGCCCAAACGAAATATTTATGTTTCTTAATATTTTCATTGATTAATAACCACTATTTTCAACAAATTACGGCCACTGTGGTAGTTACATGTAGGAAAGTCTGAATGTAAAAAAGAGCACATAAGGATGGTTTAAACAAAACTCCACGTTTTATGTGACATTTGGCAGATACAGTTATGTCTAATTATTTCATTGTCCTAGTGATATAACGAGTACAGGAATATTTCGTTTAATTTCATAATTCATCTGAAATAACTTATGAATATTCTAATTGTGTCTACAGCTATCAACTTACAACATTATCAAAATACAGCTAAACACAATCTGTTAATCTCGGTGAAAAACAATTTACAATTGAATATAAAACTCTGCTAATCTACTCTGAAGATTATTTCAGTCTTGTTCTCACAATGATTCTGATTTTTACTTTGAGGTCGGCTCGCGCTGGTTTCCTGCAGTCTGACAGCTCTGGAACTGTAACCTTGGCTTATAATTGATCATGCTGATAAAAGAACAAAATGATAAATCAATATTCACGAAATGCCATTCGCACAAAATGGTCATGACACACAAATCAGAAGAGAAATAGATCATAGGACTCTATTCTGATAGAGTCAAGAAGAACATCGCAGCCATCAATTTGCTCAGTTGTCCTAATGTCTTCTCCGGCCCTGTCTCCTCTTCCGTTTTCCGTTCAATGTCAGCTTCCTCTTCTTGTCTTCTTCTTCCCTCCTTCCTTCCTTCCTTCGGTCAACATGCAAGTCCTCTTTCCTCCCTCCCTCCTTCCTTGTCGTCTGCGCCACGGACTGACATTTCCGTCCACTGAAGGATCACTCCACAACTGACGCGCCCATCAATCAGCGCACGTGCGAACCGAACAAGACAGGAAAGCGTCTGTGCAAAACACTACGCTTCCAATTCGAAACAAACTTGTCACGAAGCCACTGATAATCGCATTACGGAGAAGTTTGTAAACAGGGAAGGAAAAATCGATGAAGCCTACTGGAAAAAAAAAATCTGGTGACTTTTCTGTCGTGGAAATGCAAGATGAAATTTGGTCGACAATGTTGCCAGGATTTGTCGTCACTTTCTCCTAAGCACTATTTCTTCTTCGCGTCGAGTCAGCCAGCCCACAGCGGCGGCGTTTTCCGGTCTGAGAATGTTTTCCATTTCCGCACGCTAAAAGCTCTGGAATAAAAACCCTCTCTATCCTCCACTCGCCAAAACTCCACCCATTCTCCCTCCCTCCTTCCCTCCTTCCCCCTTAGCTTCCAGCTTCCATCTTCCTTGGCCAACGGATTTGTTGGAGAAATGTTCTTTCCCCTCCTCCTCCTCCTCTTCCTCCTCCTCCTCCTTTTGCTCTTTCTACACTTAAATAAGACATAATCCTTCATCACCCTCTCTCCCACCCTACTTTCCTGCTATGCCATCTCTCTCTCTCACTCTCTCTCCTCTCTCTCTCTCTCTCTCTCTCTCTCCTCACCTTCTCTCTCTCTCGCTCTCTCTCTCTCTCTCTCCCTCCCTCTCTCTCCCGTCTCTCTCTTGAAAATAGTTTACAGTTTTGAAATAACGAAAAATATGGATATAATTGTTTTCTCGCCTTCTTGAACGTAAGAGCTCTACCAGTAAATTCTCCGATCGATATTCCTGACACGCCCACTTCTCGTTCACTCTGAAAAAAAAACAGGCGCAGTTACTTCAAGCCAAGTGATTGGTTGAAGACTCTGACGAATGAAGAGACAGATTGGTTAAGTCAGCGCGTGCTGCTCGTGATGAGAACGTGCCGACTCCCTCTGTGTAAAAGCCTGTGTAATTAATATTCATGAGGTTTAGATGCCACACACTCATTTCGTTCGTTCAGTTTTGCGCTGTCCGCGCACTGTGCTCGCTTTCGGGGCTCAGAGCGTTTCAACATCCCAGAATCATTGTGAATGTTAAAATGATTTTTTTTTTATTTTACATGCTTCAGTTTCAGTTTCAGTTTCTCAAGATGCGTCTCCGCGCTCGGAATGAATTCCATATGCACTAGCGTCACAGGTGACATGTGATGGAGAAGATCCAGAATGATCACGGCACAAGTCTTAAGCCTGC
>JAPXFY010000020.1:36990026-37007526 GCA_030674185.1 Monoplex corrugatus | reverse complement strand
GTCGCTGAGGTGTAGTGGTTAGCGCAACGGACTACCGACTGGAAGTGTGTGGTTCGAATCCCCATCAGTCCTTTTCAAAAAATCGTGTGGGATTTTTCGGCTTTAACCGGCTCCTGCCCTGGTTGGGCGTGCTATGAGGTCATTGGGAAGACTGGACCACACAGTCGCAGTCTCATCCACTTCACGGATGCCGTCATCAGGGTGTTGCTCAAATGTTTTGACCAACACTGCAGGTGTCCGTATTTCTCAGGCCTGGTTACGCCAGGGTATATAACATAGTAAGCGTGGAGTACAGTCCTGTCACGCAGTCTCAATCCTACATGGAACTCCATAGCATCTACATCTATTATAGCTTTATTTCCCTTGCATATCTGAAAGGACAATAAAACAACCATTCATCCCGCAATTGAAAATGAAAAAACTGTTCCAGCTTTCTGTGCACCATATTAAAAGGTGTTGGTATAGGATTAATACTAGGACCACAAACAAACTAAACACACCAGAAAAAAAAAAAAGAAAAAAAAAATGTATAAAGATAGCACAATTATTTTATCCAACACACAAGGGATTTAAAAAAACATACCTGAATACAAATTCAAACATAACTAAGGATAGCAAAATATAAAAACGGCCTAAATTACATAAAATTACTTCCGCATACCTCATGTCCCTAGAACCAAAAATGCACTTAATACATGTACCAATTATCAATCCTAAGAGAAAGTACATAAGACTTTATCGAACACATACAGGTGAATGGACCTGCAAGGCATAAATTGACAGGAAGAAATGACAGAAAGCAAAGGAAGAAGAAAGAAACAAAGAGAGTGACAGAAAAGAGGAAATTTCTTGCACAGAATTTCCAGAGATGGGGATACTATTTATACTGAAAGAGCCCCCGGTATCCCCACGTGGGGGGGGGGGGGGGGGGGGGCTCTGAAATTAAGCACAGAAACTGTTTGCTGCCCATCTTTAAAGGTCCAATCTTTGTGGTGTAGTCAGTTTAGTGCTTCATTGGTACCGTTCTTCCCACCCCCTCCTTGTTTCAGGACTTTGCCTGCGCGTAGGGTTTTCGCACAGGGTTAAGGTGTCTGTCAGATGATTACTGGCGGATGGGATGGAGTGCATGTGGAATTGTCTGAGTGCAGTGAGCTCCTTTTGGACAAACGCCAAACCCCAAAACTTCAGAGGCTCAAGAAGGTTGTTACTCTAGAAGCCTAGAAATAATCACAATTACAGCCAAACAGTATCGCAAAATATCTGAGTATAGTATGTTATGTCCCGGGGTTTGCCATTTCCACACCTTGCCATTCAGTTTGTAAACAAGGTAACTGATGACTGGGTCTGAATGAGTCATGCGATGTATGGACAGCAAACCCCCACCCACCCCACCCCTCCTTTGCTTGATGAAATGACTATCGAGTGGCGTCGGGAGCTAGGGAGGTGATTGTCCGGACAGTGGCGAGGCATTTGTGCTCCGGGTCCCATCCGCACCCTCGTGGGGTGTTTCTTGTTAGCACAGCAACTTACCGCTGTCGCACGATGCACACGCTCTGCAGGAGGGCATTTCTGATCATTTCAGTGATTCCAGTTATGCGTTAAAAATTAATCGTAATGAAATGGTAACTCAAATCATGTATTTATTTCCCCCGTGGGGATGCCGGCGGCTCTTTCAGTGTAAATAGTATCCCCACCTACTGAAAATTCTGTTAGAAATTTCTTGTTTTCTGTCACTCGTTTTGTTTCCGCCTTGTTCCTTTGCTTTCTGTCATTTCTACCGACCATTTTCTGCCTTTCTGGTCCATTCACCTGTGTGTGTTCAATAACGTCTTACGTACTTTTTCTTAGGATTGATAATTGGGTACATGTATTAAGTGCATTTTTGGTTCTATGGAGGTGAAATATGCGGAAGCAATTTTAGGTAATTTATGCCGTTTTTATATATGTTTTGGTGTCCAGTATGCTTTATTTGTATTCAGGTGTGTTTTTTAAATTCCCTGTGCCATAAATTGGACGGAGTGGTCAACGCCAGGGGCATGTCCTTAGATTATGTGCGCGAATGCATTGGTAAGTGTACTTAATTTTCTTTTCTTTTTTTTTCTGCTGAAATTTTGTACGTTTTGAAGCGGTTCTAGCCCTGATATGGCTGTGCGCAGTCGGCTGGGCTTTTATGTATTTATTGCTCAGATGATCCTCTAAAAGAAGCCAGTAGTCAGTAATTTCATCAGTGTTTGCTCCTATGAAATCTGTAATCGTAGGCTTTATAAATGAATAATGACTGAATTCAAAACACATGCACTGCCGCGTTCAAACAAACAGGAATCAGAAGAAACACGAAAACAGAAACAGAACGCGTATTTAGTACAACCAGACAAGACAGTCGCAAATTTTCGGCCAACTGGCCTTTGTCAGCGTAAACGTAAGATCACAGACGAACAAACACCAAATACAAAAATTAGGAGATACAACTTCCCTGCTGCTTTGTCCAGTGGGAGAAAAGGACTAAGTCTTTCTCTTCTAATTTTTGTATTTGGTGTTTGTTCGTTTGTAACCTTACTTTTACGCTTGACAGAGGCCAGTTGGCCGATAATTTGTGCCTGTTTTGTTGGTTGTATTAAATACACGTCCTGATTCTATTGACGAAATTGTATTCATCGCGTGAAGATGAAGCTATCATAAACAAATTCAAAATACAAACCGAAATGTTAAATTCAGTTTTTCCAACCGAGCCGTGTCCCATACATAACCTATCAGTGTGTGTGTGTGTGTGTGTGTGTGTGTGTGTGTGTGTGTGTGTGTGTGTGTGTGTGTGTGTGTGTGTGTGTGTGTGTGTGTGTGTGTGTGTGTGTGTGTGTATGTGTATGTGTTGTGTGTGTGGTGGTGGTGTGTGGTGTGTGTGTGTGTGTGTGTGTGTGTGTGTGTGTGTGTGTGGTGTGTTGTGTGTGTGTGTGTGTGTGGAGCTTCCTTCACTTCCGGCCGTTTGTTTGAATATTTTTGTTGATTTTATCCGACAAAAAAACCAAGCGACATTTTCCCTGTCTTCTCTCTTTGACCTATAGGAAGCTTTTGATGCTGTCTCCGCCCGATTGCTTGCCGTCCATGTTAGTCACGTGTGATGCACGTGCGCAGTCACACACTGTACGTGTGTGGCCGCGCGCGCGTGAAGCTATAGTGACGCCATATGGGTGACTTTTTTTTTTTTTAAAATAACTTGAAAATGGGGGTGTGATGGCTTAGGGCACTGGTGGTGTGTGTGTGGTGTATGTGTGTGTGAGGGTGACAGAGTGTGTGTGTGTGTTGTGTGTGTTCGAAAGAGAGAGACAGAAAGAAAGAGAGAAAGTCTGTGCGTGCGTGCGTGCTGCGCGCGTGCGTGTGTATGTGTGTGCGCGCGAAAGAGAGAGACAGAGAGAGAAAGAGAAAGCGAGAGAGAGAGAGAGAAAGTGTGTGTTTGTGTGTGTGCGTGTGTGTGTGTGTGTGACAGAGACAGAAACAGAAAGAGAGACAGTGAGAGACAGACAGAGAGACAGACAGACAGACAACAGACAGAGATACAGAGAGAAAGAAAGAGAGAGAGAGAGATAGTGTGTGTGTGTGTGTGTTGTGTGTGTGTGTGTGTGTGTGTGTGTGTGTGTGTGTGTGTGTGTGTGTGTGTGTGTGTGTGTGTGTCGTGTTTGTGCGCGCGTGTATGTAGGTATGTATGTGTTTGAAGCTTGTTGAAGAAGGATTCATTGCACTCAGACAATTCCATATACGCTTCACCCAAACCTGCCAGCAGTTACCTGCAAATGCCTCGAATCTACGCAAAAACCCTAACTCAGGCAAAGTCTTCAGACGTAAAAGCAACAGGACTTATGGAACTCTGATACCAAGCCAAGCCAAGTTTCGTTTTGCAAGGGGGGGGGGGGGAGATTGAACTTAAGACATAAGATTTGGGTACAAGGCTTTAATGCAGGATGGTCCCTTCATTTGATAGAGCCGTGGTCTCAGGATCTGACTATCTGGAGTTCAATCCTAGCCGGCAACTGAAACATTGGCCTGTTTGCTGCCCGTCTTAATGTTTCCGTCATTCTGATGGTGTTAGTTTAGTGTTTCAAACGTCTTCTCCCCTACCCGACCCCCTTTCTGCTTCCGGGTTAAAGACCTTGCCAGCGTATAGGGTTTTGCGCAGGCTCAGGGAGTCTCGAGATAATTTCTGGCAGATATGGGTGGGAGCGCATATGGAATTGTCCGAGTGTGATAGCCCCTCTTGAACAAACTCCAAACTCTTTTATTTTATTGGTATTTTTGTTTAAAGCCCAGCCGACTGCGTAGAGCCAAATCAGAGCTATAACTTGTTTCAAAACATACACAATATTCCAACTAGAAAAAAAAAAGAAAAGAAAAGAAAATTAAGTGCACATAATAGTGCAATCGTGCAGATAATCTAAGGAGATGCCCCTGGCGTTGACCACTCCGTCCAATTTATCACACAGGGGATTTAAACAAAAGAACATACCTGAATTCAAATTGAAACAATTATGGACACTAAAACACATATAAAAACAGGCCTAAATTACCTAAAATTCTTTCCGCATATCTCATTTCCCTAGAGCCAATAATGTATGCAATACATGTGCCCAATTATCAATCCGCAAAAGTACTTAAGACTTTATCGAACACACCTAGGCGAATGGACCAGCGAACACATGATATAGGTAATAAAAAAAAGAGAAGAAAGAAAGAAAAAGAAAATTAAGTGCACATATCAATGCATTCGCGCTCATAATCGAAGGAGATGCCCTGGCGTTGACCACTCCGTCCAATTTACCACACAGGGGATTAAAAATAACGTACCTGAATACAGATTTAAACATAACTAAAGACGCTAAGACATATACAAGAACGGGCCTAATATACCTCAAATTGCCTCCGCATATCTATTTCTCTAGAGCCAAAAATGCATTTATACATGTACCCAATTATCAATCCTAAGAGAAAGTACTTAAGACTTTATCGAACATATACAGGCGAATGGACCAGCAAGGCAGAAAATGATAGGAAGAAATGATAGAAAACAACGGAGGAAGAAAGAAACAAAGAGAGGGACAGAAAAGAAGAAATGTTTAGTACAGAATCTATACTGAAAGAGCCCCCGGCATCCCCACGTGGGGAAAGGCTTTATTAAAAGAGCCAGCCAGACTACGATAAACTGTGGCCCACCTGAAAGTCGAGACCACGACCCCTTGCGTTATAAACATGGCGCTTTATTCAGCTGAGCTAATGGGCCACCACATAATAAAGAAAACAAGACGGTCAAGCCATTCTGTTTTACTGTCCTCTCATTCAAAACTTAATGCAAATAAAAGAAAAATAATATATTAATTTTTAAAGCATTCTTCACTGCAAATCTCCGTGCAATTGAGAAACTAAAGCGGCACAGAAGTAAAACAGAAAAAAAAATAAAAACACTGGTATTGTATCATTTTGACATTCATACATATTATCATATTTACGACTATGAAAGAAAGGGATGATAAAAAGGGAAAAAAAAGGTGGGAAGGGGGGGGTGAATAATAAGGAAAAGGTAAAAAGGTGAGACAAGTATCATTCCTGACGAATTTTGGGCAGCTGTTTGGTCGTTGCGACCTGATTATGGATCATAATCTCAAAACTTATAAATGAAGCGTATAGTGTTTTAAATAAAAGTGTTGCTAAATGGACACATTGGATGAATTCTTGGAAATTCGAGGATGCCTATTGTTCCTTCTCCAACAGGGAAAGATTACTGTTTATCGTTTTCAGAAAAGGAAAGGGAAAGATTGCCGGAGTACGTCAGGGTAACTGTTGGTGGAAGTCCTCAACCCCAAGATCCAGTTTTCCCTTTCTGGGAAATACCATCTTCAGTCACCCCTTCAGATTTTAAACCATTCGCCCAGTCGCCGTGGTGTAGTGGTTAGTGCAGTGGACTACCGACTGGAAGGCTGTGGGTTCGAATCCCCACCAGTTGTTCAGAAAATGTGATTTCGGCTCTAACCGGCTCTTACCAGAGTTGGGCGTGCTATGGGCTCGTTGGGAAGACTGGGACCACACAGTCGAGTCTCATCCACTTCACGGATGCGTCAATTGAGGGTGTTGCTCAAATCTTCTGACCAGCACTGCAGGTGTCTGTATTTCACGGGCCTGGTTGACGCCAGGATATATTACGATAGTAAGCGTAGAGTACAGCCCTGTCACGCAGTCTCCACCCTAGATGGAACTCCATAGCATGATGATTATCATCCTCATCGACATCATCCTCATCGCATCGTAAAAACTGTTCCAGCTTCTGTGGCCATTAAGGTGTCGTAGAAATGGGACGAGAAAAAAAAAAAGGTGAGCACCAAGGTAACTTCCCTGAGTGCGATGATCCTGAAAAGATATTGAATTTTTTTAAACTATTCACAACCACGGATTTTTTTTTAGGATCATCGTTTTAAAGGTTTCCTTTGATGCTCACTTTTCTTTTTTTTTTTTTTTTTTTTTTTTTTTTTTTGGGGGGCATTTTCTACGCCATCTTTAATGGCCACAGAAGCTGGCACATTTTTTTTCTTTTACAATTCGATGATGGTGATCTCGATGAGGATGATAATCATGATGCTATGAAGTTCCATCTAGGACTGAGACTGCGTGACAGGGCTGTCCTCTCCCCTTACTATCATAATATATCCTGGCGTCAACCAGGCCCGAGAGATACAGACACCTGCGGTGCGGTAGAAGATTTGAGCAACACCCTCAATGAGACCATCCGTGAAGTGGATGAGACTCGACTGTGTGGTCGCCAGTCTTCCCAATAGCCCATAGCACGCCCAACTCTGGGAGGAGCCGGTTAGAGCCGAAAAATCCCACAATGATACAGTTTTGAAGGGACAACCTTCCAGTCGGTAGTCTGTTGCGTTAACCATTACACCACGGTGACTGGTCACAACCACGTATTTCAGTAAGCCTAATAATTTTTAGCGTACCTGGGATCCACCATTACCAATGTGGGATCCAAGCTAGAAACCCTCCTTTGGGCAGCAAAGACAACATCAGTGCTGTCGACTGCACGTGTGTGGAAAGATAAGAACATCCCCATGAAACACAAGGTCAGGCTTGTACGTGCACTGGAGTATTCCATCTTCCTGTGTGCATGTCAGACATGGACCCTCACAGAGGGTTTGGAAAAGACGAGTAAACCCGCAAACTATCATCATCACGTGCCCTGCCGCATCATCATCATCATCATCATCATCATCATCATCACGTGCCCTGCCGCATGGCGGTTGGCGATCGTGGCCCTCTATACGAATCTATCCCTTGTTTGCTGCAAGTATATCTCCCACCCTCTCTGTCCTCAGCCATTCTGCAAGTCCGTCCAATATTTTCTCCCTGGGTCTACCTGGTGCGCTTTTTCCCGTCCAGCTTTCCTATTGTAACCAGGTGCTCGAATTTCTCTTGCCTCATAAATTGTGCTATAAATGTTGCTTGTCTTTTGCCTGATCTTTTTTACTAATGTTTTTCTTATGTCTGCCTAGCCCTTCAAGATTGTTTCGTTTGTTTTCTTTGCTGTCCATGAAACTCTCAACATTCTTCTTAGAAACCACATTTCAGCTGCCTCAATCTTGTTCTGCCTTTGTGTGTTGACTGTCCATTCCTCACAACGTACAACAGTATCGGTTCTATATAACACTCAAGAACTTTCTCGTAAGAAAGCAAACATCAGACATCACCAATCAAATTAGTGCGCCAGACCATCAAGAAGCTTACTGAACCGTACGATCTGATATTATCAGTTAAGAAATCTCCTTTGGTATGTCATGTATTAAGATCCAATGGCCCTGCTAAATAAGTCCTTTGGTTGGGGAAGTGAGGGGGGGGGGGGAGTCGGAGGCGGAGGGGAAAACAAAAAAAAAGCAAAAAGAAAAAAATGGTGGACTGACAATGCTGCAGAATGGACAAAGAAACCATTTGCCGGGACCCAGACGTTGGCACACAACCGACATAACTCGAAGAATTTTGTGAACGGTTCTTTAGTGACTCCCTCGCGGAGTTTAGGGAAAAGAAGGAAGAATAAGAGGAAAAGAGTATCATTTTACATGTAGTCAACGAAGAGTTATTTCTCAACTATTCATAAGAAACCTTTCCATCCTCAAAGCCCTGGAGTTTTTTGTTTTGTTTTTTTTGTTGTTGTTTTTTTTGACGTGGTGTTAGCCCTTGATCTGGCCTAAGTGGTCGGGTGGGGGCTATAAGCAAACACGATTCGATTCGATCCTCAATGCCAAAGAAGAACCCAATGAATGTTAGTCTCAGTGTGTTAATTGAAGAAAACACCGTCCTGAGACCCAACCCCGTCAATTTCATCTCTTTAAACTTTGATGGGTGTCAACGGCAGACGATAATTGTGTCATTATTAAATGACGACCTTTTCTTGATGAACTTCAGACAGTTAATTGCTCCGCTTCCGTCTTGACCTCACGCCGGAGGTTTAATAGGCTGCTATTTGCACTTCGTCAGCCTCTGTGCCAGTCTTCAGTCCTTAAAACGCCAGCGCGAATGTGTCGTCTGCGACAAAACAAGATGTATGAATATTTGATGGCTTCGCGGAGACACGGAGGCCTCTTTACGGCCCGCCCACTCGTGCACGTCCGCTGGTTAATTATGGAATCTGTGATTTCGGGGCCTGGAAAAACGGTCCGCTCACGGAAGTTTTAAGACAAACCTGATCTAAGATTGTGTGTGTGCGTGCGTGCGTGCGTGTGTGTGTGTGTGTGTGTGTGTGTGTGTGTGTGTGTGTGTGTGTGTGTGTGTGTGTGTGTGTGTGTGTGTGTGCGTGTGCACGCGTACTGAAGTTAGTCATTACAGTAACAAAGCGATGAAAGGTGTGTTCTGTCTCGTTTAATGCATGTTCACTCTAAATGGGAACCAACTCGCGTATCCCTCTGTGAAAATAAACTTTCCTCTTGTTCTTCTTGTTGTTGTTGTTGTTCTTCTTCTTCTTCTTTGTTCTGTCTCTGTCTGTCTGTCTGTCTGTCTGTCTGTCTCTCTCTCTCTCTCTCTCTCTCTCTCTCTTCTCTCTCTTCTCTGTCTCTGTCTCTGTCTCTGTCTCTGTCTGTTTTTCTGTCTCTGTCTCTCTGTCCTCTGTCTCTTTCTTTCTATTTCTCTCCCTTTTCTCTCTCTCTCTCTTCTTTCTATCTCTCTCTCTCTCTCCCTCTCCCACCCCTCTCTCTCTCTCTCTGCAAGTTTTTTTTTGTCTTTTTTAAAGTAAAAATTAAATTAAATGTATTAATTATGGTGTCCATGTTTGTGGTGTAGAGCATTTTAATTTGCCATGTTTTGTGTTCTTGTTGTTGTTATTATTGTTGTGTATGTGTGTGTTTGGTGTCGTTGTTGTTGTTTTAACAGACAGATATATATACCAACTCTGGACCTCCGTGAAGCCACGCTAGGTTGCCATTTTCCCCCCATTTTCTTGATATAATGTGCTACGAATAGCATTTTTTCCCCCTCCAGTCTCTCTTCTTGTTTAATGACTAAACGTTTGTTTAATTCATTAATCTATTTCTTTATGTAGAGGTAACAATACACGGAACGCCTGGCGCCTCCAACAAACCTGTCTTTGGACTTAGCGGTGTGGTTAGTATAGTATGGATATAGTATAGATACCGCTTGTATTATTTAACTGATTTTTACACGCAAAGTCAGAACAAGATTGAGGCAACTGAAATGTGGTTTCTAAGAACAATGTTGAGTGTTCCATGAAAAACAAACAAACAAACAAACAAACAAAAACAAAAAACAAACGAGGCAGGCTTGAAGGAGGCAGACACAAGAACATTAACAAAGATTAGGAAAAGATAAGCAATATTTATAGGGTATTTTATGAGGCAAGAGAAATTAGAGCACCTGGTCGTGACAGGAAAGCTGGAGGGAAAGAGAGCACCAGGTAGACCCAGGGAGAAACTTTGGACGGACTTGCAGAGTGGCTGAGGACGGAGAAGGTGGGAGATGTACAAAGAGATTGTCCTTGTCAAAATTCTGTAACAAAATTCACTGTCACAGATAAACATAAATACAGGGATGAAGAAAAACAAATAAACAAACAAACAAACAACAACTAGATGGATGGTGCTCCACCGCCACAATATAAGTCTTTGTGACGAAAAGACAACAGTACGGAAATGAAAATAAAAGAAGAAAATAAATCGTAAAGAAAATAACGAAATACCACCTCAATTTCCTACGAACAAAGTGAGGTGATTATTTCTTTGTTTTGTTTATGAATTTCTTTTTCATTGATTTGATTTTGTATGCATGGGACAACCTTATCTTTGTCTGTCTCAAGAAAATATCGATTTATTGTTGGTTATTGGCACGCACACTCAGTATAAAACTATATGAAAAGAGAGCTGTCTCTTTTGCTGTGATTTCATCCCTAGTATTTACCACCACACCACCCCATCTTGTTTTAATGTGTGTAGCTAGGTTCCTTCAGAAAAAAGATGGAGTGTTTGTACGGTTTGACGATTACTCTTTCTTTCTTTCTTTCTTTCCTGTTTGCTTGCTTGCTTTGCCTTTTCTTTTCTTTTTTCTTTTCTTTTTGTTCTTATCTTTCTTTCTTTTCTTTTCTTTTCTCTTCTTTCCTTTTCTTTCTTTTTGTCGTTTTGCCTTTTTTCCTTTCCTTCTCTTTTCTTTTTCTTCAATCAATATTTCTTCTTCTGCTTTCTTTCTTTCTTTCTTTTTTCTTTCCATTTCCTTTCCTTCGGGTTTTTTTTTTTTTTTTTTTTTTTTTTTTTACTACTTCTGTCTTATTTCTTCATATTGTATTTTCTTATTCTGCTTCACTTTCACTGTCTCTTTTAAACGTCCCTGTTGTTTTCTTCTTTTGTTCTGTGTTTTGGAATTTCTTTGTAGGTTATATCTCGTGTGCTGTCAGATTTTTGTTTCCTTTCAATCAGCATACATTTGTTTTTGTTATTTTGCTTAGCGTACAGAGTTCTCTGTCTCTCGCTTAGTTTCTCTGTGTGTCTCTGTCTCTGTTTCTGTCTCTGTCTCTCTCTTTGTCTGTCTTTCTGTCTGTCTCTCTTTCTGTCTGTATCTCTGTCTCTGTCTGTCTGTCTGTCTGTCTCTCTCTCTGTCTGTCTGTCTCTCTCTCTCTCTCTGTCTGTCTCTCTCTCTCTCTCTGTCTCTCTCTTTGTCTGTCTCTGTCTCTCTCTTTCTGTCTCTGTCTCTCTCTCTCTCTCTCTCTCTCTCTCTCTCTCTCTCTCTCTCTCTCTCTCTCTCTCTCTCTCTTTTACACAACAGATTTCGTGTTCGTGCTCTCTCTCGTAGGGTAGGGCACTTGATGTTGATGATAATGATGATGATGATATGAGATCACATTTTGCGAGCCTTCAGAACTAGTTTTGCAGCAGAATTTGGAACAGTTTGTAGTTTGCCGTGAATATACTATGGGCAGCCAGAATAGAGAGAATTACCATGTCTAAATGTTGATAGGACAAAAACACAGACCAGCGATTTTGCTTTGTGTGTTCAGATTACACTAAAGCGGCAAAGTTCTAGATAAGCTGAGGGACAAATGTTGGACGAATGAAACTCGTGTGACATTTCATCACAGAGCGTAAAATCAAAGCCTCTAGCTGAATGTGCCCCCTGTGAGGATGTCGGGGTCTCTTTCGGTATAAACAGCATCCCTACCTTCTGGAAATTTTGTGCAAGAAATTTCCACTTTTCTGTCACTCTCTTTGTTTCTGCTTTGTTCCTTTGCTTTCTGACATTTCTTCTTACCATTTTCTGCCTTGCTGGTCCGTTCATATGTATGTGTTCGATAAAGTCTTAAGTACTTTCTCTTAAGATGGACAATTGGGTACATGTATTAAGTGCATTTTTACCTCTAGGGAAATGAGATATGTGGAAGCAGTTCTAGATGCTTTAGGCCTGTTTTTATGTACATGTATGTTTTAGTGTCCTTAGTTATGTTTAAATTTGTATTCAGGCAGTTTTTTAAAATCCCTTCTGGTAATAAATTGGATGGAGTGGTCAACGTCATGGGCATTTCCTTAGATTATGTGCACGAATGCATTAGTATGTGTATTTGATTTCTTTTCTTCCTCCCTCCCCCTCCCCCCCCCCCCCCCCCCCCCATCGTGTTGAAGTAGTATATTTTGAAATGGGTTATAGCCCTGATATGGCTCTACGCAGTCGGCTGGGTTTTTAACATGAAAATAACAGTAACAGCTGAATGTGTAGGTATAGTGTTGGCCAACAACGTGTTGAAGATGTTTTTGGTCTGTAATAAGTTCGGGAGATGATGTTCTTTGTAACTTGATGAAGAGGGCTTCTGTTTTTGCCATCATTCGGTTTTATGTTTATTCTCTGTCATCCAGTATTGTATCTGAAATACAGTTCTCAATGTAATAACTCGGTGGTAGGACAAATGTATGTCCGATGGACAAGAATGATACAGTTGCGTATCGTCTGCAAATGACTTACTGCAGATAGGATGCCTTTTGATTAAGATAGAAAAGGTGTTAACGAGAGTAAGCAAGAGAGAGGGAGAGAGAGAGAGACAGACAGACAGAGAAAGAGACAGAGACGGAAAGAGACAGAGAGAGAAAGAGAGGGAGAGATAGATAGATAGATAGAGAGAGAGAACAGGAAAGCGAGAGAGAGAGGCAGAGAAAGAGAGAGAGAGTAAGAGAGAGAGAGAAATGGAATGAGAGAGAGAGACAGGGAGAGAGACGGCAGAGAAAGAGAAAGAGAGCAAGAAAGCGAGAGACAGACAGACAGACAGACAGACAGAGCAAGAAAGTGAGAGAGAGAAAGAGAATGAGAGAGAGACAGGGAGAGAGAGTGAGAAACAGAGAGGGAGAGAGCGAACGAGCGAGTGACAGAGAAACAGAGAGAGAGAGAGCAAGAAAGGGAGATCGAGAGAGACAAAGAGAGCAAGAAAGCGAGAGAGAGAAAGAGACAGAGAGAGACAGGGAGAGAGAATGAGAGAGAGAGAGAGAGTGAGAAAGAGAGAGAAAAGAGAGAGAGAAAGAAGACAGAGAGAAGAGAAGAGACGAGAGAGAAGAGAAAGACAGGAGAGAAAGAAGAGAGAGAGAAGAGAGAGAATGAGAGAGAGAAGAAGAGAGAGAAAGAAAGCAGAGAGAGAAGAGAGAGAGAGACGAAAGAGGGAGAGAGAAGGATTCTAGGGGTGAGGCAGGGCATTAATATTTCAGGGACAACTGATTGCCGGCCCGATCGTTTGCAGTATCCGCCCTCCCGTCCCTTCTTCTCTCCCCCCCCCTCCCCCACCCTCCTTTGTCCCTCTTCGTCTCCCTTCCTTTCATTCCTTCCACCCCCACCCCTCTACTGTCTTGTCTCTCCTCCCCTAACCCACCCTCTCACCAAGTTCCACCCCGCCAACCACAAATTCTTTGCTGTATAGGTGTCTTGTTGTAGGTTTTGGACCTCAAATACGAACAATTTTGAGTCAGAGTACGATGTATTCTAAGAAGAATGTTGATAGTTCCATGGACAGCAAAGAAAACGAACGAGACAGTCTTAATTTAAAGGAGGCAGACGCAGGAAGATCATTGATACGGAAGATTACGAAAAGACGGGCAACATTTTACAGACCATTTTATGGGGAAAGGGGAATTAGAGTACCTGGTCACAACAGGAAAGCTGGAGGGAAAAAGAGCGCCAGGTAGACCCAGTGAGAAAGTATTGGACGGACTTACAGAGTGGCTGAGGACAGAAAGGGTGGAAGATGTGCTTACGGCAGCAAGGGATAATACATACGGAGGGCCATGATCGCCAATGCCATTCAGCAGGGCACATGATGATGATGATGAGGAAGATATATGTATTCATTTTACCTATTGTTTGTCAAAGGGGGAAAACAAAAGCTCTCCCATAACCTTGGGGTCGTAAGGGCATGAGATGGTAAAACCCTCTACGTTTTTCGGGATCAGCCTAACGTGTGTGTGTGTGTGTGTGTGTGTGTGTGTGTGCGTGCGTGTGTGTGTGTGTGTGTGTGTGTGTGTGTGTGTGTGTGTGTGTTTGTGTGTGTGTGAGAGAGAGAGAGAGAAATAGAGAGACAGAGAGAGAATAAGAAATTTATTCAGTAAGGCCAAAGCCCATTTGTAGGGGAGAGAGAGAGAGAGACAGAGAGAGAGAGAGAGAGAAAATCAGAATAAGAAATGTATTCAGTAAGACCAAAGCCCATTTGAAGGGAGAGACAGATTCACAGACAGACAGCAAACCAAAATGAACAGCACAGAAAACTGCATATTTACAGCCCTAGTGCACCTCCAACCAACTTGGTGGGACAGACTGTGTTAAAAGTATAGATCCATGCACAAATATAAACACTGCAAAAAAAAAAGTGCCATATGTTGACACAAACCTAAGATCTAGCCAACATGCTATAAATGTTGACACGCATTAAGGAATAACAACTTGCTGTTTGTTTACGTTGCTATAACTCATATCTTTTTCTCAAACCCAGTCTGTTGTTGTAAATTATTTATTGTGATTGTTCCCCTTCTTACATTCGAACTCTCACTACCCCCCCCCCCCCCCCCCTCTCTCCCCCTTTTTTTTCTTTTTCTTTTCTTTTTCCTTTTTATGTGTGTGTGTGTAAAATCACTATTATGAACTATTAAATAAAAGATTCCTTACTTACTTCCAGTCTGTCGTCAGACAACAGTATGTCATGTATAAACTGGTATGTTAATTAACATAAACTAGAACTATAAAACTATCGTTTATTGATAATGTATACACACTATCCCTTTCATTTAACCCTTTGACTCCCGCGCCCTATCCACTAATTGCAAAAACATTGTGTGGTAATATTTCGTGTGTATATGTGTTTATTGTGTGTGTGTTTTTTGTTGTTGTTGTTGTTGTTGGGGGTTTTTTTTTTGGGGGGGGGGGGGGAAGAGTAACCAATGGTCATTTTACTCTTGTTTATAGCATTTGAGACAGTGATTGAAGGTGTTGAAGCTGTACCATGCGTCCGTACCCTTGCATAGCAGGAAGCTGGTGGATAGGGTGAGGGAGTCAAAGGGTTAAGTTTTTGCTTTGCTAGCATGGTCAACAATGCAGCATGCTGGTGGACAGGCCTCAGGCGTCAAAGGGTTAAGTACCAAATCGCATCTCTGACTCAAAGAGATATTCCACGGTTAAGCAGTGTATATGTCATCTCCTATGTTTATGACCGAATTTATCTTATACGTAACAGCACCCGCTAAGAATCACTGTTTCTCTTGTTGGGAACAAATGCATATCTGAACGTTTGAATATTCCGAATACTGTGCCGTTTTATGTACGCATGATATGGTTTACCACAATCTACAACGGTTCATTGATGTCAGAGACCCCGTGGGGATGTCGGGAGCTCCTTCTGTGTAGATGATGTTCCCACCTTCTGGTAGTTCTTGCTAGAAATTACCTCTTTTTTGTCACTCTCTTTGTTTCTTTTTTCCTCTTTTGCTTTCTGACATTTCGTCCTATCATTTTCTGCCTTCCTGGTCCATTCACCTATATGTGTTCGATAAAGTCTTACGTACTTTTCTTAAGATTGATAATTGGGAGCATGTATTAAGTGCAATTTTGGCTCTAGGGAAATGAGATACGCGGAAGCAATTTTATGTAACTTTGGCCCGTTCTTATATATATATATTGGTTTCCTTAGGTATGTTTAAATTTGTAGCCAAGTGTTTTTTTGTGTTTTTTTTAATCCCCTGTGTGATAAATTGGGCGGAGGGTCTAACGCCGGGGGCATCTCCTTAGATTATTTGCGCGAATGCATTGATGTGTGCACTTAATTTTGTCTCCCTTTTTTATTTCCTGTTGAAGTATCGTATGTGTTTAGAAACGGTTCAGCCCTTTCATGGCTCTACGCAGTCGGCTGGGCTTTAAACTAAAATAACACTTTTTTTTACTCATGTACGCTCATACAATTACACACACCTACATAAGTCCTTAGCATATATTTCAACGTATACATTCGCTGAAAACCCCTCAATATTACATCACCGCGCAATAGTAAATAAAAACCAAAGAAGACCGGAACAAATTCTACGGAAAAGGCCGGAAACGGCCGAGGTATCACGATTCTCTCCCTTTGTGGCGGAATAGTCGGTAGATATCTATCTAGTATCTATGTGTTTCTGTCCTGTGTGAACTTGTCTGCCGGCGGTTTACGGGATAAGAGAACCTTGTGTTGCAACTCTTGTTCAACGCTATCCGCTTACTAGCAACGAAAACTTTGACAAGCATCATGAACAAATAGCTGCTGGGAGATTGGAAGATGTCTGCATGCGGCGGGAAAAAAGTACACACACACACACACACACACACACACACACACACACACACACACAAACAAACACACACACACACACACACACATCACACACACACACACACACACACACACACACACACACACACACACACACACACACACACACACACACTCAGAGACATAAACATACACAGACACACGTCTAAAAGCATGTATGTGAATAGAACACACCACGCACACACACGTCTAAAAGCACATATGTGAATAGACTTTAAAAGAAATAACGAACGAACACACACACATACACAAGCACACACACACGTACATACACACATAACACACACACGCACGCATAACGCACACACACACACACACCACACACACATCACACACGCACACACAAACACACAAACAAACACACACACATAACACACACACACACGCACACATATCACACACACACGCACACACACAGACACACACACAGACACACGCACACACAAACACACAGACTCGTCTAAAAACACATATGTGAATAGACGTGAAAACAAATAACGAACGAACGAACACACACACTGACACACACACAGACATACACACAACACACACACAACACACACACACACACACACACACACACACACACACACACACACACACACACACACACACACACACACACACACACAACTGCAAAGCAAAACAAAACATCGAACGTAATATAACAGAAGAATCAAAAACTTCACACAAAAAATACTAAAAGATGCACACACACACACACACACACACACACACACACACACACACACACACACACACACACACAAACACGCACACACACACACACGCACGCACGCACGCACACACACGCACACATACACACACGCGCGCGCGCGCACGCACACACACACACACCACACACACAACATACACACACACACACACACACACACACACACACACACACACACAACACACAATTGGTAAGGAAAAAAAAACCCAAAAACCCATCAGTCAAGTTTCTCTCGTCCATCCTAAGTTCTATTCGTATTCTTTTTTAACAGGAAATTGGTTTATTTTGATTTTTTGTTTGTTTCTTCTTTTGAAACAAGGCTGAAAAAGTGCTTTATTGTTTTTCTGTTTGGTTTGTTTGTTTGTTTGTTCGTTTGTTTGTTTGTTTGTTTTGTTTGTTTGTTTGCTTGC
>JAPXFY010000020.1:36977526-36985026 GCA_030674185.1 Monoplex corrugatus | reverse complement strand
CTCTGTCTCTGTCTTTCTCTCTCTCTCTCTCTCTCTGTCTCTGTATGTATGTGTGTCTGTCTGTCTGTCTGTCTGTCTGTCTGTCTGTCTCTCTCTCTCTCTCTCTCTTCATTTTGAACTTTTTTTATTCTCTCCTACCCCTCTTTGCGTTGCGCCGACATTTCTTACTGTCCATACCCATAAGCACTATGTAAACGGAAAAGAAGAGCTGGGAAAAAATTTCAGAAGATTTATGAGTATGTTGAACTCTCTCTTTCTCTCTCTCTCTCTCTCTCTCTCTCTCTCTCTCTCTCTCTCTCTCTCTCTCTCTCTCTCTCTCACGCGCGCGCGCGCGTGTGCACATAGAATGCTGAGCCAGAGTTCACTCAAGCCTGTTCGACGAATAACCCTTGACCCAAATTGTCATCTTCTCTGTCTCTGTCTCTGTCTCTCTGTCTCTGTCTCTCTCTCTCTCTCTCTCTCTCTCTCTCACACACACACACACACACACATTCTCTTTTTTCTTTCTTTCTTTCTTCTTCTTTTTATTATTATTTTTTTTAATCAAGACCGCAGAAAGGCAAAAAGACGAATTGGGCCTCAAAGGTTGAGACCTGGGAAATGAACCTATCTCTCCAATAGTTTTAGCCGGGCCAGCCGGCTGGATGCCCTACTCTTCACGATTTTCATCTGCCGTGGGATCTTCAGTGTGCGTAGGCCTGAAGACACACAGGTGCAGCTCGTTTTTCGTCCCCTTCCGAAGGACCAGACGTTCATTTAGATTTTCCGGTCAAACTGAGGAGAAAAGTCAAGGCCTGTACAGGAAACGAACCCTGGAACCTCCAGTTTAGCTACTAGCAGGTAAACGTCTTAACCGTTTGACTCCCTCACCCTATCCATCAACTGCAAAAATGTAACCCTTTGACTCTCTCACTCTATCCAGCAGCTTCCTGCAGGAAGCTGGTGGATAGGGTTAGGGAGTCAAAGGGTTCAATTTTTGCTTTGCTAGTATGGTTGACAGTTCAGGACGCTGGTAAAAGAATGCAGGAGTCAAAGGGTTAACAATTTTGCGAATCTTCTCCTCTTCTTCTACATAGGAAGAAGTCTTACGGACCTGGGGTCTGCTCCCACTGGTCCCTCTTCTATTGAAAAACAGCTGATCTGCGCTGGTTAGATCTTGTGCCACTATCACTGTTTGTCCTTGTTTTGGCTTGCTCTGTACCTGTCCAGCCCAGCCCAGGAAATCTTTAACCCTTTGACTCTTGCATCCTGTCCGTCGGCATCCTGCATTGTCAACTATGCCAGCAAAGCAAAAACTTAACCCTTTGACTCCCTCACCTTATCCACCAGCTTTTCTGCAGGAAGCTGGTGGATGGGTGAGGGCCTAGGAGTCAAAGGGTTAAGTTTTTGCAGTTGGTGGACAGGACGAGGGAGTCAAAGAGTTAAGTTTTTGCAGCTGGTGGATAGGGTGCGGGAGTCAAAGCGTTAAAGTATAGTGGGGGGCAAACAATCCTGCCCCCTTCCCCCACTTCTCTGGAGATCGTTATCCCCGTCCGCCATATCACCTGAGATAGGTGCCGACGTAAAAACTTAACCAAATCACTCACTCACTCACTCACTCACTCACTCAATCAATCAATCAATCAATCATCAATCAATCAATCAACCAGCCAATCAATCAATCAATCAATCAGTCAATCAATCAATCCTCTCTCTTTTACTCTCGCGCCAACGGATTGATGCTCGTAGTTTCACAGTCTTTTAATTATTGATGATGATAATGATGATCTTAAGATTTCTTTCTGTATTTGCTAAATTTAAACTTAAAAGCCAAGTCCACATTCTCTGAATCAGACTCGACAAGCTTGTTATGCTTTTTGATGTTTCCATACAGGTTTACACTTTTGTGAATTTAGGTAGATCATGTATCAACTGGCGCGCAGAGGAAGTCATTCGATGGGCGCAATACCCAAATAGCCATAGTTAAAATGTCGAATTTCCAATCCGAAGTTTCGACCTTGGGCGCCTGGCAGGTAAAAAGGTGTGAACATTTTTTTACCACCTGCCAGGACAATCTAAATGCAAACCTGCGAGTGCCTGATCTCCTTCGTGTGTACACATAGAACATGAACATCAGCCCTTTGACTCCCGCACCCTATCCACCAACTACAAGAACTAATCCTTTGATTCCCTCACCCTATCCACCAGCTTCCTGCAGGAAGCTGGTGGATAGGGCGAGGGAGTCAAAGGGTTGAGTTCATAGCATGGTTGACAATGCAGGATGCTGGTGAACAGGGTACGGGAGTCCAAGGGTTAAGAAAGCTGGTGGACAGGGTGCTGGAGTCAAAGGGTTGAATGTTTGCTTTGCTAGCATGGTTGACAATGCAGGATGTTGGTGAACAGGGTGAGGGAATCCAAGGGTTAAGAAAGCTGGTGGACAGGGTAAAGGAGTCCAAGAGTTAAGAAAGCTGGTGGACAGGGTAAAGGAGTCCAAGAGTTAAGGAAGCTGGTGGACAGGATGCGGGAGTCAAAGGGTTGAATTTTTACTTTGCTAGAATGGTTGACAATACAGGATGCTGGTGGACAGGGTGAGGGAGTTAAAGGGTTGAGTTTATGCTTTGCTAGCATGGTTAACAATGCAGGATGCTGGTGGACAGGGTGCGGGAGTCAAAGAGTTTAATGTTTGCTTTGCTAACATGGTTGACAATGTAGGATGCCGGTTGACAGGGTGCGGGAGTCAAAGGATTTTAAAGATCCTCAAGGCTACGTCAGTGTCTGCAGGCTTATGGATATCCTTCTTCTGTCGGCGTCACCGGGTTCGGTGTTGGCCGCTGCACATCTGGATGCCACCATCTCCCTCCAGGCCACTCTGTCTTGACTTTTGTGGACAATGTCTTGAATATTTAGGCCACTGATGTTGGTTATGTTCTCAATGTATGAAGCTGGAGGTCTGCCTTTCTTCCTTTTTACCACTGTTGTTGTTGTTGTTGTTGTTTTTGTTGTTGTTGTTGTTGTTGTTGTTGTTGTTGAAAGATGGTTGCAATGAGGTCCGTGTTCTTGCTGCGTAACACATGGTCAATGTATTTTAGTCTTCTCTTGTTGATGTCTGCTAGTAGTTTTCTGGAGGTATCAAGTTCTTCCAGGACGCTTTCATTAGTTCAGAAGTCTGTCCATTTGACACAATGTAGTCTCCAATAAACCACATCTTTGGAGCTTCGATTCTTCTGCAATCAGTTTTTATTTTCTCAGAGTCCAGGCTTGGCAGCTATAAATCATGACTGGCCAGATCAAACATTTTAGAAGTCTAACTTTCAGGCCATTTGGTATGCCTCTGTCTTTCCAGATGTTGTTGAGTTGGACCGCTTTTTTTGTTTGTTTGTTTGTTTGTTTGTTTTTGTTTGTTTTTGTTTTTGTTTTTGCTTTTTGTTGTTGTTGTTTTTTTTGCCATTCCAATTCTTATTTTGATGTCTTTGGAACAGGTTCCATCATCAGTTTTTTTTACAGAGCCAAGATAGTTGAAATCCTTAACATTTATGGATATACACGAGGAAAATACTAAGCCTAAACACCAGCTGAAGAGAGTATAAAGACTGAGCAGCATCAGATCACCTGCACGGTAAGGGTCAAATAATCTGCGACATACACATCGGGGGAAAACACTGCTCGGAATGGATGAGGGGGCAGGGGGGGGGGGGAGAGAAACCTTTTGAAGTAGCGTTCATCTGTGCATTTGCAACACAGGTGTGCAGGAATCGAAGTCGAAATAGATATGCACAGGGAAGATATAAAGGATTACGGTGACTGCAACATTGCATGTGTCTGGGCCACCCACGATCATTGTTTTCTTTGTGTGTGTTTGCATATAGCTCGCTGCTCCCCTCTCCGTTCCTGGCTCTCTCCTCCTTTTTCGCTTCCTTCTTCTCTCTCCTTTATAATACAGTGTGTAGATAAAGTATGTTTTTACTGTTTGTGTGGACAGATTGAAGGACTAGGATTTGGTGTAACTGTGTGTCGTTTTCTTTTTCTTTTTCTTGTTATTGTTACTGTTGTTTGAAGCCCCACCGACTGTGTAGAGCCATATCAGAGCTATAACCTGTTTCAAAACATACACAATACTTCAACAGGAAAAAAGGAAAAGAAAATTAAGTACACATATCAATGCATTCGTGCATATGATCTAAGGAGATGCCCCTGACGTTGACCATTCCGTCCAATTTATCGCACATGGGATTTTAAAAAAAGCATACCTGAATACAAATGTAAACATAACTAAGGACACTAAAACATGATCTACATAAAACAGGCCTAAATGACCTAAAACTGCTTCCGCATATCTCATATCACTAGAGCCAAAAATGCACTTTATACATGTACCCAATTATCAATCCTAAGAGAAAGTACATAAGACTTTATCGAGCACATACAGGTGAATGGACCATTAAGGCAGAAAATGATAGGAAGAAATGACAGAAAGGAAAGGAGGAATATAGAAACAAAGAGAGTGACAGAAAAGAGGAAATTTTTAGCACAGAATTTCCAGAAGGTGGGAATACTATTTGTACTGAAATGTACTGAAAGAGCCCCCAGCATCCCCACGGGACGGGGGGGGGGGAGGAAACTGCACGTCCATGAGTCTATCCATCCATATGTTTGTGTGTGAGTGCGTTCACGCCGTTTCTTTGATTGAGTGATTGATTGAAAGAATGTGAATATGAAATGTTTTATGCTGAAGACCATATCCCCTGAACAAAAGCAAAATAAGTTGTATAGGTAGGGCTATAAGTTATATCGTACCATCGTCAAAATGACTATGATGTGACAAACCCATTGGGCTTAGTCTATCACGTTTTACGTCATTTGATGGATTAAGAGAGACGCACAGAAACAAAGAGACCAACAGACAAACAGACGGACAGATTCAGAGATACAGGAGAAGGGAACCGATATATCAAAATGTAAAGGAGAAAGACCACACAAGCATTCAGAAAGGGCGGAGAGGTTAAACGAGAAAGAGCGAGCGAACAGGCCAACGAGAGAGACGTGAGAGAAAAAGTCACCAAATGCGTACACAGAAACAAAAGAAGAGAAAAACTGATCAAACCCTCCTTTCCCAACCAAACCCCACGATCGAAAGAGCAGGCGAGAGCACCCTCGGTGCAGACTCCACCGCGCAGGAACAGAATGAATCCCTGATGTTGCCAACGTCATACACACACACACAAAAAAAGAAAGAAAGAAAAAAGAAAAGAAAAGAAAAGAAAAAAATACACGTGCGTAATATTAAATATGAGATGCTGCAAAAACTTCAAAGGCATCCGACCGCCTTCACTCGCATGTATCGTGGCGGCTTCCGGAAGCTAAACGTCACTTCCGCACTTTCCCACTTCCGGAGCAGGCGAGTGTGTTTACAAATGTTGGATCGGACTGGGCGCCCCAACTTGGAGCAGGAAAACACAAGGCTGGGCTTTTAAACACATGTGTCTGATTCGCCTTTTTTTTCTTTCTTTCTTTTTTTTTTTTTATTAAGCTGTATTGGTACATACTGATTAAATATCAGAATACATTCTGGCAAACGTAACGTCTTTCGTCTGATAGAGAGAAATTCTGTGATTGTGTAAGTCTGATTGTCTTTTCTTTTATCTGTTTAGTCGCGTTGGATATTGTGAACTGCTGTGCAAAGGTGCAACCAACGTTGGAACTTCCATTTTCTAATATTGAATGTCTCTGATTAAATTTCGGGTCACAGAGATTAATAAGAAGTAGATTAGTTATCAAAACTTCTATGATGTTGTTGTTATGTTGTTATCTTCCTGTTTTTATTTTGTTTTATTTTATTTTATTTTATTTTATTTTATTTTATTTTATTTTATTTATTTATTTTTGTTAATGATTTAGGACAAAACTGACCAAAATTTAATAAAGTAATCCATCAAGACAAGGAAGTATTACTGCATGTGTTATGTGAGTAAGCATGGTCCGTTTTGTACTCACAAACGTCGAACAAATACACATAATATTGTTATTATATTATCATTATCAGGAAGACTGTTTCTTGTGGTTTATAATGATAATAGTAATAATAATAAGAAGAAGAAGAACAGTAAATGAGATGATGATGATATGATGATGATGATGATGATGATATGATGATGATGATTATTATTATTATGATGATGATGATGATGATGACGATGATAAGAATCAAATCAAGGCACACACTGCCATCATTTACCAATCACCAACAACGACAAAACATCCAGGGCACAAAGCAAACGCCAACTAGAGTGGTGGAGAGGGAAGATAGGTGTGGAATAAGGTCAGTGACCCGTGACCCCAGCCGTCATCCTCCCTCTGTCTCACACACACGAGATGCTGAGCTAGAGTACACTCAAATCTGTTCGGTGAATGACCATTGACCCAAGTTGTCATATTCTCTGTTTCCCATACACACACGCAAGCGCACACACACACACGCACACACATACACACAAACACACACGCGCGCTCACTCACACGCACACACACACACACACACACAAAACACACACACACAGTCCCCACCCCCCAACCACCCACTCACCCTTTTTTGTTTGTTTGTTTGTTTGTTTGTTTGTTTGTTTGTTTATATGTATACATACAGGGAAAAGAATGGCAGAATGGTTTAGACGTTTGATGAGAAAATTGAACTGAACGTCTAGTCATTTGGAAGAGGACGAAAAATGAGTAGGACCTGCGCAGGCTAAAGATCCCACCTCAGTTGAAATTCGTGAAGAGCAAGGCTTTCGACTGGCTGCCCTGGTATAAAACACTAGAGAGACAGGTTCATTTCCCAGGTCCCTGCCCATGAAGGCCAGTTGGCCTTCTTGTCCGTCTAAGATCTTGGTTTAAAAACGGTGGCGCTGCACTGCGGCGATGCTCTCTGAAAGGGGACAGCAGCCTGAGTTTCACATTGTAACACCCCCCTCCCCCCCAAAAAGAAAGAGAAATGAATATAAATGTGAATATAAATATGAATGTAAGTATGAATAATATGAGTATGAATACGAATGTCAATATGACTATGAATAAATTAGAATCTTCAGAATAGATGTTGCTGACTGTCTTTTCTCTTTGAGATGACTTAACACTTTGTAGTTGTTCCTCAGATACACAGCTGATTTTTTTTGTTTCTGTTCTGTATTCTTTTCTCTTGTCCCTCCTTTCTTTCCATGTTGTCGACCTTACCGGTCCATTCGCCAGTATTTTTTCAAGAAATCCTTGCACATTTTTTCTTCTTTAACCTCCACACTGAAGTGTCTTCGCTTCTTCTTCTTGGCGTACGCTGCTACACAATCAGCTGAGTCCACGTGATGAATGCAGCCGTCTTTTCCAGCTCCTGTCTGCAGCCATGGAGTTTGGTTGTCAGCGGAGTGTCTGTCGGCCACACGTCCTGTCTTGCCACCTGGTGAAGGGGGCATAACGGCTACACACTGAAGTGTGAATATGCAGACAGTGCAGCAGCATTATCAGCCTTTACAGTGT
>JAPXFY010000020.1:36970026-36975026 GCA_030674185.1 Monoplex corrugatus | reverse complement strand
TCTTCTTCTCCTTCTTCTTCTTTTTGTTGTTGTTGTTGTTCTCTCCTCCTCCTCCTCCTCCTTCTTCTTCAAACTTTCCATCGTCTTGTGTACGTATTCAGTTGCTGCAGCGGTCTTTGCACAATTCTCAGGCATTTATATTCATCTTCGGTACTTGATAGTATTGATGCGTCCGTACATCTGTTCATAGATCTTACTGCTTATCTATCCTCTTGCTTCAGCCTGGAAGAGCTTAAAAATATAAATGAAAGCGTAAAGAAGAAAAAAAACTGACATCAGATCGTCGTACAAGATATACGCCACCCAAATGTTTTCCAGCCAGGTATTGAGTGCTTTCCCCTTGTTACGATTGCTCCCCTTGGAGCAGCTAGACCAACAGCCCAGAGGGCCAGGAACAAAAGAAGACAACTGGGATTTCTGTCTGGGTGGAGGTGGAGGGGGAAAAAAACCAACACCAAGTGCAGCGACGACACTCGCCGCCATCAAGGGGAAGTACTCTTTCAGACGATTTGTTTCATCCCGTGAGAGTTGTCGCCTATGTTTGTTCCAGAGGGCGTACTTACTCAAGTGTTTTGACTGTCTCTGTTTCTTTCTCTACTGACGAATCATTCAATCTCTCTGGCTTCGATGGTCAAGTCATATTGATCATCTTTCTTTTGGTTTGGTCCTCAATCGATCGGTCCTCAGTCTGTTATTGAGGAAAATTCTGTAGGAACCGGAAAAACACGAAAATAGAATGGCCCGGTTGGCAGAAAATTTTGCGCCTGTCTTGTCTTGTTATATTAAATTCACATTCTGATTCTGTTTTCATGTTTTTCTGGTTCCTGTTTGCTTGAATGGGGGTGATCACACTTATTCATAATTCTGTAAGTTTTGAGTGTTATTCTGAATTAAACCACTTTTTTAAAGTGGGCTCTTTTGATGGAGATGTGGACATCAACTCTTGTGTCTCGAGTTCAATCCCATGCAACTTACACTGGTTTGTTTGCTGCCCATCTGAATGCTCCCATCATTGCAGTGCTGTCAGCTATTTCATAAGTCCCATACCTCTCTCTATTCCATGGCCTTTTTTTTTTCTTTTTTTTTTAACATTTTTTTAGTTCATTTTTTTGTTTTGCAATAAACAGATATCAACATACAATGTAGTAACAAAAAATTATATCAATTCGTATACATAGGAAAGGTATTTTTGATATATGAACAACATGTAACATACAAGATATACATGTATATAATGATATTTTATACATTGGAAGTTTTAAAAATGAACATCAAGACCCAACCAGATGTAAACAATATTAAAAACATTCAAACAATATCTTTTTTTGCTGTATGATAATCAAAGATCAACGAACAGTGTGTTAACAGAAATTAGATCAATTTATACACATAGGAAAGGTATTGTTGACATACGAACGACACATAATGTACAAAACATAGATGACAATATTCTAAACAATAAACGTTTCCTTGTGTACCAATTACAAGACCTTCCAGCGAATATGGTTCTGCACAAGCTCAAGAAAACCAGCCAGGTAACTGCTGTGTGACTGTCCAAGCAAGATGAATCCTTCTTTAACCCTTGACTCCCGCACACTATCCACCACCGACAAGAATTATAACCCTTTGACTCCCTCACACTATCCACCAGCTTCCAGATAGGGTGAGGGAGTCGATGGATTAAAATTTCGCTTTGCTGTCATGGTTGACAAAGCACGATGGTTGTGGATAGGCTGAGGAAGCTGGAGTCAAAGGGTTAACAAAATTGCTGTCCGAATGTCCATGTAAGAGGAGTCCCTTGTTTGTTTGTTTCTTTGTTTGTTTTTGTTTTTGTTTGGTTGTTTGTTTTTACAAACTCCAAGGTAAACTATAATGAACCACTGTTCTCATTGACTTGATTTCGGTTGATGGGTTCTTTATTGTTCAAAGAGAAATCTTACGAATTTCAGATTTGTTGGCACAAAACTTTAAGCTCGCTTTGAAACATTGAAAGAGACAGGGATAGAAGGGGAGAGAGAGAGAGGAGGGAGGGGGAGGAAGAAGATGGACAAGAAACAGAGAGAGAGAGAGAGCGAATCACAGACAGACAGACAGAACTAAATACTTTTAATTCTCTGTGTTTTAGAAGTTTTCTCCCTTTCAGTTAATTGATCTCTCGCTTTTATCTCAAATACACAACTGACAACGTAACACCCATTCTATCTCTGTATACCATGTGTTCGTATTAAAAGATAATTTTGCTGTATTACATTACCATTATAATCCAAGCCATGTGAATGAAGTGCTATTATAAGATACTAAATATCAGATACACTGATCATATCACCACTGAAAAAGTGCGTCAAATCATCAAGAAGCGCATTGGAGCATATGAAGATTATTTCTCAAAGAATTGCATACTAAAACCAATACATTATACTACAAGGTATCAATGGTGCTGAATCTGTTCATCTTTGTAACACTTCAAATGTACACCCCTGCCCGACCTCTCCGTTCTGTACTTCTGATACTACTTGTGTACACACAGATGTTCCACAGGCAGTTACTGTACTTCTGATACTACTTGTGTACACACAGATGTTCCACAGGTGGTTACTGTACTTCTGATACTACTTGTGTACACACAGATGTTCCACAGGCAGTTACTGTACTTCTGATACTACTTGTGTACACACAGATGTTCCACAGGTGGTTACTGTACTTCTGATACTTTGTGTACACACAGATGTTCCACAGGCAGTTACTGTACTTCTGATACTACTTGTGTACACACAGATGTTCCACAGGTGGTTACTGTACTTCTGATACTACTTGTGTACACACAGATGTTCCACAGGCAGTTACTGTACTTCTGATACTACTTGTGTACACACAGATGTTCCACAGGTGGTTACTGTACTTCTGATACTACTTGTGTACACACAGATGTTCCACAGGCAGTTACTGTACTTCTGATACTACTTGTGTACACACAGATGTTCCACAGGTGGTTACTGTACTTCTGATACTACTTGTGTGCACACAGATGTTCCACAGGCAGTTACTGTACTTCTGATACTATTGTGTACACACAGATGTTCCACAGGTGGTTACTGTACTTCTGATACTACTTGTGTACACACAGATGTTCCACAGGCAGTTACTGTACTTCTGATACTACTTGTGTACACACAGATGTTCCACAGGTGGTTACTGTACTTCTGATACTACTTGTGTACACACAGATGTTCCACAGGTGGTTACTGTACTTCTGATACTACTTGCTTACACACAGATGTTCCACAGGCGGTTACTGTACTTCTGATACTACTTGTGTACACACAGATGTTCCACAGGTGGTTACTGTACTTCTGATACTACTTATGTACACACAGATGTTCCACAGGTGGTTACTGTACTTCTGATACTACTTGTGTACACACAGATGTTCCACAGGCAGTTACTGTACTTCTGATACTACTTATGTACACACAGATGTTCCACAGGTGGTTACTGTACTTCTGATACTACTTGTGTACACACAGATGTTCCACAGGCAGTTACTGTACTTCTGATACTTGTGTGCACACAGATGTTCCACAGGCGGTTACTGTACTTCTGATACTACTTGTGTACACACAGATGTTCCACAGGCAGTTACTGTACTTCTGATACTTGTGTGCACACAGATGTTCCACAGGTGGTTACTGTACTTCTGATACTACTTGTGTACACACAGATGTTCCACAGGCAGTTACTGTACTTCTGATACTACTTGTGTGCATACAGATGTTCCACAGGTGGTTGTCGCTCTTTTTCTATGTCTGGTCCATACAATTGGATGGAGTTAGCTTCCTTTGTCTAATGGACAGTCACACACTCCGCCTTCCTTCAAGTCTAACATGAGGATATACCTTTTTGTCCAGCAGTGATGTCTCCCTCTACGTGCTCACCGTTTCGTCCTACTCCCCTCCTGTCCTCCCCTCCTGGTCTGTGTGTGTTTTGTATCCTTGGGTTTCCGTCATTACGAGTGAACGCTTTCATGAATGATGAGAGTGCGCGTTTTGATTTGATTTATGTATCAAGATTGGGCACTGTATTAATGTCATTCTTCTTCTTCTTCTTCTTCTTCTTCTTCTTCTTCTTCTTTTCTTCTTCTTCTTCTTCTTCTCTTCTTCTTCTTCTTCTTCTTCATCATCATCATCATCCATCATCATCTTCTGTTTCTTCTTCTTCTTCTCTTCTTCTTCTTCTTCTTCTTTTCTTCTTTTCTTCTTCTCCTTCTTCTTCTTCTTCTGTTTCTTCTTCTTCTTCTCTTCTTCTTCTTCTTTTTCTTCTTCTTCTCCTTTACCTATTGACTTCAGTTATGAGGAGAAACCTGCGTTAGTATGACCATTCAACGAGATCCAGTGGCTTTTCTAAATCAGTCCTGCAGGGAGGGAGATGGAGGGAAAGACAGGAAAAAAAAGCAATGGGCTGACACCATCGCAGAATGGATAGAGAAACTCTTTGCGGAGACCCAGACTTTGGCACATAACCGACACAACTGGGGTTGTCTGGTGAACAATTCTTTGATACAGAACCCCCTACGGGGTTACACGACTCTTCACAGAGTTAAGGGAGAAGAACGAGAAGATTTTTGATGCTGAAGATTTATCTTACCTTGACCTTGCCATGTCTTATGAGTCCACACATGGACACACCATCTTTCTTCACCCTCCATTTTCTTCCTCCTTTCTCTCTCCTCTTTCCCACCATCCCCACCACTTCTCTGACTTTACCACCACACAGAAAAAGGTTGCCGAGTTGCCCCTAACCAACAGAAGAAGTGCTGTGTGTCTTTACCGATTGAATTGCGTCAAACATTTACGTAAAGACAAAGCACTCTTGTTCAACAGCTCAGCTGTTCGTACTTATCTCCCTTGGTTTATTCGTCCCGCTTTTTTGTTCAAAAGTTCATGCTTTGATGTTAACTTAACGGTGTTTGAGCATGACGGTCCCCTTTGTTTCTCTCTGGAGTT
>JAPXFY010000020.1:36962526-36965026 GCA_030674185.1 Monoplex corrugatus | reverse complement strand
ACACACACACACACACACACACACACACACACACACACACAGTATACACGCACACAGGTACACGTATGCATAGATCAAGCACCTGGAGGTTTGAATGGAAAAATGGCATGGCTTGTGGTTGACGCCGGTTATTGTGTGTGTTTCCATACACGTGA
The DNA here is from genome assembly GCA_030674185.1 of Monoplex corrugatus. Taxonomy (NCBI): domain Eukaryota; kingdom Metazoa; phylum Mollusca; class Gastropoda; order Littorinimorpha; family Ranellidae; genus Monoplex; species Monoplex corrugatus. The sequence goes on along the minus strand of JAPXFY010000020.1, from coordinate 36,964,871 downwards.
AGGCTGGCAGGTCAGTGGAACAGGATACATTGTGACTAAGAACGAGAGAGGGGAGAGAGTGTGTGACAGAGAGAGAGAGAGAGAGAGAGAGAGAGACCTAGACAGACAGACAGACAGACAGGCAGAGGCAGACAGAGACCGAAAGACAGAAACAGAGGAAGAGAGAGTGACAGAGAAAGAGAGAGAGAGAGAGAGAGAGAGAGAGTGACAGGCAGACAGAGAGAAAATGGAGAGAGAGAGAGAGACAGACAGACAGAGACAAAGAGATGGAGACAGATACAGAGAGACAGAGATGGAGAGAGAGACAGAAACAAGGAGACAGAGAAAGTGACGAGAGAGACAAAGAGAGAGAGAGACAGATAGACAAAGATACATGTAGAGAGTGGAGACACAGAAACAGAGATAGAGAGAATGACAGAGAGAGAGACAAAGACAGAGAGAGAAAAAAAGGCACACAGAGAGACGTACAGACAGAGACAGAGAGATGGAGACAGAAACAGAGAGAGAGAGAGACAGATTGACAGAAAGAGACAAAGACAGAGGTAGAGAGAGACAGACAGAGATGGAGACAGAAACAGAGACAAAGACAGAGAGTACAGACGGACAGAGATGGAGACAGAGAGAAACAGAGACAGAGAGAGAGACAAGAGAGAAAGAGACAGAAAGACAGAGAGAAAGAGACTGAAAGACAGACAGAGAAAGAGGCCTCCGTCAGTCTGTTTATGTGCATGTGTATATTTGCCAGAGTCAAGAAGAATTATAGACAAACTAGACGTAAGGTTTTACAGGCTGAGATGATAATGCATTTGATACACAAGGTATTTGTGGAAAAGCGCATGTAGAATATTTGTGCGCCTAGACACGTATGCGTGTACATGTTTGTGGGTGTGTGTTTGCGCGTTCGTGTGTAAGTTTGTATGCATGTGTTGTTTGTTTGTTTGTTTGATTGTTTTTTTTGTGTGGTTAGGAGTGTGTGCGCGTGCACGCAGGTGTGTATGTGTGTAACACTGTGTGTAGTCTTTGATGGTTGATTGATTGATTAATTGATTGATTGATTGATTGATTGATTGATTGATTGATTGATTGATTGATTGATTGATTGATTTGATTCAGTTTTTCCGTCAACACCCATCTCAGGTGATATGGCCGACGGGGATAACCATCCCAGGAAGAGGGGAAGAGGGACTTGTCTAATCCATACCGACATCATCAGAACAACAATGATGTTAAGATGGGACAGTGAGAAGGCCAGTTTTAATGTAACGCACCCCTGGAATCGAACCACAGCCATTAGCATGTGAATCCGACGCTCAACCAACCGAGCTACTGAGGCCCGCTAAGTCTTCTTTTTGTATGTATGTATACAATATACATATGTTTGTACTCTATCCTGTAGGGATTTTTCCCCCTAAACTCCGTCAATTTATGTTTGACTGAAGTTACAGGCTATTCAATTGATTTCACTCGATTTTGTTTTCTTCTGTTGTCGAGTTGTTCAATTATATATTGGGTCAAGAGTGGAGGGTGGCATCTCCGATTAGTACAGTAGATCCAAGACCACGCTTTAATCATCAATAACAACTCTTTTGCCCAGGCCTAAGTGCTTGCTTTATGTTTGTTGTTTTTGTTGTTCGTCCTTCGCTGTCGAAGAAGACCACGACTTCAAATTTGATTGGGGGAATTGGCGATTGTGGGTCCGGAGGTGGCTGGTAGGTGGGCCTTTTTGACCAACAGATGCATTCGAGACGATGAAAAGCGTTCTTATCAACAAATGCCTATCGATTAACATCAGGAAGAGAGTCCTTGAGTGTTATATAGAATATTTTTATTCTCCATCACGTGGCATCTGTGACGTTAGTGCTTATGGAATTCATTCCGAGCGCGGAGACGTCATCTTGGGAGATTGAAATTTGAAGTCTATGCAGACCTGATACTGTTGTACGGTTGTGAGGCGTAGACAGTCAACATGCAAAGCCAGAACAAGATTGAGGCAACTGAAATGTGGTTTCTAAGAAGAATGTTGAGAGAGTTCCATTGACAGCAAAGAAAAACGAGACCAGTCTTGAAGGAGGCAGATACAAGAGGATCGTTACTAAAGAAGATTAGGAAAAGGCAAACAACATGTATAGGACATTTCATGAGGCAAGAGAAACTGGAGCACCTAGTCACAACAGGAAAAACTGGAAGGAAAGAGAGCACCAGGTAGACCCAGGGAGAAAATATCGGACGGGCTTGCAGGGTGGCTGAGGACAGAGAGGGTGGGAGATGTACTTGCAGCAACAAGGGACAGATCCGTACGGAGGGCCATGATCGCTAACGCCATGCTGCAGGGCACATGATGATGA
>JAPXFY010000020.1:36955026-36960026 GCA_030674185.1 Monoplex corrugatus | reverse complement strand
CTCTCTCGCTCTCTCTCTCGCTCTCTCTCTCTCTCTCTCTGATTTGTGTCAGTGTAGACCCTCCACAAACGCAGACTAGTGTGTAAGAGAGCATTATTTTGCTTATGCCACTACTCTCGAAAATGTAAAATTGTTCGGTTTTTTCCTTTTTGTTGTTGTTGTTATTGTTGTTGCTGTTGTTGTCAGACCGGACCGATATTGCAGACAGCAGGGTTCGTTCATATTAATTTTTTTCAGCCGATGGCGAAACTAAAAGAGTGTCTTTAAGGAGGGGGGGAGGATCTGAGAGAGAGAGAGAGAGGAAGAGAGAGAGAGAGTCACACTGACAGAATTTTAATTGTGAGGCCACCAGCCCGTACACAAGAGAGAAGGGGGAAGAGGAGGGAGAGAGAGACAGAGACAAAGAGAGAGAGAAAGAGAGTCACACTGATAGAATTTTAATTGTGAGACCACTAGCCCTACACAAGAGAGACAGGGGAGGAGGGGTGAGAGAGATAAGAGAGAGAGAGAGAGTCACATTGATAGAATTTTAATTAGGAGACCACCAGCCCATACACAAGAGAGACAGGGGGGAGGAGGGGAGAGAGAGACAGACAGAGAGAAAGAGACAAACAAACAGACAGACAGAGGGACAGAAACAGACAGACAGAAACAGAAGACAAACGGGCACTGACAGAATTTTAATTGTGAGGCTACCAGCCTATACGCAAGAGAGAGAGAGGGGGAGGAGGAGGAAGAGAGACATAGACAAAGAAAGACAGACAGACAGAGAGAAAAGAGACAGAGAGAAACAGACAGACGGACACTGACAGAATTTTGATTGTGAGGCCACCAGCCCATACGCAAGAGAGACAGACACAAAGAGAGAGAGAGAGAGAGAGAGAGAGAGAGAGAGGAGAGAGAGAGGAGGGGAGAGAGAGAGAGAAGGGGAGAGACAGACAGAGAGACAAACAGACAGAGAGACGGACAGTGACGGAAATTTTTTTATTATGAGCTCTCCAGCCCATACACAGACAGACAGACAGAGAAGAGGAGAGAGACAGACAGAGGGACAGAGACAGAGAGATAGAAACGCAGAGAGAGAGAGAAAGAGACAGACAGACAGGCAGGCAGGCAGGCAGACAGACAGACTGAAAGAGACTGGGAGAAAGATCACATACTTTCCATATGCTACTATCACAGTCTGTGGTTACTATTTAAAACACCGCCACTGCTCTTTAACGGGACCAGCAGCGCGCGTTTGTTCTGTCTCACCACAGTTTCATAATAGTACCATTCTTCTCACAGAGAGCTTGGCGGCTCTGGGGCTGACGGACAAAGAAATACAACCACCCTACTTGGCACTTCATCTGAACTCGACCTGAAAAATGTTCACAATGTCAGTGATAGTTACCCTGAGTGAAAGTGGAACAGATATGGTTTCTACCTTTTTGTTTTCTTCTGATAACCGTCAGTGACGAGACTTGGATCTCAACTTCTGACAGTTATTGAGTGGGCCTCAGTTGATAGTTACGAGAAGCGGGGACTTCCCAACCTATACTGACACCACCAGAAACAAACAATGATGTTAAGATGGGACAGTGAGAAGGCCAGTTTTAATGTAGCGCACCCCCAGGAGTCGAACCCACAACCATTAGCATGTGAATCCGACGCTCAAACCAACTGAGCTACTGGGGCCCGCCAAGGAGTTTCTGTCATGGGAGACGAGTTTATACAGAGTATGTAGTTGTGTTGTGATTCAGACCTTTAATTTTTTTTAAAATTTACTTTATATATATATATATATATATATATGTTCCCATTTTTGAAGACAAGATACACAGATACAGTGTCATTTACATGTAACCAAGATTGTTTCAATGATAGGCTGATACAGTACTAGTATAAAAATATAGATTTGGTAAAACATAGGCTAGGTAGGGCCTCAGGACCTGGCTACCTTATGGGTTCATATGCAGGCTTAAGGCTTGTGCCATGATCACCATATACATGGTACCTGTGAAGTTACTGCATATGGAATTCGTTCCGAACGCGGAGAAGTCGTCTTGACAAACTGAAACTGAAACAGAAACTGATAGCCACGAGCTCAAAATCTGATATCTCGACTTTCAAATCCAGCCCGCTTTAAGATATTGTTTGTTCGTTGACTATTTTCACGTGTCATTCTTTCTGTGTTGCCAGTTGTGTGATTTAAACATTGGTTGTTTTAGCAGGCCGATTGGCTCGGTTGATAGTCATGGACTTCAGATCTTATAGGTGTTAAATTAAATTCAGTTCCAGCTGCCGACATAAAAAAAGAATTGATCTCTTCGTGGATCACCTTTATGTAAGAAACATTCTGATGTTTCTACTTACTGTTAAAATGTAATGAATGTACTGACTGTCTCAGTTGGTAGCCATGGACTTCATGGCTGTCTCAATTCATAGCAGTGGACTTAATCATCATCATCATCATCATCATCACCACTACCATTATCATCATTATCATCATCATCATCATCATCATCACACCATCATCATCGTCATCATCATTATCATGCGCCCTGCTGCGTGGCGTTGGCTATCATGGCCCTCCATACCAATCTATCCCTTGTCGCTGCAGGCACATCTCTCACCCTCTCTGTCCTCACCCACCCTGCAAGTCCGTCCAGTATTTTCTTCTCCCTTGGTCTACACTGGTGCCCTCTTTCCCTCCAGCTTTCCTGTTGTGACCAGGAGCTCTAATTTCTCTTTCCTTATAACATGTCCTAGTCTTTTCCTAATCTTCGTTATTAATGATTTTTATTGTGTCTGCCTCCTTCAAGACTGTCTCGTTTGGACATTTTTTAATTTTCAGGATCATCGCACTCAGGTAGTTTACCTTTGTACTCACCTCCCCACCCCCGTCCATTTTCTACTCCATCTTAATAGCCACAGAAGCTGGCACAGTTTTTACAGTGCGATGATGATGATGAAAGGGGATGATAATCATGATGCTATGGACCTCCATCTAGGATTGAGATTGCGTGGCAGGGCTGTACTCTACGCTTACTATCATAATATATCCTGGCGTCAACCAGGCCTGAGAAATACACACACCTGCGGTGCTGGTCAGAAGATTTGAGCAACACCCTCAATGTTACATCCGTGAAGTGGATGAGACTCGACTGTATGGTCCCAGTCTTTCCAATGAGCCCATAGCACGCCCAACTCTGGGTAGGAGCCGGTTAGAGCTGAAAAATCCCACGCTGATTTTTGAAGGGACTGATGAGGATTCGAACCCACAACTTTCCAGTCGGTAGTCCGTTGTGTTAACCACTACTCCACGGCGACTGTGTCTCGTTTGGACATAATCAATGACTGTTTTAACCCTTTGACTCCCGCACCCTATCTACCAATTGCAAAAACTTAACCCTTAATTCTCTCACCCTATCCACCAGCTTCCTCTGTCTCTGTCTGTCTCTCTGTCTGTCTGTCTGTCTGTCTGTCTGTCTCTCTCTCTCTCTGTCTGTGTCTGCCTCTCCTCACTGTCTGTCTGTTTCTCTCTCTGTCTCTCTCTCTGTCTCTCTCTCTCTCTATCTCTATCTCTTTATCTCTCTCTCTCTCTATCTCTCGCTCTCTCTCTCTCTCTCTCTCTGTATCCCTCTTCTATATCTATCTATCTATCTATCTATCTATCTATCTATCTATCTACTATGTGATATATATGTATATACATATCTATATAAATGTATCTGATTCTCTCTCTCTCTCTCTCTGTCTGTTTGTCTCTCTCTCTCTCTCTCTGTGTCTCTGTCTGTCTGTCTGTCTCTCTCTCTCTCTCTCTCTCTCTCTCTCTCTCTCTCTCTCTCTCTCTCTGCGTCACAAGGTCAGTCAGAGGAAAAGGAGAGACCTGACTGTCTTGTCTGAACATTTTTCCCCTTGCTTCTGCTGGCTTTTATGTACACACAGCTGAAGACATACTGTATCTTGGTGCTGTAAAAGACTTTTATGTAGGCCATTCATTCTGCTGTGAGCGTCAGTGTGTGTGTGTGTGTGTGTGTGTGTGTGTGTGTGTGTGTGTGTGTGTGTGTTTGTGTGTGTGTGTGTGTAGTGTGTGTGTGTATGTGTGTATGTATATGTGTGTGTTTGTCAGTGTGTGTGTTTGTGTGTGTGTGCATGTGTGTGAGGTGTGTGTGTTGTGGTGTGTGTGTGTGTGTGTGTGTGTGTGTGTTGTGTGTGTGTGTGTGTATGCGCGCGTTTATGTGAGTGTGTGCAATTTGCACTGTTATTCTGTGACTACTAAGCGTGCGAGAGAGAGAGTGTGTGTGTATGTGTGTGTATGTGTGTGTGTGTGTGTGCGTGCGTGCGTGCGTGTCTGTCTGTGTGCGCATGCACGTGCGTATGAGCACCGTTAGTCTGTTACTATTGAGCTTATGTGTGTGTGTTTGTGAGTGTATGTGTGTGTGTGATTAAGTATGTGTATTTATGTATGTTTCTCTGTATTCTATGACTATTGAGTGTGTGTGTATATGTATGTGTGAGTGTGTGTAGGTGTTTGAGTGAGTGAGTGAATGAGCATGAAAGAGTGTGTGTGTGCTTGGGCGCGTGTGTGTATGTGTGCAGTGTACTCTGTGATTGTTTAGAGAGGGAAAGAGAGAGAAAGAGAGAGAGAGAGAGAGAACGGCAGATTATGTGTTTCCCTAACAATCGGTAATCTAACTGAAAATGAATAAACCCTGTCTCTTTCATTATTCTTCTTGTGATGAGAAACGTGAAATCACGAAGATGTTGAAATCATTCATTGTTGTATCTGCTTGGGTTCCTGTGAGAAATGGCAAATGAATATGTTTCGAGTTCGAATTCTTCACACACACAGACACACATACACACAGTCACAGTCACACACACACACACACACACACACACACACACACACACACACACACACACACACACACACACACACACAAAACACACACACACACAAAATACACACACACACACACACACAACACACACACACACACACACACACACCA
>JAPXFY010000020.1:36917526-36950026 GCA_030674185.1 Monoplex corrugatus | reverse complement strand
CCAAAGACAACGCCGACTCGACGCGCTTGTCTCAAGTCCATTACGGTCACCCTGACACCTTGAGCACTCCCCGGAACATGTATGACTACGATACTGGATCTACCATCATGGCCGCGCCTAGGCCTAATGTTCACCGCAACGTCACTCAAACTCACAGTTTTTTCGACTCCACTCCCTATCACAGGCCTAAAAGACTAGAAGAAAGTACCTTGGCCCCGTCTATCATTATTCCGTATCATCAAACTTCGATTTATCATCCAGGAATGGTTCAGCCCTATAACAGCAACAGCCCGCAAGGACATCCAAATCCTGCTGTGTTGAACAATGTCCCAGAGAGGCGTCATTATCACTACAGGGTGAAGCCTTACCGACGACGGAGACGACGACGACGACGAAGAAAAAGTGACTCTCTACAGCCACCCTGTTGTTATGTTTTTTCTCAAGTTTGTGGAATTGGTGAGTCATATCTTCCTTTTCTTCCTTTCTTATCCATGCATAAACCTTCAATTGCCAAACAACCAACCAAACAAGCAGCAAACCAATCAACTTAACCATCCTATCACCCAACCAAGCAATCGAAACAGACCATCAACAAACCAATCAACAATCAACAGAGGGAGAGAGAAACAAAGGGAGAGAGAAAGCGTGAGAGACAGACAGACAGACAGAAAGACATACAGATAGACAAACAATCAGACGGACAACCAGACAGACAGACATAGACAGACCACAGACAGAGAGAATCCTTTTTGCAAACATGGAAACAGACCCAGTGGTAGGCTGATAAAATACCGGTATAAAATACAGACTAGGTAGAACATAGTCAAAGTAGGGCCTCAGGACCTGGCCAGATCATGGGTTTATGTGCAGGCTGAAGGCTTGTGCCATGATCACCATACACACGGCACATGTGACGTTAGGGCATATGGAATTCAGTCCGAGCGCGAAGACGTCATCTTGAGAACTTTGAAACGGAAACGGAAACGGAACAGCCAATCAGGATGTTCGAGTGACGTTAATAATTTCTCTTTTTATGATGCAGAAATATCGTTGTTACTTTTTATTTTATTTGTATGAAGTCATCCAGATGTAGGATTCCCGCACCCCCCCCCCCCCCCCCCCCCCCTGTGCGATAAATTGGACAGAGTGGTCAACGCCAGAGGCATATCCTTAGATTATGTGCACGAATGCATTGATATGTATACTTAATGTGGTTTTTTTTCCTGTTGAAGTTTTGGATGTTTTGAAGAGGTTATGGCCCTGATAAGGCTCTACGTAGTTGGCTGGGCTTTACACAACAGTAACAATAAAAATAACAAGATGTAGGACCACACCCATCCATACACATAATAAACAATCAGTGTTCTTGGTCTATGGAACTTCTGTATCAAGTCTGGTATAGAATCGTCCAAAAACAGTTGAAAAATCCTGATGAACATCAAAATGAAATTTGTCTATTTATATGACTCAGGGAAAGAAAATCAAGTACACATATCAATTCATTCGTGCCATAATCTAGAGAGATGCCCCAGGAGTTGACCACTCCGTCCAATTTATCACACAGGGATTTAAAAAAACATACCTGAATACAAATTTAAACACAACTAAGGACAATAAAGCATATATAAAAACGGGCCTAAATTACCTAAAATTGCTTCCGTGTCTCATTTCCCTAGAACCAAAAATGCACTTAATAAATGTACTCCAATTATCAATCCTAAGAATTATCAATCCTGAGAAAGACTTCTTAAGACTTTAGTTTATTGAACACATACAGGCGAGTGGACCAGCAAGGCAGAAAATTATAGGGAAAAATGACAGAAAGCAAAGGAGGAAGGAAAAAAAACAACAAAGAGAGTGACAGAAAAGAGGAAATTTCTAGCACAGAATTTCCAGAAGGTGGGGATACTATTTGTACTGAAAGAGCCTCCGGCATTCACAACAGGAGGTAATAATAGTACTAATAGTATATTGATAATAACAGTAATAACAGTATATCAGTAATAGTGGTTGTTACTGTTGTAGTAATAGCACAATGACGATAACTGTGTTGTCATGTGATGAATATTTTTTCCTTTGTTTTAATGTGTTTATGGGTTTCAACACTTACGTGCACTCGAATATACCGAGCAGTGTTGTGTGTACAGCCGTTTTTGTGTGTCTGTTTTTACCTTGCCATTAAGACAATATGATGATCATGATCATGAAGACGTTGATGACATTGTTCTTATCAGATGCTGTGCATAACCACATTGGTGTTAACAAGGGTCTGGAACAGTCACTTCTCCTTAGACTTTGTGTACACCACTTTCGCGGCTGTGGGCATCCTGGCCTGTGGCCTGGGCCTTATTATTCTGTGGACGAAAGGACACCCTAGCCCCGGCCACTGGTTACACATTGCGGTAAGGAGTTTTGGGTCATCTTTATTGTTAAATTATCGTCGTCATACTTTGTTGTTGTTGTTGTTGTGTTGTTGTGTGGAACAGGAGTAGTTTGGTTTTTGGTTTCGTTATTGTTTGTGTGTTTTTGTGTGAAATAAACTCTGATGGCACTGTTATAAATTCATTACATAATCATTTACATTGTCATTTACATATAACCAAAATTATTCCAGTGATAGGCTGATACAATACCAGTATATAACACCAAGATCATTCCAGTGATAGGCTGATACAATACCAGTATAAAATACCGAGATTTTCCAGTGATAGGCTGATACAATACCAGTATAAAATACCGAGATTTTTCCAGTGATAGGCTGATACGATACCAGTATAAAACACCAAGATCATTCCAGTGATAGGCTGATACGATACCAGTATAAACATAGACTAGGTGAAACATAGGCTAGTAGGACCTCAGGACCTGGCCAGCTCATGGGTTTATGTGCAGGCTTAAGGCTTGTGCCATGATCACCATACATATGGCACCTGTGACGTTAGTGCATATGGAATTCGTTTCCGACTCGGAGACGTCGTCTTGAGAAACTGAAACTGAAACTTCCATAATGCAGAGAGCAAATCCTCAGCTATATGCGGTTGAAACTTACTCTGAGCATGACTTTAGCTAGTGTGGCTAATCAGGCTGATGGTTCTCTAGTTTTGGCACCGTATACAGTTCCTTTTCTTTATGAGTTATATTACAAATGACTGAATCCATTTTTGGGGGTGCGAGGTGGGGTGGTGGTGGGGGGGGGGGCATTCTTTAGACTCCCATAACCGCTGACATAATGCTGTGAGGACCTTTGTTGTTCCACACCACCATGATCCAGACCATGGCTATAAGTCTTGGCAAGATCTCAGTTGGGCAGATTGTCAACTGTGCCATCGTGATAGAAAAGGAAAACACTCACAATGTCAAAGTGATCTCTGCAACAATGTTATTTGACTTCAGGAAAGCACTTGACAGACTTTGATGTTGGCTGACTGGCTGGTTGTCTCTATGTGTGTGTGTGTGTGTGTGTGTGTGTGTGTGTGTGTGTGTGTGTGTGTGTGTGTGTGTGTGTATGTGTGTGTGTCTCCGTCCGTCTGTCTGTCTGTCTGTCTGTCTGTCTCTCTCTCCCCCCCCCCCCCCCCCCGTCTGTCTGTCTCTGTCTCTGTCTTTTTTTGTCTCTGTCTCTTTCTGTCTGTCTCTGTCTCTCTCTCTCTCTGTGTCTGTCTGTCTGTCTTCTCTCTCTCTCTCTCTCTCTCTCTCTCTCTCTCTCTCTCTCTCTCTCTCTCTCTCTCCCCAACAACGTTATTGACTTCAGGAAAGCACTTGATAGACTTTGAGCTGTCTGTCTGTCTGTCTGTCTGTCTGTCTCTCTCTCTCTCTCTCTGAATGTCTGCCTGTTTGTCTATCTGTCTGTTTGTCTATTTGTCTGTCTGTCTGTCTCTCTCTCTCTCTCTCTCTCTCTCTCTTTCTCTCTCTCCATCTTTCTTTTTTATATTATCAATTTGATTTCTGGTTTTTGTCACAGATGCTGCTGATATACGCTATCACTATACCAATGTTGTTGTGTGGGGGCATGATGTTGTTGCTGATATCCAGCCTGAACGTGTATGGATACATAGTGGTTGTAAGTATCCATCGTCTTGGCTGGTTGATTGATTAACCCTTTGTCTCCCGCACCCTATCCACTAACTGCAAAAACTTAACCCTTTGACCCCCTCATCCTATCCACCAGCTTCCTCCAGGAATGTGGTGGGTAGGTTGAGGGAATCAAAGGGTTAGGTTTTTGCTTTGCTAGCATGGTTGACAAGGCAGGATAGCTGGTGGGCAGAGTGCAGGAGTCAAAGGGTTAATCGGTTAGTTCGGTGTGGAGGGTGGCCTGGAGGATAAAACACCCGCCGGGGATGCTAGAGATATCTGGTTGTGGCTCTTAATAGGTGTCTTCTCCATCGGTTACTCACTGATATTGTTAGTTTCGTCTATTCATGGCCAAAACCATACGTATCTCTACTGTTTCTAGTGTATATGTGAGACATATGGTTGGGGCTGTGAACATACATTAGAGATTATGGTTGTGGCTTTGATTAGGCGTCTTCTCAATCGGTTACTAACTGATACTATATAGTAATCGTCTATTCAAAGCCACACACACACACACACACACACACACACACACACACACACACACACACACACACACACACATACACACACACACACACACACACACACACACACACACACACACACACACACACACACACACACACACACACACATACATACATACATATATGTATATCTATCTATCTATCTATATGTATAGATATATATATACATGTATATATATATATATGTATGTATGTATGTATGTATATATATACTATATTACAGACATTCGGTTGTAGCTCTGAATATATATTACAGATAAATGGTTGTGGCTCTGAGTACATATTAGAGACATATGGTTGTGGCTCTGAATGTTAGAGATATGTGGTTGTGTCTTTGAATATACATTAGAAATATCTGGTTGTGGCTCTGAATGTATATTACAAATATATGGTTGTGGCTCTGAATAGAGATATATGGTTGCGGCTTTGAATATATATCAGAAACATGGTTGTGGCTTTCAACATATATTAGAGATATGTGGTGTGGCTTTGAATACATATTAGAAAGATATGGTTGAGGCTCTTAATATATATTACAGGTATATGGTTGTGGCTCTGAATATATATTGGAGATATATACTTGTGGCTTTGATTGTACAATACAGATCTATGGTTGAGGCTCTGAATACATTTTAGAGATAATAATAATAATAATAATAATAGTGCATTTATAGAGCGCTTTCCGAAACCTCAAAGCGCTTTACATCAGTAAACCATACATATATAAACCAAATAACAGGCTACAATACAAACAAACTCATCAAAAACTATCTACAGGAAATCAACAACCACACAGACACCAAATAATCTCTCTCCCTCTCACCCCCTCCCCGCCCACCCCTCTCCCCCCATTTTCAAACACACACACACAACACCTACACACACACAGCCACACATCACACACACACACACACACACACACACACACACACACACACACACACACACACACACACACACAATTGTGCACAATTTCATCCAGAATGTCAAGCAGGATCAACCCACTAGCCAAAATCAGGAAAAACACTGTTTAAAGAAGTAAGTTTTTAAACTTGTTTTGAAAGATGGTAGAGTTTTAGAGTGGCGGACGGACTGAGGCAACAAGTTCCATGTCTGAACAGCAAAAACTGCAAAGGCTCTACCACCGTGAGTTTCTCTGTTATATTTTGGCACACGAAACTTCTTGTCATCCACAGAAGAGCGGAGTGATCGAGAAGGTACGTAGACAGTCAAGAGTTCAGAGAGATAGTCAGGAGCAGTTCCAGAAATGATGTGATAACAAAGGCAGCAAATCTTGTATTTTATTCTTTGTTCAACCGGGAGCCAGTGCAGTGTCTGAAACAGGGGTGTGCAGTGCTGTGACCTACGTGCCTTGAAGATGAGTTTAGCTGCAGAGTTCTGAACTTGTTGCAAATGTTTGAGATGTTTCTGAGGGCAACCCGCAAGGAGTGAATTGCAATAATCTAACCTAGACAGAATGCATGCAGTAACTAACGTCTTGGTTGCGTCTAATGTAAGGTAGTGTCTAATAGAATTAATGCGTCTAAGTTCGATGTATGCAGCCTGACATGTTTTGATGATGTGCTGGTGCATGGAGAGATTATGGTCAAAGACAAAACCGAGGTCACGAACGCAATCAGAAAAAACATGGTTGTGGCTCTGAATACATTTTAGAGATACATGGTTGTGGCTCTGAATACATTTTAGAGATATATGGTTGTGGCTCTGAATACATTTTAGAGATATATGGTTGTGGCTCTGAATACATTTTAGAGATATATGGTTGTGGCTCTGAATACATTTTAGAGATATATGGTTGTGGCTCTGAATACATTTTAGAGATATATGGTTGTGGCTCTGAATACATTTTAGAGATACATGGTTGTGGCTCTGAATACATTTTAGAGATATATGGTTGTGGCTCTGAATATATATTAGAAATATATGGTTGTGGCTCTGAGTATTACAAATATATGGTTGTGGCTCTGAATATTACAGATATATGGTTGTGGCTGTGCATATATATTAGAGATATATGGTTGTGGCTTTGAACGTATATTACAGCTTTCTGGTTGTGGCTCTGAATGTATATTACAGCTTTATGGTTGTGGCTCTGAATATATATTACAAATAGATGGTTGTGGCTGTGCATATATATTAGAGATATATGGTTGTGGCTTTGAACGTATATTACAGCTTTATGGTTGTGACTCTGAATATATATTACAAATAGATGGTTGTGGCTGTGCATGTATAATACAGATACATGGTTGTGGCTCTGAATACATTTTAGAAATACATGGTTGTGGCTCTGAATATTATATTACAGACATAAGGTTGTGGCTTGGAATATGTATTAGAAATATATGGTTGTGGCTCTGACTATATATTAGAAATATATGGTTGTGGCTCTGAATACATATTAGAAATATATAGTTGTGGCTCCGTTAAGGCGTCTTCTCTTTCTTCTTGTGTGTTATCATCCAGGGCCTGTTCTTCTTCAGCGCCACGTTGTTCGTTGTGGATGTGGTGATCATGACTTTTGGCATCCTTCAGTGTGGTTGCTGCTGCTACCAACCGCTTCCCAGGCACCGCCGGACCCACCCAGACAGACGGCACTACGACGATGACTACCACCGCCACCACCACCCTCATCACCGCCATCACCATCATTCATACCCCCCTGAAGACCCTGGGTATTATAGCGACGGATCGTACCCAATCTACCCCAGGTCCGTGCCCCAGATGAGTATGAGAACAAGGCGGGAGGATTGGTAATCTGTGGTGAAGATGCCTGAGACAGCAGAATTTCGCTTTTGGATTTTTTTTGTTTTTTCATTTTAAACCCTGCCTGGTTTCTACCCATCCTGAGTATGATATGGGCTCAGTGGGAAGACCGCTCGTCTTACTGGTTGCTCCCATCATTCTGGTGATACGAGCTTAGGGTTTCAAGACTTTTTCCAACGCATAGGGTTTTGTGTGCGGTTCAAGGATTTTGGGTGAAGCTTTTAGAATATTGTGAATCCCGACTTCAACATTCCATTACCGTTATCGGACTCATCAAGTAGTAGGATTTATGATCTAAAATTAGTTTCAGAAAGAATTCCATTAATTTAACAAATATCTGAGAAAAAAAATATTCCCAGTAAATTTTGTAAAGCATATACACAGGCGTACAAGGGCATGTATCCATGCACAAACAGGCATTCATGAACTCCTTCAGGTCATCTTTCAGCTATCGAAAGTCCGTTGTTGGACGTAGACCTTCCCCAGTTGCGTCCATTCACTTCGTTCCAGCGCTTTTCCTCACCAGTTCTTGTCAAATCCATCTAGGTCGTCTCTCCATCTAGTTTTCTGTCTTCCTGTGTTGCCAGTGCCATCTTTTTTCTATCCAGAACGTGTTTTTTTTGGGTTTTTTGGTGTGTTTTTTGTGTTGTCCAACGATTGTCCATTCTGCGGGTGAGATGTTTTGCCCAGTTTCATTTCAGTTTTTGGATGGTTTCCATGATGTCTCGCACTTTTGTTCTTTCTCTGATCCACTGAGTCGTTTTGTGGTCTTTCCAGGTGATAACAAGCATGATTCTTTCATGTGCTCGTTGCGTGGTTGTTAGTTTCAAAGCGAGTTTTTCTCCCCTTTAAATTCCACGTTTCTGCACCGTATGTGCCTGTGGGCAGAATGCATTGGTCGTAGACTTCGATTCTGACTAAACAGACCAAATAAATACTTACTCACAACAGCTTTTATCATCTTGACTCATCAAGACAGGCGCACGAAAATCCGCTTTGAAACAAACTCTTAAGTGTGATGCTAAAACGTGGCCGCAGTGTTAGTTTCTGTTAAATGTTTGCAACTTCATGTGCCTCTGTGAGGTCCAACCAGACAGTGTTGGACATGCATTAACTGAACTGGCGTAACATGACTGAGATTCGAACTCCAGGAGTATCGCCTTGTGATTTTCATACACCTTGTGAGTCGATGATCCTAACATACCGGTGTTCGATTTGCCGACTTTGTGTGTAAATTAAAACTTGTTTTGAATGATGATGATCAGGATGTTGCTGACTGCTTTGTCTGTTATTGTTTTATACAAGTCAACTGACATATGATCGTGATTTTATACAAAAGTTGGTGAATATTTCATTTTAGTCAACAGTAGTGGAGTTTATCTGCACATACCATGTGTCGGATAACCCTCGACAACGAGAAATCCTGCAGAAGTAAAAATGTAGTACCCCGGGTATGAAAGAGATTATAGTGATATTGTCGTTGCACAGCGATGAAATCACTCGCTTGATCCTGTAGCTGGAACTTCCCCCCCCCCCCCCCAGTGATACAGAAGTCTGTCACAGACTATGGTGCCAGGACCTCCAATGGAACAGAAGTCCGTCACAGACTATGGTGCCAGGACCTCCAGTGATACAGAAGTCCGTCACAGACTATGGTGCCAGGACCTCCAGTGGAACAGAAGTCCGTCACAGACTATGGTGCCAGGACCTCCAGTGGAACAGAAGTCCGTCACAGACTATGGTGCCAGGACCTCCAGTGGAACAGAAGTCCGTCACAGACTATGGTGCCAGGACCTCCAGTGATACAGAAGTCCGTCACAGACTATGGTGCCAGGACCTCCAGTGATACAGAAGTCCGTCACAGACTATGGTGCCAGGACCTCCAGTGATACAGAAGTCCGTCACAGACTATGGTGCCAGGACCTCCAGTGATACAGAAGTCCGTCACAGACTATGGTGCCAGGACCTCCAGTGATACAGAAGTCCGTCACAGACTATGGTGCCAGGACCTCCAGTGATACAGAAGTCCGTCACAGACTATGGTGCCAGGACCTCCAGTGATACAGAAGTCCGTCACAGACTATGGTGCCAGGACCTCCAGTGATACAGAAGTCCGTCACAGACTATGGTGCCAGGACCTCCAGGGGAACAGAACTTTTTACGTGCACACATGCACCCAGGACCTTATGACTGAAAGTCCCACGTGTATAATTGAGGAATGTGATTTAAGTCAGATATTTTCATCTATACAGCAAGTATTGTTTCACTGGAGATGAAATGGATGCTTTTTGCATGTATACATGCATGGAAAACAAAATGGTGAATGCTTTAACGTGTACATAAAATGCTAGAGACTGAGACGTTATGCAGTGTTGTTTATTGAAAGATTATGTATAAATCACATGCATTGAGTATAAATTATTTGCGATACAACATATAATACAATGTATGTTAAGCATAAATTATCTGTGATACAGCATAAAATACGTTCAGTATTAATGATTTGTGATACAGTATGCATAAACTATCTGATACAATATGCATAAATAAGCTGTTTTATACTTCAGTAAAAAATATGAATTATCAGTTGTACTGTCAGACTTCGCTGAGTAAAAAGTATAAGTTATCGTCAGTTGCACTATCAGACTACACATCATCTACCTGTGATAGAGTACATTAGGTATAATGGGTTTCTTTCTTTCCTTTTTTTTTTTATCTTTCTTTCTGTCTGTCTGTCTTTCTTTCTTACTTACTTTATTTCCTTCCTTCTTTCTTTCTTTCTATCTTTCCTTCTTTCTTTCTTTTTTCTTTCCTTCTTTCTTTCTTTCCTTCTTTCTTTCTTTCCTTCTTTCTTTCCTTCTTTCTTTCTTTCTTTCCTTCTTTCTTTCTTTCTTTCTTTTTTCTTTCCTTCTTTCTATCTTTCCTTCTTTCTTTCTTTTTTCTTTCCTTCTTTCTTTCTTTCCTTCTTTCTTTCCTTCTTTCTTTCTTTCTTTCCTTTTTTCTTTCTTTCCTTCTTTCTTTCTTTCCTTCTGTCTTTCTTTCTTTCTTTTTTCTTTCCTTCTTTCTTTCTTTCCTTCTTTCTTTCCTTATTTCCTTCTTTCTTTCCTTCTTTCTTTCTTTCTTTCTTTTTTTCTTTCCTTCTTTCTTTCTTTCCTTCTTTCTTTTCTTTCTTTCCTTCTTTCTTTCCTTCTTTTTTCTTTCTTTCTTTCTTTCTTTCCTTCTTTCTTCTTTCTTTCTTTCTTTCCTTCTTTCTTTCCTTCCTTTCTTTCTTTTCTTCTTTCTTTCTTTATTCTTTCTTTTCTTTCTTTCCTTCTTTCTTTCTTTCTTTCTTCCTTTCCTCTTTTCTTTTTTCCCACGTTCCAATCATCTTTAGATGCGCGTGCGGATATTGATTTGCCCACACTGTGCAGCTAGTACTCTCGTTCTCTCCTTCATAATGTCTCGCATTGACTATTGCAATTCACTCCTGTCTGGTATTCCTGCCTCCACCATTCACATCCTACAGCGCATTCAAAACATTGCTGTACGCCTTGTACTCAAAAAGAAAAAAGCTGACTACATATCTCCTCTCCTGGCACAACTTCACTGGCTCCCTGTATCAAAGCGCATACAATACAAACTAGACACCATGTGCTACAAAAGCCTCAATAACGCAGCCCCCGATTACCTGTCAAGCCTACTTGAGATCTATGTTCCCTCACGTACCCTCCGCTCTGCCTCCGATCCTCTGACTTTTCGCTTTCCACGCACTAAGCTCAATACCTATGGTCCACGAGCCTTCTCTGTTTCTGGTCCACTCTCCTGGAACAAACTTCCTCTCTCAGTCCGTCAGCAACCTACTTTTGTCTCCTTCAAGTCCGCTCTCAAAACCCACCTTTTCTCCTCTGCATAAAATCCTAACCTCACTCAACCCCCCCTCCCCCCTCTGCAGCCTGTCTCCGCTCGGAGGGGAATCACATGGTTATAATATATAATTGTATATGCTATGCTCTCTATAATTTTCCATTGCTTTTATTCTTGCTTTTATTGCTTTTATTGCTTTTATTCTTTCTCCCCATTTATAGCCATGCGTGTGTGTGTGTGTGTGTGTGTGTGTGTGTGTGTGTGTGTGTGTGTGTGTGTGTGTGTGCGCGTGTGTGTGCGTGCGTGCGTGCGTGCGTGTGTGTCTGCTTCAGCGCTTAGATTTGATTTTATCAAGATTTTGCGCTATATAAATATTGTAATTATTATTAGTAGTAGTACGTTTCTGCGCAGTTTGCATACTCCGTCTTCGGTGGAGGTTTTGCGGGGTGTTTTGTTTTTCCATGAGCCAACTGACACCAGTATGGCTTGCAGGGATCTTTAACGTGCAAATTTGACGTTCTGCGTACGTGTACACACGAAAGGGGGATTAGGCACCAACAGGTCTGTACCCATCAGTTGACCTGGGAGATAGGCAAAATCTCTACCCCACATCCACCAGGCAAGATCGAACCCAAACCCTCCAATTGAAAGTCTTATGCCTTACCCACTTGGCTAACATGCAAGTCCTGTGATGAATAAACTATCGGCGAAAGAGTATCAGTTTGTGCATAGATTATCTGTGATACACAATGTTAAGTATAATGCATAAATCACCTGTGATGCACTAGATAAGTACGATGTATAAATCGTCTGTGACGCACTACACTACGAATAAATTATCATATAATGTATAAATTATCGGGGATACTATGTATTAGGTATAATACACATTATCTGTGATAGACTGTATTACATACAATGGTATAAAGCGTTTGTAATACATTATGTGAAGTATAATGTGTGATTCATTGGTGAGACACTGTGTCTAACATAATGTATGAATTATCAGTGATACTTCATTAAATATGAAGTATCAGTTATCGGTAATACACTCTCAAACTATATACGAATTAATTCTCTTTTGTGAAAACAGAAATACTGAGACCACGGTACTAGGAAATTTCGTTTTCTTTTCTGTCTTGTCTTTCTCGTTTGGTGTATTGCGACAGAGAGAGAGAGAGAGGGGGGGGGGGGGGAGGGAGGGAGAGAGAGAGAATTTAGTACCGGGGGAAAAAACAGCAACGAGCACCCGAAATAAAGACCTGTGAATGGCAAAGTATGACAAAGCAAGCTTTCCTTTGAAATATGACAGACAGGCAAACAAACAAACATGTTTACACTCATGCATAAGATATACGAAATTACATTGTATCATTATTAGAAATGCCAGTTTTATGAATTTTGTTGCCGCATCAGTATGGAATTCATATTACAGAATGTTCTGTGATTTTATAAAAAGTGGAAAAATGCCTTCTCGTACGTGTGTGTGTGTGTGTGTGTGTGTGTGTGTGTGTGTGTGTGTGTGTGTGTGTGTGTGTGTGTGTGTGTGTGTGTGTGTCTGTGTGTGTCTGTGTCTGTGTTTGTGTGTGTGTGTGTGTGTGTGTGTGTGTGTGTGTGTGTGTCTGTGTCTGTGTTTCACATATATTTATCTCAGTGGTCTGCTTTAGGAATATGCAGTGTCAAGAAATGTGTATATGACCATATCTTTTAACGTTTTTGATGGTTGGGGGGGTTTGTGAATGTATTTAAATAATTTTTGCTCAGGGTTAGAGAACATGAATATGCTGAGAACATATCATCATCATCATCAAGTGCCTTGCCACGTGGCGTTGGCCATCATGGCCTTCCATCTGTTTCTATCCCTTGTTGCCTCAAGCATCTCTTCCACCCTCTTTGTCTTCAGCCACTCTGCAAGTCCGTCCAGTATCTTCTCCCTGGGTCTACCTGGTGCTCTCTTTCCCTCCAGCTTTCCTGTTGTGACCAGGTGCTCCAATTCCCCTTTCCTCATAAAATGACCTATAAATGTTGCCTGTCTTTTCCTAATCTTCATTATCAATGATCTTCTTGTGTCTGCCTCCATCAAGACTGTCTCGTTTGTTATCTTTGCTGTCAATGGAACTCTCAACATTCTTCTTAGAAACCACATCTCGGCTGCCTCAATCTGTTTTGCATGTTGACTGTCCACGCCTCACAACTGTATAACATTATCGATTCTACATAACATTCAAGAACTCTCTTCCTGATGTTAATTGATATGCATTTGTTGGTAAGAATGCTTTTCATCTTCTTGAATGCTGTTTTGGCTTGGCTGATTCTGCTGGCTATTTCTGATGTGCATCTGCCGTCTGGTGAAATGATCGTTCTCAAGTATTTAAACTTATCAACCTGTCTCAAGGTTGTACCGTTTGCTGTTATTTTGCATGAGGGGATTTCATGTTTTTTACTGATCACCATGATTTCGGTCTTCTTGCTGTTTAGTTCCAACTCCTTACCTTTGCTTTTTATTTCTAGTATATTCACAAGGTTTTGTAGGTCCCTTTCATTTTCTGCAATTAGCACGGTGTCATCTGCGTATCCAGGGTCTTCCTTTAGGTTTCTCGTGATATTTTCGCTGTAAAGTGAAAACAGATCTGGTGGCAAAACACAACCTTGTCTGACTCCTTTTTTGATGTTTTGGAAACAGCTTATATCGTTTTCTATTCACATTGCAGCTGTTTGTTCCCAATACATATTTCCCATTATTCGTAGATCTTTTCCATCAATATTGAGCTGAGTCTTTCTAGCTGGTTGATCAATTCTTCATGTCTTGCCCGATCGAAAGCCTTGGTATTATCAACAAAGCATAAATATAAATCCTTATTCATCTCGATTGACCTCTCTATGATAGTTCTTAGGATGTATATGGCATTAATAGTTTCTTTCCCTTCGACAAATCCGCACTGTTCTTCTGCTATTTCTCTTTTGATTCTATTCCTTGTCCTTATCATGATTATTCTTAACAGGATTTTTGTTACATGACTCATCAAGCTGATTGTGCGATGGAGTTCGCATTCTATAGCCCCTGTCTTCTTTGGAAGTGCAATGAAAATTGATTTTGACATATTTTGGGGGATTTTTCCAGAGTCATAAATTTCATTTAGGAAGACTGTTATTTTCTCAATACCAAATTCCTCCAGGGCTTCAATCATCTCTGTAGTAATGTTGTCTGGTCCTGGGGCTTTTCCTAGTTTAATCTTTTTCAGTGCTGCTCTAACTTCCTCTTTCATTATGGGTGGTCATTCAAGGTTCTTTCTTATAATGTGTTCTTCGTTTCTGTCATCTTCAAAAAGGTCTTTAATGTACTCTCCACATCTGTCTAATATTCTGTCTTTTTCCATGAGAAGCGTACCATCTTTCGATTGTAAGCAACCAGTTGATGTGCATGTATTTTTCCTGTGGACAATTTCTTCAATTCGGCTGTACATACTCTGAGGACCCGCTTTGTGTCGGTCTTCTATTTCTTTGCATTTTGTTTTCAACCAAGCTTCCTTACATTGTAGCTTCATTGCACCTATTCCTAATTTCTTTGTTCATTTTCCTGTCTATCTCCTCGTTTCTGTTTGCCTTCCTCCGTTCGTCCATCAAGCCTAGAATTTCTTTTGTCATCCAGTTCTTTTTTGCTTTTCTATCTACTTTATGGATTTCTTCACAAGCTTCATTTATCGAATTTCTCAACTTTGTCCATTGTTCCTCACTGTCACCAACGTCTTCCAGAGCACTGAATTTGTTTTGAACATGTACGTTAAAGTTTTTACGTATCACTTCATCTGTCTTTCAGAGTCCAAGATTTAGTTTGATGTTGCTTTTGGTCTGTTTCCTTTTCCTTAATTTCAGCCTAAATCTTGCCACTACAGGATTGTGGTCACTGTTGCAGTCTGCGCCTGGTAGTGTTTTTGCTGACAGTAAAGAATTTCTAAATCTTTTATTTATCAGGATGTAGTCAATCTGATTTTTGGTATGATCTCCTGGACTCATCCAAGTCCATCTTCTTCTATTAGGCTGCTCAAACCAGGTGTTTCCTTCCTACTATGAACTCATTCATCTATGCCCATTGTACAAGTTTCCCTCCCCTTTCATTTTGTGTACCAAGGCCATGAGGTCCAACTATATTCTCGACCATATCTTGTCCCATTTTAGCATTAAAATCTCCCATTATTATTGTGACTTCTTGTGATTTACATTGGGCCTTGGCCATCTCTAATACTTCGTAGAAGTTGTCAATGTCTTCCTGAGTACTTACGGATGTTGGTTCATACACCTGAATGATGTTGATATCAAATGGCCCGCCACCCAATTTAACCAGGAAAAAAACAACTGTCCGACACAGCCCAGTATCCACTAACTGTTTTTGATTTGTCCGTGTCCATTACGATGCCTACTCCTCTTTCACGTGAGTTTTCACCAGAATATATTATTGTATGCTCTCCTGATGTTATCATGCCTGCCCCCTTCTATCTCACTTCCCCTAGTCCTAAAACATTAATGTTAAGCCTTTCCATCTCCATTTTGATATTGTCTAATTTACCTTATTGCAACAATGTTCTAACGCTCCGTGTTGCCATTTTGGTATTTTTTCTGAGGTTGAACGCAGTAGCTTCCTGACGGTCTGGTGTCACCTGCGCAGCATGACGGTCCCTACCGGACGAAGGTGCTTCATAGGAGCCCCTATTTACGTCGTTACACTTGTTTTCATTGGATTGTCTGGCCATGATATCTTGGGAAAGTACGATAGTGGTTTCCTGTTGCCTTCCATCGGTTTGTTTATGGTCTCTCCGCTAGCCTTTGTCGTTCCCACGACAGCCTACAAGACAGTAGGGTCATTTTTTTTTCAGGGTTTACTCCCTTAGCCTTATTCTCTCCTCTCCCAAGATGTCCACAAGGCAGTGGAACTTTTTACCCATAGCTGGGGGTCTGGTTCGTGGGCACCAGGGCATATCCACACGCCGGTGGGCCTGCGTGCCACACGTCTAGGGGCCAGACCTCCTCCGAGACCCTCCAGATTTAGCCTGAGTCCGTGAGGTGCTCAATTACCACACGTCGCCACGAGGAGGCATAACGTATATAGACCCTGATTTAAAGGGATGGAGAGAGAGAGAGAGAGAGAGAGAGAGACAGACAGACAGACAGACAGACAGACAGACAAACAGACAGACCGAAAGACAAGAGAGAAACACGCTGATAATAAACACACATGCAACAGTTCAGCTGGTTGGAATGCGTTTATTTTTCTTTGTTTATTTTTTTTTTCAACACACAAAATCATCACAAAACACATACATACATACCATAAACTTTAAAAGTTTTTTCTTTGTACACATTGTTTCCATTAAAAACATTAGCCAAAAGCGAAACTTGAGCTGCCAAACACATCATTTCAATGACATCTTTGTTAACAAATATCAACAACACACCACTGCATTAACATTACTTCCAACAATTGTTTATAAGCCAGGGTGGCAAAGAAGTACAGCACTCTGTCTTTCCAATCTACCTGCACGAGCGCGCACGGGTGCGAATCACATCCGGGGGGACTTTTCCATGCAGCCTTCAGTCTACCTTTCTGTGAAATTGGGTACCTGACCTGTCCTCGAACTTAGGGAACAAAAAGCAGCTAGAGAGAGCAGAGGGGTACCCACCCTCAAACTGCTGGACCAAAAGAAAAGTCGAGGACTGTCCCACCTCACTTTTCCAGCGTCTCAGGGTTATGGGACAAACTGTCACTTATTTTTTTAAACCTATATAACAATTAGACAATATTATACAATGGCATGGCAACCCTTATGCTAATTAAGGGTAAGAAATATTTCTCTATATTTGTGTATATATGAAAGTCTGTCAACCTATATTTCAAACATGTGTGCCATTAGTTTCCTCATCCTTGCGCATGCACACACACACACACACACATGCTGCACAAACAGTACACACAACTCACACACACACACACACACACGCACGCACGCACGCACGCACGCACAAACACACACACACACACTCTCACACACACACCACACACAACATACAACACACACACACACACACACACACACACACACACACACACACAACATACAACACACATACACACTCACAAACACACCACCCACCTTATCCTATCCCAGCCGGCACCAACACTCAGATCCACGCATGCAAACGTGCGCACATAAACACATACACTTTACTAAGAATTTTCTCCCTTCACAAAATCATGACCGAATTTAAGACACACAATAGCAGTGGATATACAACAGTTTAAGTAGTTAACCTCACAAAAACAACAGATGCTGTATTTCAATTGTTTCACTCAAAACTCTCAAAAGTTGACACTCAATTCCGCAGTATCTTTAACGGGCGTATACACACATGGCCTTCATTAAACATGAATCCTTAAACCGCACAAAGTGAATTCTGCTGCATGCTCTCTTGATATACAAACTGACAGGTAGATACATATCACAGACTGTCTGATTCAAGTAAATTGCATACAATTACAAATAAAACGAAACATATGTGAAATCTTACGCAACAAATATAACTACAATGATACAAATAAACCCATAAACATGTAGAAATGATAGATAAAACGACATAAAAAGAGCAAAAACAAAATCTGTCTCTCTCTCATCTCGTGATTTAATTAGCTCCCCTACTGCCTAGCAACCAGATCAATCACTCATTAACATATTTGTATATTGATCAAACTACTTAGTATAATAACCCCATTTTAACTTGAATGTTACTGATATACAGTTATAGCAGTGTTGGTGTTAATTCGTGTATAATCTATGTGTAGTGTAGACACACTTTGGACATAGGCTGGATGACAAATAGCATGATACTATGCTTATTTCACACTGTCGTAAATATAGTTAATTCTGTTCCTGTTCTTGGTTTTGTTCTCTTCTTTCTATGCAACTTTTGATCAAGACTGATTTGATTGATTGATTGATTGATTGATTGATTGATTGATTGATTGATTGACTGACTGATTGATTGATTTGGTTTTTACGTCGGCATCCACCTCAGGTGATATGGCCGATGGGGATAACCATCCCAGGGAAGGTGGGTGGGGGGGAGAAGTGGGACCTATCTAATTCTGTACCGATACCACAAGAATAACAATGATGTTAATTTGGGACGGTGACAAGGCCAGTTTTAATCTAGCGCATCCCGAGATTTGAACCCACAACTATTAAGCATGTGAAACCGATGCTCAGCCAACTGAGCTACTGAGGCCCAATCAGCTGATTTGAACGGACATCCTTGATTATATTGGGTCTGAGCAAAATGTGGTGCGTGCAGCCTCCAGCCTACCCAATTGTGAACGGGTACCTGATTTTCTTCACAGGTATGGATGATAAATCAGCAAAGGGCGAGGAGATGGGCACCGCCCTCATAATGCTGGCCACAAGAAAAGTGGTGCTGGCCTCGTGGTGCTGGCCCCGGGAAAATTTGAGGTCTCTGTCATCTCGCTCCCCCATGACCCCAGGGTTATGGCACTATCTAGGTAAGACCTCAGGACATGGCCAGCTCGTGGGTTTATGTGCAGGCTTAAGGCTTGTGCTGTGATCATTCTGGATCTTCTCCATCACATGGCACCTATGACGTTAGTGCATATGGAATTCATTCCGAGCACGGAGCTGTCATCTTGAGAAACTAACTGAAACTGAAACCAAGAAAAGTCGAAGTCTCTACCACCTCACTCCCCTAGGATCTCAGAGTTTATGGGGGGATGCTAGTGCTGAATCACATGCATGATATAGGAACGGATAGCACATATTTTGTTTACCGATGGAACCCGGCTTCTCACCTTCCCTGTGAAAGAAAGGGCATACTGTATTTCCACATTCAGCTCAACCTGTTTTTTTTCCCTGCTATTTACCTTCAGAATATGTTTATAGATAATTGTCTACTTTCTTTCCACCGTATTTATATAATCAGTCTTGTCTTATAACCTTGTCTGAATTTCTATGCCAAATGACTTAGTCTTTGAGTTTTTCCTTGAACACAGGTACTAATAGAAGACAATTATAAACAGCACACATCTTGAATCAGGTCCATTACAAACCACAAGATCGTTTGTGAAGCACGGCCATTCTTGTACTTTCACTTTTACCCAGACTTGCTAAACCCCCCCCCCCCCTCTCTTCTCACCTCCCTCCCCTCTTTGACAATTTGTATATTTACTGGCTATATTACTTCCAGATATATATCAATACACGTACCAGTTATTCATTCAAGTTTCACAAAACCATAATAATAATAACAATAACAACAACAACAGTAATAATAACAACAATAGCAATAATAATAATCTGTAAAACAACAAATTTTGTGTCGCAATTTTCATCCATTGAGTAGTTAGTCACCACAAGCACAGTATCACACACAAAAAACTTATTTCACTCAACAGGGGAACACAAAGCGTGGTCTCTACAACTCACAAACAGTAAAAATCATCAGTAATCCTTGATATTACATAAGAAACACTCCACACGCCATGCTCAAAGGGATAGTTACATTTACATACACATTGATACTTCAGATAGAGAGAGAGAGTGTGTGTGTATATGTGTGTGTGTGTGTGTGAGGAAGGGAGGGAGAGGAGAGGAGTTTCGCCCTCACAATGCTGGTCCTGAGAATAGTTGAGTTCTCTACCACCTCCTTCCCCTACGACCTCAAGGTTATGGGTAAAACCTCACTTTATCTTTCGCCTGGTTAACAAACAACAAAATGATTTTTGTGGTTTATGTAAGTGACAGATTATTTCAGTCATAGTCAGCTGCTGTTATAAAACCGACATTATCTACAAAGACAGGAAAAATGTATGTATATATATATACATATCTCTGTGTGTGTGTGTGTGTGTGTGTGTGTGTGTGTGTGTGTGTGTGTGTGTGTGTGTGTGTGTGTGTGTGTGTGTGTGTGTGTGTGTGTGTGTGTGTGTGTGGTGTGTGTGTTGTGTTCCTGTGACAACCAAAGAGGTGAAGTCAAAAAATTATACATGGAATGCCTTGTCCTCTGGAGCGCTGCCACTGTTACAGGATCAATGAAAACAGTTCAAAGGGAGGATATGTTTTTTTTTGTTTAAATATTAGCACACACAATACTCTGTTTTTTCGAAAACAGAGAAAAATTCCAACACAGTGGCAAGCATGCAGTTGCCCAAATGGTGGGATTATTAAAATAACAACAGCACATGCAATCATAACTCTTCAGAACAGGACCCAGACAAAATCCTTCAAAGTTTCAGGAGAGCTGTCAAAACAGCAGGATCACGGAAAACTGCTGTTCATGCAGTTCTCTAGACTTCCTGTAATTCTGACTGATTGATTTGGTTCAGTTTTTTACGTCAACACCCGCCTCAGGTGATATGGCCGACGGGGATAACCATCCCAGGGAAGTGGTGGGAGGGGGACTTAATCCTAATCCTATACTGACACCACCAGAACGATAATGATGTTCAGATGGGGCAGTGAGAATGCCAGTTTTAATGTAGCGCACCCCGGGATTCGAACCCACAACCATTAGCATGTGAGACCTTCCTGTAATTGCAGGTCTACGGGTACAAATTCATGCACCAGGTGTTTTCCATAACATATATAGCTGAACGTCTCAAATAACAGAGACAACTTCAGCCATAGCAAAAACCAATCTGACCTGCAAAGTTGATTGCCTGATGAAGATCTCGTGATAAGATAGAAGGTTACCAGAGATCCAACGTTTTAGTCTTCGCAAGAGAGAAATTTTTTAACTGTTTTAAAATGGCAAAAGTCAGGAAACAGCTTCCATGCTTTGCTCTTCAACAACCATGTAGATGACACACTGCAGTGCTGAGTCTCACTGACTGTAAATGTGGTCAGGGCTTGGTGATGTTCATCATGTCAGACAGCACTGTCTTACGGTGTCGCTTCTCCATGTCCTTCAGATAGGGCAGCTGCTCTGCGATGTGGAACCCACGGATCGGCTCCTCCTGTGCAATCAGTCAAACATGAGATATCAAGTGAATATTATATCATGGTGGAATTACAGTGTTTGGATGTGGATGACTAAGTCACCATCATCATCATCATGTGCCCTGCTGCATGGCATTAGCGATCATGGCCTCCATATGCATCTATCCCTTGTAGCCGCAAGCACATCTTCCTACCTCTCTGTCCTCAGCCACCCTGCAAGTCCGTCCAATATTTTCTCCCTGGGTCTACCTGGTGCTCTCTTTCCCTCCAGCTTTCCTGTTGTAACCAGGTGTTCTAATTTTCTTTCCTCATAAAATGGCCTATAAATGTTGCCTGTCTTTTCCTAATCTTCCTTATGAATGATCTTCTTGAGTCTGCCTCCATCAAGACTATCTCTTTTGTTTTCTTTGCTGTCCATGGAACTCTCAACATTCTTCTTAGAAACCACATCTCAGCTGCCTCAGTCTTGTTCTGGCTTTGCGTGTTGACTGTCCACGTTTCACAACCGTATAACATTACTGGTTCTATATAACATTTAAGAACTCTCTTCCTGATGTTAATTGATAGACATTTGTTGGTAAGAATGCTTTTGATGACTAAGTAAGTTTAAATGGAAAACAAACAAAAACAAAAATTGTAAAAATGATAAGTATGTAAACTTTGGCAAGTGCTGCTGTGTCTATTTATTTTCTAGTCATTTAATTTTTTTATATATCTATATACACTGAGGGTCCGAAAGTATGTTGCCGTTCAATAGTTTTGTGGATGATTCACAACCAGCAACACCCAACCCAAGATTTACTTTATCAGTTCCATGGTTATACTCTCAGTCAAGTTACGTAAACCAAACTTAAACCTTTCCCTAGCCACGTATATGTCAAGACAGTTTTGTTCAGTGTACTAAGGGATATGGTGCAGAAATCTGACCAAAATCGGAATTTAACCCTTTGACTCCCAAACCCTATCCACCAACTACAAAAACTTATCCTCGTGACTCCCTCACCCTATCCACCAGCTTCCTACAGGAAGCTGGTGGATAGGGTGAGGGAGTCAAAGGATTATGTTTTTGCTTTGCTAGCATGGTTGACAATGGAGGACGCTGGTGAACAGGGTGCGGGAGTCAAAGGATTAAACTGAACCCTATCCCCAACCGTATATTTCATTCCATCTTTAAAATGAAAAACAACCGATGAATTCAGTTCATTACATGCAGAAATATCAATACCATTAATACCTCATAATCTGAATATCACAGCACCCACAAGCATTCACTTCCACAAATAGGGAACAAGATTCTGTAAAACTGAGTTACTTGCTCTTTCCAGGTAACTCAGGTTTACACAGCTCAATGAAACATCCAGGATTGTGAGCAGAAGATTCTTCTCCAGCTTGTCCCCAGCTCCTAAAAGAAGATCTTCTCGTCTTCTCCAGACGGGGAAGTAAAAACAAAAACAGAAATAAGAGCAAAAACAAAATGCCTACCTACCCAACCCAATCAGCCAACCCATCACCACCCAGCCACCCACCGACTCACCAACCAATCAACCATGCAGTCCAATCGACCAACCAACCAACTAACCAACCGACTAACCATCCATGACCAAAGTCACTTACCTTCAAAAAGATGACCAGGTCCTGAGTCTGATGATGTTGGACAATCATCTGCCGCAGGTGCTTTAACACGGCCACACACACGTAGACCTGGTAGTCGACGCCCATGACCATTACCAGACTGACGTACTGCACAATGTCCCCCCAGTCCAGATAGTTCCAGAAACACTGCTTCAGCCAGTGGACACAGATCTGAACGATTTATACAAAACGCTGTTGAAAATGGTGTCTGTATCATTAATTTGTATATATTTCTTTTATGTCACAATGCATTTTACCACACAAAATTCGGCATGCTTTCTCTGGGGAAAATGTGTTAAACCTTTGACTCCTGCACCCTATCCACCAACTGCAAAAACTTGGCATTGACAATCATGGCCCTCCATACGATCTGTATCTTGTCGCTGCAAGTATATACCTCATACCCTTTCTGCCCTCATCTGCTCTATAAAAATATTTTCTCCCTGGGACTACCTGGTGCTCTTTTCCCCTCTAGCTTTCCTGTTGTGACCAGGTGCTCAAATTTCTCTTGCCTCATAAAATGTCCTATATATGTTGCTTGTCTCTTCCTAATCTTTTTCATTGAAAGTTCTTTTTAGGTAGGGCCTCAGGATCTGGCCAGCTCATGGGTTTATGTGCAGGTTTAAGGCTTGTGCCTTGATCACCATACACATGGCACCTGTGATGCTAGTGCATATGGAATTCGTTCCAAGCACGGGGACGTCATTTTGTGAAGCTGTAACTGAAAAGGAAATTTTCCTTCTAAAATTACGTTTAATCTAACATACTTACCGTGGCTCACTAATGCAATAAGCGGCAGCGATTTGCCATTCCTGCCTCATAAACAATAAAGTCCGAAGGGACCATAACTCTGAGAGTATCCATGTCTTGCGCATGCGCATGTGCTCTTCCTCTTTTCGAGGAAACCAAGACCCTGACTGTGAACGGAAGGAACCAGGAAGGCGGGGAGGACAGGAGGGACTCTGCGTGAGCCACGGTAAGTATGTTAGATTAAACGTAATTTTAGAAGGAAAATTTCCTTTTAATTACACATACTATACCGTGGCTCACTAATGCAGAATAGCACTACCCGGAAGGAGGGCTTACCTGGTTAACGCCTGGAGGAATGAGAAAAGTCAGGGCGTGCAGCAGAGATGGGGTGTTGAGCCACCACAGCGGAAGCGATACCCCTAGATCCATCGTCGCGCAGACGGTATACATCGCGCCGGTAGGATGGAATGAACGTGCCCAGAGAACGCCAATGCGTGGTGTCCAGGACACTCACGGGGCTGGCCCTGAGTGAACGCCAGTGACAAGGCCCATGCTCCAATCTCATGGGGCCTCAGGGAGAAAACAGCCGAATCTGAGCCCGGCCTGGCATACACATCCTTGATGACTGTTCACAGCCATCGAGAGGGGGATGCGTGGCTAATGGCCTTCTTATAACTTTCGTTGTAAGAGAGAAACAGGTGGTGCTGCTTCTGGCGAGAAGATTTCGTCATCCGGAGCAAGGATAGACGTCAGGGGATGAATGGAGATAGAGTAGGAGAACCTGGCGACTGATTCTTGGCCAAGAAGTCCGGGAGTAGGCGGAGAGACATTGAGCCCTCCGGTTCAAAAGCAACATCCCCGGGGAGTCCGCCAAGAGCGTGCACTTCGCTACAGTGCCTCCCCAACGCTAGAGTGAGTAGAAAGGCCGTCCGAAAAGGCCGTCCGAAATGAGAGGAAGTTGGGAGAACACTCCCTGATGGGCTCGTTAAGGCGAAAGTCCCAGGGAGGAGAGGACAAGAAGGAGATCCTCGGCCGGGTGCCGCGGGAAGTCAAGCCCTACGGACAATATCCAGCAGGACAGGGTTGTCCGCGAATGAAGGACTACCCGACTGGCTGATGGTATTGCAGATGGCTGCCCTGCGTCCCTTCACTGAGGAGGACAAAAGGTTTTTCCCAGACGAAGAAGGCCGTGGTAGTTGGCCCACTGCGAGCGCGGGGGTGACTGGAAAGTTGAGGAGCTCCCAGAAGGCCAACTGTGTCAGTGGGCACTATACATTCCCTGAGTGTCCGGTCTGTGTGCTTGCACCACAGGGCCGATCACTGCCGGGGATAAGCCTAATGGAGACATTGAGGCCTGCACAGCAGTCAAGCAGGAAGGTTTAGAGCCTCCGGGTTGCTGTGCAGAATGCGTGACCTTGGTTGAAGCAAGGACCGGCCTGTGACAGTGTGTTTTATTGGAGGCACATGGAACAGGTGCAGCAGTTCCGGAAACCATGTTTGGGCAGGCCATCGAGGCGCCACGAGAACCATCGTGGCAGAGTCTGCCCGGACTTCCGCGGAACTTTCCCAGTTAGGGGAACGGAGGGAAGGCGTAGCCCGACAGGACTGACCGTGGGATGACGGAGCATCCATGGGCCAAGCCAAAGGATCTGGGACTGGAAAGACCTACAGATGAAGGCGGCGGTGGAATCTGGTGGCAAACAGGTCCACTTGTGAATTGGACCATGCTGCCCACACTGGCTGCAGAACTGCACAGACCAGTGCCTGTTCTAAGGGAAGAATCCTGTGGGAGCTGCGGACGGAGGCCGCAAGTATGTTCATCTTTCCCGGGACATGCATCGCTGAGATCTGAAAGGACTGTTCTACACACCAGAGTGGAAGCTGTTCCGCTCTCCGAGACAAGGAGTGGGAGCGAGCGCCCCTTTGCTTGTTGATATAACGAGCCATAGTAGTGTTGTCCGTGTCGATGCGAACATGTTTTCCCTTAAGAAAGGGGAGAAAGTCTCTGGGGGCTTGAAAAAACTGCCTCCAGTTCCAGAATGTTGATGTGACAGGAAAGGAGGTCTTGTGACCATTGACCTGCTGCTGTTAGCAGGCCCACGTAGGCCCTCCACCCGGATTAGGACGCATCCGTGAACAAGTCCGCTGAGGAGGGGGGTGTGTGATATGGACTCCCTGGGCTAACCGGGACCGGGAGTGCCATTTGATCACTGATGATTGGTCCCAAGCAACCCTGGGGAAAAGCCCTGAACTGGAAGAATCGGTTCCTCGAAACGAATTGGAGGTACGTCCTGTCCCTTGGGTGAATAAAGAGATGGGAATACGCATCTCTGAGATCAATGGAAATCCCCCAGTCGTCCGGGAGCAAGGCATCACAGATGGACCTAGGGGTTTTCCATCTGAAAGTGTCTATGTGTCGGGACAGACTGCCCACAGGATCGCGTGTGGGGGGGGGGGGGGTGCTTGCCCTAGCCCCTTTGGGGCTGAAGGAGGCGCAAAATGTCTCCTGTGGAGGCCCCAGGAAGGTGGGGGAGCCGCCGGAGCAGGGCGCTTTGCCGCGGGGCAAGCGGGACCAGAGTGAAGGGCGAGGTCCCTCCTGATTTCGTCCTGACTCTTGATAGTGGCCTGCACGTGGGTCCCGAAGAGGGAACCAGACCTAAGTGGCACAGCTCTCGAGGAAGCTCTGGCAGATCAAGAGCGGGTGACCAAAGATGGTAAGAGTACTGCATTTGGCCTTGACAGGACTGAATTGAGGTACAATCTGGCGAAGGGCATTGGTTGAGTGCTTGAGCTCTTTCCACCATGGAGTGAATGGAAGCAACCATTGTGGGAGAGACAGGTGACTGATGGAGAGAAGCGGGCTCGTAGTCTGGGTCCTGAAGAGCGGACACCAGACCGCACCCAAGAAGGAATCCACCACTGGATCCACTTCCAGACCCCTCCTGGCAGTCTCCTCCCAGTTGCCAGGCAGCGCTGCGAGAGGGAGATATGCCGCTGCTGGGCCTGAGACCTTTCTTGCGCTAAGAGGAGGTTATCCTGTGTGAGGGAGAGTGGCGACTCTGGAATGGCCTCATGGACCGTGAGGACCACTCTATGGAAAGGGAGTTTCTCTGGCCTCAGGAATTTCCCGTAAGCCAGAGCTCCAAGGAAGTCGGGCACAGAGCCTGGAAGGATGTCCTGTGCCTCAGTGCCCCTCACATCACCGAGTCAGCCACCGAGCCTGACTCTTTTAGGAAAGGGGAGGCTGGGGCTGTGGAGTCAGTGTACCCCCGGCCCGCCTACAGAGGAGGCGATGGACTGTGGAGTGCCCAAGTGTGGGCAAACTCCAACGGACTGGGGTCAGAAGCCCCGGGGAGGCCCCCCTGGGGATAAATCCGACCTGGGGGGGGGGGGTGGATCCAGAGTGGTGGTCAGGGCAGACGCCTGCGTGGGTGGGGCGCCGGGCATAAAGCAGGGCCACCAAGTATACCCTGCAAACGAGGCAAGGGGAAATCCCATAGATGGGAAGTGCTGCCATGGCGCCATGTACGGTGCCATGGGAGGCGTCATGGGCTGAGCCGATGGAGTCCCCGGATCCCCAGTGCCCAAGGGGCCAGCCTGCTGGGGGTCGGTTGTCATTTGCCAAGACGACTAAGCGCTCTGTCCACAATGGGACAGAGATGTGCCAGCCCGCAGTGGGTCGCGTGGCATTTGCCAAGGCGACCAAGCACTCTGTCCGGATGGGACAAAGAGGTTGGAGCGGGGGCACAAGCAGGCTGCAGGGGAGGAAAGGAGACAACCTGGGTGGACCTACGATCTGACGCCCGTAATAGGGGGGTTGTCTCCCTTGGCCCGCCTGGCGAACCAGGGGTGAGCCATTTTCTGCCCAAGTGCTGGCCTGCCTGCCTCCCAAAGGAGACCCGTACCCGTGTCGCCCTTCAGCCATAGGGGCTGAAGCAGTAGCAGCTGAACCGGGGTTGAGCTGTACGGAGGGGGCGAGTACGGAATCGACAGAACCGCAGCTGAGTCGATTACCGTGAGGGGCAGTGTGAAGGCCGCAAAATAACAAAAAGTCAACAGAGCCGAAGCTGAGTTGAGGCAGCCATCTTCCACCTCGCCTCGTACTCTCTGAGCAGCTAAGTATTTTTCGATTTCGCTACGCGATCGATCGATTCCCGTTGCTGTTTTTGTGTCTTGCCTATGTTTTCGTTTAAGGGAGAAACTTATGTGAAGCGATTGGGTGGTAAAGCGAGGGTTAAGAAGATTTCGTCCACCGAATTCTCCAACCCACAGACCGGTGGTTCGACCGGCGCACCAAAACCCGCTCTCTCTTCATCTTTGTCTCTCCCTTCTACGTCTTCTCTCTCTCACTCTCTCGAGTCATCGCAGCTGAGTTGAGGGCTCGTGGTCATGGCATTTTCCAAGACTTTCATAATATATTCTGGCATTAAACAGGCCAAGAAGTACAAACATCTGTGGCCTTGGTCAAAAAATCTGAGCAACACCCTCAAAGACGCATGCATAAAGTGAATGAGGCTCAATGGAGTGGACCAGCCCACAGTAAACTCAGTTTTGATTATGAGCTGGTCTGGCCGATATACCCACGATAATTATTTTGACTGAAGGGGGTTTGACCTCCAAGTCAGAAATCTGTTGCGTTCACTGCTTCACCATGTTCACTGATTCAGTCCAAAAGTTAGGTCGAACCTCAAGACCTTGCCAGCACACACAGTTTATGTGCAGGCTTACGGCATTTGCCATAATTATTTCTTGCCATCTCATACAGTTTATGTGCAGGTTTACGGCATTTGCCATGATTATTTCTGCCAGCTCATACAGTTTATGTGCAGGCTTACGGCATTTTGCCATAATTATTTCTTGCCAGCTCATACAGTTTATGTGCAGGCTTACAGCATTTGCCATAATTATTTCTTGCCAGCTCATACAGTTTATGTGCAGGCTTACGGCAATCGCCATGATTATTTCTTGACAGCACATACAGTTTATGTGAAGGTTTATGGCATTTGCCATAATCATTTCTTGACAGCACATACAGTTTATGTGAAGGTTTACAGCATTCGCCATGATTATTTCTTGACAGCACATACAGTTTATGTGAAGGCTTATGGCATTTGCCATGATTATTTCTTGCCAGCACATATAGTTTATGTGCAGGTTTACGGCATTGCCATGATTATTTCTTGACAGCACAGACACTTTATGCGCAGGTTTACGGTATTTGCCATGATTATGTCTTACCAGCACATACGCTTTATGTGCAGACTTACAGCATTCACCATGATCATTTAGATCTGTTTCCATTACATGACATCTATGGTATTAGTTCATGCGGAATGTCTTTGTTGAGTATAGTTACAGTCTTGAGAGAATACTGAAACAGAAACCGCAAGAGAGGTGTTACCTGTGCGGGAGTGTAGCCAGACATCTTGAAGGCGGACAGCGTGATGGGGTCCTCAACCTGCAGAAGCAGTTCCACGTTGTGGGCAGTGCTGGAGAACAGGGGATGAATGCCACTGGACAGCAGAGCTGCTGGCAGGTGAACCTGCAATATTGAACACATCCCTTGACGCTTGCCTTGTAGTCTGCCCCTAAAACTATCCTTCAGGAAACAATGGAAAGGTCCAGACACAAAACAAGACCAAGGAGATGTAGTCAGTAGTGAAAAGGCCCAGGCAACCAGCCGCTGTGGTGCAATGCTTAACCCAACGGACTTCCAACTGGAAGGTTGCGGGTTCGAATCCTCATCAGTCCCTGCAAAAGTCATTGGGAAGACTGGGACCATGTAGTCTCATCCATTTCACAGATGCGTTACTGAGGGTGTTGCTCAAATCTTCGGACCAACACCGCAGGTGTTTGTATCTCTCAGACCTGGTTGAATATAATATGATAGTAAGCGTAGAGTACAGCCCTGTCACGCAGTCTCAATCCTAGATGAAACTCCATAGCATCGTGATTATCATCCTCATCAATACACCATCATTGCATTGTAAAAAAATGGTTTTAAACTGTGCCAGCTTCTGAGGCCATTAAGGTGGTGTATACGCCTAGAAAATGGGACACAAAAACATACGGTGAGCATGAAGGTAACCTCCCTGAGTGTGATGATCCTAAAAAAAAAAAAAGAAAAGAAAAGGCCCGGGGCAGAGAACAAAAAAGGAAAGTGAACACATTGTACTTTTCAAAGTCAACACTTACAGAAGCGTGCATGCGGGCTGGCCACAGATAGGCCGAGCAGCCCAAGCTGGACAAGCGATGGAGGAATGTCCAGGCACGGTCCTGGTTGCCATGGAAAATGAGGAACATGGTGGCCGCCAGCCAATCAAATCCAGGGTAGGATCCGTCCAGATAAGCTTTGCAAGGTCAAGGAATACAAATGTGTATGTGTTCATTTGTTTTACTTTTTCAAAAGCAACTACCAGTTTTAACTTTGGAAGAATCATTAGGCCTTATAAAAACAGTGTGATGACTGGTAAACCAGACAATGACAGTATGAAACGTATAAAACTGAACATATGTATTAGACATATTGTTACCAGTGGTACAATGTACCTGCATGCATGCATGGGACATATGTATTGGACATGTGATGGTTACCAGTGGTACAGTGTACATGCATGCATACATTGGCACAGGATGTGACAAACCTCCTGTAGCTAAATTTGTGTTGTGCCTTCAAGAGAAATTCAGAAAGTCTGCTGGTAAGTATAACTTCTTCATGTAGCGCGAATATGTTTACCACTGTTTTGCACAAGTGATTGACAGGTGGCAGTAGATATTTTATCATAATTCAATATTATTGCTTCCTTAACATTGTATGTCTTGTGGTTTGTACCTGTCATTACACTGGTAAGGGTTGACATGTATTTGCTTTAAGTACGCTGCTTCTGTCACTCATGCTTCTGTGATGGGCTGAGAACTCGATATTCATACGCCAACTCGTACCTTGCGCTCAGCTTCAGACACTCTTTCCCTTCAGGTCCGTAGACTTAAACTATCAAGTGTTGGTCAGTGTTTTTTGCTGTCTCAGGACCGTCAGCCTGGAACAGACTTCTGCTCTCCATTCGCCTGACACCTACCCTTTCCGCTTTTAAATCCAATTTAAAAAACCACCTCTTTTCCTAACAACGAATGCTACAACTACTTCTTTCTGTGTATTAAGCGAAAGGGTTAAGTTTTTTGCTTTGCTATTATGGTTGACAATGCAGGAAACTGATGAAATATGGCGGAGTCAAATGATTAAGTATTGTTTTACTATCATGGTCAGTAATGCATGAAGCTGGTGGGTAGGATGAGGGAGCCAAAGGGTTAACAAGGATACAGAGTGAAGTCTTTGTGGACTTCTGCTGCTGTCTCAGGAAGATGGCCGTCTGCTTGATGAGATGGGTCAGGCTGTCTTTGGCGTCTGATGATGAGTTGATCACTTTCAGGTGTTTCCCATACCTGAACATCACATTTTTAACATTTCCAGTATAAGGTCTGAAGAGAAAGGGAAGCTATAGAAATGGTCTTTATGGTAACAATACCACCAACATGGTAATATGCATAATGATACAGTATACTCATTGTACCTATCTCTTGTGTGTGTGTGAATGTGTGCGTGTGTGTCGTGTGTGTGTGTGTGTGTGTGTGTGCGTGCGTGCGGGGGCGTGCGTGCGTGCGTGCGTGCGTTGTGTGTGTGTGTGTGTGTGTTTGTGTGTACAGTGTTTGTTTGACTGAGTGAGTTTGTGTATATATATGTGTGTGTGTGTGTACAGTGTTTGTTTGACTGTGTGATTTTGTGTATGTGTGTGTGTGTGTGTGCGTGCTTATGTGTGTGTGTGTGTATGTATGTGTGTGTGTGATGTGTGTGTTGTGTGTGGTGCTGGTGGGTGTGTGGTGTGTGTGTGTGTGTGTGTGTGTGTGTGTGTGTGTGTGTGTGTGTGTGTGTGTGTGTGTGTGTGTGTGTGTGTACAGTGTTAGTGTGGCTATATGAGTTCATGTATGTATGAGTGTGTGCGTGCATATATCAGGAAGTGCTGTTGGATATCTTTCACAATGTGAATGTATGCGCATGTGCACATGCATGCAGAGCATACTCATTCACATACACAAACACATACTCGTATACACACACACACACACACTAAACACAAACACGACAATGCACACACATACACATGTATAAATTAGAATCTATAACCCTCTGTCTTGTTTTTTACAGTAAAATAAACGTTTAAAAGAAAAAAATCAGCAAGACTAATGTATTTTTTACAAGCAGGAAATTGTCATTCACACCCAGACCATGTAACAAAAACACCGACCTGATGGCAGTTTCTACACCCAGCTCCTGTAGGGGTGTCAGCTTGAAATGTTTGACCGCACTGTCATTGCCTGCAACAGTCACAATTACATATTTCAAAATCACTCAATATACCTTTATTTGTCCTTCCAGGAAAACTTGTGATAGCAAGCGCTTAAGTTTTCGTTTCAGTTTCCAATAAGAAAAAGCTCCATGCATCTCCAAATCAAATACAAGCTTGTATAAAAAAAAAAAACATTCCCAAACCAAGGGTTTTGCACAGGCTCAAGGAGTCTGCTAGATAATTAGATGCAGATTTGAGTGGAGTGCATACGGAAATTGTCTGAATGCGATGAATCCGAATCCCTCTTGAAAAAAAAATTCAAATTACATAAAAACTAGAAAGTCTTAATCCAGAGCAGTGAGGTTAAAAGTAGCCATACATGCAAAAGCTTACATGTACAATTATCCCTTTGCCTCCTGCACCCTATCCAACAACTGCAAGAACTTAACCCTTTGACTCCCTCACCCTATCCACCAGCTTCATTTGACTCCTGCAGAAAGCTGGTGGATAGGGTGTAGGAGTCAAAGGGTTAAGTTTTTTTTTTCTTTGC